>OY751108.1:10002500-10672500 GCA_963564075.1 Eupithecia subfuscata | reverse complement strand
TGTTTCTTTTCCCTTTTTTTGTTTTTCTTTTTTTTTTGTTTTGTATTCCTTTTTATTTCTTTTTAAATTTTTTTGTTTATTTTATCAATAAATTTATTTCTTTTATTTCTTTTTATTTTATATATTCTTTTACATACATTTTTATATTTTATGGTTTGGTTAGGTTAGGTTAGGTTAGGTTAGGTTAGGTTAGGTTAGGTTAGGTTAGGTTAGGTTAGGTTAGGTTAGGTTAGGTTAGGTTAGGTTAGGTTAGGTTAGGTTAGGTTAGGTTAGGTTAGGTTAGGTTAGGTTAGGTTAGGTTAGGTTAGTATAGGTTAGGTTAGGTTAGGTTAGGTAAGGTTTGGGTAAGGTAAGGTTACTTGGGCGTGGGCGTGGCCGTGGCCGTGGCCGTGACCGTGGCCGTGGACGTGGACGTGGACGTAGGCGTGGGCGTGGACGTGGCTATGGCCGTGTTTTCTTCTTTACTTCTGTGTTGTTTATGTTGTAGTTCTGCACGTCTTTTAATCATGTTTTTTGTTTCCTCTGATATAAAATCTTTGTTATTTTGCGTAGTTTTTAAATTATTTAAGCTCTCCATTATTGTTGTCTCTATTTTTGCATAGTACGTTTCTATATTATCAGTCTCTTGCCATATTAATTTAGGCGTTCTTTGTTTAAGTGATTCTAGAAATAATTTTACATTTTCCCCGCCAGATAATATTTTTCGTTTATTAGTGTATGTGGCTCTACATTTATTAGTTTTCGTTAGTTTGTATGTTCCTCGTATGAGCCTGTGGTCGCTAGAGAAATTTTTGATACTTATAGTTTCTATATTTGTGAATCTTTCTGGTGTTTCGCTGAGGATAAAGTCAATTTGATTTCTCTGCTTTCCGTCGGGCGATGTCCAGGTCCAGAGATTGGATAACTTTTTTTTGAAAATAGTGTTTATGATTGTGTATTTATTTTCAATTGCGTATTTTACCAAAAGGTCGCCTCTGTGATTTCTTGTTCCGTAGCAGAATGGTCCCATAACTAAGTTTTCGCCAAGTTTCCTTTGTCCTATTTTTGCATTCCAATCACCTAATAGAATAAGTTTCCCTGTAGCTGATTGTTTTGCCGTATGTATTTGGTTGTAGAATGTTGTTAAATTTTCTTCTGTCGAGTCCTGGGTTGGGGCGTATGCTTGTATTAATGATAATGATGTAGATTCGAATGTGATATTTAACAAGCATACCCTTTCTGATATTCCAATGTAGCTGTCTATGTTAGCTTTTAATTTCTTTTTAATCAAGAAACCGACTCCGTGGTGTCCTTTTGTCTCTCCTGTATAACAAAATATGTGGTTTTCTTGTTCTATTATATTGTTTCCGACTCTTCTTATTTCGGACAGCCCGACTATATCGTATTTGATGTTTTGAAGGGAGTATTCCAGTAGCAACATTTTTTCTGGCGATAGTAGCGACCTCACGTTGTAGGTGCATATGTATAGGTTTTGGGTATGTTTAGATCTTAGAGGGTTGTAGTCATTTTCCTCCGCGGAGACAAGCCGTATTGGAGGAATGGGTGGAGAAAGGGGGCGCTGTAGTTGCTATTCAGAGCAGCGCTGATCATTATTTTGTCGTAAGTAACCTGTTATTTTCTGCGTCTTATTCTTCTTGGGAATTGGTCGGTTCCGTTCATTGCTGTCTTGATTGTTGTGGTAGGTAGCGTTGGCTTCCGGAGATTCTGATAAAAATCTTTTGTTTGAATTCTGTGTAGTAGAAATAGATTTTGTTTTTAGCGTTACTATTTTATCGTAGCGTAACACTACATTCTTCCCCGCCGCGCGTTCTCTTTGTAGCTGTTCTTGCAACTCTTTTCTTTTTTCCAAAACTTGTGGGGGAAAATCTTCTTTCATATATATTCCGGAGTTTACTAAGGCATGTTTCTTCCTCAAAATTTCTATTTTTCTGCCCATCGTAGTAAAAGTTACTAAAATTGGTCTAGGTTTATCAGTTCTTTTACCTAACCTGGAGACGATTTCCAGTTCCCATTTATTGCATTCAAGTTTAATTTTGTTGTTAAGAATTTCTAGAATAGACGTTGCTAGGTCTTCATAGTGACGTTCGGTCTCTTGTATGCCAAAGAAAATTATGTTTCTCTTCCTCATCTGTCTATCCATGAAATTCAAAGTTTTTTGCTGTTGCTCAAGCTGGTTCTCGAGCTCTTTCGTTTTATCGATAATAAAAATAAATTTTTCGTCGATATTTTGATTTATCGAGTTCATGATATTTTTTTCCATCTCTTTACTAGCTTTTTGTTGTGCCGCCAAGTCCTCCTGAATGGTTTTTAAAATTTTCATAACATCATCCATTTTTCTTATCTTTAGAGCCCTCTTGCGTCGAGTTGTGGGACTACAAGGCTTTTCTTCAGTCGGTTATGAACTGAGGCTCAAGAGTCTGTTTGTAACTTGGTTTTCGTCTTTGTCGGTAGATGGCGCTTATTTCAGCTTTCCATAACTTTGCTTTCGTTTGTATCAGGTTATTTATTCTGTTTTCTTTCTGCGAAGTTTAGAAGCACTTTATATTTATAGAATTGTATCCACTGACCTTCTGTTCACTTTTTCTGCTTCTCTTTTTATGGTTTTTCCTTCTTGATTATGTTTTTCACCGAAAACCGTTGCTGAGTGTTATTTGAAGTTATTGCACCAAATATGTTGAATTTTCCTTTGGAAACACTTATCCTGGTGATTTGCGGTAATCTTCACGTTTGTGTCACTATTTCAAGACGATTTCGGGGCTAAACTATTTATAAATTACAAAAGATCGTAGAACCGATGTAAACAATGGCACAGTAGCGCCCTCTCCCTGCAAGTACTTAAAATTCTAGGTAGTCTACTCCCATTTTGACATTCTTTATTGTTGATATTACATTTCTTTAAATTTTGATATATATAAGTTTATTATTTTATTTTATTCCATTTTATTTAAATTTAGTTATTTTTTCAGTGTCATGGGCAAATCAAGGCTTCGTTTCTCTATACGTGATGGGATTTCACGTATCTATTTTCTATTCATAGGTATATATTTATGCAAACAACTAAGATAATCATATTTATTAACAAAGAAAAGTTTGGAGGTTAGGTTAGGTTAGGTTAGGTTAGGTTAAGTTAGGTTAGGTTAGGTTTTTTTTTTTTTTTTTTTTTAATATGTCGCTGACTAGTAAACTCTACTGATCAAAGGATCAGTGAGCACGCTAGTCTGCTGTTACTTTTTAAATTCTTCATAACCTGTTGCTGTGAAGTGCAACATCATTATAGACACTGTCAATGAATTTAACATATTGTAAGTACTTTTAACCAAGCATGCACTTTTTTTTTTTTTTTCATTAACATACACACACAAATACACACACACACTCACGTACACACACACCTTCATACCCTTACACACATAATAACATATCTGCAATCAATAACGTGATATACATTTATCCAAAATCAAGTCTTTGCAAATTACAACTTTACAATTTACATTATTTTTCTAATACATTTTAGTAAAATTATCTAATGTATAAATTATTATATAAAAATATATATAAATTATTAGTGCTATTATTTTATTTACTCGTTTTTTTTTTGTTTGTTTCTTTTCCCTTTTTTTTTTTTTTTTTGATTTTCTGTTTTTGTTTTTTATTCCTTTTTATTTCTTTTCAAATTTTCTTATACATTTTATTAATTAATTAATTTCTTTTCTTTATTTTTATTTCATTTTTCCTTTTACATACATTATAATATTTTATTTCATTTATTCTTTACATACATTATACCTATATTTCATTTTTACATTTCATCCTATCATGCATTATGTAGTTATCCTAGAGTATATAGATTACCTACACATTATTATTACAACATAATATATTATGAAATATTATTAAACCTTCATATATATTTTGTGAAGAAATACATCTGTAGCAATTACAATCGTAATCCTAAGAGCAACAGTTCAATATTATAATTAACTTGTAAATTCAGTCGTATACATAGCACCGAAACGAGACAATACATTACAATCAATAGAATTACAAAAATTAAGTGTTTACTTTTTGTTTAAGAAATACGTCTTTGGATATTACTATCATAATACAAAGAGTACCAATTCATCCATTAAATAAACTGAAATTAATAATAAAAAACAAAAAAAAATTAATATTTAATTAAAAAAATATTTAAATTAAAATTAACAATCAATTATCGAATCAAATTTAGTTAGAACAAGAGTATGCAATTTGAACAGCATATTTGTTCGAAACAGTCTGCAGTTAGCTCAATTGATTAATTATTATCAATGATAATTATATTCACTTTTACTTTTAATAATTGAACCAGATGATAAGCTTGTACGCAGACGCTTCAACTATAAACAACTAGCATCAAAAACGTGCTAAACATGTGTATATTAATACGTTAATCAGCAGAATAAATTAATGGCATAAAATAAACCAATAAATAATGATAACAGTAATTATTAGATATATCTAAATAATGACAAGATAAATTTGATTTTTATTTCTCGTTATTAAACAAAAATAATTCTATTTTATTTTAAACCTTCAAGGGAACACCTGCATAGCGACACCGTTGATTGTTAAATCTTGTTAAATCATGCAACCAGCTAATATAACTGAATATTTTTACTTTTACAGATAGACAGAAATCAAAACGAAAGAGTGACAGAAAATTCCCATGTGAAGTGACCTCAAAGAGTAGTGCAGTGTTGAAATCAAAGCTGACAAGGAAGGAAATACAATAACTTTCTGATAGGTACAGTATTTATTCGCCTATACTGGTTCCACAAAAGAGCCATTCTCTAGGCCCACCCTTCGAAGAATAGCCCTAGCATACCCCAAAAATAACTCTCTAGTTTTTACATCACCTAAGATATATCCCAGGTTATCAACAATAATTAAAGTGTCCATAGCACACTCACAATCATAGCGGAGCTGAGCAAATTTTGAACAACAAAATTTTGGTTAGGTTAGGTTAGGTTAGGTTAGGTTAGGTTAGGTTAGGTTAGGTTAGGTTAGGTTAGGTTAGGTTAGGTTAGGTTAGGTTAGGTTAGGTTAGGTTAGGTTAGGTTAGGTTAGGTTAGGTTAGGTTAGGTTAGGTTAGGTTAGGTTAGGTTAGGTTAGGTTAGGTTAGGTTAGGTTAGGTTAGGTTAGGTTAGGTTAGGTTAGGTTAGGTTAGGTTAGGTTAGGTTAGGTTAGGTTTGGTTAGGTTAGGTTAGGTTAGGTTAGGTTAGGTTAGGTAAGGTTAGGGTAAGGTTAGGTTACTTGGGCGTGGGCGTGGGCGTGAACGTGGGCGTGGCTGTGGACGTGGGCGTGGCCTTGGGCGTTGCCTTTGGCGTGGACGTGGCCGTGGGCGTGGCTGTGGCCGTGGGCGTGGCCGTGGGCGTGGCCGTGGGCGTGGTCGTGGGCGTGGCCGTGGCCGTGGCCGTGGCCGTGGGCGTGGCCGTGGCCGTGGCCGTGGGCGTGGCCGTGGGCGTGGCCGTGGGCGTGGCCGTGGGCGTGGCCGTGGGCGTGGCCGTGGGCGTGGCCGTGGGCGTGGCCGTGGGCGTGGCCGTGGGCGTGGCCGTGGCCGTGGGCGTGGCCGTGGGCGTGGCCGTGGGCGTGGCCGTGGGCGTGGCCGTGGGCGTGGCCGTGGGCGTGGCCTGGGGCGTGGCCGTGGGCGTGGGCGTGGGCGTGGCCGTGGGCGTGGCCGTGGGCGTGGGCGTGGGCGAGGCCGTGGGCGTGGCCGTGGGCGTGGCCGTGGGCGTGGGCGTGGGCGTGGGCGTGGGCGTGGCCGTGGCCGTGGCCGTGGCCGTGGGCGTGGCCGTGGGCGTGGGCGTGGGCGTGGGCGTGGGCGTGGCCGTGGGCGTGGCCGTGGCCGTGGGCGTGGCCGTGGGCGTGGCCGTGGCCGTGGGCGTTGCCGTGGGCGTGGGTGTGGGTGTGGCCGTGGGCGTGGACGTGGGCGTGGACCTATTGTACCTGCTTAAAATCCTCAATGCCTTCGCAAACCATTTTTCACCAATAGATTTATTTCAACAAAAGAAGAAATATTTATATCTTTCGACTAACCGGTGTGAAATTTAATCGCCCCAAACTTGTAAACCCCTGTATTTAACGATTCTATACAATGCAAGTACTTAAAATTCTAGGTAGTCTTCTCCCATTTTGACATTCTTTATTGTTGATATTACATTTCTTTCAATTTTGATGTATATAAGTTTATTATTTTATTTTATTCCATTTTATTTAAATTTAGTTTTTTTTTCAGTGTCATGGGCAAATCAAGGCTTTGTTTCTCTATACGTGATGGGATTTCACGTATCTATTTTCTCTTCATAGGTATATTTATGCAAACAACTAAGATAATCATATTTATTAACAAAGAAAAGTTTGGAGGTTAGGTTAGGTTAGGTTAGGTTAGGTTAGGTTAGGTTAGGTTTGGTTAGGTTAGGTTAGGTTAGGTTAGGTTAGGTTAGGTTAGGTTAGGTTAGGTTAGGTTAGGTTAGGTTAGGTTAGGTTAGGTTAGGTTAGGTTAGGTTAGGTTAGGTTAGGTTAGGTTTGGTTAGGTTAGGTTAGGTTAGGTTAGGTAAGGTTAGGTTAGGTTAGGTTAGGTTAGGTTAGGTTAGGTTAGGTTAGGTTAGGTTAGGTTAGGTTAGGTTAGGTTAGGTTAGGTTAGGTTAGGTTAGGTAAGGTTTGGGTAAGGTAAGGTTACTTGGGCGTGGGCGTGGCCGTGGCCGTGGCCGTGGCCGTGGACGTGGACGTGGACGTAGGCGTGGGCGTGGACGTGGCTATGGCCGTGGGCGTGGCTGTGGACGTGGGCGTGGCTGTGGCCGTGGGCGTGGCCGTGGGCGTGGTCGTGGGCGTGGCCGTGGGCGTGGCCGTGGGCGTGGGCGTGGCCGTGGGCGTGGGCGTGGCCGTGGGCGTGGGCGTGGCCGTGGGCGTGGCCGTGGGCGTGGCCGTGGGCGTGGCCGTGGGCGTGGGCGTGGCGTGGGCGTGGGCGTGGGCGTGGCCGTGGGCGTGGCCGTGGGCGTGGCCGTGGGCGTGGCCGTGGGCGTGGCCGTGGGCGTGGCCGTGGGCGTGGGTGTGGGTGTGGACCTATTGTACCTGCTTATAATCCTCAATGCCTTCACAAACCATTTTTCACCAATAGATTTATTTCAACAAAAGAAGAAATATTTATATCTTTCGACTAACCGGTGTGAAATTTAATCGCCACAAACTTGTAAACCCCTGTATTCAACGATTCTATACAATGCGTTTGGTTAGGTTAGGTTAGGTTAGGTTAGGTTAGGTTAGGTTAGGTTAGGTTAGGTTAGGTTAGGTTAGGTTAGGTTAGGTTAGGTTAGGTTAGGTTAGGTTAGGTTAGGTTAGGTTAGGTTAGGTTAGGTTAGGTTAGGTTAGGTTAGGTTAGGTTAGGTTAGGTTAGGTTAGGTTAGGTTAGGTAAGGTTAGGGTAAGGTTAGGTTACTTGGGCGTGGGCGTGAACGTGGGCGTGGCTGTGGACGTGGGCGTGGCCTTGGGCGTTGCCTTTGGCGTGGACGTGGCCGTGGGCGTGGCTGTGGCCGTGGGCGTGGCCGTGGGCGTGGCCGTGGGCGTGGTCGTGGGCGTGGCCGTGGGCGTGGCCGTGGCCGTGGCCGTGGGCGTGGCCGTGGCCGTGGGCGTTGCCGTGGGCGTGGGCGTGGGTGTGGGCGTGGGTGTGGGTGTGGCCGTGGGCGTGGACGTGGGCGTGGACCTATTGTACCTGCTTAAAATCCTCAATGCCTTCCCAAACCATGTTTCACTAATAGATTTATTTCAATAAAAGAAGAAATATTTATATCTTTCGACTAACCGGTGTGAAATTTAATCGCCCCAAACTTGTAAACCCCTGTATTCAACGATTCTATACAATGCAAGTACTTATAATTCTAGGTAGTCTACTCCCATTTTGACATTCTTTATTGTTGATATTACATTTCTTTCAATTTTGATATATATAAGTTTATTATTTTATTTTATATTCCATTTTATTTAAATTTATTTTTTTTTTCAGTGTCATGGGCAAATCAAGGCTTTGTTTCTCTATACGTGATGGGATTTCAAGTATCTATTTTCTATTCATAGGTATATTTATGCAAACAACTAAAATAATCATATTTATTAACAAAGAAATTTTGGAGGTTAGGTTAGGTTAGGTTAGGTTAGGTTAGGTTAGGTTAGGTTAGGTTAGGTTAGGTTAGGTAAGGTTAGGGTAAGGTTAGGTTACTTGGGCGTGGGCGTGGCCGTGGGCGTGGCCGTGGGCGTGGCCGTGGGCGTGGCCGTGGGCGTGGCCGTGGCCGTGGGCGTGGCCGTGAGCGTGGCCTTGGGCGTGGCCGTGGGCGTGGGCGTGGCCGTGGGCGTGGCCGTGGGCGTGGCCGTGGGCGTTGCCGTGGGCGTGGGCGTGGGTGTGGGCGAGGGTGTGGGTGTGGCCGTGGGCGTGGACGTGGGCGTGGACCTATTGTACCTGCTTAAAATCCTCAATGCCTTCCCAAACCATGTTTCACCAATAGATTTATATCAACAAAAGAAGAAATATTTATATCTTTCGACTAACCGGTGTGAAATTTAATCGCCCCAAACTTGTAAACCCCTGTATTCAACGATTCTATACAATGCAAGTACTTAAAATTCTAGGTAGTCTACTCCCATTTTGACATTCTTTATTGTTGATATTACATTTCTTTCAATTTTGATATATATAAGTTTATTATTTTATTTTATTCCATTTTATTTAAATTTAGTTTTTTTTTCAGTGTCATGGGCAAATCAAGGCTTTGTTTCTCTATACGTGATGGGATTTCACGTATCTATTTTCTATTCATAGGTATATTTATGCAAACAACTAAAATAATCATATTTATTAACAAAGAAAAGTTTGGAGGTTAGGTTAGGTTAGGTTAGGTTAGGTTAGGTTAGGTTAGGTTAGGTTAGGTTAGGTAAGATTAGGGTAAGGTTAGGTTAGGGTAAGGTTAGGTTACTTGGGCGTGGGCGTGGGCGTGGGCGTGGCCGTGGCCGTGGACATGGGCGTGGCCGTGGACGTGGGCGTGGCTGTGGACGTGGGCGTGGCCGTGGGCGTGGCCGTAGGTGTGGCCGTGGGCGTGGCCGTGGGCCTGGCCGTGGCCGTGGACGTGGACGTAGACGTGGACGTGGCCGTGGACGTAGACGTGGACGTAGACGTGGACGTGGGCGTGGACGTGGGCGTGAGCGTGGCCATGGACGTGGACGTTGAAGTGGGCGTGGCCTTGGGCGTTGCCTTTGGCGTGGACGTGGCCGTGGGCGTGGGCGTGGGCGTGGGCGTGGGCGTTGCCGTGGACGTGGGCTTGGCTTCGGACGTGGGCGTGGCCCTGGACGTTGACGTGGGCGTGGCCTTGGGCGTGGGCGTGGCCGTGGGCGTGGGCGTGGCCGTGGGCGTGCCCGTGGGCGTTGCCGTGGGCGTGGGCGTGGGTGTGGGTGTGGCCGTGGGCGTGGACGTGGGCGTGGACCTATTGTACCTGCTTAAAATCCTCAATGCCTTCGCAAACCATTTTTCACCAATAGATTTATTTCAACAAAAGAAGAAATATTTATATCTTTCGACTAACCGGTGTGAAATTTAATCGCCCCAAACTTGTAAACCCCTGTATTCAACGATTCTATACAATGCAAGTACTTAAAATTCTAGGAAGTCTACTCCCATTTTGACATTCTTTATTGTTGATATTACATTTCTTTAAATTTTGATATATATAAGTTTATTATTTTATTTTATTCCATTTTATTTAAATTTAGTTATTTTTTCAGTATCATGGGCAAATCAAGGCTTCGTTTCTCTATACGTGATGGGATTTCACGTATCAATTTTCTATTCATAGGTATATATTTATGCAAACAACTAAGATAATCATATTTATTAACAAAGAAAAGTTTGGAGGTTAGGTTAGGTTAGGTTAGGTTAGGTAAGGTTAGGTTAGGTTAGGTTAGGTTAGGTTAGGTTAGGTTAGGTTAGGTTAGGTTAGGTTAGGTTAGGTTAGGTTAGGTTAGGTTAGGTTAGGTAAGGTTTGGGTAAGGTAAGGTTACTTGGGCGTGGGCGTGGCCGTGGCCGTGGCCGTGGCCGTGGCCGTGGCCGTGGACGTGGACGTGGAAGTAGGCGTGGGCGTGGACGTGGCTATGGCCGTGGGCGTGGCTGTGGACGTGGGCGTGGCTGTGGCCGTGGGCGTGGCCGTGGGCGTGGCCGTGGTCGTGGGCGTGGGCGTGGCCGTGGGCGTGGCCGTGGGCGTGGGCGTGGCCGTGGGCGTGGCCGTGGGCGTGGCCGTGGGCGTGGCCGTGGGCGTGGCCGTGGGCGTGGCCGTGGGCGTGGCCGTGGCCGTGGGCGTGGCCGTGGCCGTGGGCGTGGCCGTGGCCGTGGCCGTGGGCGTGGCCGTGGGCTTGGGCGTGGGCGTGGCCGTGGGCGTGGCCGTGGGCGTGGCCGTGAGCGTGGCCGTGGCCGTGGGCGTGGCCGTGGGCGTGGCCGTGGGCGTGGGCGTGGGCGTGGCCGTGGCCGTGGCCGTGGCCGTGGGCGTGGCCGTGGGCGTGGCCATGGGCGTGGGCGTGGCCGTGGGCGTGGCCGTGGGCGTTGCCGTGGGCGTGGGCGTGGGTGTGGGCGTGGGTGTGGGTGTGGCCGTGGGCGTGGACGTGGGCGTGGACGTGGGCGTGGACCTATTGTACCTGCTTAAAATCCTCAATGCCTTCCCAAACCATGTTTCACCAATAGATTTATTTCAACAAAAGAAGAAATATTTATATCTTTCGACTAACCGGTGTGAAATTTAATCGCCCCAAACTTGTAAACCCCTGTATTCAACGATTCTATACAATGCAAGTACTTAAAATTCTAGGAAGTCTACTCCCATTTTGACATTCTTTATTGTTGATATTACATTTCTTTAAATTTTGATATATATAAGTTTATTATTTTATTTTATTCCATTTTATTTAAATTTAGTTATTTTTTCAGTGTCGTGGGCAAATCAAGGCTTCGTTTCTCTATACGTGATGGGATTTCACGTATCAATTTTCTATTCATAGGTATATATTTATGCAAACAACTAAGATAATCATATTTATTAACAAAGAAAAGTTTGGAGGTTAGGTTAGGTTAGGTTAGGTTAGGTAAGGTTAGGTTAGGTTAGGTTAGGTTAGGTTAGGTTAGGTTAGGTTAGGTTAGGTTAGGTTAGGTTAGGTTAGGTTAGGTTAGGTAAGGTTTGGGTAAGGTAAGGTTACTTGGGCGTGGGCGTGGCCGTGGCCGTGGCCGTGGACGTGGACGTGGACGTAGGCGTGGGCGTGGACGTGGCTATGGCCGTGGGCGTGGCTGTGGACGTGGGCGTGGCTGTGGCCGTGGGCGTGGCCGTGGGCGTGGCCGTGGGCGTGGTCGTGGGCGTGGGCGTGGCCGTGGGCGTGGCCGTGGCCGTGGGCGTGGCCGTGGGCGTGGCCGTGGGCGTGGTCGTGGGCGTGGCCGTGGGCGTGGCCGTGGGCGTGGCCGTGGGCGTGGCCGTGGCCGTGGGCGTGGCCGTGGCCGTGGGCGTGGCCGTGGCCGTGGCCGTGGGCGTGGCCGTGGGCTTGGGCGTGGGCGTGGCCGTGGGCGTGGCCGTGGGCGTGGCCGTGAGCGTGGCCGTGGCCGTGGGCGTGGCCGTGGGCGTCGTGGCCGTGGGCGTGGCCGTGGGCGTGGGCGTGGGCGTGGCCGTGGGCGTGGCCGTGGCCGTGGGCGTGGCCGTGGGCGTGGCCATGGGCGTGGGCGTGGCCGTGGGCGTGGCCGTGGGCGTTGCCGTGGGCGTGGGCGTGGGTGTGGGCGTGGGTGTGGGTGTGGCCGTGGGCGTGGACGTGGGCGTGGACGTGGGCGTGGACGTGGGCGTGGACCTATTGTACCTGCTTAAAATCCTCAATGCCTTCCCAAACCATGTTTCACCAATAGATTTATTTCAACAAAAGAAGAAATATTTATATCTTTCGACTAACCGGTGTGAAATTTAATCGCCCCAAACTTGTAAACCCCTGTATTCAACGATTCTATACAATGCAAGTACTTAAAATTCTAGGTAGTCTACTCCCATTTTGACATTCTTTATTGTTGATATTACATTTCTTTCAATTTTGATATATATAAGTTTATTATTTTATTTTATTCCATTTTATTTAAATTTAGTTTTTTTTTCAGTGTCATGGGCAAATCAAGGCTTTGTTTCTCTATACGTGATGGGATTTCACGTATCTATTTTCTATTCAAAGGTATATTTATGCAAACAACTAAAATAAACATATTTATTAACAAAGAAAGTTTGGAGGTTAGGTTAGGTTAGGTTAGGTTAGGTTAGGTTAGGTTAGGTTAGGTTAGGTTAGGTTAGGTTAGGTTAGGTTAGGTTAGGTTAGGTTAGGTTAGGTTAGGTTAGGTTAGGTTAGGTTAGGTTAGGTTAGGTTAGGTTAGGTTAGGTTAGGTTAGGTAAGGTTAGGGTAAGGTTAGGTTACTTGGGCGTGGGCGTGGGCGTGAACGTGGGCGTGGCTGTGGACGTGGGCGTGGCCTTGGGCGTTGCCTTTGGCGTGGACGTGGCCGTGGGCGTGGCTGTGGCCGTGGGCGTGGCCGTGGGCGTGGCCGTGGGCGTGGTCGTGGGCGTGGCCGTGGGCGTGGCCGTGGGCGTGGCCGTGGCCGTGGCCGTGGGCGTGGCCGTGGGCGTGGCCGTGGACGTGGGCTTGGCCGTGGGCGTGGGCGTGGGCGTGGGCGTGGCCGTGGGCGTGGCCGTGGGCGTAACCGTGGGCGTGGCCGTGGGCATGGCCGTTGACGTGGGCGTGGCCTTGGGCGTGGTCGTGGGCGTGGCCGTGGGCGTGGCCAAGGCGTGGCCGTGGGCGTGGCCGTGGCCGTGGGCGTGGCCGTGGGCGTGGCCGTGGGCGTGGCCGTGGGCGTGGCCGTGGGCGTGGCCGTGGGCGTGGCCGTGGGCGTGGCCGTGGGCGTGGCCGTGGGCGTGGGCGTGGGCGTGGGCGTGGCCGTGGGCGTGGCCGTGGGCGTGGCCGTGGGCGTGGCCGTGGGCGTGGCCGTGGGCGTGGGTGTGGGTGTGGACCTATTGTACCTGCTTATAATCCTCAATGCCTTCACAAACCATTTTTCACCAATAGATTTATTTCAACAAAAGAAGAAATATTTATATCTTTCGACTAACCGGTGTGAAATTTAATCGCCACAAACTTGTAAACCCCTGTATTCAACGATTCTATACAATGCAAGTACTTAAAATTCTAGGAAGTCTACTCCCATTTTGACATTCTTTATTGTTGATATTACATTTCTTTAAATTTTGATATATATAAGTTTATTATTTTATTTTATTCCATTTTATTTAAATTTAGTTATTTTTTCAGTATCATGGGCAAATCAAGGCTTCGTTTCTCTATACGTGATGGGATTTCACGTATCAATTTTCTATTCATAGGTATATATTTATGCAAACAACTAAGATAATCATATTTATTAACAAAGAAAAGTTTGGAGGTTAGGTTAGGTTAGGTTAGGTTAGGTAAGGTTAGGTTAGGTTAGGTTAGGTTAGGTTAGGTTAGGTTAGGTTAGGTTAGGTTAGGTTAGGTTAGGTTAGGTTAGGTTAGGTTAGGTAAGGTTTGGGTAAGGTAAGGTTACTTGGGCGTGGGCGTGGCCGTGGCCGTGGCCGTGGCCGTGGCCGTGGCCGTGGACGTGGACGTGGAAGTAGGCGTGGGCGTGGACGTGGCTATGGCCGTGGGCGTGGCTGTGGACGTGGGCGTGGCTGTGGCCGTGGGCGTGGCCGTGGGCGTGGCCGTGGTCGTGGGCGTGGGCGTGGCCGTGGGCGTGGCCGTGGGCGTGGGCGTGGCCGTGGGCGTGGCCGTGGGCGTGGCCGTGGGCGTGGCCGTGGGCGTGGCCGTGGGCGTGGCCGTGGGCGTGGCCGTGGGCGTGGCCGTGGCCGTGGGCGTGGCCGTGGCCGTGGGCGTGGCCGTGGCCGTGGCCGTGGGCGTGGCCGTGGGCTTGGGCGTGGGCGTGGCCGTGGGCGTGGCCGTGGGCGTGGCCGTGAGCGTGGCCGTGGCCGTGGGCGTGGCCGTGGGCGTGGCCGTGGGCGTGGGCGTGGGCGTGGCCGTGGGCGTGGCCGTGGCCGTGGGCGTGGCCGTGGGCGTGGCCATGGGCGTGGGCGTGGCCGTGGGCGTGGCCGTGGGCGTTGCCGTGGGCGTGGGCGTGGGTGTGGGCGTGGGTGTGGGTGTGGCCGTGGGCGTGGACGTGGGCGTGGACGTGGGCGTGGACCTATTGTACCTGCTTAAAATCCTCAATGCCTTCCCAAACCATGTTTCACCAATAGATTTATTTCAACAAAAGAAGAAATATTTATATCTTTCGACTAACCGGTGTGAAATTTAATCGCCCCAAACTTGTAAACCCCTGTATTCAACGATTCTATACAATGCAAGTACTTAAAATTCTAGGAAGTCTACTCCCATTTTGACATTCTTTATTGTTGATATTACATTTCTTTAAATTTTGATATATATAAGTTTATTATTTTATTTTATTCCATTTTATTTAAATTTAGTTATTTTTTCAGTGTCGTGGGCAAATCAAGGCTTCGTTTCTCTATACGTGATGGGATTTCACGTATCAATTTTCTATTCATAGGTATATATTTATGCAAACAACTAAGATAATCATATTTATTAACAAAGAAAAGTTTGGAGGTTAGGTTAGGTTAGGTTAGGTTAGGTAAGGTTAGGTTAGGTTAGGTTAGGTTAGGTTAGGTTAGGTTAGGTTAGGTTAGGTTAGGTTAGGTTAGGTTAGGTTAGGTAAGGTTTGGGTAAGGTAAGGTTACTTGGGCGTGGGCGTGGCCGTGGCCGTGGCCGTGGCCGTGGCCGTGGCCGTGGACGTGGACGTGGACGTAGGCGTGGGCGTGGACGTGGCTATGGCCGTGGGCGTGGCTGTGGACGTGGGCGTGGCTGTGGCCGTGGGCGTGGCCGTGGGCGTGGCCGTGGGCGTGGTCGTGGGCGTGGGCGTGGCCGTGGGCGTGGCCGTGGCCGTGGGCGTGGCCGTGGGCGTGGCCGTGGGCGTGGTCGTGGGCGTGGCCGTGGGCGTGGCCGTGGGCGTGGCCGTGGGCGTGGCCGTGGCCGTGGGCGTGGCCGTGGCCGTGGGCGTGGCCGTGGCCGTGGCCGTGGGCGTGGCCGTGGGCTTGGGCGTGGGCGTGGCCGTGGGCGTGGCCGTGGGCGTGGCCGTGAGCGTGGCCGTGGCCGTGGGCGTGGCCGTGGGCGTGGCCGTGGGCGTGGGCGTGGGCGTGGCCGTGGGCGTGGCCGTGGCCGTGGGCGTGGCCGTGGGCGTGGCCATGGGCGTGGGCGTGGCCGTGGGCGTGGCCGTGGGCGTTGCCGTGGGCGTGGGCGTGGGTGTGGGCGTGGGTGTGGGTGTGGCCGTGGGCGTGGACGTGGGCGTGGACGTGGGCGTGGACGTGGGCGTGGACCTATTGTACCTGCTTAAAATCCTCAATGCCTTCCCAAACCATGTTTCACCAATAGATTTATTTCAACAAAAGAAGAAATATTTATATCTTTCGACTAACCGGTGTGAAATTTAATCGCCCCAAACTTGTAAACCCCTGTATTCAACGATTCTATACAATGCAAGTACTTAAAATTCTAGGTAGTCTACTCCCATTTTGACATTCTTTATTGTTGATATTACATTTCTTTCAATTTTGATATATATAAGTTTATTATTTTATTTTATTCCATTTTATTTAAATTTAGTTTTTTTTTCAGTGTCATGGGCAAATCAAGGCTTTGTTTCTCTATACGTGATGGGATTTCACGTATCTATTTTCTATTCAAAGGTATATTTATGCAAACAACTAAAATAAACATATTTATTAACAAAGAAAGTTTGGAGGTTAGGTTAGGTTAGGTTAGGTTAGGTTAGGTTAGGTTAGGTTAGGTTAGGTTAGGTTAGGTTAGGTTAGGTTAGGTTAGGTTAGGTTAGGTTAGGTTAGGTTAGGTTAGGTTAGGTTAGGTTAGGTTAGGTTAGGTTAGGTTAGGTTAGGTTAGGTTAGGTTAGGTAAGGTTAGGGTAAGGTTAGGTTACTTGGGCGTGGGCGTGGGCGTGAACGTGGGCGTGGCTGTGGACGTGGGCGTGGCCTTGGGCGTTGCCTTTGGCGTGGACGTGGCCGTGGGCGTGGCTGTGGCCGTGGGCGTGGCCGTGGGCGTGGCCGTGGGCGTGGTCGTGGGCGTGGCCGTGGGCGTGGCCGTGGGCGTGGCCGTGGCCGTGGCCGTGGGCGTGGCCGTGGGCGTGGCCGTGGACGTGGGCTTGGCCGTGGGCGTGGGCGTGGGCGTGGGCGTGGCCGTGGGCGTGGCCGTGGGCGTAACCGTGGGCGTGGCCGTGGGCATGGCCGTTGACGTGGGCGTGGCCTTGGGCGTGGTCGTGGGCGTGGCCGTGGGCGTGGCCAAGGCGTGGCCGTGGGCGTGGCCGTGGCCGTGGGCGTGGCCGTGGGCGTGGCCGTGGGCGTGGCCGTGGGCGTGGCCGTGGGCGTGGCCGTGGGCGTGGCCGTGGGCGTGGCCGTGGGCGTGGCCGTGGGCGTGGGCGTGGGCGTGGGCGTGGCCGTGGGCGTGGCCGTGGGCGTGGCCGTGGGCGTGGCCGTGGGCGTGGCCGTGGGCGTGGGTGTGGGTGTGGACCTATTGTACCTGCTTATAATCCTCAATGCCTTCACAAACCATTTTTCACCAATAGATTTATTTCAACAAAAGAAGAAATATTTATATCTTTCGACTAACCGGTGTGAAATTTAATCGCCACAAACTTGTAAACCCCTGTATTCAACGATTCTATACAATGCAAGTACTTAAAATTCTAGGTAGTCTACTCCCATTTTGACATTCTTTATTGTTGATATTACATTTCTTAAAATTTTGATATATATAAGTTTATTATTTTATTTTATTCCATTTTATTTAAATTTAGTTATTTTTTCAGTGTCATGGGCAAATCAAGGCTTCGTTTCTCTATACGTGATGGGATTTCACTTATCAATTTTCTATTCATAGGTATATATTTATGCAAACAACTAAGATAATCATATTTATTAACAAAGAAAAGTTTGGAGGTTAGGTTAGGTTAGGTTAGGTTAGGTTAGGTTAGGTTAGGTTAGGTTAGGTTAGGTTAGGTTAGGTTAGGTTAGGTTAGGTTAGGTTAGGTTAGGTTAGGTTAGGTTAGGTTAGGTTAGGTTAGGTTAGGTTAGGTTAGGTTAGGTTAGGTTAGGTTAGGTTAGGTTAGGTTAGGTTAGGTTAGGTTAGGTTAGGTTAGGTTAGGTTAGGTTAGGTTAGGTTAGGTTAGGTTAGGTTAGGTTAGGTTAGGTTAGGTTAGGTTAGGTTAGGTTAGGTTAGGTTAGGTTAGGTTAGGTTAGGTTAGGTTAGGTTAGGTTAGGTTAGGTTAGGTTAGGTTAGGTTAGGTTAGGTTAGGTTAGGTTAGGTTAGGTTAGCTTAGGTTAGGTTAGGTTAGGTTAGGTTAGGTTAGGTAAGGTTAGGGTATGGTTAGTTTACTTGGGCGTGGGCGTGGGCGTGAACGTGGGCGTGGCTGTGGACGTGGGCGTGGCCTTGGGCGTTGCCTTTGGCGTGGACGTGGCCGTGGGCGTGGCTGTGGCCGTGGGCGTGGCCGTGGGCGTGGCCGTGGGCGTGGTCGTGGGCGTGGCCGTGGGCGTGGCCGTGGGCGTGGCCGTGGGCGTGGCCGTGGGCGTGGCCGTGGCCGTGGCCGTGGGCGTGGCCGTGGGCGTGGCCGTGGCCGTGGCCGTGGGCGTGGCCGTGGGCGTGGCCGTGGACGTGGGCTTGGCCGTGGGCGTGGGCGTGGGCGTGGCCGTGGGCGTGGCCGTGGGCTTGGCCGTGGGCGTGGCCGTGGGCATGGCCGTTGACGTGGGCGTGGCCGTGGGCGTGGTCGTGGGCGTGGCCGTGGGCTTGGCCAAGGCGTGGCCGTGGGCGTGGCCGTGGGCGTGGCCGTGGGCGTGGCCGTGGGCGTGGCCGTGGGCGTGGCCGTGGGCGTGGCCGTGGGCGTGGCCGTGGGCGTGGGTGTGGGTGTGGACCTATTGTACCTGCTTATAATCCTCAATGCCTTCACAAACCATTTTTCACCAATAGATTTATTTCAACAAAAGAAGAAATATTTATATCTTTCGACTAACCGGTGTGAAATTTAATCGCCACAAACTTGTAAACCCCTGTATTCAACGATTCTATACAATGCAAGTACTTAAAATTCTAGGTAGTCTACTCCCATTTTGACATTCTTTATTGTTGATATTACATTTCTTTAAATTTTGATATATATAAGTTTATTATTTTATTTTATTCCATTTTATTTAAATTTAGTTATTTTTTCAGTGTCATGGGCAAATCAAGGCTTCGTTTCTCTATACGTGATGGGATTTCACGTATCAATTTTCTATTCATAGGTATATATTTATGCAAACAACTAAGATAATCATATTTATTAACAAAGAAAAGTTTGGAGGTTAGGTTAGGTTAGGTTAGGTTAGGTTAGGTTAGGTTAGGTTAGGTTAGGTTAGGTTAGGTTAGGTTAGGTTAGGTTAGGTTAGGTTAGGTTAGGTTAGGTTAGGTTAGGTTAGGTTAGGTTAGGTTAGGTTAGGTTAGGTTAGGTTAGGTTAGGTTAGGTTAGGTTAGGTTAGGTTAGGTTAGGTTAGGTTAGGTTAGGTTAGGTTAGGTTAGGTTAGGTTAGGTTAGGTTAGGTTAGGTTAGGTTAGGTTAGGTTAGGTTAGGTTAGGTTAGGTTAGGTTAGGTTAGGTTAGGTTAGGTTAGGTTAGGTTAGGTTAGGTTAGGTTAGGTAAGGTTTGGGTAAGGTAAGGTTACTTGGGCGTGGGCGTGGCCGTGGCCGTGGCCGTGGCCGTGGCCGTGGACGTGGACGTGGACGTAGGCGTGGGCGTGGACCTATTGTACCTGCTTAAAATCCTCAATGCCTTCCCAAACCATGTTTCACCAATAGATTTATATCAACAAAAGAAGAAATATTTATATCTTTCGACTAACCGGTGTGAAATTTAATCGCCTCAAACTTGTAAACCCCTGTATTCAACGATTCTATACAATGCAAGTACTTAAAATTCTAGGTAGTCTACTCCCATTTTGACATTCTTTATTGTTGATATTACATTTCTTTCAATTTTGATATATATAAGTTTATTATTTTATTTTATTCCATTTTATTTAAATTTAGTTTTTTTTTCAGTGTCATGGGCAAATCAAGGCTTTGTTTCTCTATACGTGATGGGATTTCACGTATCTATTTTCTATTCATAGGTATATTTATGCAAACAACTAAAATAAACATATTTATTAACAAAGAAAGTTTGGAGGTTAGGTTAGGTTAGGTTAGTTTAGGTTAGGTTAGGTTAGGTTAGGTTTGGTTAGGTAAGGTTTTTTTTTTTTTTTTTTTTTTTTTTTTTTTTTATTTTTTAATTTTTTTCGCGTTCACCACAGACTTGTGTCCGTGCTCTTGTTTGATCTTTTTTCTATTTTTTTGAGCTTAATTTAGTTACATTTTTATAATCTAGTTACTCAGGGGAAACAATGTTTAAATGACTTAATATCTAGGAGATTAAAATACATAAGATTGTTTACTGCTTAACAGTTATACTTAAACTATGATGCTTTTAAATTTTATACATAACAAAAAGGATAATTTACATTGATTTTAAAACATGGAGCAATTCACACAGGATTTAATGTTTTACTTGAAAGAAGCTGATGCTGCCCCCTGATCTGGCCAGTTAGCCAGTTTTTCAACGACAGCTGCGTTCCTGTTTCGAATGGCCATTTTGAGGTTATAGTTTATGATGGTTTTTGCTGGTACCGCCGTAGCTCTTTTGATGAAGTGACCGATCGCATCGTTGGTGTCATCAGCGTAGTAGGTGCAGCTGTGAGTGTGTCGTGATATCGCTACCACCGCGTGAGGGACACTTTCGTGCAGTTTCATCCCACTTTTTGTTTTCAATATTGCCACTGTCTCGAAGGTCAACCCCTGAGCCTCATGAATGGTTAGTATGCGAGACCCATCCCCATCACCATAACCTTGGTTTTTAAGGGTTTCCTTCTCATCCTGAGTATGGACTAGGAAGAGAGTATTGGTGAGGGAAGGTTAGGTAAGGTTAGGTTAGGTTAGGTTAGGTTAGGTTAGGTTAGGTTAGGTTAGGTTAGGTTAGGTTAGGTTAGGTTAGGTTAGGTTAGGTTAGGTTAGGTTAGGTTAGGTTAGGTTAGGTTAGGTTAGGTTAGGTTAGGTTAGGTTAGGTTAGGTTAGGTTAGGTTAGGTTAGGTAAGGTTAGGGTATGGTTAGGTTACTTGGGCGTGGGCGTGGGCGTGAACGTGGGCGTGGCTGTGGACGTGGGCGTGGCCTTGGGCGTTGCCTTTGGCGTGGACGTGGCCGTGGGCGTGGCTGTGGCCGTGGGCGTGGCCGTGGGCGTGGCCGTGGGCGTGGTCGTGGGCGTGGCCGTGGGCGTGGCCGTGAGCGTGGCCGTGGGCGTGGCCGTGGGCGTGGCCGTGGACGTGGGCTTGGCCGTGGGCGTGGGCGTGGGCGTGGCCGTGGGCGTGGCCGTGGGCTTGGCCGTGGGCAAGGCCGTGGGCATGGCCGTTGACGTGGGCGTGGCCGTGGGCGTGGCCGTGGGCGTGGCCGTGGGCGTGGTCGTGGGCGTGGCCGTGGGCGTGGCCGTGGGCGTGGCCGTGGGCGTGGGCGTGGCCGTGGGCGTGGGCGTGGCCGTGGGCGTGGCCATGGGCGTGGCCGTGGGCGTGGCCGTGGGCGTGGCCGTGGGCGTGGCCGTGGGCGTGGGCGTGGCCGTGGGCGTGGGCGTGGCCGTGGGCGTGGGTGTGGGTGTGGACCTATTGTACCTGCTTATAATCCTCAATGCCTTCACAAACCATTTTTCACCAATAGATTTATTTCAACAAAAGAAGAAATATTTATATCTTTCGACTAACCGGTGTGAAATTTAATCGCCACAAACTTGTAAACCCCTGTATTCAACGATTCTATACAATGCAAGTACTTAAAATTCTAGGTAGTCTACTCCCATTTTGACATTCTTTATTGTTGATATTACATTTCTTTAAATTTTGATATATATAAGTTTATTATTTTATTATATTCCATTTTATTTAAATTTAGTTATTTTTTCAGTGTCATGGGCAAATCAAGGCTTCGTTTCTCTATACGTGATGGGATTTCACGTATCTATTTTCTATTCATAGGTATATATTTATGCAAACAACTAAGATAATCATATTTATTAACAAAGAAAAGTTTGGAGGTTAGGTTAGGTTAGGTTAGGTTAGGTTAGGTTAGGTTAAGTTAGGTTAGGTTAGGTTAGGTTAGGTTAGGTTAGGTTAGGTTAGGTTAGGTTAGGTTAGGTTAGGTTAGGTTAGGTTAGGTTAGGTTAGGTTAGGTTAGGTTAGGTTCCACGGACCTACTGGGTTGTCCCAGTGGGCGGAGAGGTGATACTCCGACGTGGTGCGTCCCCAGGTTGCGGATAGGGGGTTCTGGCCTGACGATAGCTTCCATAAGGGAGTTATTGGCAGGCCAGCGCGGACAAAACACCAAGGGTGGGCCAAAGGGCTTTGGAGCCTCTTCATGCGACTCTCTGACTCAGCAGACAGCGCAGTGAATGGGGCTCGGCAGAGGAAAGAAATTTCCAACTCTGTCTGTGTAGAGAGATGGCGGAAATCCACGTGTGTTAAGTGGATTAAAGAGGGAGATGGTACCAAGTCCCAATATATGGTCCCGGCGCCCGCCGAGGGGAGTACTGCGTGTGTGAATCCGGGCTCGCGAGCTGTTCCGGTTTGCTCTGTGCGCTTACACTTTGTGTAGATGTACGGAGCGACTATGGGCGTGCTCGCTAGTCCGGGTTCACACGCGGAGTATGGTCGGGGGGAACCCGGCCGCTAGGGCGCCAAACACGGGGACCTCACCCCTAAAAGGAAAATCATGGACAACGACAGTAATAAAAACAGTCCACGTGTGGGTCCCGGAAACGGGGAATCCCATGGCACCGCGGATTCCGCGGTGTACCGTCCCATCGTATACGTGGGGGACAAAAACTGTCATGAAGTAAGGGGGCCTTCTGGCGATTTAGAGCAGAAAGTGGTGGATGTCGACTGCACGCCCGCGTCCAGCTCGGACGCGGACGTGCAGCCGATGTTGGAAGATAGTACTGGCAATGCCTGCGTGCCTGCGTCCGGTTCGGGCGCGGACGCACAGTCAATGTCAAGAGAAAGGGAAGTGCGCTTCTTTGCGAAACCGCTCGCGGCTTCGCAGAGAGGCGCACCGGAGGTAGTGGTGAGCGGGGCGGATGGGGAATCGGATAGCTCTGCCATGTCCGCGTCCTCATTGGCCTCCAATACTTCGACCCGAACGCGCGGACGCAAGAGAGGGCAGAAGGAGCAGGCTGGGAACCCAAAGGGGTCCAAGGGTCTCGCTCTGTATCTAAGGTCGGAGAAGCAGGGAGGGGAAGACGAGGTCTTTGACCCGTTGGTGCCGCCCTCAAAGACAAAGGCCAAGGACAAGCTGCCCAAAGCTGAAGAATTGGGAGTGGAAATGCAGGCGCAGCCAACTGATGAGTTGGTCGCCTGCATTAACACTCAGTTGGAGACTGTAGAGAAGATTGCAGATAGGTCTAAGAACCTGAAGGGCGATTATATCCGCGGCCTCCGAATGGCAGTTAGGAAGGTCCAGGCGGCCTCCTTGGCGTTGGTAAAGAGAGTATCTACTGACGCCAACGTTGAGCGCCTGGAAAGAGAAAACGCGGACCTGCGGAGCCAGATGGAGGTTCTCTCCACTAAGGTGGAGAATTTGACCGAGGCGATTCATCAGCAGGCCCGGGCCAGCAAGGAGTCTGCGGCCATGCCAGCGATGGCGTCAGCACCTTCTGCCGGTAATGGAGATGACTGGGAGAGCCGGCTGATGGAACGGATAGGGTCTCTAATGGACCGAAAACTGGCAGCGGCTCATGTAGTTCAGCCGCCGCTTACGAGTGGCTCTGCTCTCGCAACTCCCGGAGCAGACAAGCAGATAGGAAAGGCGAAACATCCCCCCTTAAAAGCTGCTACCTCCTTGCCTGTGGTGCGGGGTGAGCAGCCTGAAGTAGTAGCACAACCACCAAATGCCCCCTGGACAACCGTGGTTGGCAGGAGGGCCAAAAAATCTAAAAGGAAGGCGGCTGGGGTGACGTCCGGTGCCGCAATAAGCCCCGCGATGGGCTCCATGGTCGCTACTAAAGCCGGACTCAGTGCTGGCCCTGGAACTGCTCCGGCTAAGCCCAGTCCCCCGGCTAGCTCCAAGAGCGGGCGCAAAAAGGCAACTGCTCCCCCTAAGCCATCGCGACTGCCAAAATCCGCGGCGATAACTGTGACTATTCCGGAAGGTTCACAGGACACGTACGCCACGGTCATGGCAGCTGCTAGAGCCCGCATCAGGCTGGAGGAAGTGGGGGTGGACATGGTTCGTTCAAAACGAGCTATAACGGGGGGGCTCATAATGGAGGTGTCTGGGCCTGAATGTGCGTCCAAGGCCGACGTACTGGCAGGACGCATGCGCGCTGCTCTCGAGGACTTCAGCGTCCGCATCACCCGTCCCGTTAAGTCGGGGGAGATGAGGCTTAAGGACCTCGACGACAGCGTTACACCGGAGGAAGTGGCCGCTGCGGTTGCCCGCGATGGAGGCTGCTCCGCTGACGACGTGCGGGTAGGCGTAATCAGGCGCCCACCCAGTGCCCTGGGCACAGTGTGGGTGCGCTGTCCGCTGGCTAGCGTGCGCAAGATAGCAGCAATTGGTCGACTCGTCGTTGGGTGGGCCTCGGCTCGCGTCGACTACCTGACGACACGGCCACTTCAGTGCTTCCGGTGCTTGGAATATGGGCATGTACGCAGCCTGTGTCAGAACCCAGTCGATCGCAGTGCGCTGTGCTATGCGTGCGGCGAGCCCGGTCACCGGGCTAGCGATTGCACGCGTCCGCCAAAATGCCCGCTCTGCTCAGACATGGGCTGCAAGGCCGACCATAGGATGGGCAGCAAAAAGTGCTCTCCGCCCTGCGCCGCCTGCGCCTTAAGCCACCGGGGGGTCTTTTAGTGGGTCGTCGAAGTTAAAAACTTCGACAACCCCACATAACCATACTGTACCCTACATGCAGTATGGTATCTGTTCGCAGATTTTTCCCCTCGAAAACAAAAAAAAAAAAAAAAAAAGGTTAGGTTAGGTTAGGTTAGGTTAGGTTAGGTAAGGTTAGGGTAAGGTTAGGTTACTTGGGCGTGGGCGTGGGCGTGAACGTGGGCGTGGCTGTGGACGTGGGCGTGGCCTTGGGCGTTGCCTTTGGCGTGGACGTGGCCGTGGGCGTGGCTGTGGCCGTGGGCGTGGCCGTGGGCGTGGCCGTGGGCGTGGCCGTGGGCGTGGCCGTGGGCGTGGTCGTGAGCGTGGGCGTGGCCGTGGGCGTGGCCGTGGGCGTGGCCGTGGGCGTGGCCGTGGGCGTGGCCGTGGGCGTGGCCGTGGGCGTGGCCATGGGCGTGGCCGTGGGCGTGGGCGTGGCCGTGGGCGTGGCCGTGGGCGTGGCCGTGGGCGTGGCCGTGGCCGTGGGCGTGGCCGTGGGCGTGGGCGTGGCCGTGGGCGTGGGCGTGGCCGTGGCCGTGGCCGTGGGCGTGGGCGTGGCCGTGGGCGTGGGCGTGGCCGTGGGCGTGGCCGTGGGCGTTGCCGTGGGCGTGGGTGTGGGTGTGGCCGTGGGCGTGGACGTGGGCGTGGACCTATTGTACCTGCTTAAAATCCTCAATGCCTTCGCAAATCATTTTTCACCAATAGAATTTATTTCAACAAAAGAAGAAATATTTATATCTTTCGACTAACCGGTGTGAAATTTAATCGCCCCAAACTTGTAAACCCCTGTATTCAACGATTCTATACAATGCAAGTACTTAAAATTCTAGGTACTCTTGATTTGGGAACGTTTTTACGGATATCTTTTTGATGAAAACTGAAGGAAATTGAATAAAATACCAAAAATAGGTCTTGCCGATTCGGAGGCAAACTCTTTATTGTTTCACACAGGTGCATGCAGATGCATCGACCACCAGAGTCGCGCCGAGTAAGCTCTTACATTCTAAGAACACCATGTGCTGTCTAATCAGCACATTTCTAGAGTCTAGACTTAATCTAAAACAGAGGGGTGAGGGGTTTCCGTAACTCCTCCCTCCCTAAGAGGAAAATTATCGGTTGGATCGATTTGAGATTTGTGCCGATAATTTTTCTTACACATAAATCGCAGCAATTTTTGCCGAAGGACATAAAATACAAATAAAAGAAAACTAAAAGTTACTAAACCTAGAGTCGCGAATCCTAAATTTTCACTGAAGTTATAGCCTTTGTTATTACCTAAAACACTTTCGATCACTTCACTATGCCTTAGAGAATACGCCATGTATTTCACTTCGTCTAAGTTAACTCCGTTCATATTAAGCACACGTTTACTGGATATCGTTGCTTTAACGCGTAGCTGCGGTAAGGCGATTAGCGGAATTGGCTCAACAGCATCCGATTCCTTAAGGATCCGGTGAAGTATACGAATTCCATTGATCTCCAAATCACAGGGTTCGTCGATGGTTGCCAAGTAAGTCCCCAATATTGGCTGCTTAGTGATCTCGCCGTCGCAATGCTTTGATAACATCATATGAACTCTGCTGAATATTATCCAACTGTTTTCACTGATTCGTTGGACCTTGACTCTTTCAATCTCTACCTGATGTTGCGTGCAGTGATCAGGGTCATCTTGGAACTTCATGAGCTGCTCTACACAGGTAAGCTCATGGTAGAATGCTCGATTATCCTCGGCACACAGGAAATGTTCGCCAGCAGATAACGGGCGGCACGGTTTGACAATTGGTATGTATTGAGTACGCTTCGCCAAAAGGTAGGGATATTTAGGGAAAATAGAGATAGTTTTGTTATCAGGCTGGTGGAAAATTGGCAAGGAATATACCTTATAGTAATTATAAGTACAATTATCAGTTATCGGAATTTCCAAAATAAACGTTATCAGATTATTTTTAGTAAAGGATTTTACAACAATGGTTTCCTCTAATTTTAACAAGTTATTTTCATTAGGAAAATATACTAAGCTTACGGATTCCGAAATTAATTTCAAATGATACAATAATTCGGTGGAGTTCACAATAGACTGGTGCAATATAGAGACTCTACTTAATGCTAGAGCTGTTTCAATTTCACTTAACCGGATAAAGATGGTTCGAAAATTACTTATGTCAACATTAAATAATGCGAAAACATATGATTGAAATACCCATCTCTTTTCTTTATTAGATAAATCGCTAATCATTTCTTCTACCTTCTTAATGCGGTTAGCTGAATTGATAGTGTTTCGATTAATCAACTCGGTTACATTTATGAAACTTTCAAACATTTTAGAGACCAAGGTAATTTTTTTTGAAATAATCATTTGATCATGCTGTAATTCCGACGTCACTCTATCAAATTTAATCGCGTCATCATGATCAAGATTTCCTGTAACAACTTTTATTAGTGAACCCAATGGATTTATAAGCCCTCTTCTAAATCGTTGTTGTGGAACAAGTTGTTTGAACTTGTCTTTAGTTAAATCGCGTACAAACTCTGTATGTATTTTAACACTTATAAATTCCTGAGAATATGACGAATTCCAGTCGATTAATCTACACAATTGCTCAAAGTTGGTCGTTACGTAATTTAAATCATGTTTAATCTTGTCCAAGTTTATAACCTTAACTATAGTCCAATAATCAGTTTGAAAGAAAGCTTGGCCTTCCTTGACCGGAAGTATTCCCGGATTACCTTCCAGTGTTTGCAGATGAAGGGCCAGGGATGGCGTCAGTACGAGCAGAAGGCCGCACCTGCGGAGGACGTTTTACATTTTTAATAGGAACGTGGGTTATTCTTTGCCCTACCTGTATAGGTAAAACGTTTCTTTCAGCTTCTCCTACAACTTTGGCTTTAACGTATCGAGGTTTGTCTTTACTTTTACGCTTATTAACATCCTTAGCATAAATAGTCTCACCGTCGGCAAATTCTATCTCTTCTTCGCCGCCTTTCTTTGCTCTAATATTTTGTTTTAGCGCTAGCATCTTATCTGCCAAATATTCGTATAAAAATTTGGTTCGCTTTGCATGATCTTTTACTAACTTTTGAAAATAACACTTTTCGATTTCAATGCCATAAGGGCTGCTAGAGTCAGTATGGCCAAATACCACTTCAAAAGGAGTAAGTTCAGTGACAGAATGGATGGAGTGATTATATGCCATAACAGAATATGTCATAGTTGATGCAGCATCAGTACATCGTTTTTCATATTTAGCTAATCTATATATTTCTATAATTGTTGAATGGAAACGTTCAATAAGGCCCATTGAATTGGGGTTATTGGGAGTTCCAATGTGAAGCTCTATTTTATGTAAGCTCAAGAATTCTTTCATAAGCATGTTGTTAAATTCGCTTCCGGGATCCGAACTAATCTTTTTGGGGATACCGTAGTAAGAGAAATAGCTCATCAATGCTCTTACTACTTCAGGAGTTGATCTACCTTGAATTTCAATAGCCTGTCCTAATTTGCTGAAGGCATCAATAAGGGTCAAATAAGTTTTCCCTTCAATACTAAAAAGATCTATGAAAATTTCTTGAAAAGGGGCGTCGTGTGTTTGCGTCAACTGTAAAACTGGTTTTATTGGTTTCCTATCATATTTCATTTTCTGGCATGCTTCACAAGCATTTATAACTGCTGCAACTGTTTCTTGCATTCTCTCCCAATAGTAATTTCTATGAATCCTTACTAACGTTTCCTTGATACCACGGTGGCATGTCTTTCCTTCATGATGTTTAACAATTACTGCTCTTTGCTCTCTCTCGTCTTCAATATAAATGACTCTTTCCGTGCATTCGTAAAAATTTACCATTCCTTTCTTAAAAAGTTCTATTATTAAGTTTCCAAATAGTCTACGATGTTCCGATTCCTCAAAATAGATGAAATATTTTATCTTTGGTTTGATGTAGCGTTTTAAAAATTCTTTAACGAATTCCGACTTCAAAGGTAAGAAAATTTCCAATACCTTTTGTTTGTTTCTAGATAAGTCTTTTACATTTAATTCATTCTTAGACCATGAATATACTAAGATCTGATTGGGTTTAGTGTCAACTGCTTCATGTATAATTGGAATTCCTACAGACTCTAATTCTACGTGAGAATGAATGGTTTCAGATTTATTCGATTCCGATCGCACAGGCACTTCTTCGTGATCCGAACCAGCTGTCGATAATTTATCAGAGAAAGGGCTCGCTGTTAATGTCCTACTTTTGTCTGATAAAGAGTCTTTTCGCTCTCTATTCTTTTCAGCTGTTAACTTGCTTCTATCTTTGTGCTCCTTTTCATCGATGTTAACCTTCATTGATTCTTTATCATCATTTGAGCCTAAAGCGTTTATTTTTATCCTAGATAACGCATCAGCGTTCGTATTCTGTTGTCCATTTTTGTGTATCATGTCAAAATCATAGTCTTGTAGCCTTAAACTCCAACGCGTGAGCTTACTGCTCGGATCTTTAAGAGATCGAAGCCAAACTAATGGTCTATGATCTGTATAAATGGTGAACTTTCGTCCGTACAAATAAGGCCTAAAGTGCTTTACTGCCCAGATTATAGCAAGCAATTCGCGTTCGATTGTACTATAACGTGATTCAGTATCACTTAACGTTCGACTAGCATACGCTACAGGCTTGTCGGCTCCAATTTGTCCCTGAGATAGTACAGCTCCGACTGCTACTATTGACGCGTCAGTTGTCAGTATAAAAGGTTTGTCAAAATCGGGATACTGTAACAGAGGGGCATGGGTCAAAAGCTCTTTGCATTTGTTAAAGGAGTCTTGATATTTTTGATCGATTACAATTTCGTTACGCTTTTTCAGGCAGGCTGTCATTGGTTGTGTTATCTTAGCGAAATCTTTAATGAAACGTCTGTAATACCCTACGAGTCCGAGAAAGCTCTTAATTTCAGTCTTTGTTTTTGGTAGAGGGTATTTCAGCACAGCGTCAATTTTATCATTGTTAGGTCTAAGTCCTTCTTTCGTAATCATGTGTCCTAGGTAAAGTACTTCTTTACGTAGAAACTCTGATTTATCTAGCTGTATCTTTAAGTTAGTCTCCCTAAGTCTGTCGAAGATTGTTTTTAAATTTCTTATGTGTTCCTCAAGGCTATTTGAATAAACTATTATGTCGTCTAGATAAACCATGCAATGTAGTCCTTGCAGGCCACGTAGGACATTGTCCATTGTCCTTTGGAACGTTGCTGGGCAGGTTTTTAATCCGAAGGGCATTCTAGCGAATTCAAAATGGCCACCGTTATTTGTGGAAAATGCTGTTTTTTGTCTATCATTTTTCTCTACTTCAATCTGATGGTAACCACTTGCAAGATCTATAGTGCTAAAATAGTTACTCTTTCCTAATTTATCGAATAAATCTGTGATATTCGGAAGGGGATATTTGTCGTCAATCGTAATATCGTTCAGACGCCTATAGTCGACTACCATTCTATACTTGACTTCACCAGATGCATCCATCTTTTTGGGCACTAAATGTACCGGGGCACTCCAAGGAGAATGAGACTCTTGGATTACATTGTCTTTCAGTAATTTATCTACCTGCCTGTTAATTTCTTCTTGCACAAAGGGGGCCTGTCTATATGGCTTTACATATATAGGGTCTTCGTTCTTTGTTCTAATCTTGTGTTTAATTTGGTTTGTAAAACTCAAAGGAATTTGGTCGCAATAGAAAATATCTTTATAGTCCAAGCAAAGCTTGTAGATTTTTTCACGTTCTTCGTCGTTGGTATGGTCAAGTCTGAGTTTACACAAGTTTTCTTCTAATAAATTATCTGTCTCTACATCCACATCCATTGTATCTTTTGTAAGGTTTAATTTGCTTTCCGACTGATTAAATAATGTTACTGATAGAGGTCCCTTAAATGTGATGCGTTTCGTTTTATCTGAGGTGTTTTGGATCACAGTAGTTGCATATCCGTTTATGCAATTCACTATCGCACTAGGCATACGTAAACCATCTGTGAATACGTAAAAGTCTAATATAGCTTCGCCAGAGTGTTGGTTTATAGGCAGCTTGACTCTTTTTTCTGACCGCGGGGGAATATCGATCATATAATTTAAAATATTATTGATTATTGGAATACAAGTAGTACTTGTCTTCAAAAGCTGTTCTTTCAAATCAATAATCGCGCCTAACTGTTGCAGAAGATCATTACCAATCAGTCCATCATAACGCGTATCAACGTCATATAGGTAAAATTTATGACAATCGTTGCTTACAAAGGATGGGAATAGAGGGATCTCTACTACTTCATCGTGAATACTAGATGCGTGGGTGCTAACAACTTGAAACCGTTCCTTCTGAATAAATTGTGGAAAATATTCATTAGCTTTTCGCGGACTTAAGAACGATCTCATACTTCCGGTATCAATCATCATTTTTGCGTCTATCTCTTCCAAATAAATATACGGAAGTTTTAATTTTGGGTCACAATTTATTTCTAAGACTTCTTGGCATCCGAGGCTGTTATGCAAAAATCCGAAGGATTTTCAGCATCACTCTCAGTTTTTTCGTTTTCGTTATTCTTCGTAACATTATTTTCACTTGAATTATTTTCACTTGATGGTAGAGGCAATAATGATGAAGAGTCGTCATAACCATAGTACATTTCATTTGCATAACCATAGCCATAGCCATCACAACTATCGTAATATGCGTCGCTGTTATAAAATGCCGCTGTAGGCATAACGGTGTCACCGTATTCATGGTCATTCATGGTAATTTCGTTTAACCTAAACCCATTTTGTAGGGGTCTATGAGGCGCTGTCCTCATAGATACGTCGGCAGTTTGTAACTGCGGTCCTTGTCCTTGAGGAGGAATATTTGATGCTCCTACTGTCGGTAAATTTGGTTTGTAACCAAATGGTTGTGGGGGCCTATAACCAAAAGGTTGTGGGACTCTATACCCAAACTGTTGCGGAGGTCTATACCCGAATCCTTGTTGAGGCTGAAGGCCAAATCTCGGAAGGCCGAAATGTTGTGACTGAAAACCATACTGTGGCCGATATCCAAAACTCTGTGGGCGTGTTACGAAATTCCCTTGACCTTGGCCTTGAAATTGAGGCATCCTAATCTGCGCATTTTGGGGAATCCCAAAATTAAATTTCGGAGTCACATTATTACTGTTACCACCTAACATAGGCTTATAACCCATCGGTTGACCTTGATTTACCAAAGGCCTTGACCCTGAGGTTGAGTTTTGATTATTACCGTGAATACGATTTCTCATGTTATATTGCTCTATAAAATTCACTTCTTCAAGCACAACACTCAATGCCGCTTCTAGAGTACTGGGCGCCTTTAACCTCACTATTCTAACCAAATTTTCAGGAAGATTGTACAAAAATACATTCAGAGCCGTATTATCATAAATAATCAATTTAGCCTTTTTTAAATCACTTTCCGCATTGGTGTTCACTTTTGAAATTAATAATGACCGTACGCTTTGAATTCGATTGCAAAAATCCAAATAATTCTCACCCGATTTTATCTTTAATGATTCAAACTCGATGTTAATACACGCTTCACTACGGGGGTCTCCAAAATGTTGGATAAGCAAGGCTTTAAGGGCGGACCACGTCACAATATCATCCCTTTCCGATAAAAGGGCAGCTGCATTCTCTGTAAGCCGGCTCGTGATAATATTGAACACGTATAAATTTTGTTCTTCTTTTGAACTACCATAGCAGTCAATTATGTATTGACATTTTCGCAAGAATAAATTTAATTGTCTTTTATCACCGGTAAAATTTGGAATAATTTGCACTATTTCTCTTGGAATTGGTTTAATCACTGTTTCACTCGTCATCTCTACCGCGTAATTTAATCCGAAAACACAGAGCTATAACTTTGCAGAGAATACACTTGCTTAATTCACAACCTTAATAAGGAAAATACACGACACAACAATTAAATGGCACACGTCACAAAAACACAGTGAAAATTACAAATATAAAACAAGCATAAAATTTTGGTACAGGGAAAATTTAAAATTCTTGTAAAAATAAATTGTAAAATTAATATATAAAATCAAAAAATAAAAATATTTTTCAACGAATATAATTAAGACTAATTTTTGATCAATGCTAAGATCCACAATTCCCTAATTTAATTCTTACAGTACTTACATTTGATTTTGAAAATGTGCACTTTCTATCTGTTCTTAACTCTATGTAAAATCTCTTATATTTTATTCCAGCGTTATATAGAGCAAGGTTTGATCTCAATAATAACAAATTAATTAGTTTTTAAACAAAAAGAAACCATTTAAAATACAGGAGAGGACTAAGGAAGGATTTGGCGAAAATTTTGACTCACCAACCAACTGCAACTCCCGCACTCACTTTTCGATACCCGTTTAGAGACATTTTTTTGGTTCACACAGAAGACCGTAATTTCTACAATTTTTATGGCGAATTTTCTGACTGATTTTTAAGTTGGAAAATCGCGGAAAACTCGAGAAAATGAGGGAAATCTGTATCGGCTGCGCCACTCTTGATTTGGGAACGTTTTTACGGATATCTTTTTGATGAAAACTGAAGGAAATTGAATAAAATACCAAAAATAGGTCTTGCCGATTCGGAGGCAAACTCTTTATTGTTTCACACAGGTGCATGCAGATGCATCGACCACCAGAGTCGCGCCGAGTAAGCTCTTACATTCTAAGAACACCATGTGCTGTCTAATCAGCACATTTCTAGAGTCTAGACTTAATCTAAAACAGAGGGGTGAGGGGTTTCCGTAACTAGGTAGTCTTCTCCCATTTTGACATTCTTTATTGTTGATATTACATTTCTTTCAATTTTGATATATAAGTTTATTATTTTATTTTATTCCATTTTATTTAAATTTAGTTTTTTTTTCAGTGTCATGGGCAAATCAAGGCTTTGTTTCTCTATACGTGATGGGATTTCACGTATCTATTTTCTATTCATAGGTATATTTATGCAAACAAATAAGATAATCATATTTATTAACAAAGAAAAGTTTGGAGGTTAGGTTAGGTTAGGTTAGGTTAGGTTAGGTTAGGTTAGGTTAGGTTAGGTTAGGTTAGGTTAGGTTAGGTTAGGTTAGGTTAGGTTAGGTTAGGTTAGGTTAGGTTAGGTTAGGTTAGGTTAGGTTAGGTTAGGTTAGGTTAGGTTAGGTTAGGTTAGGTTAGGTTAGGTTAGGTTAGGTTAGGTTAGGTTAGGTTAGGTTAGGTTAGGTTAGGTTAGGTTAGGTTAGGTTAGGTTAGGTTAGGTTAGGTTAGGTTAGGTTAGGTTAGGTTAGGTTAGGTTAGGTTAGGTTAGGTTAGGTTAGGTTAGGTTAGGTTAGGTTAGGTTAGGTTAGGTTAGGTTAGGTTAGGTTAGGTAAGGTTTGGGTAAGGTAAGGTTACTTGGGCGTGGGCGTGGCCGTGGCCGTGGCCGTGGCCGTGGACGTGGACGTGGACGTAGGCGTGGGCGTGGACGTGGCTATGGCCGTGGGCGTGGCTGTGGACGTGGGCGTGGCTGTGGCCGTGGGCGTGGCCGTGGGCGTGGCCGTGGGCGTGGCCGTGGGCGTGGGCGTGGGCGTGGCCGTGGGCGTGGCCGTGGGCGTGGGCGTGGCCGTGGGCGTGGGCGTGGCCGTGGGCGTGGCCGTGGCCGTGGGCGTGGCCGTGGGCGTGGGCGTGGCCGTGGACGTGGCCGTGGGCGTGGCCGTGGGCGTGGCCGTTGGCGTGGCCATGGGCGTGGGCGTGGCCGTGGGCGTGGCCGTGGGCGTGGGCGTGGCCGTGGGCGTGGCCGTGGCCGTGGCCGTGGGCGTGGCCGTGGGCGTGGGCGTGGCCGTGGACGTGGCCGTGGGCGTGGCCGTGGGCGTGGCCGTTGGCGTGGCCATGGGCGTGGGCGTGGCCGTGGGCGTGGCCGTGGGCGTGGCCGTGGGCGTGGGTGTGGGTGTGGACCTATTGTACCTGCTTATAATCCTCAATGCCTTCACAAAACATTTTTCACCGATAGATTTATTTCAACAAAAGAAGAAATATTTATATCTTTCGACTAACCGGTGTGAAATTTAATCGCCACAAACTTGTAAACCCCTGTATTCAACGATTCTATACAATGCAAGTACTTAAAATTCTAGGTAGTCTACTCCCATTTTGATATTCTTTATTGTTGATATTACATTTCTTTAAATTTTGATATATATAAGTTTATTATTTTATTTTATTCCATTTTATTTAAATTTAGTTATTTTTTCAGTGTCATGGGCAAATCAAGGCTTCGTTTCTCTATACGTGATGGGATTTCACGTATCTATTTTCTATTCATAGGTATATATTTATGCAAACAACTAAGATAATCATATTTATTAACAAAGAAAAGTTTGGTTAGGTTAGGTTAGGTTAGGTTAGGTTAGGTTAGGTTAGGTTAGGTTAGGTTAGGTTAGGTTAGGTTAGGTTAGGTTAGGTTAGGTTAGGTTAGGTTAGGTTAGGTTAGGTTAGGTAAGGTTAGGTTAGGTTAGGTTAGGTAAGGTTAGGGTATGGTTAGGTTACTTGGGCGTGGGCGTGGGCGTGAACGTGGGCGTGGCTGTGGACGTGGGCGTGGCCTTGGGCGTTGCCTTTGGCGTGGACGTGGCCGTGGGCGTGGCTGTGGCCGTGGGCGTGGCCGTGGGCGTGGGCGTGGCCGTGGGCGTGGCCGTGGGCGTGGCCGTGGGCGTGGTCGTAAGCGTGGCCGTGGGCGTGGCCGTGGGCGTGGCCGTGGGCGTGGCCGTGGGCGTGGCCGTGGGCGTGGCCGTGGGCGTGGGCGTGGGCGTGGCCGTGGGCGTGGGCGTGGGCGTGGCCGTGGGCGTGGCCGTGGGCGTGGCCGTGGGCGTGGCCGTGGGCGTGGGCGTGGCCGTGGGCGTGGCCGTGGGCGTGGGTGTGGGTGTGGACCTATTGTACCTGCTTATAATCCTCAATGCCTTCACAAACCATTTTTCACCAATAGATTTATTTCAACAAAAGAAGAAATATTTATATCTTTCGACTAACCGGTGTGAAATTTAATCGCCACAAACTTGTAAACCCCTGTATTCAACGATTCTATACAATGCAAGTACTTAAAATTCTAGGTAGTCTACTCCCATTTTGACATTCTTTATTGTTGATATTACATTTCTTTAAATTTTGATATATATAAGTTTATTATTTTATTTTATTCCATTTTATTTAAATTTAGTTATTTTTTCAGTGTCATGGGCAAATCAAGGCTTCGTTTCTCTATACGTGATGGGATTTCACGTATCAATTTTCTATTCATAGGTATATATTTATGCAAACAACTAAGATAATCATATTTATTAACAAAGAAAAGTTTGGAGGTTAGGTTAGGTTAGGTTAGGTTAGGTTAGGTTTTTTTTTTTTTTTTTTTTTTTTTTTTTTATTCTCCTTTCTTTTATCGCCACTATTTATTTTGTGGCGTTTTATTCTTTTTTTTTTTTTTCTTCTTTGTCATTTATTACAATTCTTTATATTTTATTCATTTTGCACTAATTTTCTCGGCTCAGTCCGCGCCCAAAATTGATTGCATGCAAAATCATTAATTTTCTACACATTTCTTTTAATTAATTGCTAAACATTTTTATTTTTAATATTGTCCATGCATTAAATTGACATTAATTAATTAAAATAAGTATGTATTTATATTATAATAATTACTAACCTAAAATTATTCCATAAATTCAATTGAACTTTCTTTACATTTCATTTCTTTTCTACCCGCTTTTGTTGGCTTTTTTTTTTCTCGAAAATTTTATGAATTTTTTCGGAAATCAAAATAAGAATAAAAATTATCATAAAATTAGTCTGCATTATTGTTATTTTCTTAAATTACATAAAATTATTATTCAAATCATTTGAACAATTCAACGATTCCATTAACAAAGTTAACAACGAGATTGATTCAATAATTATATAAAACTTAAATTCAACAAAATAATAAAATTAAATTTCACAAATAATAATTAGGAATTATGTCATGCAATTGTCGACCCATTCGCCTTTGCTGCTTGTCTCAAAATACGTTCCGCAAAAGCCAGAAAATGGGTCCGGCGGTTGTCATCGTCAATGGCTATACCTACGTTTCCTTTTGTTATATCTAATTCCATTTTGCACTCGCAATTATATCGTTCCAGACCATATTTTGGACAGTGGAACAGAATGTGCTCTATGGTTTCGGGGCTGATATTATCGCAAGTACAAAATGGATCATTGGCTAATTTAAACCTATGCAGATACGCTTTGATTCCTGTGTGTCCACTTAGCAGCTGTGTCCTGAGGGCAGTTGATTCCATTCCGGACAAGATCTTATATGCTCTTTTAACACTGGAAAAGAACATCCTCGTTACTCCACCGGTCGTTGCGTCGCTATATCGATTCTGCCATGCTTCAAGTGTTCTGTCCCTGATGGAGCGCTTTGCGAAGGACAACGGGAACGCCTCGTACGCTGGAGCTGCTTTGAGCTTTGTGGCAGCCTTTGCAAGTTCGTCGGCTCGCTCATTGCCCGCAATTCCAACGTGTGCGCGTATCCAGAAAAACTTTACCCCATTAACCATTCTGGCTAACTTTTGAATTTCTCGCGCAACAGGATTCTCCGTGCAAGGGTCTGAGATAGCTTCCAAGGCCGAACGAGAGTCTGAAATTATATTTCCCTGAGCCTTACTGTCCTTCAGGTAGGAAACAGCCTTCAGAATGGCAATCATCTCGGCCTGGAAGACCGTGCAGTAGTTGGCTAGTTTTATCTTGAAGGTCTTCATTTCATTGCCATCTTTCCAGACTGTAACAGCGGCGCCCACTTTTTCTTCCAGTTTGCTTCCATCGGTGTAGATTTTAAGCCACTCGTTCCCTATTTGATCGGCGTCCTCTTGTTCATTAATAATGCCGAACTCTCCGTGTTTTCTTTCTGAGGGGTGAGGCAGATCGTGCGGTGAGGCTCTGTTCTCTAGGGGTCGTCCTGGAAGTGCTTCAAGTGGCTTGCCTCTTTTAACCTCGAACAACTTCGCTTGCTCAGTTAGCCTCAAGTCGAGCGGTAGAATCCGCGACAGCAATACACTAGAAGTAAATGAGGTGGTGCGATGAGCTCTGCAGATCTTCAGGGCAAAAATCCTTGTCATTTGGTCCAATCTTTGCTTTACAAACTTCTTGTCTGCAGCAGGAGCCCAGGCACTGGCAGCATACAAGACCACAGGCTCGACAGTCACCAGGTACAGCAGTCTCGTGATTTCTGAGTTTAGACCCCACTGGGTTTTTACCACCCTGGATATCATCTTAAAGATGTTGATGATTTTCCTGTATATGTTGTCCAGGTGCTCCTTGAAATTCAGTGTTTTGTCTATAGTAAGGCCTAAAACTTTAAGACTGTTTGATAGTTCTAATATCTTTCCGTTCAGTGCAAATTGTGGTAAGTCGTATTTTAGTTTTTTGGTCAACACGACTGCCTGGGTCTTGTGTGCCGCGAATCGCATCTTGTAAGCCGCTCCCCAATCAGAGACCATCCTCAGTGCCTCGTTTACCTTTGCCTCCAGCTGAGCTGTGGTCTTTGCGCTGGCCACTATAAGAAGGTCATCTGCAAAGGCCTGGATGTGGGCTTCAAGCAATCCGGTTGTTTCCAGGAGTGGGTTCAGTTGTATGTTCCATAGTAAAGGTCCACAGATTGATCCTTGAACGCACCCCTTATTGGTCGCCCTGTGTACGGTTTCGCCCATGTATCCGAGATTCACGCTTCTTTCAGAGAGGTAGCTCACTGCTAGTCGAAAGGTAGACGCATCAATCCCTTTTGCATGAAGCTGCTTTAGAATTCCAGGCCACCAGCAGTTATCGAACGCACCCTCGATATCTAAGGAGATGATGGCGATTATCTCCTTGCTTCTCACTGCCTGCCTCACCATTCCAACAGCATCGTATAGTGCGTCCTCTGTACCCTTTTGCGGCGTGAAGCCATACTGGCGACTGTTAAGGAGTGAATTGCTGCCAAGGTGCCAGGCTATCCGGGACGCAAACAACTTCTCCAAGACTTTGCCCAATACAGAGAGAAGACCTATGGGTCTGTATGACTTAGGGTGCGAGTAATCGTCTTTTCCAGGTTTAGGGATTACTTTTATCCTCGCCGTCTTCCATAATCTTGGAAAGTAGCCGCATCTGAGGCAAATATTAAACAAGGATAACTGGATCGACGGCGCCGCTTCAAAGCTGTTCTGACAGATGTCTGAAGTCAAACCATCTTCACCAGGAGACTTCTTCGGGCTCATTCTTGCGTATACCATCTTAATTTCCTCCAGCGTGAATTTCGGACAGTCAAATTTAGAATTCAGATCCTGATTATGGGTAAGTTCTTCAATAACTTCTTTCATTTCCGCTCTGACTCCTGCTTGCTCTGCATTGTCCGTCGATTCTTCGTCAAGTGGGTAGAATGTTTCAGCCAGGAGCTCTGCAGAAGCCAGTGGATTCATTGGGTTGGAGTTCGGGTCCCGACGCAGTGTCTTCTCAAATGAGATTCCTTCACAGAGTTTCAGTACCCGGTAAGACCTCTGCCAGACAGTCTCCTTCTTCTCTCCTGTACAGAATTCTTTCCAGCTGTTATTTATTGCCATTTGCATTAGCTCTTTGTACTCCTCCCGCGCCTTCCTGTATTCCTCTATTACCATTCCTTTCCTTATAGTGCTCGCCCTCCTTATCCGGTCCCTTCGCCTTAGTACATCTTTCTTTTTTTCCGTCAATTCCTTTGTCCACCACACTAATTTTTTCCCTTTCTTTTTCACAGGTATTTGCGGCATCGTCTTCGTGCACGCATCGAGGATGGCACCAGTATATCTGCTGACTACGCTGTCCACTCCCGCTCTGTCAGTCACGGCTTCAATTTTTTCTGCACTGAGGTCTGCATTGGTAAGTTCTGTCGGTAGCACTTTCTTAAAGGCCTTCCAGTCTGCGCGGTCTGTCCTGAAGATCCTGGTTCCAGTCCGCATTGCCTCCTGCGCAGGTTTGTCTAAATTCACTTCAAAGTTTATCTGCCTATGGTCTGATAGAGTGACTGAAGTGGTGTCCACGTGCCAGTTTCTGCATCTATTCAATAGTCCAGTCGATGATGCCGTTACGTCTACGATACTGGAGTATACTCTATCTCCACGGTAAGTATGGAAGGTCGGCGTGGTCCCTTCATTCAGGATATGGAGGTCAAGCTGTGTCACAAACTCCATGTACTTGGCGCCCCGACTGTCCTCCTCTTGGCAACCCCACCAAGGACTCGCTGCATTGATGTCTCCAGCAACGAGGATGTTCGGTGTTTGCATCTTCGAGATGATGTTCTGAATCGTACGTAAGTCTTCCTCAATATCTACAGTTTTATCTAAGTAAACATTAATGATTCCTATCCTAGTCTGCCCTACTCTAATAATAACACCCACAATAGATTCAAACATTAAATCTGAATTTTCAATAATATCAAGATTCTGATCAACGATGACAACCGCCGCGCGAACTGGTTTGGATTTGTCACAAGTCTTTTTCTGAATGACTCTAAAATCTGAAGAGACATGAGCCTTAGCACCTACGTATGGTTCCTGCAGAATGAGGAGTGATAGTTTATTTAGGGTAGCAGCCCGTAAACATTCCTTCATGGCTGAGAACCCGCGCCCCAGGTTGGCTTGGCCTATCTTGAGTGTCATCTGGGTGCCATCGGCTAGCAATTGTAGCAGGTAACGCTACGCGCCAATCTGTCCCATCTCCTCCACTCAGGACACTCCGATGCGTACGCTGGATGATTACTGTCCTTAGACTGGTTTGACTGGGCGCAGTGCACGCAACGGGGCACAGAGCCCCTGTTCCGGCACTCTCGCGTGTCATGCTCCTCGGAGCAGTATCCACATTGGACCTTCTCCTGACACTCCCGAGCTATATGACCGAAGGCCAGGCATCGGTAGCATTGAACCACCGGAGACTGATCAACGGCTTGGATCGTTTGGTATCCAATGCGGAGCTGCTTGTCTCTCAGACAGTTCCACAGGCTTGGACTGACCTCACATATTACATTGGCTCTTGATTTGTTACCAACCTGGCTGCGGCGTACTACCCTGACTGTTGAAGTATCTGGCATCGGATGAGGCAGAAGTTTACGATTCTGAGAAATTAGAGCCTCCTCTAGTTTGACGTTGCTCAGATCGTTAGCAACTCCCAGAAGTTTCAGAAGTGGAAGCTTTACCGCTGGCTGAGTCACCGTGAACCGTCCCGATGACCTCTGGATCGCTTCCTGCAGTGCCTTTCTGTCCGTCTCGGAGTCGCAGTTTATGACCACCTTCTGGTTCCGAACTTTCCTGAGACCGCTCACTCCTACTCCCAGTTGGATCACGTCAACCTTCTCCTTCAAGCTCTGCACTACGTCAGAACTAGAATGGAGAGGGTCCGCTGACTCGACCATAATCGGGTATCGTGGCCTCAGCAGTGCTTCTTTATAGGAAGCGCCAAGAGGCCCGACTCCCGAGTTGGCCACGGGAGAAGAAGAGAGCGGTTGTTGGGGTCTAAATGTGCCCGGTTCCTGAATGAGATCCCGAGACATGACCTCCTGCCTCAAACTCTCCACCGCCAGTCTAATTGGAGACGTGGTTTCCACTGCAGCATCCTTAAGTTCAGAAAGGTCGCGTTTAATATCGTCCATCTTTGAGGACAGTGCTTCGGTTATTTCCTTTGTGTCAGAGAAGGCCCTGAGGTCCTTAAGCTCATTGGTAATCAAATGGACCGACGCCTGAGTGTCTCCACAAAGTTCCATGATCGGTTCCAGCTCCTGTCTTCTCCGTGCTCCAGATTCCAAAATTTCCTTCTGAATAACAGTGCGGATATTGACTTCGTCCAGAAGCTGCTGAGTTTGGGCCTCCGGTTTGAACTCAATAGCCGTTGATGCCCTCTCAAGCAAGCCATCAACAGTCCTCCGAAGTGCGTCAAGTTGGGCTGACACGTTGCCAATGTTGGTGGTCAACTTAGAGATTTCAGATCGGATGGCATCCCACTTTGGGCTTTCATCCGATCCACCTTCCTTGGAGCTGGACATTCCCCGCTGGACACTTCGATCAAGATCCTTGATGGCTTGCCCAACCTCCGTTATCCCTCTGAAAGGCTTCTCCGTCTCATATCCCAACCACAGCCTGATCTCCTTTGCTTCCTTTAGAGTTCCGCTGATGTCTGTGCGGGCTAGGTTGAGCTCCGAAACCGAGTGCTCCCACATCCTCTTAAGCTCCTTCGAGTGCGCTCTCTCGACACGTACGAGTTCTATAGCGTGTCGTGTGCGTTCCTTTTCGAGGTTGTTCATGTGCCTAGCCCGCGACTCAGCTAGTGATAAGATGGTCTCATATAGGAAGTGCATAGAGTCCAAGGCGGTCAGCTTACATTCCCTCTTCATATTACCCGCCGCTTCCAACGCTGCTTTCCCCTTCTGCAAATGGAGGTTTGCCTGCTTACTAGCCGAGTTGGTTTCCACTATCGTATTCCTCTTTGGTGTCGTGTAGAGGGTGCTCACCCTCCTTTCTGCGTCTTCGATAATCGAAGAGACAATAGATGTCTCCGGATCATCAACGACGCTAGTGGGGGTATTCGAGCGTGGAATGTCAATCGACTCTAGCATACGGTCGGCCAGGTCCAACGCATCAAGAGGCTCCCTGTCTGGCTCCTCCGTGTGCGATGACAGCGGTGATGATGTTGCGGGGACATCCAAAAGAGTGAGTGCAGTGCTCTCGTCTGGACAAGACGCTGATGATCGCGTCTCAGTCCCTGCATCCAGAGTTGATCCTGACGGCCCGTCCGGCAGGGGTCCAGGCAATACCGCAGTAAGCTTCGACAGAACCTTTTCCCTAAGGGATTTGCTAGGTTTCATCGCTGCAATGGAAGGCTTTTTGTCCCTTGCCGTTTTGGCAGCTTGCGTCTTTGCCGAAGATTTGCTGCTACCAGACATGGCTATTTAGGTGCGTTAAACGTGGAAGGAGCGTCGCAGCCGCAAGGAAAACCCCGTCTGGCAGAAAATAGAGTTGACTTGACCTTGAGTTGATATGGCAAATGACTATGACTCTATATATTTTTCAAGGGTTTAACAGGCCACGCCAAAGCTGACAAAGAAAACCGCACGCTTCTAGGATAAATACTTTTCGCGCAAATCAACTTTAAAGATTTCCAAAATGGCCGTCAAGATGGCCGACCCCGTATAGTTTGCCTAATCTCTCGAGAACGAAGAGTCGCAGATTGCTCGCGTTTGGACTGTGGGCATCAGCCGGACTAAGAGGTTCTATTACCAGATTAAAAGTTTGAAAGGTGCTCTACTAAAAATAGTCCCTGGATGACACAAAATATTAAAATATTGGGGTGTGCCGAAGCCAGAAAAGAAAACCGCACACTTCTACGACTTCTACTTTCCTCACAAAACAACTTTGAAATTTTCCAAAATGGCGGCAAAGATGGCTGACTACAAATTAAATGCCTTATATCTCTGGAATTCTGGTTAGGTTAGGTTAGGTTAGGTTAGGTTAGGTTAGGTTAGGTTAGGTTAGGTTAGGTTAGGTTAGGTTAGGATAGGTTAGGTTAGGTTAGGTTAGGTTAGGTTAGGTTTGGTTAGGTTAGGTTAGGTTAGGTTAGGTTAGGTTAGGTTAGGTTAGGTTAGGTTAGGTTAGGTTAGGTTAGGTTAGGTTAGGTTAGGTTAGGTTAGGTTAGGTTAGGTTAGGTTAGGTTAGGTTAGGTTAGGTAAGGTAAGGTTTGGGTAAGGTAAGGTTACTTGGGCGTGGGCGTGGCCGTGGCCGTGGCCGTGGCCGTGGCCGTGGACGTGGACGTGGACGTAGGCGTGGGCGTGGACCTATTGTACCTGCTTAAAATCCTCAATGCCTTCCCAAACCATGTTTCACCAATAGATTTATATCAACAAAAGAAGAAATATTTATATCTTTCGACTAACGGGTGTGAAATTTAATCGCCCCAAACTTGTAAACCCCTGTATTCAACGATTCTATACAATGCAAGTACTTAAAATTCTAGGTAGTCTACTCCCATTTTGACATTCTTTATTGTTGATATTACATTTCTTTCAATTTTGATATATATAAGTTTATTATTTTATTTTATTCCATTTTATTTAAATTTAGTTTTTTTTTCAGTGTCATGGGCAAATCAAGGCTTTGTTTCTCTATACGTGATGGGATTTCACGTATCTATTTTCTATTCATAGGTATATTTATGCAAACAACTAAAATAAACATATTTATTAACAAAGAAAGTTTGGAGGTTAGGTTAGGTTAGGTTAGTTTAGGTTAGGTTAGGTTAGGTTAGGTTAGGTTAGGTTAGGTTAGGTTAGGTTAGGTTAGGTTAGGTTAGGTTAGGTTAGGTTAGGTTAGGTTAGGTTAGGTTAGGTTAGGTTAGGTTAGGTTAGGTTAGGTTAGGTTAGGTTAGGTTAGGTTAGGTTAGGTTAGGTTAGGTTAGGTTAGGTTAGGTTAGGTTAGGTTAGGTTAGGTTAGGTTAGGTAAGGTTAGGGTATGGTTAGGTTACTTGGGCGTGGGCGTGGGCGTGAACGTGGGCGTGGCTGTGGACGTGGGCGTGGCCTTGGGCGTTGCCTTTGGCGTGGACGTGGCCGTGGGCGTGGCTGTGGCCGTGGGCGTGGCCGTGGGCGTGGCCGTGGGCGTGGTCGTGGGCGTGGCCGTGGGCGTGGCCGTAGGCGTGGCTGTGGGCGTGGCCGTGGGCGTGGCCGTGGCCGTGGCCGTGGGCGTGGCCGTGGGCGTGGCCGTGGGCGTGGCCGTGGACGTGGGCTTGGCCGTGGGCGTGGGCGTGGCCGTGGGCGTGGCCGTGGGCTTGGCCGTGGGCGTGGCCGTGGGCATGGCCGTTGACGTGGGCGTGGCCGTGGGCGTGGTCGTGGGCGTGGCCGTGGGCTTGGCCAAGGCGTGGCCGTGGGCGTGGCCGTGGGCGTGGCCGTGGGCGTGGGCGTGGCCGTGGGCGTGGCCGTGGGCGTGGCCGTGGGCGTGGCCGTGGGCGTGGCCGTGGGCGTGGGTGTGGGTGTGGACCTATTGTACCTGCTTATAATCCTCAATGCCTTCACAAACCATTTTTCACCAATAGATTTATTTCAACAAAAGAAGAAATATTTATATCTTTCGACTAACCGGTGTGAATGAAGCAATGGCAGCGTCTCTAAGAATAAAATCAACAAACCAGTGGAAAGGCGACTCAGGCCTCACAAACCACAGTAGAATATTAAACAAAGCAATTGCTGCAATTCCAGAGGCGGCAAATGGCACGGACCGAATAGCGTCTACCTACTTAACAGGCAAGACTTACGAAATAACGCATGAAGAGAACCCAGTAGCCATCACCTCACATGACGTTACCACATACCACATCTACACAGATGGGGCCAAGAACAACACAGGAGCTGGCTGCGGCTATTCCTGTCCCGAAACTGGACTCTCAAGAGCCCAACCACTAAATCCAGCGACCACGGCCTTTCAGGCGGAAACACTGGGGATCCAACTGGCGGCAAATGATATGCTTCTGGAAACATCCATCAAAGAGCCAACCAGACGGATGCAACTGGTCTTCAAAACAGACAGCGCTGCACTTATAAACGCACTTAAAAGGTCAGACACAAGATCAAAAGCAATCGTAGAATGCCACAATGCTCTACAACAACTTTCTCAACACAGCAAAGTCTGCATAGAATGGACAGAGAGTCGATCCTGCCCAGGCAACATAAATGCAGACAGACTAGCAAAAGAAGCAGCGAAACAAACTCCAACACAAAAAGATATAGGCCTCTCTAACCCACCCACAGCAGAGGTAAAAATTAGACTAAAACTTAACTCAGAAAAAGAACACCAAAAACTATGGGAGCGTCGAACAGACTGCAGGCATACTAAATCAATATTCCCCTCCATAGACAGGAAAACCACAAACACGATGCTCAAGATGAGCCGCGAGGACCTGAGAACAATGGTGGGTATCATCACAGGTCATTGCGAGCTGAACCATCATCTGTTCAAGACTGGAGCCACAGACAGCAGCTTGTGTCGTGGCTGCTTCCAAGAAGAAGAGACTGTGGAACACGTCATATTACACTGCACGGCCACAGAGGAAGCCAGACGCAAGACGGGGCTGAAGGGTCTCATTGAGGAGTCAACCTCGTCTACACCCACAGAGAAGCTGAAACGAAGCTGTCAGTCACCAAAAGTCCTGCTCCGGTACTTCAAGGAGCTGGGCTGGTTAGGGCCTGTTTAGGCAGGGGGATAATGCACAATACACTCCCATGCGAGATGTCCGTGCAGATCTCAGTTCCCCCCAAACAGAATTAGAATTAGAATTAACCGGTGTGAAATTTAATCGCCACAAACTTGTAAACCCCTGTATTCAACGATTCTATACAATGCAAGTACTTAAAATTCTAGGTAGTCTACTCCCATTTTGACATTCTTTATTGTTGATATTACATTTCTTTAAATTTTGATATATATAAGTTTATTATTTTATTTTATTCCATTTTATTTAAATTTAGTTATTTTTTCAGTGTCATGGGCAAATCAAGGCTTCGTTTCTCTATACGTGATGGGATTTCACGTATCAATTTTCTATTCATAGGTATATATTTATGCAAACAACTAAGATAATCATATTTATTAACAAAGAAAAGTTTGGAGGTTGTTAGGTTAGGTTAGGTTAGGTTAGGTTAGGTTAGGTTAGGTTAGGTTAGGTTAGGTTAGGTTAGGTTAGGTTAGGTTAGGTTAGGTTAGGTTAGGTTAGGTTAGGTTAGGTTAGGTTAGGTTAGGTTAGGTTAGGTTAGGTTAGGTTAGGTTAGGTTAGGTTTGGTTAGGTTAGGTTAGGTTAGGTTAGGTTAGGTTAGGTTAGGTTAGGTTAGGTTAGGTTAGGTTAGGTTAGGTTAGGTTAGGTTAGGTTAGGTTAGGTTAGGTTAGGTTAGGTTAGGTTAGGTTAGGTTAGGTTAGGTTAGGTTAGGTAAGGTTTGGGTAAGGTAAGGTTACTTGGGCGTGGGCGTGGCCGTGGCCGTGGCCGTGGCCGTGGCCGTGGACGTGGACGTGGACGTAGGCGTGGGCGTGGACCTATTGTACCTGCTTAAAATCCTCAATGCCTTCCCAAACCATGTTTCACCAATAGATTTATATCAACAAAAGAAGAAATATTTATATCTTTCGACTAACCGGTGTGAAATTTAATCGCCTCAAACTTGTAAACCCCTGTATTCAACGATTCTATACAATGCAAGTACTTAAAATTCTAGGTAGTCTACTCCCATTTTGACATTCTTTATTGTTGATATTACATTTCTTTCAATTTTGATATATATAAGTTTATTATTTTATTTTATTCCATTTTATTTAAATTTAGTTTTTTTTTCAGTGTCATGGGCAAATCAAGGCTTTGTTTCTCTATACGTGATGGGATTTCACGTATCTATTTTCTATTCATAGGTATATTTATGCAAACAACTAAAATAAACATATTTATTAACAAAGAAAGTTTGGAGGTTAGGTTAGGTTAGGTTAGTTTAGGTTAGGTTAGGTTAGGTTAGGTTAGGTTAGGTTAGGTTAGGTTAGGTTAGGTTAGGTTAGGTTAGGTTAGGTTAGGTTAGGTTAGGTTAGGTTAGGTAAGGTTAGGTTAGGTTAGGTTAGGTAAGGTTAGGGTATGGTTAGGTTACTTGGGCGTGGGCGTGGGCGTGAACGTGGGCGTGGCTGTGGACGTGGGCGTGGCCTTGGGCGTTGCCTTTGGCGTGGACGTGGCCGTGGGCGTGGCTGTGGCCGTGGGCGTGGCCGTGGGCGTGGCCGTGGGCGTGGTCGTTGGCGTGGCCGTGGGCGTGGCCGTGGGCGTGGCCGTGGGCGTGGCCGTTGGCGTGGCCGTGGCCGTGGCCGTGGGCGTGGCCGTGGGCGTGGCCGTGGACGTGGGCTTGGCCGTGGGCGTGGGCGTGGGCGTGGCCGTGGGCTTGGCCGTGGGCGTGGCCGTGGGCATGGCCGTTGACGTGGGCGTGGCCGTGGGCGTGGTCGTGGGCGTGGCCGTGGGCTTGGCCAAGGCGTGGCCGTGGGCGTGGCCGTGGGCGTGGGCGTGGCCGTGGCCGTGGCCGTGGCCGTGGGCGTGGGCGTGGCCGTGGGCGTGGCCGTGTGCGTGGCCGTGGGCGTGGCCGTGGGCGTGGCCGTGGGCGTGGGCGTGGGCGTGGCCGTGGGCGTGGCCGTGGGCGTGGCCGTGGGCGTGGCCGTGGGCGTGGGTGCGGGTGTGGACCTATTGTACCTGCTTATAATCCTCAATGCCTTCACAAACCATTTTTCACCAATAGATTTATTTCAACAAAAGAAGAAATATTTATATCTTTCGACTAACCGGTGTGAAATTTAATCGCCACAAACTTGTAAACCCCTGTATTCAACGATTCTATACAATGCAAGTACTTAAAATTCTAGGTAGTCTACTCCCATTTTGACATTCTTTATTGTTGATATTACATTTCTTTAAATTTTGATATATATAAGTTTATTATTTTATTTTATTCCATTTTATTTAAATTTAGTTATTTTTTCAGTGTCATGGGCAAATCAAGGCTTCGTTTCTCTATACGTGATGGGATTTCACGTATCAATTTTCTATTCATAGGTATATATTTATGCAAACAACTAAGATAATCATATTTATTAACAAAGAAAAGTTTGGAGGTTAGGTTAGGTTAGGTTAGGTTAGGTTTGGTTAGGTTAGGTTAGGTTTGGTTAGGTTAGGTTAGGTTAGGTTAGGTTAGGTTAGGTTAGGTTAGGTTAGGTTAGGTTAGGTTAGGTTAGGTTAGGTTAGGTTAGGTTAGGTTAGGTTAGGTTATGTTAGGTTAGGTTAGGTTAGGTTAGGTTAGTATAGGTTAGGTTAGGTTAGGTTAGGTAAGGTTTGGGTAAGGTAAGGTTACTTGGGCGTGGGCGTGGCCGTGGCCGTGGCCGTGGCCGTGGCCGTGGACGTGGACGTGGACGTAGGCGTGGGCGTGGACGTGGCTATGGCCGTGGGCGTGGCTGTGGACGTGGGCGTGGCTGTGGCCGTGGGCGTGGCCGTGGGCGTGGCCGTGGGCGTGGCCGTGGGCGTGGTCGTGGGCGTGGCCGTGGGCGTGGGCGTGGCGTGGGCGTGGGCGTGGCCGTGGGCGTGGCCGTGGGCGTGGCCGTGGGCGTGGCCGTGGGCGTGGCCGTGGGCGTGGCTATGGCCGTGGGCGTGGCTGTGGACGTGGGCGTGGCTGTGGCCGTGGGCGTGGCCGTGGGCGTGGACGTGGGCGTGGACCTATTGTACCTGCTTAAAATCCTCAATGCCTTGTTGCCAATTTGTCTATGTAGGTATGAGATACTTAGTCTAGGTTTACATGAATTCATAATTTCAGGCAAAGCCAATCAGGGGTTTTGGCGCTGTCTCCAGCCAAAAATCATAACAAACAACAAACTTTCGCCCTTAAATTAATAATAGGATTTGAGATATTAATAACCTTAAAGCTTGTGAGTGTTATTTTATTCTATTGAAATAATACATAGAAATTAGAACTACCGTTTACAATTGAAACAATTGAGCTAACTGCAGACTGTTGCAAATAATCTACAAGTAGGTAGCTCATCTCCTCCACATCAATACCAGTCCGAAGCGTCCCTAAGACGCTGGCGACTTAGGTATTGTTTATGAATAATAAATAAAATATTCCTGGACAGTATGAATATTAGGTACCTAAATACAGCTGTGACTCAAAAAAATCTTATGAAAGCCCATTCTGCATTTTACTTTTTACTTTAGAATATAGTCTTATATTTTCATAAGTAAACAACGAAAGAAAGTAAAGGGAAATACTTAATTTTGTTTTTTCATTAATATGCATCTAAATATCCGCGTTGATAAGGTACTAAATCATAAACTTCAAGATAACTGGAGGGGCTGGTACACAGACAACGTAAAACTTACCACGTAAAGATCAACGTGATAACGGCCTACGACCGAACAAAACAAACGATCCAAAGTTTACGTTCCATTGGCTACACACCTATTCAATCAAGTTTGCTTAAATCCACAGTAAACCATGTGGACGATCTTTGAAATCGTGACGACCTCTGTGGCGTGGCGGGCGAAGGTCCGCCCGCTACGCAGGAGATTGCGGGTTTAATGGAACTTCGGATAAATGTTTCTACCATCTGCATTTATTCTGGGTGTTCTGGGTATCTTCTATCGAATAAAAAATATACAATATGATGTATAGCATTATGTATAACAATACAATACAAATATTCTTTATTGCACACCAAGAAATAAAAAAAAAATACAGAGAACAAAAACAAATCCAGATAATGGGCGACCGTATCGCTCGATCGAAAAAGTATATATACGGGGCGTGAAAAAAAAGAAATAATGTTTAGGAAGAAATAAATATATATTAAGCTATATATATATATCTAAATAAATATACTTAACATAAATATACTATTATATATTAAGTACGAGTACATAACATAAATAAATATAGTAAATTTATAAAATTACTTACGAAATTACGTATAACAGTCATCTAGTACCCATAACGCAAGCCATGCTTAGCGTGGGGCTTAGATGATGTTGTGCGAATTGTCCTGCATTATTCATTTATTTATGTCATAGAAATTTTCAATATTTAATTTTTCGCTATAAAAATTCTTGTATGTATGTTGCTTAGAGCATTCAGATGCTCTAAGGTATGTTGTTAGCAAAGACATTATTTAAATTACAACGCTAATCATATTACGGTTGACTCATATTCATATTGCTCGTATTATTTGACTCAAGTTAAGGATTTCTGAGAGCTTATAATCAAATTATTTCTTGAGATCGCTAGATTTCCAGAAATTTGAATAAATTTTCAAAGTCAAAGAGCTTATAATTTTTAGAACTTTGAGAAGAAAACTGTAAGCCGGGTATTATAAACGCTATAGGAGAGAACATCAACAGGGATTGTTGTCTAGGTACAGTCTTGTGCAGAATAGAGAAATAAGACAAAATCAAAAATTTTAAAAACCCGCCGACGTTTACTGGCTCAACAGATTTTCATGAAACATGGCCAAGAACACTCGGGATTTAATTTCCTATGAGACAAAAAAACTAGACGAAAATCGGTTCATCCGTTTGGGATCCACAGACACCACACACCACAGATACCAAAAATCAAAATCAAAAATCGGGGGTTAAAAATAGGTTTCATCTATAAGGAATGCGTAAATTATTTAAAATTAATTCATGCTACTTAAATAATTTACGCTATGTATGACGATGCGATGTCATTTTTGTCTACTAAACCCAAGAAAACAATAGTTGTGTGTGATTGGTATAGATTCTGGTGAACCAGTAGAATCTAATATGTAGAGCAAATTATACCTAGGTAGAGCAAGCTATACCTAAATAGAGCCAGTTACACAAGATATTATATAGGTAGTTGTCGACTGAGCGGCATTTTGTATTTCCAACAGCAGTGTTGGGAATGGATGTTTCTATTTCCTCTCACAAAATCCAGCGTCGGAAAATAGCGTAGCAAGAAATAATGTGTGGAAGATTTGCACTTGGCATCTTTGAAATGGGGGACTAGTTAATAATTTGCTTATAATATTACGGCAGAAATTTGTTAATAATATTAACAAATTTCTGCCCGCACGCGTTGTTTCTATGAAAACGTTCAAAGGTTATTGTCATCCCATGGGAACTGTTTTATGGGACAAAAAGACGCATATTGTTATTCCAGGTGCGGACCAGTTTATTTAAACAAACGTCCAAGTGGATGTACGGAAACTCAATCCTTTGCATTTATTTGTGTGTATTATTGTGTGATAAAATACCTACATAGCTTTGCCAAAAGACTATTGACTTTTACCCACAATTTGTGCGGATCCTTCGTAAGGCACGTATTTTTTGAAATGATAAAAACGACCGTCAAATACCGGAATTTCATGAGGTAAATGCCAAAGCCTGTCAAGCTTCGAATAGCTAAAATTGTATTGGCTTCGATACAAGGCCCAAACTGCGATACAGAGGATGTTCGTCATTCAGGAATGCCATACGGTTCGTAGGATCAAAGCTTCCACACTACCACTTAAACCATCAGATCCTCAAGGAATATAAAAACGTGCATTTGTATTTATGTATTCATTTATTGATCGAGCAACTATTACGATTTAAATTAATTTAACTTTACTAATATTGATATGGATCAGTTAAGTTACCTGTAGATTGTCTGCAGTTAGCTCAATTGTTTCAATTGTAAATACTAGTTCTAATTTATTTCTATTATTTGATTTTAATTTTTTTTGTGAATAAAGAACACATTTGCTTATTACATTAGTTAAGTTGAGATAAAAAAAATTAAAAATTATTGTAGAGGTACTTATACCTACGTTTAAGTTAGTCAAATAAATTAATTGTACTATTAGGTAACAATATTGAATAACACAAATAGAACAAATACATTACACGGGTCAAATTAAAAATGACTTGGTCAAAACATGTTCTTAGGGTGAAGGAAAATTATGTGACAGTAAATTCAGTGGCACTTTTGGTAAACAAGTGATTAATTGTGTGAGTTACGCCGCGACTCACGTTTCATTCTGGCCTCCACGGTAGACCAGCGCTATGGCAGGATACATCCTGCCATAGCATCTGCTGAGTGTTGGCCACTTTTGTGACCTTTATGTTACTTTTGTATTAACCTTTATCTTTTGTATGTGCTATGTATGTATTGGTTACAAAATAAACGCATTTTTGCTCTTTTACTTAATTGAAATCTATAAGAAATTCGCAATTTTTCGAAAAAGCCTTCCAAATGTGATTGACAGCACTTCCGGAATTCAGACGAGGGTTTTGATACCTCATTTATTAAAATCACTTAACGCATTCACTGCTCAGCCTCGGCGGTGCGACCCGCTGGAGCGCGCCGCGCCGCGATACCGGGATCGAGAGGCTCTTACGCGACGTGCCTCTCGATCCCCATGTCTTGGGCCATGAAAGAGTTAAGCTGAATTGCCAGCTAATCCATCAATGATTTTAATCGTTCAAAATATCGTGGAGCAAAGTTGACCCCCTCGATGTCCAGAATCACACCATTTCAGCTTAGTACACTCTTTCCGTGGCACTCTGTATAGTAGGGATAGTCACCGGAGTTATAATACGTACGCATGGTGCTTGTTAAATATTAAATAACCTAAAACTGCGGAGGCTGGACAGTGACTGTAAATAACGAAGAACCTTAAAATCACAATTTTGTAGGTATTGCTTTGTTTAATATATCAATAATCACACTAATATTGTAAATGCGAAAGTTTGAATGGTTAGATGTATGAATGGATGCATGTTTGATAACTCTTCATACGAAAACTACTGAACGGATCGGTCAATTTTTTTTATATATTTAGTTCTAGGCCTCGAATAAGAAATCCGGACTATACCTAATAATACCAAACTACTTTTGATTTCTTGTTTCTATACAATTACACAATTATATAGAACCCGTGCTCTGGTCTTGTCCCCTATCTACCCTTTCATTAAATCGCTGTCTCATAAATCAAGTGTCAATTTGTACGAGCTCGGTTAGTTCCCGGAATGTAGTAGTAGTAGTGTCAGTAGTAATCGGACAGGGACCCTTGGGGGCGTCCATACAAAGCCGCCCGAAAAAAGTTTCGGGGTCAAACGTGCCCGGTTGCAGAGTCGTTGGAGCCAGAGCTCCTGGGCAGGGTATTGGAGGGGCTTTTCCCCGAAAATGATCCCCAGTACGCGCCTCCAACGATGACACCGTCCTTCATTGGGGAGATCCTGGACCCAGCCTCCATTCCTGCTGTGTCGGAATTGGAGATGATGGTGGCAGTTGGTCGCCTGCGTGGCAAAAGGACGGCGCCAGGTCCCGATGGGATACCAGGGAAGGTCCTAAAGATCGCCCTCAAAAAGATGGGTAACCGGCTTCGAGACCTGTTCGATGCATGTCTCACGTCCGGGCGGTTTCCAAAACTGTGGAAAGACGGCCGATTGTGCTTGCTGCGGAAGGAGGGCAGACCCATCGACACGCCTTCGGCATACAGGCCCATTGTTCTGCTGGATGATACGGGTAAGCTGTTCGAGAGGGTAGTGACCTCCCGCCTCATCCGGCACCTGGAAGGGACTGGACCTGGGCTCTCCGAGGCCCAATACGGGTTCAGGGCTAGGCGGTCTACAATAGACGCCCTGCTCTGGCTCAAGGAATGGACGAAAGACGCGGTCAGAGACGGAGAAAAGGCACTGGCTGTCTCGCTCGACATTGCCAACGCCTTCAACAGCCTGCCGCATGCAAAGATACATGAGGCTCTCCGTTATCATGGAGTGCCCCTGTATCTACGAAGGTTGTTGGCAGACTACCTCCAGGACCGTGAGATCCTGGTGGAAGGGCGAGATGGCTTGAGACGACGTCACGTCTCCTGCGGTGTTCCTCAGGGGTCGGTACTGGGACCGCTCCTGTGGAACGTGGGCTACGACTGGGTGCTCCGTGGTGCGCTTCCTGCAAGTATGCGGGTTGCGTGTTACGCGGATGACACACTTGTCGTAGTCAGGGGAAAGGACCTCAGGGAGGCAGTGCGACTAGCTGAGGTGGGTACAACCCTCGTCGTAGACCGCATACGTGCACTGGGTTTAGAAGTAGCCCTTTCCAAGACTGCAGCTCTTTTGTTCCATGGGCCTCGGGGAGCACCCCCTCCAGGAACGCAGGTTATTATTGACGGGGTTCCGGTTCGTGTTGGGACCCAGATGAAATATCTGGGTCTTATCCTAGATGGCAGGTGGGCCTTTAAGATTCATTTTACTCAACTGGCCCCAAGAGTAGTGGGAGCCGCAGCTGCCTTGGGAAGGCTGCTGCCAAACGTGGGTGGCCCCAACGCAATTTGCCGTCGACTATACTCCGGGGTTATCCGGAGTATGGCACTGTATGGGGCGCCGGTCTGGGTGGACGCCCTCGATCGCAGCAACAAGATCCTTCTACGACGTCCGCAGCGAGTCATCGCGACGAGGGTGATACGTGGATACCGGACGGTGTCCTGGACTGCAGGGTGTGTGTTGGCCGGTGACCCCCCCTGGGAGCTCCAAGCGGAGATCCTCGCTGAAGTTTACCATTTTGTGGCGGAAAGGAGATCTCGCGGGGAGCCCCCAGCGTGGGAAGAGATCACACGTATGAGGCGTCGGGCGCGGGATGTCTTGTTGCAACGATGGACGGACGACCTGGCCCCGCCGGTCCCTGGGCAATGGACGGTGGAGGCCATTCGCCCGGTTCTTGGGAGATGGATGAGGCGGCGGTTTGGCTCATTGACCTTTCGTTTGGTGCAGGTGTTGTCCGGACATGGTTGTTTCGGGAAGTACCTGCACCAAATTGCGAGAAGGGAGCCGACACCGGCTTGCCATGAGTGTGGGTCGCCGGAGGATACGGCGCAGCACACGCTGGAGCAATGTGCTGCATGGGGCCCGCAGCGGCACGAACTCGCGTCGATTATAGGCCGAGACCTGACTCTACCAAGCGTAGTAAACGCCATACTCGGTCGCGAAAGGTCATGGGACGCAATGGTCTCTTTCTGCGAGGCGGTTATGGCGCAGAAGGAAGCCGCGGAGCGGGTCAGAGAGGATGACGCCCAATCTGACCCAATCCGGCGCAGAAGACCGGGAGGACGGAGGAGGCGATTCGCCCGTCTCCTTCGTTCTCCGTAGTGGGGTCGCTGGTCGAGAGTCGGGGGACTCTCGGTCGCTTGCTCGTCTCCATATGTCTGAGGGATAACTCTAGTGAACGGGGCTATCCCTCCATAGGCCGAGGCCCATGAACCTACGGGCACACCGCTGGAGCAAGATTGTGAATGCTAGCGCGACCCGATCTTGCCCCACCACGGCGGAGGACTGTTCACGGGTGGGTTTTTAGTGGGTTCAAGCCCCACACACCCCCGACGGCACCCCCGTGCCGGAGGGGTAGTGCGAAGGCATTTTCCCAACCCAAAAAAAAAAAAAAAAAAAAAAAAGGTAAGGTTACTTGGGCGTGGGCGTGGCCGTGGCCGTGGCCGTGGCCGTGGACGTGGACGTGGACGTAGGCGTGGGCGTGGACGTGGCTATGGCCGTGGGCGTGGCTGTGGACGTGGGCGTGGCTGTGGCCGTGGGCGTGGCCGTGGGCGTGGCCGTGGGTGTGGCCGTGGGCGTGGCCGTGGGCGTGGGCGTGGGTGTGGGCGTGGGTGTGGGTGTGGCCGTGGGCGTGGACGTGGGCGTGGACCTATTGTACCTGCTTAAAATCCTCAATGCCTTCCCAAACCATGTTTCACCAATAGATTTATTTCAACAAAAGAAGAAATATTTATATCTTTCGACTAACCGGTGTGAAATTTAATCGCCACAAACTTGTAAACCCCTGTATTCAACGATTCTATACAATGCAAGTACTTAAAATTCTAGGTAGTCTACTCCCATTTTGACATTCTTTATTGTTGATATTACATTTCTTTCAATTTTGATATATATAAGTTTATTATTTTATTTTATTCCATTTTATTTAAATTTAGTTTTTTTTTCAGTGTCATGGGCAAATCAAGGCTTTGTTTCTCTATACGTGATGGGATTTCACGTATCTATTTTCTATTCATAGGTATATTTATGCAAACAACTAAAATAATCATATTTATTAACAAAGAAAAGTTTGGAGGTTAGGTTAGGTTAGGTTAGGTTAGGTTAGGTTAGGTTAGGTTAGGTTAGGTTAGGTAAGGTTAGGTTAGGTTAGGTTAGGTTAGGTTAGGTTAGGTTAGGTTAGGTTAGGTTAGGTTAGGTAAGGTTAGGGTAAGGTTAGGTTACTTGGGCGTGGGCGTGGGCGTGGGCGTGGCCGTGGCCGTGGACGTGGACGTGAACGTAGGCGTGGGCGTGGACGTGGCTATGGCCGTGGACGTGGCCGTGGGCGTGGGCGTGGGCGTGGGCGTGGGCGTGGCTGTGGACGTGGGCGTGACCCTGGACGTAGCCCTGGACGTTGTCGTGGGCGTGGCCGTGGGCGTGGCCGTGGGCGTGAACGTGGGCGTGGCCGTGGGTGTGGCCGTGGGCGTGGCCGTGGGCCTGGCCGTGGCCGTGGACGTAGACGTGGACGTAGACGTGGACGTAGACGTAGACGTGGCCGTGGACGTAGACGTGGCCGTGGACGTGGGCGTGGCCCTGGACGTTGACGTGGACGTAGACGTGGACGTGGGCGTGGACGTGGGCGTGAGTGTGGCCGTGGACGTGGACGTTGAAGTGGGCGTGGCCTTGGGCGTTGCCTTTGGCGTGGACGTGGGCGTGGGCGTGGGCGTGGGCGTGGCCGTGGCCGTGGCCGTGGACGTGGGCGTGGACGTGGGCGTGGCCCTGGACGTTAACGTGGGCGTGGCCGTGGGCGTGGCCGTGGGCGTGGACGTGGACGTGAACGTAGGCGTGGGCGTGGACGTGGCTATGGCCGTGGACGTGAAATTTAATCGCCCCAAACTTGTAAACCCCTGTATTCAACGATTCTATACAATGCAAGTACTTAAAATTCTAGGTAGTCTACTCCCATTTTGACATTCTTTATTGTTGATATTACATTTCTTTCAATTTTGATATATATAAGTTTATTATTTTATTTTATTCCATTTTATTTAAATTTAGTTTTTTTTTCAGTGTCATGGGCAAATCAAGGCTTTGTTTCTCTATACGTGATGGGATTTCACGTATCAATTTTCTATTCATAGGTATATATTTATGCAAACAACTAAAATAATCATATTTATTAACAAAGAAAAGTTTGGAGGTTAGGTTAGGTTAGGTTAGGTTAGGTTAGGTTAGGTTAGGTTAGGTTAGGTTAGGTTAGGTTAGGTTAGGTTAGGTAAGGTTAGGTTAGGTTAGGTTAGGTAAGGTTAGGGTAAGGATAGGTTAGGGTAAGGTTAGGTTACTTGGGCGTGGGCGTGGGCGTGGGCGTGGCCGTGGCCGTGGACGTGGACGTGGACCTATTGTACCTGCTTAAAATCCTCAATGCCTTCCCAAACCATGTTTCACCAATAAATTTATTTCAACAAAAAAAGAAATATTTATATCTTTCGACTAACCGGTGTGAAATTTAATCGCCCCAAACTTGTAAACCCCTGTATTCAACGATTCTATACAATGCAAGTACTTAAAATTCTAGGTAGTCTACTCCCATTTTGACATTCTTTATTGTTGATATTACATTTCTTTCAATTTTAATATATATAAGTTTATTATTTTATTTTATTCCATTTTATTTAAATTTAGTTTTTTTTTCAGTGTCATGGGCAAATCAAGGCTTTGTTTCTCTATACGTGATGGGATTTCACGTATCTATTTTCTATTCATAGGTATATTTATGCAAACAACTAAAATAATCATATTTATTAACAAAGAAAAGTTTGGAGGTTAGGTTAGGTTAGGTTAGGTTAGGTTAGGTTAGGTTAGGTTAGGTTAGGTTAGGTTAGGTTAGGTTAGGTTAGGTTAGGTTAGGTTAGGTTAGGTTAGGTTAGGTTAGGTTAGGTTAGGTAAGGTTAGGGTAAGGTTAGGTTAGGGTAAGGTTAGGTTACTTGGGCGTGGGCGTGGGCGTGGGCGTGGCCGTGGACGTGGACGTGGGCGTGGCCGTGGACGTGGGCGTGGACGTGGGCGTGGCTGTGGACGTGGGCGTGGCCCTGGACGTTGTCGTGGGCGTGGCCGCGTGGGCGTGGCCGTAGGTGTGGCCGTGGGCGTGGCCGTGGGCCTGGCCGTGGCCGTGGACGTAGACGTGGACGTGGACGTAGACGTGGACGTGGCCGTGGACGTAGACGTGGACGTAGACGTGGACGTGGGCGTGGACGTGGGCGTGAGCGTGGCCGTGGACGTGGACGTTGAAGTGGGCGTGACCTTGGGCGTTGCCTTTGGCGTGGACGTGGCCGTGGGCGTGGGCGTGGACGTGGGCGTGAACGTGGGCGTGGCCGTGGACGTAGACGTTGACGTGGGCTTGGCCGTGGGCCTGGCCGTGGGCGTGGCCGTGGGTGTGGCCGTGGGCTTGGCCGTGGGCGTGGGCGTTGGCGTGGCCGTGGGCCTGGCCGTGGCCATGGACGTAGACGTGGACGTAGACCTGGACGTGGCCGTGGACGTAGACGTAGACGTGGCCGTGGACGTGGGCGTGGCCATGGACGTAGACGTTGACGTGGGCGTGGACGTAGGCGTGGGTGTGGACGTGGCTATGGCCGTGGACGTGGACGTGGACGTAGGCGTGGGCGTGGACGTGGCTATGGCCGTGGACGTGGCCGTGGGCGTGGGCGTGGGCGTGTGCGTGGCCGTGGACGTGGGCGTGGCTATGGACGTGGGCGTGGCCCTGGACATTGTCGTGGGCGTGGCCGTCGGCGTGGCCGTGGGCATGAACGTGGGCGTGGCCGTGGGTGTGGCCGTGGGCGTGGCCGTGGGCCTGGCCGTGGCCGTGGCCGTGGACGTAGACGTGGACGTAGACGTGGCCGTGGACGTGGGCGTGGCCCTGGACGTTGACGTTGGCGTGGCCGTTGGCGTGGCCGTGGGCGTGGCCGTGGGCGTGGCCGTGGACGTGGCCGTGGGCGTGGCCGTGGGCGTGGCCGTGGGCGTGGCCGTGGGCGTTGCCGTTGGCGTGGGCGTGGGTGTGGGCGTGGCCGTGGGCGTGGACGTGGGCGAGGACCTATTGTACCTGCTTAAAATCCTCAATGCCTTCGCAAACCATGTTTCACCAATAGATTTATTTCAACAAAAGAAGAAATATTTATATCTTTCGACTAACCGGTGTGAAATTTAATCGCCCCAAACTTGTAAACGCCTGTATTCAACGATTCTATACAATGCAAGTACTTAAAATTCTAGGTAGTCTACTCCCATTTTGACATTCTTTATTGTTGATATTACATTTCTTTCAATTTTGATATATATAAGTTTATTATTTTATTTTATTCCATTTTATTTAATTTTTTTTTTTTTTCAGTGTCATGGGCAAATCAAGGCTTTGTTTCTCTATACGTGATGGGATTTCACGTATCTATTTTCTATTCATAGGTATATTTATGCAAACAACTAAGATAATCATATTTATTAACAAAGAAAAGTTTGGAGGTTAGGTTAGGTTAGGTTAGGTTAGGTTAGGTTAGGTTAGGTTAAGTTAGGTTAGGTTATGTTTTTTTTTTTTTTTTTTATTCTTTATTAATGAATGAATATTTTGTCAAAGGTTCGGCGCTAATGGTATACACCTTACCATTGACTATTTTAATTGTGTGGTTATCATTTTATTTATAATTTTAGTGAAAATGTTTTCTTCTACATAGGATCTTGTCGATCGGTCTTAAATCTAATTCCACTTACTTATTATTGATGTATTTTATTATAGAGAGAAGTGATAATGTAATACACGTAAAGTAACATTATATTCTAAGTGTACAGAGCGCCCGGAACGCTGGACTTCACACTTTGTTGATAAAGCCGTCTGTACAGTCTGTACAGGCGGTTCACTCCATGAGACTTGTACAAATAAGGCTTATTACTACTTACTGCTAAAGCTGTTTTAAGGTGTTATACTTATGCTATTATGTACTAAACACGAAGAGGAGGCATTATTTACAAGTTATTGACTTAAGTTGGTGGCGAGAAGATAGAAGAGAACAGAACAGTCTGTGCAAACCGTACAAACGGCACAGACTGTACAGTCTGATTGAATTGCATAAATGTTGTTCAAATGACTCAAAAACACAGTATCCCAAGTGTACAGAGCTATGTATTCTAAGTGTACAGAGCGCCTGGTACACCTGCGCTGACAAAAGCAAAGGCTCTGTACGGACTGTGCCGTCCGTACAGTCTGCACAGACGGTTCACTTCGTGAAACTTGCACAATCAAGGCTTATTACTACTAACTGCTAAAGTTATTTTAAGGTGATATACTTATACTGTATGTATTATACACGAAAAGGAGACATTATTTACAAGTTTTTGACATTGGTTAGTGACGAGAAAATAGAAAAGAACAGTCTGTGCAGACTGTACAGACGGCACATACTGTACAGACTTATTAAATTGATTAAATTGCATGAATGTTGCCAGAATGACCCAAGAACATGCTGTTAAAAGGATTCCGCTTACTTATTATTGATGTGTTTTATTATAGAGGAAAGTGATAAAGTAATACATGTAAAGTAACCTTATATCCTAAGTGTACAGAGCGCTCGGAACACTTGGACTTCGCACTTGTTCTGATAAAGTCGACTGTACAGTCTGTACAGTCGGTTCACTCCATGAGACTTGTACAAATAAGGCTTATTACTACTTACTGCTAAATTTATTTTAAGGTGTTATACTTAAACTATATGTATTATACACGGAAAGGAGACATTATTTACAAGTTTTTGACATTGGTTAGTGACGAGAAAATAGAAAAGAACAGTCTGTGCAGAGAGCACAAACGGCACAGACCGTACAGACTGATTGAATTGCATAGATGTTGCTAAAATTAAGTTATTTTAAGGTATTATACTATAAGTATTTGTATACACGAGAAGGCAATATTTACAAGTTATTTACAGTTATATACTTAAGCTATGTTATTAATTTTTTTTTTTTTTTTATTATTATTATTATTATTATTATTATTATTATTATTTTTTTTTTTTTTTTTTTTTTTTTTTTGTATATTTGTCTATACTTTTTTTTATTATTATTTTTTTTTTTTTTTTTTTTCTTTTCTTCATGAAGTATTTTACTTAGGCTGTATTATACATTTACACTTTCTTATATAACTAATAGAACATCGAAAAGGAGACATTATTTACAAGTTTACAAATTATTTACAGATAATCTATTGTGGGGTCGAGTCGGAAGAGGAACTTGAAGAGGAACTGGGGGTTGGGGTGAGTGGGATCAGTCTGCCTCTTGATATTTTGAGACCTAGGAACCGGGGATCAATATTGTCAACCCCCTTGAGCATTGAGATGGGGGGCCGATGTTCCTCAGGACACACGCGTTGCTGAGCGACAGTTTTGAAGTGATAGAAGTTTGGGTAGTCAGGGTGGCCACGTGTGCGTCCTCCCTGATAGTTTGGGTGTTTGTTTCTGATATGCCGTAGAATGGCTGTGCTTGTGTAAAAGACTCCACACAAGACACACTGGTGGCCCCCCTTACCTCTGGACCCAGCACCCAGCCGTGTGCCTGGGGATCCCCAGTTTGTGGATGTTGCGAGTGTGCTCTGCCTGGAAACCGATGGGCAACGCGATATGATAACCCTCGGTAGCGAGGTCTCTGATATAGTGTGGGAAGGTGCCGCTGGTGGCGTGGCTGTCTCAGTAGGGGGAGGTGTGATGGCTTCAAAGATGCTGGGGGATGCAACCGAGATTGGTGGGTGTTGAGGGAACCGCTGTTGATGTTGTAGTGGGTCGTCAATATCCGCCAGCGAAGGCGGTGCCAGTGGTGTCAGTAGTTGAGGCGATGGTGGTGGTAGTGCTGCAGTCGGAACCGGTTTTGTCAGTCGTTGGTGAGGCCTATGCTCAGGTGAGAAGATGAGGCGGACCGATTGTGGTTCAGGCCGATGATAGGGTGTGTGTGAGGTTGTTGTCAGATAGGTTGTAACTGTAGAGGCTGTAGGAGTGCGGGGAGGAGGAGGAGAGGGATGACTGATACAAAGCGTGCATGAAGGTGGAGGTAAAGGCGAAATTTCAAAGGATGGAGTTGGTGGTGCTCGTGGTCCCAGAAAGTGTGCAGCGAGGCTGTTTACTGTGTCCATTGTGCCGTGGGATCTTCTGTTGGCAGCAGCGATCTGCTTTCTGCTTTCTCTGGCAAGGACGTTATATTTCACCTCCAGATCTGCTAAGGCCCGCTGGAGTATTGTTTTTTCTCGTTGTAGTGAGATACAGCCCTCGCAAGGTGCTATATCTCTACTTTGGTGGTGGTTCATTCGAGGAGTTGGAGGTCTGTTTTCCATGGTAGTTCCAGATCACACCCAAAGCCACAAAACCTGCTAAACGTACACCCACTGTGATCAGTACAGTAAGTACAATCAGTACAATCCGTACAGTTTGTACAAGTCCAAAAAGTTCGGGCCGTATAGTCTGCTCACTTTTGTACTAACTGTACCTGCCGTATAACGCCTCGGTTAGAAGGTAAGTGTTGATGTGCAAATATTTTCCCTGTCAGGCGGGGGAGGCTGCTTTGTTGAAGTTTTTAAGTTGTGCGACTATGTAGTTGACGTGTTCTAGGTAGGATGATGCCGTTGCCTCCTTTAACGCTGCTTCCTTAGGGTCGAAGGGATCTTTAAGGGCTGAGGAAGTTTGGTAATGGTTGTGTCTGGATGCTTGAAATCGTGGGCAGTTTCGGATGAGATGTGAGAGTGATTGTGTTGATACTCCGTCACAAGGACATTTATCGTCTTCAGTTATTTTAAACCTGTGTAGATACTCCTTATGGTAGCCGTGGTTAGTAAGAAATTGCGTGATAGCGAATTTAGGTTCTATAGATGATAAGAATTGTGTCAGGTCAGTGAGGGTGGGGAAAAGTGTTTTGGTATAAGTGGACTTGTTGTATAGTTCAGAAGCTTTGTTTCTAGAGAGAACCTTGTTGTGATATTTTATGTAACTAACCGGGATGGCAAGATAATCTGCTTGTTTATGTAATTTTGCAGCTGCTTTTGCTGCGCGATCTGCCCATTCGTTCCCTCCTATTCCTGTGTGTCCTCTCACCCACACAAAGTCAATGTTGATGTTCATGAGTTTTGCGGCATGGATATGGCTATGGATGTTCACGGCAAGCTGGTTATAACTGTTAGGGTTAGATAGTTCGTCGAGGCCAGATCGACAATCCGTTAGGATAAATGCAGTACTAACGTTGTTTTGGATTATCCAGATGCAAGCCTTTTCCATAGCTAGCAGTTCAGCCTGAAAGACTGAACAACAGTCATGTAATTTAAGTTTTTTCTCAGTGATTTGTGTCCCAGTTGGGTGGTTAGGTTATGTTAGGTTAGGTTAGGTTAGGTTAGGTTAGGTTAGGTTAGGTTAGGTTAGGTTAGGTTAGGTTAGGTTAGGTTAGGTAAGGTTAGGGTAAGGTTAGGTTACATGGGCGTGGGCGTGGGCGTGGCCGTGGCCGTGGACGTGGACGTGGGCGTGGCCGTGGACGTGGGCGTGGACGTGGGCGTGGCTGTGGACGTGGGCGTGGCCCTGGACGTTGTCGTGGGCGTGGCCGTGGAAGTGGCCGAAGGTGTGGCCGTGGGCGTGGCCGTAGGCCTGGCCGTGGCCGTTGACGTAGACGTGGACGTAGACGTGGACGTAGCCGTGGACGTAGACGTGGACGTAGACGTGGACGTGGGCGTGGACGTGGGCGTGAGCGTGGCCGTGGACGTGGACGTTGAAGTGGGCGTGGCCTTGGGCGTTGCCTTTGGCGTGGACGTGACCATGGGCGTGGGCGTGGGCGTGGCCGTGGCCGTGGACGTGGGCGTGGCTGTGGGCGTGGCCGTGGGCGTGGCCGTGGGCGTGGCCGTGGGCGTGGCCGTGGGCGTGGCCGTGGGCGTGGCCGTGGGCGTGGCCGTGGGTGTGACCGTGGGCGTGGGCGTGGCCGTGGCCGTGGGCGTGGGCATGGCCGTGGGCGTGGCCGTGGGCGTGGCCGTGGGCGTTGCCGTGGGCGTGGGCGTGGGTGTGGGCGTGGGTGTGGGTGTGGCCGTGGGCGTGGACGTGGGCGTGGACCTATTGTACCTGCTTAAAATCCTCAATGCCTTCCCAAACCATGTTTCACCAATAGATTTATTTCAACAAAAGAAGAAATATTTATATCTTTCGACTAACCGGTGTGAAATTTAATCGCCCCAAACTTGTAAACGCCTGTATTCAACGATTCTATACAATGCAAGTACTTAAAATTCTAGGTAGTCTACTCCCATTTTGACATTCTTTATTGTTGATATTACATTTCTTTCAATTTTGATATATATAAGTTTATTATTTTATTTTATTCCATTTTATTTAAATTTAGTTTTTTTTTCAGTGTCATGGGCAAATCAAGGCTTTGTTTTTCTATACGTGATGGGATTTCACGTATCTATTTTCTATTCATAGGTATATTTATGCAAACAACTAAGATAATCATATTTATTAACAAAGAAAAGTTTGGAGGTTAGGTTAGGTTAGGTTTGGTTAGGTTAGGTTAGGTTAAGTTAGGTTAGGTTATGTTAGGTTAGGTTAGGTTAGGTTAGGTTAGGTTAGGTTAGGTTAGGTTAGGTAAGGTTAGGGTAAGGTTAGGTTACTTGGGCGTGGGCGTGGGCGTGGCCGTGGCCGTGGACGTGGACGTGGACGTGGGCGTGGGCGTGGCCGTGGACGTGGGCGTGGACGTGGGCGTGTCTGTGGACGTGGGCGTGGCCCTGGACGTGGACGTGGGCGTGAGCGTGGACGTGGGCGTGAGCGTGGCCGTGGACGTGGACGTTGAAGTGGGCGTGGCCTTGGGCGTTGCCTTTGGCGTGGACGTGGCCATGGGCGTGGGCGTGGGCGTGGCCGTGGCCGTGGACTTGGGCGTGGCTGTGGACGTGGGCGTGGCCCTGGACGTTGACGTGGGCGTGGCCGTGGGCGTGGCCGTGGGCGTGGCCGTGGGCGTGGCCGTGGGTGTGGCCGTGGGCGTGGCCGTGGGCCTGGCCGTGGCCGTGGGCCTGGCCGTGGCCGTGGACGTAGACGTGGACGTAGACGTGGACGTAGACGTAGACGTGGCCGTGGACGTGGGCGTGGCCCTGGACGTTGACGTGGACGTAGATGTGGACGTGGGCGTGGACGTGGGCGTGAGTGTGGCCGTGGACGTGGACGTTGAAGTGGGCGTGGCCTTGGGCGTTGCCTTTGGCGTGGACGTGGGCGTGGGCGTGGCCGTGGCCGTGGCCGTGGACGTGGGCGTGGACGTGGGCGTGGCCCTGGACGTTGACGTGGGCGTGGCCGTGGGCGTGGCCGTGGGCGTGGCCGTGGGCGTGGCCGTGGGCGTGGCCGTGGGCGTGGACGTGGACGTGAACGTAGGCGTGGGCGTGGACGTGGCTATGGCCGTGGACGTGAAATTTAATCGCCCCAAACTTGTAAACCCCTGTATTCAACGATTCTATACAATGCAAGTACTTAAAATTCTAGGTAGTCTACTCCCATTTTGACATTCTTTATTGTTGATATTACATTTCTTTCAATTTTGATATATATAAGTTTATTATTTTATTTTATTCCATTTTATTTAAATTTAGTTTTTCTTTCAGTGTCATGGGCAAATCAAGGCTTTGTTTCTCTATACGTGATGGGATTTCACGTATCTATTTTCTATTCATAGGTATATTTATGCAAACAACTAAAATAATCATATTTATTAACAAAGAAAAGTTTGGAGGTTAGGTTAGGTTAGGTTAGGTTAGGTTAGGTTAGGTTAGGTTAGGTTAGGTTAGGTTAGGTTAGGTTAGGTTAGGTTAGGTTAGGTTAGGTAAGGTTAGGGTAAGGTTAGGTTAGGGTAAGGTTAGGTTACTTGGGCGTGGGCGTGGGCGTGGGCGTGGCCGTGGCCGTGGAAGTGGACGTGGGCGTGGCCGTGGACGTGGGCGTGGACGTGGGCGTGGCTGTGGACGTGGGCGTGGCCCTGGACGTTGTCGTGGGCGTGGCCGCGTGGGCGTGGCCGTAGGTGTGGCCGTGGGCGTGGCCGTGGGCCTGGCCGTGGCCGTGGACGTAGACGTGGACGTGGACGTAGACGTGGACGTGGCCGTGGACGTTGCCGTGGGCGTGGGCGTGGGTGTGGGCGTGGGTGTGGGTGTGGCCGTGGGCGTGGACGTGGGCGTGGACCTATTGTACCTGCTTAAAATCCTCAATGCCTTCCCAAACCATGTTTCACCAATAAATTTATTTCAACAAAAAAAGAAATATTTATATCTTTCGACTAACCGGTGTGAAATTTAATCGCCCCAAACTTGTAAACCCCTGTATTCAACGATTCTATACAATGCAAGTACTTAAAATTCTAGGTAGTCTACTCCCATTTTGACATTCTTTATTGTTGATATTACATTTCTTTCAATTTTAATATATATAAGTTTATTATTTTATTTTATTCCATTTTATTTAAATTTAGTTTTTTTTTCAGTGTCATGGGCAAATCAAGGCTTTGTTTCTCTATACGTGATGGGATTTCACGTATCTATTTTCTATTCATAGGTATATTTATGCAAACAACTAAAATAATCATATTTATTAACAAATAAAAGTTTGGAGGTTAGGTTAGGTTAGGTTAGGTTAGGTTAGGTTAGGTTAGGTTAGGTTAGGTTAGGTTAGGTTAGGTTAGGTTAGGTTAGGTTAGGTTAGGTTAGGTTAGGTTAGGTTAGGTTAGGTTAGGTTAGGTAAGGTTAGGGTAAGGTTAGGTTAGGGTAAGGTTAGGTTACTTGGGCGTGGGCGTGGGCGTGGGCGTGGCCGTGGCCGTGGACGTGGACGTGGGCGTGGCCGTGGACGTGGGCGTGGACGTGGGCGTGGCTGTGGACGTGGGCGTGGCCCTGGACGTTGTCGTGGGCGTGGCCGCGTGGGCGTGGCCGTAGGTGTGGCCGTGGGCGTGGCCGTGGGCCTGGCCGTGGCCGTGGACGTAGACGTGGACGTGGACGTAGACGTGGACGTGGCCGTGGACGTAGACGTGGACGTAGACGTGGACGTGGGCGTGGACGTGGGCGTGAGCGTGGCCGTGGACGTGGACGTTGAAGTGGGCGTGACCTTGGGCGTTGCCTTTGGCGTGGACGTGGCCGTGGGCGTGGGCGTGGACGTGGGCGTGAACGTGGGCGTGGCCGTGGACGTAGACGTTGACGTGGGCTTGGCCGTGGGCCTGGCCGTGGGCGTGGCCGTGGGTGTGGCCGTGGGCGTGGCCGTGGGCGTGGGCGTTGGCGTGGCCGTGGGCCTGGCCGTGGCCGTGGACGTAGACGTGGACGTAGACCTGGACGTGGCCGTGGACGTAGACGTAGACGTGACCGTGGACGTGGGCGTGGCCGTGGACGTAGACGTTGACGTGGGCGTGGACGTAGGCGTGGGGGTGGACGTGGCTATGGCCGTGGACGTGGACGTGGACGTAGGCGTGGGCGTGGACGTGGCTATGGCCGTGGACGTGGCCGTGGGCGTGGGCGTGGGCGTGTGCGTGGCCGTGGACGTGGGCGTGTCTATGGACGTGAGCGTGGCCCTGGACGTTGTCGTGGGCGTGGCCGTTGGCGTGGCCGTGGGCGTGAACGTGGGCGTGGCCGTGGGTGTGGCCGTGGGCGTGGCCGTGGGCCTGGCCGTGGCCGTGGCCGTGGACGTAGACGTGGACGTAGACGTGGACGTAGACGTAGACGTGGCCGTGGACGTGGGCGTGGCCCTGGACGTTGACGTTGGCATGGCCGTTGGCGTTGCCGTGGGCGTGGCCGTGGGCGTGGCCGTGGGCGTGGCCGTGGACGTGGCCGTGGGCGTGGCCGTGGGCGTTGCCGTGGGCGTGGGTGTGGGCGTGGCCGTGGGCGTGGACGTGGGCGTGGACCTATTGTACCTGCTTAAAATCCTCAATGCCTTCGCAAACCATTTTTCACCAATAGATTTATTTCAACAAAAGAAGAAATATTTATATCTTTCGACTAACCGGTGTGAAATTTAATCGCCCCAAACTTGTAAACGCCTGTATTCAACGATTCTATACAATGCAAGTACTTAAAATTCTAGGTAGTCTACTCCCATTTTGACATTCTTTATTGTTGATATTACATTTCTTTCAATTTTGATATTATATAAGTTTATTATTTTATTTTATTCCATTTTATTTAAATTTAGTTTTTTTTTCAGTGTCATGGGCAAATCAAGGCTTTGTTTCTCTATACGTGATGGGATTTCACGTATCTATTTTCTATTCATAGGTATATTTATGCAAACAACTAAGATAATCATATTTATTAACAAAGAAAAGTTTGGAGGTTAGGTTAGGTTAGGTTAGGTTAGGTTAGGTTAGGTTAGGTTAAGTTAGGTTAGGTTATGTTAGGTTAGGTTAGGTTAGGTTAGGTTAGGTTAGGTTAGGTTAGGTTAGGTTAGGTTAGGTTAGGTTAGGTTAGGTTAGGTTAGGTTAGGTTAGGTTAGGTAAGGTTAGGGTAAGGTTAGGTTACTTGGGCGTGGGCGTGGGCGTGGCCGTGGCCGTGGACGTGGACGTGGGCGTGGGCGTGGCCGTGGACGTGGGCGTGGACGTGGGCGTGGCTGTGGACGTGGGCGTGGCCCTGGACGTTGTCGTGGGCGTGGCCGTGGGCGTGGCCGAAGGTGTGGCCGTGGGCGTGGCCGTGGGCGTGGGCGTGGGTGTGGGCGTGGCCGTGGGCCTGGCCGTGGCCGTGGACGTAGACGTGGACGTAGACGTGGACGTGGCCGTGGACGTAGACGTGGACGTAGACGTGGACGTGGGCGTGGACGTGGGCGTGAGCGTGGCCGTGGACGTGGACGTTGAAGTGGGCGTGGCCTTGGGCGTTGCCTTTGGCGTGGACGTGGCCATGGGCATGGGCGTGGGCGTGGGCGTGGCCGTGGACGTGGACGTGGCTGTGGACGTGGGCGTGGCCCTGGACGTTGACGTGAGCCTCACCCTGGACAGCCGCTGGGACTTCGGGGAGCATTTCAGACGCTCCGTCCCTCGGATTCTTAGGGTAGTGGGTGCTCTGCACAGACTCCGTCACGATGGTGGTGGTGGAGCTGCGCCTGCTGAAGTGCGACGAGAAGAGCGTCAACGCGCGCTCGGGAGGTGGCGCGAGCGGCTCGAGGAGCCGAGGAACTCGCGCCAACGCGCCGTCGGCGCGATTCTGCCAAGCTTCGAAGCCTGGCTGGGGAGGGAGGGGGGGAACGTCACCTTCCGTCTTGCTCAGGTGCTCACCGGGCATGGCTGTTTTGGCGAGTTCCTGAGTAGGATCGGACGCGAACCGACACCGCAATGTCACCACTGTGAGGGGGATCGGGACTCAGCTCAGCACACGCTCGAGGAATGCTCGGCGTGGAGCGCTGAAAGGCAGATCCTGGTCAATAGGATCGGGCAAGACCTCTCTCTGCCCAGCGTAGTGGCGGCTATGCTGGTGGATGAGACGGCGTGGATGGAGGTGGTCTCTTTCTGTGAGACCGTCATGATTCAGAAAGAGTCTGCCGAGCGGGATCGCGAAAGAGCCAATCCCGCCCGGAGGAGGCGGCGGCAAGGCGCACGCTACGGCCGCCCTGCGCCGCCTGCGCCTTAAGGGCGTCGCGGCAATTCCCTTTAGGGAACCATCTGGGTCCGCAGTCAGTCGGAGTGAGGGCTCCGACTTTCCAAGGCGAACCCCAGGAGGTCGATGGCACTGTGTGGCGCGTGCCATCTTAATTATCGTGGTACGTTGGGGGCGGTAGTGTGATCGCCCTCGGAGACGAGCGATTTGGCAATGCGAAATGGGCCTGGCGCGGTCCATCGGAGTTCCCAGGCCCATTGATTTAAGCTTAGAGGCCGGCCAACGGGGGGTCTTTTAGTGGGTCGTCGAAGTTTAAAACTTCGACAACCCCACATAACCATACTGTACCCTACATGCAGTATGGTATCTGTTCGCAGATTTTTCCCCTCGAAAACAAAAAAAAAAAAGGTTAGGTTAGGTTAGGTTAGGTTAGGTTAGGTTAGGTTAGGTTAGGTAAGGTTAGGGTAAGGTAAGGTTACTTGGGCGTGGGCGTGGCCGTGGTCGTGGCCGTGGCCGTGGACGTGGACGTGGACGTAGGCGTGGGCGTGGACGTGGCTATGGCCGTGGGCGTGGCTGTGGACGTGGGCGTGGCTGTGGCCGTGGGCGTGGCCGTGGGCGTGGCCGTGAGCGTGGCCGTGGGCGTGGTCGTGGGCGTGGCCGTGGGCGTGGCCGTGGGCGTGGCCGTGGGCGTGGCCGTGGGCGTGGCCGTGGGCGTGGCCGTGGCCGTGGCCGTGGCCGTGGCCGTGGGCGTGGGCGTGGCCGTGGGCGTGGGCGTGGGCGTGGCCGTGGGCGTGGCCGTGGGCGTGGGCGTGGGCGTGGCCGTGGCCGTGGGCGTTGCCGTGGGCGTGGGCGTGGGTGTGGGTGTGGCCGTGGGCGTGGACGTGGGCGTGGACCTATTGTACTTGCCTATAATCCTCAATGCCTTCACAAACCATTTTTCACCAATAGATTTATTTCAACAAAAGAAGAAATATTTATATCTTTCGACTAACCGGTGTGAAATTTAATCGCCCCAAACTTGTAATCCCCTGTATTCAACGATTCTATACAATGCAAGTACTTAAAATTCTAGGTAGTCTACTCCCATTTTGACATTCTTTATTGTTGATATTACATTTCTTTAAATTTTGATATATATAAGTTTATTATTTTATTTTATTCCATTTTATTTAAATTTAGTTATTTTTTCAGTGTTATGGGCAAATCAAGGCTTCGTTTCTCTATACGTGATGGGATTTCACGTATCTATTTTCTATTCATAGGTATATATTTATGCAAACAACTAAGATAATCATATTTATTAACAAAGAAAAGTTTGGAGGTTAGGTTAGGTTAGTTTAGGTTAGGTTAGGTTAGGTTAAGTTAGGTTAGGTTAGGTTAGGTTAGGTTAGGTTAGGTTAGGTTAGGTTAGGTTAGGTTAGGTTAGGTTAGGTTAGGTTAGGTTAGGTTAGGTTAGGTTAGGTTAGGTTAGGTAAGGTTAGGGTAAGGTAAGGTTACTTGGGCGTGGGCGTGGCCGTGGACGTGGGCTTGGCTGTGGACGTGGGCGTGGCCCTGGACGTTGACGTGGGCGTGGCCTTGGGCGTGGCTCTGGGCGTGGCCGTGGGCGTGGCCGTAGACGTGGGCGTGGCCGTGGACGTGGACGTAGACGTTGACGTGGGCTTGGCCGTGGGCCTGGCCGTGGGCGTGGCCGTGGGTGTGGCCGTGGGCGTGGCCGTGGGCGTGGGCGTGGGTGTGGGCGTGGCCGTGGGCCTGGGCGTGGCCGTGGACGTAGACGTGGACGTAGACCTGGACGTGGCCGTGGACGTAGACGTGGACGTGGGCGTGGACGTGGGCGTGAGCGTGGCCGTGGACGTGGACGTTGAAGTGGGCGTGGCCTTGGGCGTTGCCTTTGGCGTGGACGTGGCCGTGGGCGTGGGCGTGGACGTAGGCGTGGGCGTGGACGTGGCTATGGCCGTGGACGTGGACGTGGACGTGGACGTAGGCGTGGGCGTGGACGTGGCTATGGCCGTGGACGTGGCCGTGGGCGTGAGCGTGGGCGTGTGCGTGGCCGTGGACGTGGGCGTGGCTATGGACGTGGGCGTGGCCCTGGACGTTGTCGTGGGCGTGGCCGTGGGCGTGGCCGTGGGCGTGAACGTGGGCGTGGCCGTGGGTGTGGCCGTGGGCGTGGCCGTGGGCCTGGCCGTGGCCGTGGCCGTGGACGTAGACGTGGACGTAGACGTGGACGTAGACGTAGACGTGGCCGTGGACGTGGGCGTGGCCCTGGACGTTGACGTTGGCATGGCCGTTGGCGTTGCCGTGGGCGTGGCCGTGGCCGTGGACGTAGACGTGGACGTAGACCTGGACGTGGCCGTGGACGTAGACGTAGACGTGACCGTGGACGTGGGCGTGGCCGTGGACGTAGACGTTGACGTGGGCGTGGACGTAGGCGTGGGGGTGGACGTGGCTATGGCCGTGGACGTGGACGTGGACGTAGGCGTGGGCGTGGACGTGGCTATGGCCGTGGACGTGGCCGTGGGCGTGGGCGTGGGCGTGTGCGTGGCCGTGGACGTGGGCGTGTCTATGGACGTGAGCGTGGCCCTGGACGTTGTCGTGGGCGTGGCCGTTGGCGTGGCCGTGGGCGTGAACGTGGGCGTGGCCGTGGGTGTGGCCGTGGGCGTGGCCGTGGGCCTGGCCGTGGCCGTGGCCGTGGACGTAGACGTGGACGTAGACGTGGACGTAGACGTAGACGTGGCCGTGGACGTGGGCGTGGCCCTGGACGTTGACGTTGGCATGGCCGTTGGCGTTGCCGTGGGCGTGGCCGTGGGCGTGGCCGTGGGCGTGGCCGTGGACGTGGCCGTGGGCGTGGCCGTGGGCGTTGCCGTGGGCGTGGGTGTGGGCGTGGCCGTGGGCGTGGACGTGGGCGTGGACCTATTGTACCTGCTTAAAATCCTCAATGCCTTCGCAAACCATTTTTCACCAATAGATTTATTTCAACAAAAGAAGAAATATTTATATCTTTCGACTAACCGGTGTGAAATTTAATCGCCCCAAACTTGTAAACGCCTGTATTCAACGATTCTATACAATGCAAGTACTTAAAATTCTAGGTAGTCTACTCCCATTTTGACATTCTTTATTGTTGATATTACATTTCTTTCAATTTTGATATTATATAAGTTTATTATTTTATTTTATTCCATTTTATTTAAATTTTTTTTTTTTTTCAGTGTCATGGGCAAATCAAGGCTTTGTTTCTCTATACGTGATGGGATTTCACGTATCTATTTTCTATTCATAGGTATATTTATGCAAACAACTAAGATAATCATATTTATTAACAAAGAAAAGTTTGGAGGTTAGGTTAGGTTAGGTTAGGTTAGGTTAGGTTAGGTTAGGTTAAGTTAGGTTAGGTTATGTTAGGTTCCCAATTTCTATCAATTTTGATATATATAAGTTTATTATTTTATTTTATTCCATTTTATTTAAATTTAGTTTTTTTTTCAGTGTCATGGGCAAATCAAGGCTTTGTTTCTCTATACGTGATGGGATTTCACGTATCTATTTTCTATTCATAGGTATATTTATGCAAACAACTAAGATAATCATATTTATTAACAAAGAAAAGTTTGGAGGTTAGGTTAGGTTAGGTTAGGTTAGGTTAGGTTAGGTTAGGTTAAGTTAGGTTAGGTTATGTTAGGTTAGGTTAGGTTAGGTTAGGTTAGGTTAGGTTAGGTTAGGTTAGGTTAGGTTAGGTTAGGTTAGGTTAGGTTAGGTTAGGTTAGGTTAGGTAAGGTTAGGGTAAGGTTAGGTTACTTGGGCGTGGGCGTGGGCGTGGCCGTGGCCGTGGACGTGGACGTGGGCGTGGGCGTGGCCGTGGACGTGGGCGTGGACGTGGGCGTGGCTGTGGACGTGGGCGTGGCCCTGGACGTTGTCGTGGGCGTGGCCGTGGGCGTGGCCGAAGGTGTGGCCGTGGGCGTGGCCGTGGGCGTGGGCGTGGGTGTGGGCGTGGCCGTGGGCCTGGCCGTGGCCGTGGACGTAGACGTGGACGTAGACGTGGACGTGGCCGTGGACGTAGACGTGGACGTAGACGTGGACGTGGGCGTGGACGTGGGCGTGAGCGTGGCCGTGGACGTGGACGTTGAAGTGGGCGTGGCCTTGGGCGTTGCCTTTGGCGTGGACGTGGCCATGGGCATGGGCGTGGGCGTGGGCGTGGCCGTGGACGTGGACGTGGCTGTGGACGTGGGCGTGGCCCTGGACGTTGACGTGAGCCTCACCCTGGACAGCCGCTGGGACTTCGGGGAGCATTTCAGACGCTCCGTCCCTCGGATTCTTAGGGTAGTGGGTGCTCTGCACAGACTCCGTCACGATGGTGGTGGTGGAGCTGCGCCTGCTGAAGTGCGACGAGAAGAGCGTCAACGCGCGCTCGGGAGGTGGCGCGAGCGGCTCGAGGAGCCGAGGAACTCGCGCCAACGCGCCGTCGGCGCGATTCTGCCAAGCTTCGAAGCCTGGCTGGGGAGGGAGGGGGGGAACGTCACCTTCCGTCTTGCTCAGGTGCTCACCGGGCATGGCTGTTTTGGCGAGTTCCTGAGTAGGATCGGACGCGAACCGACACCGCAATGTCACCACTGTGAGGGGGATCGGGACTCAGCTCAGCACACGCTCGAGGAATGCTCGGCGTGGAGCGCTGAAAGGCAGATCCTGGTCAATAGGATCGGGCAAGACCTCTCTCTGCCCAGCGTAGTGGCGGCTATGCTGGTGGATGAGACGGCGTGGATGGAGGTGGTCTCTTTCTGTGAGACCGTCATGATTCAGAAAGAGTCTGCCGAGCGGGATCGCGAAAGAGCCAATCCCGCCCGGAGGAGGCGGCGGCAAGGCGCACGCTACGGCCGCCCTGCGCCGCCTGCGCCTTAAGGGCGTCGCGGCAATTCCCTTTAGGGAACCATCTGGGTCCGCAGTCAGTCGGAGTGAGGGCTCCGACTTTCCAAGGCGAACCCCAGGAGGTCGATGGCACTGTGTGGCGCGTGCCATCTTAATTATCGTGGTACGTTGGGGGCGGTAGTGTGATCGCCCTCGGAGACGAGCGATTTGGCAATGCGAAATGGGCCTGGCGCGGTCCATCGGAGTTCCCAGGCCCATTGATTTAAGCTTAGAGGCCGGCCAACGGGGGGTCTTTTAGTGGGTCGTCGAAGTTTAAAACTTCGACAACCCCACATAACCATACTGTACCCTACATGCAGTATGGTATCTGTTCGCAGATTTTTCCCCTCGAAAACAAAAAAAAAAAAGGTTAGGTTAGGTTAGGTTAGGTTAGGTTAGGTTAGGTTAGGTTAGGTAAGGTTAGGGTAAGGTAAGGTTACTTGGGCGTGGGCGTGGCCGTGGTCGTGGCCGTGGCCGTGGACGTGGACGTGGACGTAGGCGTGGGCGTGGACGTGGCTATGGCCGTGGGCGTGGCTGTGGACGTGGGCGTGGCTGTGGCCGTGGGCGTGGCCGTGGGCGTGGCCGTGAGCGTGGCCGTGGGCGTGGTCGTGGGCGTGGCCGTGGGCGTGGCCGTGGGCGTGGCCGTGGGCGTGGCCGTGGGCGTGGCCGTGGGCGTGGCCGTGGCCGTGGCCGTGGCCGTGGCCGTGGCCGTGGCCGTGGGCGTGGGCGTGGCCGTGGGCGTGGGCGTGGGCGTGGCCGTGGGCGTGGCCGTGGGCGTGGGCGTGGGCGTGGCCGTGGCCGTGGGCGTTGCCGTGGGCGTGGGCGTGGGTGTGGGTGTGGCCGTGGGCGTGGACGTGGGCGTGGACCTATTGTACTTGCCTATAATCCTCAATGCCTTCACAAACCATTTTTCACCAATAGATTTATTTCAACAAAAGAAGAAATATTTATATCTTTCGACTAACCGGTGTGAAATTTAATCGCCCCAAACTTGTAATCCCCTGTATTCAACGATTCTATACAATGCAAGTACTTAAAATTCTAGGTAGTCTACTCCCATTTTGACATTCTTTATTGTTGATATTACATTTCTTTAAATTTTGATATATATAAGTTTATTATTTTATTTTATTCCATTTTATTTAAATTTAGTTATTTTTTCAGTGTTATGGGCAAATCAAGGCTTCGTTTCTCTATACGTGATGGGATTTCACGTATCTATTTTCTATTCATAGGTATATATTTATGCAAACAACTAAGATAATCATATTTATTAACAAAGAAAAGTTTGGAGGTTAGGTTAGGTTAGTTTAGGTTAGGTTAGGTTAGGTTAAGTTAGGTTAGGTTAGGTTAGGTTAGGTTAGGTTAGGTTAGGTTAGGTTAGGTTAGGTTAGGTTAGGTTAGGTTAGGTTAGGTTAGGTTAGGTTAGGTTAGGTTAGGTTAGGTTAGGTTAGGTTAGGTTAGGTAAGGTTAGGGTAAGGTAAGGTTACTTGGGCGTGGGCGTGGCCGTGGACGTGGGCTTGGCTGTGGACGTGGGCGTGGCCCTGGACGTTGACGTGGGCGTGGCCTTGGGCGTGGCTCTGGGCGTGGCCGTGGGCGTGGCCGTAGACGTGGGCGTGGCCGTGGACGTGGACGTAGACGTTGACGTGGGCTTGGCCGTGGGCCTGGCCGTGGGCGTGGCCGTGGGTGTGGCCGTGGGCGTGGCCGTGGGCGTGGGCGTGGGTGTGGGCGTGGCCGTGGGCCTGGGCGTGGCCGTGGACGTAGACGTGGACGTAGACCTGGACGTGGCCGTGGACGTAGACGTGGACGTGGGCGTGGACGTGGGCGTGAGCGTGGCCGTGGACGTGGACGTTGAAGTGGGCGTGGCCTTGGGCGTTGCCTTTGGCGTGGACGTGGCCGTGGGCGTGGGCGTGGACGTAGGCGTGGGCGTGGACGTGGCTATGGCCGTGGACGTGGACGTGGACGTGGACGTAGGCGTGGGCGTGGACGTGGCTATGGCCGTGGACGTGGCCGTGGGCGTGAGCGTGGGCGTGTGCGTGGCCGTGGACGTGGGCGTGGCTATGGACGTGGGCGTGGCCCTGGACGTTGTCGTGGGCGTGGCCGTGGGCGTGGCCGTGGGCGTGAACGTGGGCGTGGCCGTGGGTGTGGCCGTGGGCGTGGCCGTGGGCCTGGCCGTGGCCGTGGCCGTGGACGTAGACGTGGACGTAGACGTGGACGTAGACGTAGACGTGGCCGTGGACGTGGGCGTGGCCCTGGACGTTGACGTTGGCATGGCCGTTGGCGTTGCCGTGGGCGTGGCCGTGGCCGTGGACGTAGACGTGGACGTAGACCTGGACGTGGCCGTGGACGTAGACGTAGACGTGACCGTGGACGTGGGCGTGGCCGTGGACGTAGACGTTGACGTGGGCGTGGACGTAGGCGTGGGGGTGGACGTGGCTATGGCCGTGGACGTGGACGTGGACGTAGGCGTGGGCGTGGACGTGGCTATGGCCGTGGACGTGGCCGTGGGCGTGGGCGTGGGCGTGTGCGTGGCCGTGGACGTGGGCGTGTCTATGGACGTGAGCGTGGCCCTGGACGTTGTCGTGGGCGTGGCCGTTGGCGTGGCCGTGGGCGTGAACGTGGGCGTGGCCGTGGGTGTGGCCGTGGGCGTGGCCGTGGGCCTGGCCGTGGCCGTGGCCGTGGACGTAGACGTGGACGTAGACGTGGACGTATACGTAGACGTGGCCGTGGACGTGGGCGTGGCCCTGGACGTTGACGTTGGCATGGCCGTTGGCGTTGCCGTGGGCGTGGCCGTGGGCGTGGCCGTGGGCGTGGCCGTGGACGTGGCCGTGGGCGTGGCCGTGGGCGTTGCCGTGGGCGTGGGTGTGGGCGTGGCCGTGGGCGTGGACGTGGGCGTGGACCTATTGTACCTGCTTAAAATCCTCAATGCCTTCGCAAACCATTTTTCACCAATAGATTTATTTCAACAAAAGAAGAAATATTTATATCTTTCGACTAACCGGTGTGAAATTTAATCGCCCCAAACTTGTAAACGCCTGTATTCAACGATTCTATACAATGCAAGTACTTAAAATTCTAGGTAGTCTACTCCCATTTTGACATTCTTTATTGTTGATATTACATTTCTTTCAATTTTGATATTATATAAGTTTATTATTTTATTTTATTCCATTTTATTTAAATTTTTTTTTTTTTTCAGTGTCATGGGCAAATCAAGGCTTTGTTTCTCTATACGTGATGGGATTTCACGTATCTATTTTCTATTCATAGGTATATTTATGCAAACAACTAAGATAATCATATTTATTAACAAAGAAAAGTTTGGAGGTTAGGTTAGGTTAGGTTAGGTTAGGTTAGGTTAGGTTAAGTTAGGTTAGGTTATGTTAGGTTCCCAATTTCTATCAATTTTGATATATATAAGTTTATTATTTTATTTTATTCCATTTTATTTAAATTTAGTTTTTTTTTCAGTGTCATGGGCAAATCAAGGCTTTGTTTCTCTATACGTGATGGGATTTCACGTATCTATTTTCTATTCATAGGTATATTTATGCAAACAACTAAGATAATCATATTTATTAACAAAGAAAAGTTTGGAGGTTAGGTTAGGTTAGGTTAGGTTAGGTTAGGTTAGGTTAGGTTAAGTTAGGTTAGGTTATGTTAGGTTAGGTTAGGTTAGGTTAGGTTAGGTTAGGTTAGGTTAGGTTAGGTTAGGTTAGGTTAGGTTAGGTTAGGTTAGGTTAGGTTAGGTTAGGTAAGGTTAGGGTAAGGTTAGGTTACTTGGGCGTGGGCGTGGGCGTGGCCGTGGCCGTGGACGTGGACGTGGGCGTGGGCGTGGCCGTGGACGTGGGCGTGGACGTGGGCGTGGCTGTGGACGTGGGCGTGGCCCTGGACGTTGTCGTGGGCGTGGCCGTGGGCGTGGCCGAAGGTGTGGCCGTGGGCGTGGCCGTGGGCGTGGGCGTGGGTGTGGGCGTGGCCGTGGGCCTGGCCGTGGCCGTGGACGTAGACGTGGACGTAGACGTGGACGTGGCCGTGGACGTAGACGTGGACGTAGACGTGGACGTGGGCGTGGACGTGGGCGTGAGCGTGGCCGTGGACGTGGACGTTGAAGTGGGCGTGGCCTTGGGCGTTGCCTTTGGCGTGGACGTGGCCATGGGCATGGGCGTGGGCGTGGGCGTGGCCGTGGACGTGGACGTGGCTGTGGACGTGGGCGTGGCCCTGGACGTTGACGTGAGCCTCACCCTGGACAGCCGCTGGGACTTCGGGGAGCATTTCAGACGCTCCGTCCCTCGGATTCTTAGGGTAGTGGGTGCTCTGCACAGACTCCGTCACGATGGTGGTGGTGGAGCTGCGCCTGCTGAAGTGCGACGAGAAGAGCGTCAACGCGCGCTCGGGAGGTGGCGCGAGCGGCTCGAGGAGCCGAGGAACTCGCGCCAACGCGCCGTCGGCGCGATTCTGCCAAGCTTCGAAGCCTGGCTGGGGAGGGAGGGGGGGAACGTCACCTTCCGTCTTGCTCAGGTGCTCACCGGGCATGGCTGTTTTGGCGAGTTCCTGAGTAGGATCGGACGCGAACCGACACCGCAATGTCACCACTGTGAGGGGGATCGGGACTCAGCTCAGCACACGCTCGAGGAATGCTCGGCGTGGAGCGCTGAAAGGCAGATCCTGGTCAATAGGATCGGGCAAGACCTCTCTCTGCCCAGCGTAGTGGCGGCTATGCTGGTGGATGAGACGGCGTGGATGGAGGTGGTCTCTTTCTGTGAGACCGTCATGATTCAGAAAGAGTCTGCCGAGCGGGATCGCGAAAGAGCCAATCCCGCCCGGAGGAGGCGGCGGCAAGGCGCACGCTACGGCCGCCCTGCGCCGCCTGCGCCTTAAGGGCGTCGCGGCAATTCCCTTTAGGGAACCATCTGGGTCCGCAGTCAGTCGGAGTGAGGGCTCCGACTTTCCAAGGCGAACCCCAGGAGGTCGATGGCACTGTGTGGCGCGTGCCATCTTAATTATCGTGGTACGTTGGGGGCGGTAGTGTGATCGCCCTCGGAGACGAGCGATTTGGCAATGCGAAATGGGCCTGGCGCGGTCCATCGGAGTTCCCAGGCCCATTGATTTAAGCTTAGAGGCCGGCCAACGGGGGGTCTTTTAGTGGGTCGTCGAAGTTTAAAACTTCGACAACCCCACATAACCATACTGTACCCTACATGCAGTATGGTATCTGTTCGCAGATTTTTCCCCTCGAAAACAAAAAAAAAAAAGGTTAGGTTAGGTTAGGTTAGGTTAGGTTAGGTTAGGTTAGGTTAGGTAAGGTTAGGGTAAGGTAAGGTTACTTGGGCGTGGGCGTGGCCGTGGTCGTGGCCGTGGCCGTGGACGTGGACGTGGACGTAGGCGTGGGCGTGGACGTGGCTATGGCCGTGGGCGTGGCTGTGGACGTGGGCGTGGCTGTGGCCGTGGGCGTGGCCGTGGGCGTGGCCGTGAGCGTGGCCGTGGGCGTGGTCGTGGGCGTGGCCGTGGGCGTGGCCGTGGGCGTGGCCGTGGGCGTGGCCGTGGGCGTGGCCGTGGGCGTGGCCGTGGCCGTGGCCGTGGCCGTGGCCGTGGCCGTGGCCGTGGGCGTGGGCGTGGCCGTGGGCGTGGGCGTGGGCGTGGCCGTGGGCGTGGCCGTGGGCGTGGGCGTGGGCGTGGCCGTGGCCGTGGGCGTTGCCGTGGGCGTGGGCGTGGGTGTGGGTGTGGCCGTGGGCGTGGACGTGGGCGTGGACCTATTGTACTTGCCTATAATCCTCAATGCCTTCACAAACCATTTTTCACCAATAGATTTATTTCAACAAAAGAAGAAATATTTATATCTTTCGACTAACCGGTGTGAAATTTAATCGCCCCAAACTTGTAATCCCCTGTATTCAACGATTCTATACAATGCAAGTACTTAAAATTCTAGGTAGTCTACTCCCATTTTGACATTCTTTATTGTTGATATTACATTTCTTTAAATTTTGATATATATAAGTTTATTATTTTATTTTATTCCATTTTATTTAAATTTAGTTATTTTTTCAGTGTTATGGGCAAATCAAGGCTTCGTTTCTCTATACGTGATGGGATTTCACGTATCTATTTTCTATTCATAGGTATATATTTATGCAAACAACTAAGATAATCATATTTATTAACAAAGAAAAGTTTGGAGGTTAGGTTAGGTTAGTTTAGGTTAGGTTAGGTTAGGTTAAGTTAGGTTAGGTTAGGTTAGGTTAGGTTAGGTTAGGTTAGGTTAGGTTAGGTTAGGTTAGGTTAGGTTAGGTTAGGTTAGGTTAGGTTAGGTTAGGTTAGGTAAGGTTAGGGTAAGGTAAGGTTACTTGGGCGTGGGCGTGGCCGTGGACGTGGGCTTGGCTGTGGACGTGGGCGTGGCCCTGGACGTTGACGTGGGCGTGGCCTTGGGCGTGGCTCTGGGCGTGGCCGTGGGCGTGGCCGTAGACGTGGGCGTGGCCGTGGACGTGGACGTAGACGTTGACGTGGGCTTGGCCGTGGGCCTGGCCGTGGGCGTGGCCGTGGGTGTGGCCGTGGGCGTGGCCGTGGGCGTGGGCGTGGGTGTGGGCGTGGCCGTGGGCCTGGGCGTGGCCGTGGACGTAGACGTGGACGTAGACCTGGACGTGGCCGTGGACGTAGACGTGGACGTGGGCGTGGACGTGGGCGTGAGCGTGGCCGTGGACGTGGACGTTGAAGTGGGCGTGGCCTTGGGCGTTGCCTTTGGCGTGGACGTGGCCGTGGGCGTGGGCGTGGACGTAGGCGTGGGCGTGGACGTGGCTATGGCCGTGGACGTGGACGTGGACGTGGACGTAGGCGTGGGCGTGGACGTGGCTATGGCCGTGGACGTGGCCGTGGGCGTGAGCGTGGGCGTGTGCGTGGCCGTGGACGTGGGCGTGGCTATGGACGTGGGCGTGGCCCTGGACGTTGTCGTGGGCGTGGCCGTGGGCGTGGCCGTGGGCGTGAACGTGGGCGTGGCCGTGGGTGTGGCCGTGGGCGTGGCCGTGGGCCTGGCCGTGGCCGTGGCCGTGGACGTAGACGTGGACGTAGACGTGGACGTAGACGTAGACGTGGCCGTGGACGTGGGCGTGGCCCTGGACGTTGACGTTGGCGTGGCCGTTGGCGTGGCCGTGGGCGTGGCCGTGGGCGTGGCCGTGGACGTGGCCGTGGGCGTGGCCGTGGGCGTGGCCGTGGGCGTGGCCGTGGGCGTGGCCGTGGGCGTGGTCGTGGGCGTGGCCGTGGGCGTGGACGTGGGCGTGGACGTGGGCGTGGACCTATTGTACCTGCTTAAAATCCTCAATGCCTTCGCAAACCATTTTTCACCAATAGATTTATTTCAACAAAAGAAGAAATATTTATATCTTTCGACTAACCGGTGTGAAATTTAATCGCCCCAAACTTGTAAACGCCTGTATTCAACGATTCTATACAATGCAAGTACATAAAATTCTAGGTAGTCTACTTCCATTTTGACATTCTTTATTGTTGATATTACATTTCTTTCAATTTTGATATATATAAGTTTATTATTTTATTTTATTCCATTTTATTTAAATTTTTTTTTTTTTCAGTGTCATGGGCAAATCAAGGCTTTGTTTCTCTATACGTGATGGGATTTCACGTATCTATTTTCTATTCATAGGTATATTTATGCAAACAACTACGATAATCATATTTATTAACAAAGAAAAGTTTGGAGGTTAGGTTAGGTTAGGTTAGGTTAGGTTAGGTTAGGTTAAGTTAGGTTAGGTTATGTTAGGTTAGGTTAGGTTAGGTTAGGTTAGGTTAGGTTAGGTTAGGTTAGGTAAGGTTGCGGGGTCCCCTCCATGGGACCTGGAGGCGGAGTGCCATGCGACTACTTACAAGTGGCGTGCGGCGCTCCGCGTCCGAGGCGAATGGCCTCCTGCGCCAGGTGTGGTTCCCGCTTGGAAGCTCCGCATCCGACGAGTCCTGAGGGAAAGGTGGGAGGAGCGGCTAGCTAATCCTCAAGCTGGCCGCTGGACCGTCGAGGCTGTCCGGCCAGTATTCGAGAACTGGCTGGACAGGGCACACGGGTCGCTTTCCTTTCGGCTGGTGCAGGTGCTGACCGGGCATGGTTGTTTCGGGAAGTACCTGTGTCGTATAGCCGGAAGGGAACCGACGACCGAGTGCCATCATTGTGGCTGTGACGAGGATACTGCACGGCATACGCTCGAGGCGTGCCCAGCCTGGGCTGACGAGCGCCGTGCCCTCGTTGTAGTCGTGGGGGGCGACCTCTCGCTTGCAGCATTGATTAAGTCGATGCTGGAAAATGAGAGGTCGTGGGAGGCGGTGATGTCCTTCTGCGACATTGTCATGTCGCGGAAGGAGTCTGCGGAGCGTGAGAGAGAGATTCTCTCAACTCTCCCGATTCGCAGACGGAGAGCCGGGCGTAGGAGGCGGCTCTTCAACGCCCACCTCCAACCCCCATAACAGGGGCGTTGGCGACAGAGTCGGGGGACTCTGTCGCCGACAACAGAATGCCCCGGGGTGGCGCGCGCGTGTGTTCTCGTGCGTCACTGAGAGGGTGCGATGTGAGATTTCAGCTCCATCGCACTGAGGAGGGGCCCGCATTCAGTTGTGGGCCGTCGCCGTCGAACGTCACCTTCCGTCTTGCTCAGGTGCTCACCGGGCATGGCTGTTTTGGCGAGTTCCTGAGTAGGATCGGACGCGAACCGACACCGCAATGTCACCACTGTGAGGGGGATCGGGACTCAGCTCAGCACACGCTCGAGGAATGCTCGGCGTGGAGCGCTGAAAGGCAGATCCTGGTCAATAGGATCGGGCAAGACCTCTCTCTGCCCAGCGTAGTGGCGGCTATGCTGGTGGATGAGACGGCGTGGATGGAGGTGGTCTCTTTCTGTGAGACCGTCATGATTCATAATAATGATTAATAGAACATTTTTCTATCATCAATAGGCATGCGCTGCGGAAACTATTGATGATAGAAAAATGTTCTACAATATTAAAGACTATATAAATATCTACAAAAAACTCAGCGATACCATATGTCCAGCTATTGTAGTTATGTCAGTATAACTATATTTTTACTTTTTAAAAGTTGATAGAAATACCGACCAACGTCTGACCATGTTATCCATACCTCTGTATTAATTCTTATCCAAATAAATCATTTCATAAGACTGTTTCAATACCTGTAGATAACTTTTTGAATTATTCAAATCGGACATTCCATTCAAAGGATATTACGAATTTAAAAATGTCAATCTAAACAAAATACTATTAGAAAAATAAATGACGCCGCACCTGGGCAACGCAGCGAGAGAGGTAGGTAAAAATAATAATAATTAATGTCCTCCTAGCCGAATTTCAACCACGGCAGCCAATCTCATCGGAGACTATTCAGATGCGCAGGACATATTATAGTGCACAAGTGTGTGTGCTGGTGTGTGGTGCCGGCTTAGAATTTGCACAACCCCAAATCTTCCCGCGGGTGTCGTAAGAGGCGACTAAGGGATATCCACCGGGGGCGGGCACGACCGGGGAAAGGTCAAACGCAGGACCAACGGCTTAATGTGCTTTCTGAAGCACGCCCCCGTGCCTCGGAAAGCCCGTTAAGCCATCTAACACCGCCAATTTCCTTACTTCGGGCTGCTACAGTGAATATTTCTTGCTAGAAAATATTAGTCGCCTAAGGGATATCCACCGGGGGCGGGCACGACCTGGGAAAGGTCAAACGCAGGACCAACGGCTTAATGTGCTTTCTGAGGCACGCCCCCGTGCCTCGGAAAGCACGTTAAGCCATCTAACACCGCCAATTTCCTTACTTCGGGCTGCTACAGTGAATATTTCTTGCTAGAAAATACCCAATAACACAAATCTTGGGCCGACCCGGGATTTGAACTCGGGACCACATTATCAGCGGTTGAACACGCGACCGCTATACCAACGGGGCAGTCGGATAAAAGTATAAAATGTCCTGCCACAGAAATATTAGAAACCTACGTTAATCCCAATTTTTTTTAAAATTAATGTCCGCCCGTGCGAAGCCGGGACGGGCCGCTAGTATTAAATATACATGCTAACTGCGACAATTGTTCCATTTTCGTCCCAATTGGGTCCAATAAAATTATTGTAGTAAGGAAGTCTCCATTTTTTTTGCCTCTGTTCTTTGAACTTTAGGTATTTTAGCCCACCTAATTCCGATCACTGTTGATGACATGCATGACCGGCATGCCGCCGCCGCCGGTGTCTTTGTAGGTAGGAGGGTGTTCTCAGGGGCTCCACGCGCACACACGCGCGCAGAAATATCTATTACATCAATAAATATATTTATATTATAGTTAAAGTTATTACATTAGATTGAACTTATTACTTCTAAGATAATTTACATTGTTCAAAATTTCTGACTAACCTTGCTTTTCCATTTGTTTATTTAGGGCGCTACCCGGGGCATTTGGGTCGGGGTAACGCCTTAATATCGGTGTAATCCTTTTTGGCCTTAGTGTTATGTATATTTTCAGTATTTAAATTGAAATTGTAACGCTGTGGTTAACCTTAATAAATATAAAATAAAAAAATAACGATATACGATATATTATGATCTTATTTTTGAACCATGGTCTAACTCGTGTACAAAATATGCCATGTCGAATCTGTCTCTCTCTAACAATTTTGTGTTGATCGATTGGCGGAGTCGGTATCGTAGCGAAAAGCTGGCGGCGCTAATAAGAAAGAAGTTGACGTATCAATTTTAGGTTATGTTTACCTTTTACAACAACACACATTCTGTTTCAGGTTAAAAAAATAAATGAAAAAGGATAGAATTTTCTATAAAATTCACCCAAGACTGACATGGGGGACATACTAAAGGATAGTCGTTTTGCCAAATATCTCAATGATCCTCGCTATCGACAAATTCCTAAGCATGAACGTAAAGTTAAAATTGATAAAAGATTTCAGTCCATGTTCAGTGATGATAAATTCAAAGTGAAATACACTGTTGATAAGCGTGGACGACCAGTAAATGAAACTTCGACGGAGAATCTGCGAAAGTATTATGACATTGAAGATTCGGACAAGAGTGATTCTGACATAGAAAGTGATGGCATTGAAAAAGAGAAGGTTGAAGAAAACACAGGGCGTTTTGTCAGGAGGCCCTCGACAGACACTGAAGAGACTGAAAAGCCCTCAAAGTTCAAGAACGATAAGTTAGTGCGCGGGAAACTTGACCCTAAGACCAAAGAGCGCCTGCTAGATTTGGAAATTGATTATGCTCGTGGGGAAGGTAAAGCAGTGTTACATTATTTCTGTAAATGCATTTTTGGTTCTCTCTATTTATAAATTAGATTATTTCTTGCTAGCTCCGGTCGCTGTAGAGTTTACGGGACGCGAATCAAGGTCAAAGTACCTTTGACCTTGTGGTCATTCCAAAAAGGAAGGGAAATCGTTGGTTTTTGCTAGGCTCAAAGGCCGAAAGTAAAATTATTCAGTTTTGAGGCCTAGGTCAATGACAACAGGTCAAACCTTTGACCTCAAGGTCAGTGAACTTTTTCATTGGTTTTCGCCAGGGTCCATGACTAGGTGTATGCAGACCAAGGTCAATCAAGGCTTTTCTGACTGCGTGCAATTATACATATACACACCCTATCAGTCACAGAGTGGCCACGAACCTTTTTGCAGACAAACTTTTCACACTTTAGTAGTAGGTAAGTTATTGAACTTTGAGGTCAATGTCTTGAAGAAAAGTTGTACCCCCAGAGACACCCTTCCCAACAACATTATAAATAACAAGACAAAATTAAAATTTTAAAAAACCCGCCGACGTTTATTGGCTGAACAGATTTTCATGAAAGATTGCGAAGAACACTCGGGATAAAATTATCTATGACACAAAAAAACTAAACCAAAATCGGTTCGTCCATTTGGGAGACGATACCACAGACAGATACATAGACTTATAACACCCATATTTTTGCGTTGGGGGCTAAACAGGTGTTAATTATGCATAAAAAAAATTTTTTTGTCTTGTAATTGCCAGCATCCCATAAACTCCACTCGAACCAATAGTCTTTTATTCTGCCATCAGATTTTTTTTTCTATAAATTTTGGAATATGCCACAATACCTACAATCACAAGAAATAAATAAATAATTTATACTCAAAATAGGAGTTATACAGACAGACAGCTCTTCTGATGAAGACAGCAGCGAGTATGAGGAGGAAAGTGAATTAGAACATGAGTGGGGGGAGCTTGATGCTGATGCAGAGACTACTGAAGAATCCACTAAAAGGTAAAATAAACCAAGTGGTTGATTTATTAATTAACCATATCTAATTAAACATAACTATTGAATTTGTAATGTAATGATAGATTTAAGTTGAAAAATAAATCACCCCCAATGGATTTGAAAGTTTGGATGTTTAGATGTGAAGAGGTACCAATTTTCACACCAAAACTACTGAATGGATAAGGATGATATTTTGCATACAGGTAATTCTAGGTGTATAATCAAAATATAGGCTACTTTTTGTCCCTAAATCAGTTCCCACAAGATAATAAAAACTTGAGAGGTGTCAAGGGACACCCGGATGGAACGAAGTTCATAAGAGAGAGAGACAGACAGAGAAACATGCGCACGCTGCTGCACGGCTTACTATAGCAAAAAGTGTCATTACAACTTTTCGTATAAATTTTTTCCATCTAGCCCCCTTTCACAACGAGCGTTATGGAACTTTGTTCCAAAAATAACCTGTGACAGTTTCCATAGAAGCAAAGCGTACAAGGCCACGGGCAGAAACTAGTACTATGTATTCTTAAATTAATAAGCTTACATTGAATAAATAACTATAGATATTATACTATTAGACAGCTACCACTACCTATGCCTTCTTTATTTTGTAGGATTGCAGTATGTAACTTGGACTGGGACAACATCAAGGCTTCTGATATAATGGTCCTCCTCAACTCATTTGTGCCTGCTGGTGGTTTGATTCTTAAAGTGACTGTAAGTATTCACAAAATTGGATTTTGCTTAACAGTTTTTCCAGTGTTTTAGCTGAGAGCATGCATTGGGTCAAGACAAGCTGGCTTTCCATTAAAAGGTATGCTCTACCCATACCTATAGACAGCCAGAGAACCTTGCATTTACATAAAGTTGATGGCTTCAATGAAAAGTGAAAAGTTTCTGTTGAAATAAGATTATTATTGTGCTATTAAGAGGAAGCCTCTAATTGGCGCTACATTAATCACGTAGTGGACTAATATAGTCTGATGATGATAATGAAGAATCTAGGAAGAAGTCTCAATCTTCTTATTACAAAGACTGAAATTATTCTCTATAAAAATAACTAAGTAAACTTTTGCATGACTCACACAGTCACACTCACGACTGTGTGAGCCATGCTAAAGTTTGCCCAGCTGTGGACAACATAGATAGGTAGCAAAAGAAGAAATAACTATGTGACCTACTTTTCAGGTTTACCCATCTGAATTTGGTCTGAGGAGAATGCAAGAAGAAGAAGTCAGAGGTCCCATTGAGCTGACAGACAAGAAAGCTGAAGATGAATCTGATGATGGAGGGAATGAGGAAGGTAAAGTTAAACAGAAATTTTAAAGCTTTTTAATGAAAGACACTTTTAAGTTCCAGTTCGAAAGGATAAAAATTTGTAACCTGAGATGTTATTCAGTTTTCTAGTGAATATCATTCATTATGTTAGGTTTATGGACCATAATAATACAGAACTGAATTTAGTTCACTTTGAGAGCCTAGTACACTACGTTTTCAAACGCTTCTTAAAATCGTCCTAGGCTCCTAAGCTTCAAGCTAAGGTGTTGCTGAAGCCAAACAAATTTGGCCCAAGGCGGGAATCGAACCCGCAACCTCCTGCGTCACTCTCAAAGATTTTCGACCCCTACGTCACTTGACCTCGTGGTGTAGTTGGTTAGCACATTCCCGTACTCAGGAAAGGATGCTGGTTCAAGTCCCGTGGAAGTAAAAAAAATTTGCGATATTATTTGATTTCTTAGAAATTACCCTGAGTGTGGGATTAAAATCCTTAGGACATGGGCTACTTAAAAAGCGCGTGCGAAGCCGAAAGCCGTAGCCAACATAAATATTATTCATCTTTACTAGGTTCATCATACCACATGGAGAAGCTACGACGCTACCAGCTGAACCGTCTGAAGTATTTCTACGCTGTGGTGGAATGCGACTCGGTGGCTACTGCGGACAAGCTGTACGGAGAATGTGATGGTATGGAGTACGAGAGTAGCGCGACGCGGCTCGATATGAGATTTATACCGGATGACGTCACTTTCGATCATGTAAGCATTTCTTATAGAGTCTTCACGCCAAAGTCGGCGTAAAGCTTGAACCGCACTTGAGTGGCGCGGCGCAGCGCGTGGTACAAAAAGCCAAACGTGGCAAGATTTCATTAAAGATGAAGAGAAATAATATTTGGTTGGAAATAAGTACAATATTGTACTAAGTTAATAAAAATACCAAATATTATTTCTTCATAAATAATGTTCATCTTCTAAATCATATAGTTCCGTATAACTGACTAGGATATTTTGCCGCGCCGCATAAGTGCGGTTTGACCTTATCAGTCGCGCGGGCTGGTGGGACTTTCAGTGTATGAATATTGTAGGCAGCCGACAGTGTTTTGTCAAAATATATATTATGTATAAATCATCATGTACACTCCAAATTTTAATAAGATCTTGCAAGGCCCCGCAAGTACTTAACTTTATAATCTCATGAGTGGTTTGGCTGTACCCCTTATATTGCCCTTGTAGGTACCCCTATGAAAAATACATAAGTCTTCTAGATATTTTACTTCGAAATAAATCAAATAATAGAGTTATTAACCTTTTGAGCGCCACGCCACAAACGCATTCCCGTGCCCTCGACGCCACGGCACAATGTGAACAAAAATACTTATGCGCTGAGGACCCACAAGTGCTGGTCTTGTAAAGGTGACTGTGACGTTCACAAGGTTAAAACCTATGGCCGATAAAAATACAAATCTACCACAGCCAGTATCTTTTACCATTCTTTGTGTTTCTTCTACCACCGTGTCAAGTCTCTCACCATTTCAATGTCATTTCAGGAACCACGCGAAGTATGCACAAAACTTCCAGACCTTACAAAGTACAAGCCTCGTCTGTTCACGACGACAGCGCTGCAGCAGGCTAAAGTGGAACTGACGTGGGACACAACCAACCCCAACCGGTCAGAGGCGATCAAAGGCGCGCTCGATGGAAAGATTGATGATTTGGAGCTGAAGGAATACTTGGCTTCGAGTAGCGAGAGCGAAGGTAGGCATTTTCTTCTTTAAATTTAATTTTTTTGTTATTGCACTATCAGACCAAGACTTTACTGCCAGTTTTTTGCATGTTCTGGTCTGTAAGCCACGCTAGGTGGGCACTATGTGCATTTTTCATCCACTCTCCTCTGTCAACTGTCATCTATCGCTCACATCTTCACTTTCCATCAAAAAAATAAAAAAATAATGCTGGACAATACACACAGCGCTATCTAGCCCCAAGCTAAGCAGTGCTTGTGTTATGGGTACTAGATAACTGATATACATAATACAAAACACTACATAGGCAGATATTTTTACTATACATAGAAACATCCAGAACACTCGGAACAAATACCTGCAGTTCGTACAAACATTTGTCCTGGGGCGGGAATCGAACCCGCAACCTCCTGCGTCGCAGGCGGACCTTCGCCCACCGCGCCACAGAGGTCGTCAAGGTGATCAGGTGAGATTGTGTTCAAACGAAGGTCTATATCGACAATAAAAGAACACTATACTTACCTTACCTACACCTTTCCTAACGAAGTGCTCTTTCACCCAATCCATCCTCATTCCATCTTTTCTTCGGTCCTCCTATTCCCCATATATCCCTCATCTAATCATCTTACATTCAAACCGTCTCGTCACATGACATGACATTCTTCCCTAGGTATAACACCACGTCAACCTGTTACCCCTCATCTTTTCCGTCAGTTACAAATTTCCTCTGATGTACCTACTTGTTCTTTATCTTATCCTTCCTTCTCCCGTACTATCAGATTTTATTGAGACTACATTAAAATTTGATCTGAATCATGATCAGTAATACCTATATATAACTTAAAACGGTATCCCGACCCAAATCAGCGCCACCACCTATTTTATCTTATCATTACGTTAACGAAGGAATTTTCAAAAATTAAAACACTGGAAAACCTTATGATAGGATTCACAAACTGGCCAATCAATTTTTGAAAATTCCTTTGTTTAACATAATGATAAGATAAAATAGGTGGTGGCGCTGATTTGGATCGAGGTAGCGCCTTAACTACATAAATCAAGACTAAAATTACTAAACTACTAAACTTCAAGTTATTCTAAAAAACCTTGAAGTCGTAAAATTACATCCTTAGGACTGACCACAATCTCGCCTGTTGTTATTAGGTACATAGAGTTTCTTTGAACTTGCTTCTCTGGGTCGCATCATTGCAGCTTGGCAGTGAAACTCTTAACATAACAGATCCTACTATTCATGAGTCCTAAAATAATTTACAGATGAAGAAAATCCGGAGCGAAAAGTATCGGAATCAAATTCTGAGGATGAGAGCGACGCTGAAGATCCGATTCAAAAGTACAAGATGCTGCTCCAAGACATTGATAAAAAAGAAGAAAAGAAACAGAACAAGGAAATGGAAATGGAGATCACCTGGGGCATCGGCATCAAAGACAAGGCTCAAGAACTGCTTAAGAAGAAATTGAATGAAGGTAGGTTATTCCTACTTCTTCTTTTATTCATTACCATGGAGATATAACATGACAGGAACTTGGCCTAAATTATTATTACAATTTTTTTATTACAAACACAATACAGATTAAATTAAGTTTTGTACCATAAAACCCTAATTTAAAAACATAAGAACCTGTCACGAAGTTTGATTAAAGTAGTGTTCTAGAGGACACTCGAGCTATAAGTACTTACGCTAGTTTGCTTCGCATTCACACACACGTTTTTTTCACACAGACAGATTCCGGATTCAGTAAACACAACCCGATGCATTATTTTACCGTATTCTGTAGTAGTTTTTGCCCGCGGCTTCGCACGCGTTGTTTCTATGGATGGTTTATGGTTATTCCTATCCCATGGGAACTGATTTGTGGGATAAAAAGTAGTCTATATTATATTCCAGGCTTAAAACTAACTGCATGCAAAATTTAAGCCTAGTTCTAGGCCTAAAATCGAACATAGGCTACTTTTTATCCCATGAATAAAAATAACCAGCGTTTCCATAGAAACAACTGGTGCGAAGCCAAAGGCAGAATCTAGGTTTGACATATACATCGCATCAGTGGGGAGGTACCTTGTGGCTTAACTAGCGTCACCTAACTCCACAGTTCGAGTGACAAACCTATGTAAATAAAGTTCTTTCATCTTTTTTTTCAGAAACAAAAGAATTGACGCCATTTGAGAAGTTAATGCAAAAGAAACGAGAAAAGAAGAGGCAGAAGAAACTGCAAAAGAAACAAAAATCCGAAGAGAAAGATGGGTCTTCAGATTCCGAGGGCGAAGACTCTGATGTGCCTTCCGATATCGACATGAACGACCCCTATTTCGCAGAAGAGTTCAACAAACCAGAATTCCAAAAAGGAAAATCTAAAAAGAAGCACGTCTCTGATGTTGAAGAATCGGGCCCAGAAGACGAGAAAAGAAAAGCGGAATTAGAACTCCTTCTAGAAGACGAAGACGATGGCAAAGCTCACTTCAGTTTGAAAAAGATACAAGAAGCTGAAGGTACCAAAAAAAAGTCCAGAAGGAAAAAGAAACTCAAGGAAAAAATGAGAGAAAACAAACAAGCCATTCCGGACTTCGAAATAAACACGAAGGACGAACGTTTTGCAGCTTTATACAACTCACACTTATACAACATTGATCCAAGCGACCCCAATTTCAAGAAAACGAAGAATATGGATAAACTTATCCAGGAAAAGTTAAAACGAAGACCGGCGGACGCGCCTGCTTCTAATCAAATAGCCCCTAAGAAATCTAAACAAGAGACCGAACTCGATCTTCTAGTTAAGAATATTAAGCGTAAAACTAAAGGGGTGAAACAAAAATAAAGATATACTTTTGTTTACAATGAGTCGTTTTATTAAATCGCAACCAGTGCGAGTGCACCTAATACAAGAAGTCAAGAGAGAGACTAATTCTCAACAAGGTTATGGGAATTCTAGACAGCTCATAATTTAATAAATCTTTAAAGGTAATACATAAATAACAGACGAGCCTATTTCATTAAATATTACATGATTTAACGTTTGAATATTTGTTGTTTAAACAAGAGATGTCTTTTTCCCAGTACATTTACAATTCATGATTATTTAGGTTTCTACAATTCATATTATTGATTTTAAACTATGATTGAGAGCTAGCTGCTAATGCCTTCTTGATTTCTCTTCCTAAGGCGGTTCCTAATGGCGGTGGGACAGCGTTGCCGACCTGTAACAAAATAATAAAGCATTACCTACCTTACTGTTTTTTGTCAATGACTACTTGGAAATGTTTAGAAAACTGAAAGATCTGATTCTTTTCTATTCTAGGAGTATTTACTTCTAGAATATAATGTTAGTAATCAAGTATTGAAAGACAGTATTTTTGTAATAAAATTACTTGATTTTTGATTGATGCTCCTAATATAATAATTTAATAATCTTATTTTTGAGCTGGCTTTTAGCCGCGATATTTTTGGATTTTTGCTAATTGAGACCAGCTCAAATGTAAATAGCGTATGTGGGCAGGAGTAAAGCTTTGCGCTCATTAATCCAACGCCACTACCGCCTAACATAAATTTTACATTGAGAATATGTTTTCCCACAAGCTTCAATATAGTGGCCCCGCGAGCTATCTGTTATCTGATGCTAGCTATCAATATGTAATGCATAGCTAAATGTTACGAAGAATGATAGTTTATTTTAGTGCTTTTTGAATAGCTTTTTATTATTAATTTGGTTGTTTATGTTTGCTTTTGTGAATAATGCACTTGATTGAGATTAAATTATCCTCTTTTTATTTTGATTATTACAAACTCAACCTCCATAAATTAGATAATCTTATTCGTTCGAAAACTGACATTGGCAGAATTGTGTCAAACCATGATGCAGAGCCAAAAATAAAAGAAGAAGAATGTTACGAGTTGCCCACGTTTAAAGGCACATTTTTGTGCCGTGGTGTAGCGGTGCGCCTTAGATCTGCGACAACCTTTAGCCTCCTACCTGTCTATGCTTGTCCTGGATAGTACCCGCGAAGACATAGTTGTCTCGGAAGCCTTGGGAGCGCGCGCACTCTCTGACTGAGACCACGCGCGCCTGCACGGGGTGCAAGACTCGGCCTTGCTTGCCCATGGGCTCGGGGTCTGTCACTGTTGTGCTGAAGTAGCCGTCCCATGCTATGCGACCTGGAACAAGAGGTATACGATTATTAGTGTTTCGTATGGCTTAAAAAAGGGCATAAAGTAGGATGAACTAGGAGGTCCCTGAATGGAGGCGAATTTCTCTAGAATACGCAATTGCTTGTTTGGTTCCGCATTTTTTTGTAGAAATTGGTACTGTAATTACGAGCAAAAGCAATTGCTTATTGAAGAATTAAAATGATTTCAATATATTAAAAGCATTATATTTTACAGTATTACTAGTTTATGCCCGCGGCTTCGCACACGTTTTTTCTACGGAAACGTTAAAAGGCGATTTCTATCCCATGGGTACTGTACTGATTTATGGGATAAAAAGAGATTAGAATTACTTGTATGCGAAATTTTAGTCCGATTCGTTCAGTAGTTTTGGCGTGAAGAGGTAACAAACATCCATCCATTCATCCAAACTTTCGCATTTATAATATTAGTGCGATTAGTTCTAGTTTATTTCTATCATTTGATTGTAATTTTCTTTGTGAATAAAGATTATGTATTCAAATGAATTGAAATCATGCTCGAACAAAACCTGCAAAAGTATTTACCGTAAAGTCCAGCCCAGTTGTTATGTCGATTGCCGGTATGCGGCAAGCACCAAGGTATGAGCGTGTTTTCTTGCTTGTCGGCCACGGAGCAAGGCTTGCCGCTCACACACGCACACACGCCGCGCAGAGCCCCGGTAGATGAACGACCGTTGCGTTTGTCGTCGTAACGGTATTGAAGGACCTGTTGGGATTTCGATAAACTTTATTGTCTTGTAACAGACAGACTGAGACTACGCCACGTATTAATAACTATAAATCGAGGTCTTCAATTCTTAACTCTTGAATTTGTATAAAAACAGTTGGCCTAGACTAGACACTTATTTATTTAATTTATTGGAAAATCAACGGCTTAAACTAACTTGATCAATACAATACAATACAAAATACTTTATTGTACACCAACAAAAATACAATACACGAGACCATAAAAAAATCAAAATCTTATAAAATTACGTAATAACAACAGAGAGCCACTTAAAGATTGTCACGTATAGTGACAATTTAACTAATGAAATGTGAACATAATAGAAAACAGCTCAAACGACAATGACGTGGAATAAAAAGATTAGCAATAAACTATGTACATAAAATGTATGTAAACCTAAGTACCCTACGTTACTATTAAAGAAAATTCGTACAACGTTCTTATCGTACAACTGCCTTCCGACGTTTCCCACATTGCCTCGCGTACGATGCGTGGCGTCAGATCAGACTATTTCTAGCATAATACTTTAAAGCATTATTAGGATTTCCTAAAGCTTTGTCGGGAGAAAAAGAACCAATGGCTTTCCTATCTATATCCTTGCCGAAATTCATTACGATCCATTCAGCCGCTACGGCATATACAAGTAACAGACATAGTTCTTTTTGCATTTCTAATAATACCACAGCCTACCTATAAGCATACAGTCGTTCAACGAAGGCATTTTGACGTGGTTTTGATTTGACAGAGCAATCGTGCGGGGGTAAGAGGCGGGACGAGGAGAGACGCCCCCGAGTTATATATATCATCGCCTTAGTAACTCGGGAGCGTATCCCCCGAGCCGTCCCTTGGCCCCTGCACGAATGCTGTGTCAAAACGCCTTCGTCGAACGATTGTATGCGTATAGGTAGGCTGTGATAATCGTATGAACAGACAACCTGTTCATATTATGTAGAATTACGAGGTAAAACATGGCAAGCAAAGGAAAGATGAGTGAGACTTACCTTACTCTTGGTCCCGTCTGGCAATGTTACAGATATGTTCGGAAGGTCCCTCCAATCAGACCCTGGAATCGTCGGTATCCTGATTATCCGTGCTTGGACCAAAGGCGCCATGTTCTTGCAAATATGATCCCTCAGCTTCGCAGCCTCGTCTTTACTCCGGACTATTCGCTGGAAGTGGCTTTCGGGCATAGATCCGTATTCAATCTCGACTTTGTTTGCTCCGTTGCATATTTGGGGTAGGTCGCTCATCGCGTCGTGGATTGTACAAGTACGTCGAGGCGCTGATTCGTCCCAGTTGATGTTGGTGGCGAACCGTTTCCCGTCTATCGTGGTTGTGAGCGAGCATGCCCGACGGCTGAAGACGTGCGTTGGCTCAGGATACAAAGGCAGCACATAGCCAGGCGCTGCCGCTAATATAATCAGCCGTCGTCGAGTCTGCGGAACCCCATAATTTCCCGCTTGCAGCACTCCAAACGTACACTGATAACCCATATCCAACAGCGCACGTAGCGTGAGCTTCAGCACCATTCCCTTCTTGAAAGCGACGAAATTCCGCACGTTCTCGAGTATAAAGAACTTTGGTCTGTAGAAATCGCAGTAGGAAAGGTATGAGGCGACTAGGGAGTTCTTGAAGTTGGAATATTCTCTGGAATTGAATCTGTTCATGCCAGAGAAGCCTTGACAGGGCGGGCCTCCGCAGAGAAGCTCCACCTCTCCCTGTAGAGGCAGCCGCAAACCGCCACCGCTGTGCGTTGCGCCAGACATCGCGTCTTTCAACAACGCATTACAATCTTCTTTGAACACCGTGCAGGTTTTATTGTTAAGGGAGTAAGCGTGAGCGGCGGCTTCTAAGTTCTCGACGGCCCAGTGACACTCGGCGATTCCCGCTCGATGCAACCCATCGGACAACCCGCCGCATCCCGCGAACACATCCAAAGTCCTCAAAGGCCTGACCTTCACTTCGTCGGTCTTGCTTGCGACCGCCGGTTTACTCGACTTTCCTTTCCCTTTACCTTTATCCTTCCCTTTGTCCCTGCGTCCGACGGCCGTAGCGTGATTGGGAACGTCGATGATTTTACCGGTAGATTTATCGTACGCCATTCGGAAGTAGAATCGGCAAGGATCTTGTTCGAGCCAATCCAGTAATGATTCCTGTTGCGGTATGTTTTGTTCGTAGATCAAATAGCAAGGGCCCACGACAGCTGAGAAGGGAATATCACGGATTTCTTCACTCCAGTAGACTAGGTTTACGTCTTCGTGTTGCGGGTACTTGTTTTTTGTATTCTCGGGTCTGTATAAAACGTTTAATTTGAGATATATGTTTTGAGGAACAATCAGCGGTCCATCTCCTACCGCAATGACAGCGGCTATGTAACCAACACAGAAAGGCTCACCAGTGTCTATATTCGACCCTCGCAAGTTATTGTCGCTCTTCCTGTAATATTCAGGGTAGATATCTTCATCAACCTTATCCAACTTTGGTTTTGAATTAATCATTTGAGCATTGAAGCTGTTTTTCAGTTTAAATGTACCAGGCTTCAAAAACACTCCACAACCTTTCTTATACTCGTGATCTTGCCACTTGACCAAATCCCATTCTGATCTGTTTTCTGGTACTATGCTAGATTTTTCCGTAACTTTGCCTATTACTCTAGGAATGTTAAGCGAGTCGCGTCTTGTTTTACGCTCGCACGATGGGCAGTATCTGTGTTTCCTCAGGGGATTCGGGCAATCGAGGTTAACGGGAAGATCTTCGAAACGCGCTGAGAAACGTTCGTAGAATTTATTGTAGAAGTATGTCTTTCCATCATCTTCAAATGTTTTCTCTTCTACCTCTTTCCCGCCGAGTTTGAACCAGTCCGCCGGTATATCTTTCTTTTCCACGCAGGCTTTTCTCAATATTGAAGAAAGGGGGGCGCCGTGACAGCATCTATCAGCTAAGAACACCTCTCTGGGATCACCGACTTCCCCAAGAACGGTATCGGTTGACCTGATGAACACTTCAGCATGGAAAAATCCCATTTTCGCATTTACTGTCTCTTTCCACATGTAAACAACTCTCGCTACTAGGGCGGGAACGTTCGGTTGCGAAGACTCAACCATAACAAAATCTCCATTGCACAATTCCTCTCCATCGATCTCGACCTTCTCATAATAATGCTTTGTGGCATCAGCTTGGACTGGTTTTCCGATCCATTTGATCTTCTTATTGTTCGTTCCTGTTAGTTTGACCGGGACAGCGTCCTCGATTTTGTCTTGTTTCTTTTCCACGGCCGTTTGGAAGTCGTTGTCGTCTTCGGGATCCGATTCCTCGGCCTGGTCGACGGCCATGTGCTTGCATTGTCGTCGGGCGCAGGCCTTTTTCGTCCTTCCATGTCCGCCGAACTTGGCCATTGCTTTGCAAGCATTGCACTCGCCGCAGTCAGGTAGCTGGCAAGCCTCGCAGACGCCGCACCTCTTCCTCCTCAAATGCAACTCGTCATTTGTTTTGTCCAATTGATTGGAGAAGAAGCTCTCGAAAGTTTTCCTCACTAGTGGGGTGGTGGTGGCTTTTGTCCAAGCCTTTTTGTCGACTTTCTTGAACTCTATCTTAGTTCGTGTCTTACGTCGGCCGAATTTGATGCCCATCAGTTTGATGAGCTCTCTCATGCACGGAAGAGTGATCAGCGGGTCTTCATCCTCTTCTGCTTCCAAACTTACCACCTGAAAAAAAAATATAACGTTAACATTGTGTTGAGTTTACTCCCTGTCTTCATGTTTCATTTCATGCGATGCTCCTGGAAGAACCGCGTCGTTGTCCTCATCACCACATATACATCTTGCTGAACATGGCTCCTCCAAACAAGGAGGGGTTTGCCATAATCACCACAATTGGTAGACAGATTGGTGATCGCAGTGGTGTTAAAATACAGAGATGGAAGCTGTTGAAGGAACTAGAGGAATCTGCTATAGGAAGTTACAGCAGGTTCCTTTAACTCTTGCAATATCCAAAGGGTTCCTTTCTTTCTTATCACTGCGCCGCTAGTATCTATTCTCTGGCGTTGTTGCTGTGTTACATAAAAATGAGATATGATAACATATAAATTAAAAACAATTATTCAATAACATGCCTGATCACAAACAAACTGGGAGTGCTTGTGGAGTATTTCTTCGCCCAATGGTTTGTCATTTAACTCAGGTATTGTAGTGCTCCTTATAACTTCTAAAAGATCTTCGTATGACGGCTGGAGATAATGGTTCTCCTCTAAGTATTCAACAACAACTTTACTAAGCCAGATTTTTTCATACAAATTATCCATTAGAGGTTTGTACTGGTCGCTAGGCTTCAACAGATTATATTCACCGAACTGAGTAGAGAGTGTTATGCAGTTTCTGTCCCCACCATCAAATCCATGAATATACCTGAAAGGATTTATGATCAGTTATTTAGTACCTGCAAGCTCTGCTTTATTTAGGGCTAAATGATGCTGTGTGAATTGTCCACCATTGCTTTTTTAACTTATTCTAATTAATTACTTACTTATGAAGGTTTCTAGTCTAGAAGTATGCATGATATATGTCAACATCATGTCTTTTCTTTTATACTATACAACAGTAACTTTATAAAGTTAACACTTAGGGGATCAAGCGGTCTCATTGATCCTCCATGTTCTTTCTGCCTTCAAGCTTCAAGAGGGCCAATTGGACCACGGACAAAGGGCGAATTAATTTAAATCGTATTATTTTTATAAAAATTAGACTCATTTCTCAATAACATTGGTATTGTACTGGAATCTGAATGAACTAGAACATATTCTTAAATACTTGTCCATGGTCTAGACTAGAAGTATGTCAGAAAAAAAAGCGCGCACGTGACCTCGGAGGGGGCTCAATTCTAGAGGGATATTGTCATACTCTCATAAAAATCCTTGAAGGGTAAACGATTTAAATTAAAGTACATACTTTACAATAACAACAAAAAAGAAGACATAACACACTTGGTATAATCAAAGCAGATATAATTTTTTAATGATAAATGAATGATAATTGATAAATGAATTTATTGTTGTCTAACTAGGTGGTAACATTACATTGGTCTTATATTATATTTGTATCTCTAGTCTGCCGTGGTCCGGCTTACAACATTGTTGTGGAGAAAATAGTTAATATTTAAGAAATCAAATTTAAAAATGAATAATTTTTATCACACTAGTACAAAATAATGTCAATATAGAGTCAGTTTAAAATAAAATTACAGTAGATATATGTCAAAACATAAAAGTTCAATTTAATTTAAAAACAGAAAAAGGTAAATATTCGATGTCATAGTAAAGGATATTAAAATTTGTCATTCAGAAATTCATCAATGTTATAATAAACTTTTTCCTCCAATAGCTTGCTTAGTTTGTTTTTAAATACGTTCAAATTTTACTAACCATTCAATGATAGGACCAACATCTTTGACTGGTACCGAGTCATCATCAATTTCAAGTGAATCAGAACAGATAGACTTCAAGTAACCTGACATGTAGATTCGAACATCAGTCTCGATGAGGCCTCGATCTATGGGCACCAGATGCCCTGCTTGGTCAAAGATACTGAACCCAGTAATATTGGTTTGTGGTCTTTCCATTATATCTCCATCCTCACCTGTAATACAAATTGTCAATGTCAATGTATTTTCTTAGAATGTAGATGTCTTTTGTTTTGCTTCTGGAGAACAAAATCTTTTGTTTTGGTTATTAGAAAACATTGCTGGGTAGTCTTAAAATTAGTTAAGTTAATTTTATTCAAAGTTGTATTTATGCCAGATCTCAGCTACAAGGCATTGGATGGTGTTATCTATTTTAATGTATTAACTAAGAATATTTAAAATCACTAGCTATCTGGGTAATCTTCATTTGTTATTACCTGAAGTCAATACTAGTTTTTCATTTGTCAAAGCTATAAATTCTTCCACTGCATCTTGTGGGTGTCCTTGGTAATAAATAATGTCAGAATTGTTGAGAAATTGCCCACAAATATCACATTTGTCTAAGAGATCCAAATTATTATTACTACTATGCCCATTCACTCCCATGTCTTCTTTATTTTCATTATTATTTGATCCCATATCTGATTTTTCAGGAGTTTTCACTGCCTTGGTAAGTTCTTCAATAGAATTTTTGATTGTACTTTCAGTCTTTTCTTTGACAATGCCTGGTGACTTAATATTTTTGGAATCTTTTAATTTTTTAGGTGAGCTACAGTCTCCGTTTGACATGTCTTTGCTAGAGGATGTATCTTGGTCATTGTTGTCAGTTTTCTGTTTTTTCTGCAAGAGAGTGAGGAACATGAGGATGTCAAATATGGATTAAAATATAAATTTTGATTCAACTCTATATGAAAGAAAATTTTTTTTACCAGTAGTTGGTTCATAAGGAACTTCCCATAAAAGTAAAACAGTGGATTATATTAAAGGAAAGGAAAGAGATGTTACTCACTGATACACCCTTCTCTTCATCTTCAATGGGACTTCTAGCCCTTTTGGCTGTAAACATTGTGGTAATTTTTAACTGGTTAGCATTTCGCGCAGATCTTCTGATATTTCTAATGAACAAAACAAAAATTAAATTGTGGTAGGTGTATGCATAATAATTATATTATAGCAGTTTTGTACTTAAATTGTTAGTCTTGTCAACAATACCAAGAAAGAGTAGATGAGGAAAATGAGAGGAGACTGATAACTTGTGTTTTACAAAAGTAAGACAAAATTATGCATATTCACATTCACTGTGCATAATTTCGTCTCAATGGAAACTAGATTTTCTATTCAAGGGTCTTGTATGTTTGGAACATTTGTAAGGTACTCACTTGTCTGCCGATTTCCTAGCTGGTGTTAGTATATCATTTTCTGAACTTTTAGGACTTTTGGACGCACTTCTGTTTTTAACAGGCATGATGGAATAATTAGTAGCGATCCGCTACTAGTAACTATTGCATTGTAGGCCCCAAAAAAGCAACTAAATCTGTAAAATCACATGCAGAGCCCGCCCAGACCGCAAACACAAACCTACATACATAGCGAAAACGCGCGAATAATATGCGCTATTTCAACGTCATTGCCGTTGTGTAATGTAATGTCAGAGGTAATGTCAGAGGTTTTAGGTCTGTCATTTTTTTGGCAACAAAAAAATGAGTTTGGCCATGTAATCGTAGACCAAGAAGGGGAAATAGCCTTTTTTGAAAAAATGTTGAAGATTTCTAAAGAAACTCTAACGAAAACAAAATAACTTTTTGATAGAAAAACTTGATAATTAAAATACATGTGAGGTTGGGACAGAGCGAATCAAGTTATCCAACTCTCCGTATAAACAAAATAGGTAGGATTAATAATGTTGAAAAGAATTACAGCTACTCATGTTAGGAAATTCATGCAAGTAAGGTTCAGTTCAAATGTTTCTCCACTTGAATTTGATACCAACTACTATTGTGATATCAATAACACAAAGGAAATCCAACACAACATAAGCATTAGGAAAGGAGTGGGAGATATAAATAAAGTACTAGAACTTTTCAATTTATTCAAGACAACATCTGAACTAGAAACCCAGAAGAATATAAAGGAAAAGTTGATCTGTGAGTTTTTGAGCCTGCCTAATCGAACCCATCCAGACATAAAAAGCAGTACTGAACCTATGGTTAAACACTTGATAAACTCAAAGAAAGAGTTTACTCATAAACCCTTAGAGTTCAGTGAAATAACACAGAAATTGAATCTTATGAGAACAGAAAAACTGGGCAATACCTGTGGTCACAAAAGTTATTATTTCCTTGGTGAGCTTGCAGAATTAGAGGAAGCCTTATTAAAATACACAGTAACTAAGCTTTTGAATGAAAATTTCAAACTTGTGTCTGTACCAGACATCTTGCCAAAGAATGTGTTGGAAAGCTGTGGAATGGCAGTTGATGGGGATCGCACTCAGGTACACTTTATTGGGTTAGAGTGGAGTATATAGGATGCAGCCAATTACGACCATAGCCAATACCAACGTTTTCCCCAAAAAAAGTCAGTGACCTTGAGGTCAAAGGTCATTGACCTTGGTCTCCATACGCCTTCTAGTCATGGACGCTTTCAAAACCAATGTGTTCCCAATAAAGGTCAGTGACCTTGAGATCTGTGACCTCAAGGTCAAATGTCAATGACCTTGATCTAGAAAAAAAGTGGATTTTTGCTTTCGTCCCATAAGCTGCACAGCGAACCTTTATTTACTTCCTTATTCAGTTGCTTTATCATTTTACTAATACAAAACCTTTCAATGTGCACTACAAAACAAGCTACATTTTCATCAGCATAACCATGTTTCTATCATCTTAAGCCATATACCAAACCCTGTCTTGTAATTGAATTACAGATCTATTCATTAGATCCTCACCACCATGGCCCCGATTTGTACCTATCAGGTACATCTGAGATGTCACTTGCCGGGCTGCTCAAGAACTCAATACACAATCAACATGACCTACCCATGAAGTTGGCTGCAGTCAGTAGGTGTTATAGAGCTGAAACATCTAATGTTATTGAAGAAAGAGGCATTTACAGGTGAGATAGAATATAATGGCATCCCCGTTTACGGTGGGAGGGCCTTTGCTCAGCTGTGGGACACTAATTATGTATGGGTGTAGTATTTTACACCCATACATAACAGAATATAATTTTTATAAGGCTCTTCTAGCTTAAGTTTCTATTAAACCAAATTCAAACTCATCTTTGTTACCGTGGTAAATTAACCCTTAATAGGGCATGGCGCTCCTGGGTGTGTTGGAAGATATGGCTGGGCAAAAATGTCATTTTACATACATGTAGATAAGGATTGTATATATTGTGAATAATTATCTTGTTCCAATTTTTCAAAAAAACATGTGGGAAAATAATTACTCTTGCCCATTCCGAACATAGTTCTGAGTGATAAGTGGGAAATTATTTCCCAGCAAGTGGGAAATATATTTCAACAACGTTACAAGGAGAAGCAGCCTAAACATGATGATATTAATAAGAACAGTATTGAATAAAACCACGAACATAACAGGGCAGACAATTGATTCTCAATATCTGAGTCGAAAGCGGATTCTGTAAGAAAACAAGGACAAAATTAAAAAACCCCCCTCCAACAGATTTTCATGAAACATGGCTAAGAACACTCGGGATAAAATTAACTATGACACAAAAAAAACTAAACGAAAATCGGTTCATCCGTTTGGGAGCTACGATACCACAGACAGATACACAAATACACAGACAGACAAGTTAAACTTATAACACCCCTCTCTTTTTGTGTCGAGGGTTAAAAAACAGTAGTTAGTTATGTAAATTAACTTTATTTTATTTTTTAATTAGATATCAATCTAATATCAGGTTGATAGTAACTAAAAATAGTATTATGAACACATTCACTATCTACGGGAAAACTTTTCCCACTTTTTTAGTACATTCTCGAACCTGAACGGCCAACAGGTAAATATTGCCCACACACTTTGATCACAGAATATTCCGTCAGTTTTTGTATTTTCGACTAAAAGTTGACACAATTAGGTAAACTAATTCATAATCTAATGAAAAAATACAAAACTAAGTAATTAACAGATTTTTCCTCGACATTATTACCAAAACTTGCACAAAATCGCTTCAAAACCAGTTGTCTGATCAAAAATTGCAGTCACTTTGACTTTGGTTCTGTCGATCATTCGATTTTTAGTATGAACCATAGACTAAAATATTCAAAGATCAGATGACATTGACATTTTGTGGGAATAGGCGGCCTATTGAACATTTAGAACCCGAAATATCTTGTGGGAAGATATACACCCATGCCCTATTAAGGGTTAAACATTTTCAAAATGAATAGGTACCTAATTCATATAATTTATTTATGTAAAAAGGGCATCCTATGTGTAAGATGTACAATATATTAATAGCCTACACATTTATTTACAGAGTACATCAATTCACAAAAGTTGAAATGTTCGCTGTCACAACCCCAGAACAATCTGATAAAATGCTGGAATACATCCTCCAGACTCAAGAAGAGTTGTTCAGGCCCCTTGGACTTCACATGCAAGTATTAGACATGCCTCCTCACGAATTGGGAGCTCCAGCTTATAGGTATTAAATATTAATATTACTTTTCCCTTTTATTCATTGTCTCTAGGCCGAAGCCTAAAGTTAACCACACTATGTGATGTTTTTTTCTGATATGCTTCAGATGCGTCATAAGGTCACAACATACCGCAATAGTGTGGTTCAGTTTTCTATCACTGCACATGCTCAGAATAATCATAAATCTAGTCTAAAAATATGGTTTCAGGAAATATGATATAGAAGCCTGGATGCCTGGACGTAATGCCTTTGGTGAAATATCAAGCTGTAGCAACTGCACAGACTATCAATCCAGACGGTTAAATATAAAGTGGGGTGAAGGAAGCTATGCCCACACATTAAATGGTACCGCCTGTGCTGTACCCAGGATGTTAATAGCATTGCTAGAAACACACCAGCATCCTAAAGGGAAAATTATCATCCCTGATGTGTTGAAACCTTTTATGAATGGAAAAGAATTTATACTAAAAAATTCAAAAGTGCCAGAGTTGAAGTTGATGAAAATAAAAAGATAAGTTATAAATTTCAATCTTTATTATTGTTTCTTTGACCCCTTTTTTTGTTTAGAAAACTTTTTCATTTTAGCCTTCAGTTGCTTGATGTCCACAGTAGATTCGGTAGATGCAGAAGGAACATCAAGTTTTTCTTCAGGTGGTATAAAATCTTTCTGTCTCTGTTCTTGTTTTGCTTTTTTAGCTTGGGCCTGTTTTTCTTCCTTCTCATGATGCCTCTTAGCTCTCTTTTGTTCATCTTTGAGGAAATATTCCCCAGTAGCAAGTTCTTTATCAATTTTGCTTTCTTGTTGAGGTGGTGGGAAGGGTGTGTAAGGTTTCTTGACTTTCTTCTTAGGTTGCTTTCTAGGGACATTTTTGCTTTTAAAGTTTGGCAAAAACCTATCCCAACTTTCATTTTTTAATCTGGGATCCTTCATCAACTCTCGTTTTATCATCAAGCTTTTGATATTATACATGGGATGAATGTTTTTCATAGTATCTTCCACTATACGCCTAACCTGAACTAAGCCCTTGTATGGGCCTACGGCAGAAACAGTATTACCTTGAACAAGAACATAACATTCTGTAAGTAGTTCAATGGACTTTAGTGTAACTCCATTGGGTCCGATTATCCGCTGTCTTCTCTTCAAAAAGGTTTCCTTTTTGCTGACAAATGAATTGATCTTGATAATATCACATCCAATTTCATCTTCAAGTACTCTCACAGCCTGTTCGAATGGCACGCTTCTGGAGAGGAGCTTCATCATATCTCTGGCTTTGATAATAATATATGGGTCCCATGTTTTTCTTGTGGTTTTAACTGTGATGCTACCTTCGATAAGGTCCAAATCAGCAATAATATTATGCTCTTTAAGAACCTTTTGCACAAGAGGCCAGGATTCTTTCAGGTACTGTTCCCTGTATTTAGGAAACAGGGTTGCAAATTTACTTTCTTCCAAAAGGCCATGTGGATTGTCTTCGGGTTTAAATTTTGGTATTTTCATGCCCCATGCATTATCGACGGGGCCTAAGTCAGGACTATTCGTGTCTACGTCTTCTGCCTGCATATTATCAGCAACTCCTGACCAAAATTTCAAATATTTTCACAAACAACACGCACAGCAGCCGCCGCCGCCACAAATCGATGGCACGCAACGCAACGCAACAAAATCGTGGTAATTATTGGTATTTGGTATTCTCCTCTGCCAAAATGTCAATTGTCAATCGCTCGCTATTCTATTCGCTCGCTCGCACGCACAGTGTTGCCACCTTGCAGAAAAAAATATCACTAGATTTGGTCTCAAAACTCGCTAGATTTCGGGATATTTTGGACAAAAATCACTAGATAATTTAAATGAAATTACACGCTAGGTACTACAAAATAATGTATTTGTGAAAATAAGAAACTAAAAACACAACATAATACTGATATCTAATAGCAAAATTTTTGACACTAAGCTAGATAGATATTTGTTTTTGTGTTTCTTATATACACACAACTCTGTGTTTCTTAATGTCGCCAATTCTTGTAAATTATGTCTTTTTGATAAAAATTTCAAAAGGCTATAGTAGTATCGTTTGCTACAGGCCATAACCACATCTTGATTTCTTAGGTTTCCCATTCTTGTCGATATTTTTGTGAATAAAAGTCTTTTTTTAGGGTTCCGTACCTCAAAAGGAAAAAGAACCCTTATAGGATCACTTTGTTGTCCGTCTGTCTGTCTGTCTGTCTGTCTGTCCGTCTGTCAACCCTCTTTTCTCAGGAACGCGTGGAGGTATCGAGTTGAAATTAACATCAAATACTCAAGTCCGTAACTTCTTGAAGCCGTGATATAAATTGATCTGCAGATATTTGTTCAGGGGTTCTGGATGTTTTTCTATGTATAATAAAAAATATCTATCTATGTAGTGTATTGTATTATGTATATCAGTTATCTAGTACCCATAACACAAGCTCTGCTTAGCTTGGGGCTAGATAATGCTGTGTGAATTGTCCAGCATTATTTATTTATTTATTTATTTAAATTAAACTTCCAAGTCAACGCACTCAAAAGTTGCAGACGTTTATGCCCGAAAATTTTGAAATTTCCAAGGGAATCACATGCACCCAAAATCTATACGGTACTTCCTGTAGATCTAGAATCATTAAATTTGGTGAGCAGCAAGGTCTTATAGCACAAGTAAAGGAAAAAAATCCTAAAACCGTAAATTTGTAGTTTATTACCTAAAAAAGTGTTGATCCTCCCTCGACCAAAATATACAGGGTATCTACTTCATGTTGACCTAGAATCATAATATTTGGCAAGCAACAAGGTCTTACAATTAAACGGAACCCTTAGTGCGCGAGTCCGACTCGCACTTGACGTTTTATTTTTACTGGCACGTCCATAGTAAATGCAAAATAGCTAAGAAATACTTCACAAATCCTACGCGAATGATTTCGATGTGATCACTTACCTACTTTTCAGAACGAAGTTTAGCAAGAACTGCCTAGCAACAGTAGCAAGCACTTATCTAAATATATACTCAAATAAACTAGTTTAGCAGGTACGTGATAGGTTCTCATCAGTAGTCGGGGATTCCCCAAGGTAGGTTTGCATAACCAAACAAAAACGTTTAATTCATGATACCTATAAAGATTCACGGTTTAATTACGTTTCGGCTGTCTAAGAAAAGGATTGTGCTATTTTCACATAAAATGAGGAATTCGTTGCTAATAAGTATGTATTTTCAAAAATTTTCGAGATTCGATAAATATCACTAAAAATCACCAGATATTTTTTTAGTGATTTTTTCTTCAAAATATCACTAACGTACTCCAAAAAATCACTAGATCTAGTGATAAAATCACCAAGGTGGCAACGCTGCGCACGCATGCATGACCCCAACCCAACCAGTGCTGCCAACAAAGTTCAACCCAAAGAGTATAGTATTATCTAGCTAGGGTTCAAACTACACCGAAATTCGAATTAAATTGGTATGAATACAGGTGTCGACTAAACTAAATTGACAGTGACAGAACTTAATAATGTTGTTGCTGTCCTCCCTTTCATAACGGTTGAATTAAAAAGGATGGCATCATTATTATTCCTGTAGAATAAGTCAAGTTTAGTTTCAGCGATATCTATTTATTTATTTATTTATTTATTTAATTCGGATTGCCATCAGCTTATCTAATTACAATAGAAATTAAAATAGACACAGAAAGCTAATAATAGGCATTCACTAATAGAATTATAATAAACTACCTAAGTGTGATCACTAAAAATTTTTTCGTCGACAATTGCGTACTTAATGAAGCAATAAAATTATAACAAATAAAATTAAGAAAAAAGCAAATAATAAAAATTAAGTGTATAACTACATCATGTGCAAAAGAAGTCAAGAGTCATGCATCGCCTTGCCCTGTGAATGCTGGTATTGAAAGGGTCAATGTTTAACATCTTGCTGAAATCATTAACAGTTCTACTCGCTCGCACTACAAATGAATTTTGTCTATAATTAGTTCCAACATGTTGGACATGTAGTAGGGGATTGTGTCTAAGCTGCTTACGCGGTACATTGAAGTCTAATTTGCTAAGAAGTTCTGGACAGTCAATTATCATTGTTGATAATCCTAAGAATATAAAGATAATCAGCTATATTCCGCCTGTTTTTGAGTGGCAAGAAATGGAACCTACAGTGGAGAATATCTTCATATCATCGGCGAAACATAGCAGATTTGATGATTTGAAGCATGAGTCGATATCCCTAACATATAATGTAAAAAGTAGGGGCCCTAGCAGAGACCCCTGAGGGACCTCTGGGGGATCTGAATTGAAAACAAGTTAAAACCCTATTTACCTTAGAACTGAGTAGGTAGATCACAGGGATCTTTCACGAAAGATTATAGGTGTCATTATGATCGTGTGTCATGTCCATCTATTTGGGGTCTATGCCATTTTAATGTGCCCGGCTTATACTAAAAATGAGCGCGTTCATGAGTGTTCCCAATAAGTGATAGCACTCAACTGTCAATATCGTGATATCTAATTTGGAACGCAAAATATCGTTGTGATCACTATCAGCGCGTAGAGTAGAATTGTTCTGTGATCAGCGCTGTAATCGTATTTCGGAATGCACCCTAAAAGTGCCATATTTTTAGTCTGTTCGAGAAAGCGGATCATTCCAAATAACTTGTGAATATTTTGTGAAGTTACAGGTCAGAAAATCGTACCCCGATTAAAAACCCACCTACTGACTACAGTCAAGGATGAAACGTTGCATTGGATGTTGGTTGCGCTTTTCATCAATTTAACTATGCACACGTGCATTTGCTTTTTGCAATCAAGTGATGCACTCGGAAAGCCCGCCAGTGATGCACTCGTACTACAGTCTACATCTTGCAGGTACGTAGGTAATCAATCATACTGCACAACGAAATAACGGTGACGACGCGGTGCAGGTAGCAGGCCCCTCAGGGATATCGTAATAAAGTGAGCGGTCATTTAATGTAGCTGCAATAAAACAATTTTACAAAATTTCACGAAATTCGCTACACCTAGCAGTGAATGAGTAATATTTTAGTTGGTAACATTGCCCCTTATCTCAGGTTGTGTTGACTTTGACAAAATACATTTTTTTGACAATAATCAAGGTGGAATGTCGATTCATCAAGTTTCTCTCGAAGATGAAGCATTAGAAAATCCCCGCCCCGCGCCCACTTCTACATTTTAAAATACCAATTTTCATTTACTGCTTTGCTCCTACTATAACTTTTTTAGGTTTTCGGGACTGTTCCAGTTAGTACCTAAATATTTTTTAGTTTCAATGATATTTTACATGATTTTCGCTCTCGCTCGCTCGGTCAACGTTAGGTGCGATATATGCGATAGGTACCTACCTCGAACAATGTTCGAAGGTAAGTACGAAAAAGAGATCGCAAGAGTAGAATTGTTCTGTGGCATCGCACCGCGTCGGACGACAACCGACGACTGACGCCGCCGACGACGACCATGCCAACCGACACGCGACGACCCCGCCCGGCAGCCTGCTATATTATTCGTCTGTGCGAGCCTTATTTCGTTTGATTTTTCGGGATTTCCCAAAATGAAGACTCAGCGATATGACAGAGTTGCCAGCGTAGGAATATTTCCCCAGATAGATTAAAAATTTTGGATTTAATTTCATATCAGATTTATTTATTACATAGGTATCAGAGGTGCCTTAAATAATTACTCTATGTAGGTATGTACTCTATGATGTTTGCTATGTAAGTATATTAAGAATTAAACGATTGTAAGTATTAAGTAGGTATATCAGTTATCTGGTTCCATAAAACAAACTAGGCTAACTTTTTTATAATGCTATGTGGATTGTACAGCATTACCATGGACGCGCCTGATTTGATATATTAGTCACTTCGACTCTATGTACCCAATAACTACCTACGGGGCAGGAGACATCGACTCTTTGCTCCAACACGTCGAGCCGCATAGTGGCGCGCGCCCGCTCTCCCATACCTAGGAATCTCGCAGCCCTGAACAAACTCCTGGAGGCCCTCCCGGACACCGATACATTCGCGGACGAGTGGAGAACTTATATGCTTGCTTGTCTAACTTTTTGTGAATGTGAATTTTGACAAATTTTTTACTTTTTATATTTTAATATCGACTTCAATTTAATTCTTAAATTTATTTAATACCTAAATCTTACATTTGACTATTTCTTATGACAATTTAATTATGCTTGATTATTGTTTGTTATTTGAAATAAGTACGTAACTACATATTTCTATTATTAGGTACCTACTTAATCTAACTACACGTATATTTAATTTTAAAACTTAATGTAATTAGTATAATTGGCCTAAAGCCGTTCTGGTTACATCAATAAATAAATAAGCAAAATAAGTAACTGTTATTAATATTATTATTCGATCTGCCATTCCATTGGATTATGTGAGTCAGGGAATAGAGAATCCACCTGTTTTCGCACACACATTTGTGCACTATATTAACGTCCTATCCTACGCACATTCATATATAAATTTAATATTGAGATTTGCCACCGCACCGCGCCGCGCCGTCGCCGTAGCGGAAATCCGGCTAGGAAGACATCATCAATAATATCCTGTAGTAGGTAAGTACATACCTATCTTTATTGGAAGTGTTTGTTTGAATAAATAAATAAATCATACTAGGCTTTCTATTTAATGTGCGTAGTAGGTACGTAACGTATCGTAATTATACCCAACGTTACCCAAGTATTACTCTACTACATTTGGGGAGATAAACTCTTGTAACTGAGCAACATTTTTTCCATTAAAATGGCTTGAAATGAAAATGGCTTTGGTCGATCAGTGTGACTCAGTGAGTGGAGTGTATTTTGTTTTGTTGAGTTGGATTGCAGTCATTTGTTGTAGAAGTCTGAGCAGTTGCCAGTAACGCAGTGATTAAATTCTTTGCAGTTACTTTATCTGTATAATCAATCAATCGGCTTCCATTTTTAAGTTGTTAGCGTAGTGTCAATTAAAGGATCTCGTGGTAAGTTTTCTAGAACTAAATTTACTTGGAATTGTGGAGATGGTACAATACGATTGTGGTGGTACCATAGGTACCTAAGCTAAATGGTAATATTGACATTGTGGTATTTGTGATGAATGTGATGATAGGCATTGTTATTCACTTCAACAAAACTACTTGAATTATTCACCATTATTTTATACTCGAATTGCGTCCATTTTGTCGAGATGAAAGCACTCAAAGCACGATGAAAGCAGGTTGCACTTGCACTTAAATAGAAGACATAAGTAGGTAAGTTCGTTTAATCATCATCATCAATTATACTTGCATTAAGCATGCAAAATAAGTATCCTGAAAATTAGAATGATTTGCAACATTTAAGTATTAAGCATTTACGGACCTGTTCACATGTGATGTTAGGAATAGCATCGCCCGCGGCTTGAAAAAGTATAATAAGTAGGTAGGTATATAATTGACTTCTTTTTATTTTCAGTTTCTCATCATCACATCACCTAAGTTTGAAATTTATCGAAGATGGACGATTACGAGTATAGAGATGATCCAGGTAAGTCCGTCAGTTAAACTTAAAACATGGCTATTATTATGGGTAGTAGTAGGTACCTATTAGGTATAATGTTTAGGTATGGTTATTTCAGACATAACCCTTATTTTTAGGCGTTTGTTTCTCAAAGAATACCTACCTATTTCAGAAGATGTGCGTGCTACAGTACCTACCTATAGGTATACAGTGGGCGTCGCAAATAAGTACCCCCCACCTATCTCTATATTATTTTGGTATACCCAGGTACTTACCTATATTTTTTTGGTACTCACAAAGGTAGTTTGGAAACGACCTAGGTAGGAAGCTAAATAACGATTTTGATCTGATGATGATTGTGTAGAAATAAATTAGAGTGCCTCTTTTATCTGTTTCTTTTTGAGGATGTAGGTAAATAGATTATTATTTATTGTACCTATGTAGGTACCTACCTAATCTATGAAGATAGGTAACTTAGTATTAATCGCTCGCCTACCTTATGATGGTACTAGGTATGTCACAGAACATAGATAGGTACCTACCTAATCTCTGGTAAGTACCTACGTATTTTAATATTTCGATAACACGATGATCAAATTTGCTTAAAAATATGCCTCAATTAGCTCATAGTCATACATCTAAACACACCACTAATTAGCCTTAGATAATTAGGCCAATTACGAACAAAATGAGAAAGTAAGTAGGTAGGTATGTACTTAGGCACCTAGGTAGGTTAGGCACGAACACGGACGGATGGGGTCAGGCGACAAAAACAGGGTATTCCCCTTAATTGATTGAACGAAGCTCGAGAAGTTCCCCTACTACGAATACTCGAATCTACTATTAAATTAGTTCATCTAGCAACACCACAGTCATGCCAGTAAGTACGTAGGGTAAAACACCCAGTAGTCAGCCCCGCACCAGTAGTCAGCCTTTACAGACATTATTTCGATATAAATAGTGTTGAAATTTGTGTACACCTGTAAAATAACGTTCAATCGAATCCAAGTCTCATTATTGGCTAATACGCACACCTTCAAACCAATAGCATCACGGGTTGACGAGCTACAGTCATACATTTGCACTGTCGCCAAGGATATGACTATATGCGTCACTTTTTCAATTTTTTTCTTAAGGAAACGCGTTCGAGTTTTCGGTAAGTTTTTGTGTGTATTTGTTGTAATTTGTGGTGGATTGTTATACTGTGTTACAATAAAATGTTTATTTTGTGATAAAATTAACTATTACATGCATTTTATTGGTTTATTACGTTGTAATTTAGGTGGCCGACTACTGGGTTTCGAATTTTTAAGGTAAACCCAGTAGTCAGCCATAAGTGGCTGACTACTGGTTTTTTCACATTTCTCTTGTATGTAGTTGAAATTAACGGAGCGAATAATCCCAATTGTGCTCATTAGATTGGGATTAACTCCTCTGAGACGAAAAGTGTATTTTACCAGTAGTCAGCCGCGTATAAATGTCAGGGCACAGATTAGATAACGTCAGGGGCCGACCAATGGGTCTACAAATCCAATAGTCAGCCATTATTAGTCCTGTTGCAGAAAATTGCACCTTAAAACCTTTTAATTAGGGCTAAATTTATTCACGGTTATTTTAGCATGAAAATCATTTGTTTTAAGATTCCATCATGTCAAAAAGACCAATCCAATGGCAAAAAACAGAATCAGGTGCACTAACTATGAAGAGGAATGCACTAGCTTCACAGAAATTAATGACTGAAAGAATATTGGATGTGACAGCTATTTGCCCTGTATGGTATAGTTTAGAATGTACTGAATTCGCTGGAGACATATTAAATGAAAATATAGTTATACGTAATATAATAATTAAAATTCTATGCCAAATACGCAAGACTAAGAGAGAGTCTGACTACTGGGTAAGACATGGCTGACCTCTGGAAAAATGAGGCTGACTACTGGTGAAAAGTGCCATTATTTGTTTAATGTTGATTTTTTCTATAAATCTATGAAAAATATAAGATTTTGTTATTGTCTTTAGTAAATTATAATAAACAACCTTTCGGAGAATAACGATTGTTTTTATTCATAGTGTTTAATATTTAAATTACAGTTGATTCAAATTTGATTCCTCACTAAAAGGCTGACTACTGGGTGTTTTACCCTATACACTAGCCAAACTATTATAGAATGTTTGTAAACAAATCACGACAAATATCTAAAACTCACTTGCTTAACGTCGAGTTTCAGATAGGTAATAATTAGTGTATAATTGTAAGCAATATATTTTACTCTCAATAATTGACAAGTACCTAATGTAAATTGCGTCTAAATAGACGCGGCGGTTTTATCCCATGGGGGGTAATTCCCATAATCCCCACACTGGGCATGCGGGTTGGGTGGGGATCGCAGTTCGGTGGTAGAATTGTTCTGCAGGGGCGCTTCTGCCCGCCCCCGGTGGATATCCCTTAGTCGCCTCTTACGACACCCGCGGGAAGAGTTGGAGTGGTGCAAATTCTAAGCCGGCACCACACAGCGAGTTTTACGTTTACAGATTAGGTATTATGAATAAGGGGGTTACCCCCTTGTTCAATAGTTAAGATTAGATACTCTCTTTTTAACTTGGGGAAATCCTTTATGGATATCTCCAATCCCGGGAGGACCCTAAGATTATGTCGGACTCCCGATACGGACTAAAACCACCACGAGTGTTTTCTTCTTACGCCTTGTGCCTGAGCCGTAGGGACGCGATAGCTTAGATACCCTACCTAATCTACCTAATGTTTTCCAACAGGACCTAACAGAAACAACAGAGGTGGAGGTAGACCCTACAGAGGAAGAGGAAGGCCTCAAGTGCGCGGCCACAACCCTCAGCAAAGGCCTAGAGACCAGATAAACCATGTGAACAGAGCTCAGCACCGCTTTCAACCAGCTGAAGGTAGGTAACCTACCTAGATACCTAGGTATTAAATTCTTTTTTGCGCACACTAGTTAAATCATACATAAAACCTACTTATTATTACAAAGCCGAAAGTTTGTGAAATCTGAATTTTTGTTACCTAGGGTCTCCAAAACTACATAACAGATCAAGAAAATTTGGCGTATGTTTAGAGCTAATTAAGATACCTAATAGGCTACTTATTGTACCGAAAATACGCGTGCGAAGCCGCAGGCAGAAGCTAGTCGTAGATATAAGTAAAATTCTGTAGTAGATATGGCACCTATATGTCCTCCCAGCGCTAACTCAACAAATGGCCTGTGTTGTGTTACATACAACTAAACGAAAAGGCAAGAGAGAGATTGCCACTCACGCGTTACCTAACTCCTCAACAGCTTATATGTATTGGTCCACTGTTGGACGCAGGCTTCCCCCTGATAAGCTCCTTCTTGGCTTTTATCTCATGGGGGGTATTGCCCATAATCCCCACGCTGGGCATGCGGGTTGGGGATCGCAGTTAGGTGGTAGAATTGTTCTGCAGGGAGCGTTGCTGCCCGCCCCCGGTGGATATCCCTTAGTCGCCTCTTACGACACCCGCGGGCAGAGTTGGGTTGGTGCAAATTCTAAGCCGGCACCACACACACAGCTACCTAACTACTTATATGCAAAATTTATAAGTACGAAATGCCTATTTTAAGTAAATGCGATAGTTTGAATGGATGGATGTTTGTTACTTCTCCACGCCAAAACTATTGAACGAATCGAGCTGAAATTTGCATATAATGTAGGTAGACCAGGAATAACACATAGGCTACTTTTTATCCGGAAATCAGATCCTATTGGGATAGAAATAATCTTCGAACCTTTACATAAAACAAAACTAAAGCACTTTAGGGCGCAGGCCAGACAGAAAAGACGCAAGACGAGGACGCGTCGCGAACAGGGCGACAACGCGTCTTTTTTAAAACATAGAAGAGACTTTAATCGACATAGATCTAATAATTAGCATGGTGAAGTGGCAGTGGGCCGGCCATATCACGCGAAGAACCGATAACCGCTGGGGTAAACGGGTTCTTGAGACCACGATTCGGCAAACTTAGTGTAGGACGCCCTCCGGCAATGTGGGTTGACGCTATGGCGCTCATTAGGGGAGGCCTTTGTCCAGCGGTGGACTAACATCTGCTGATGATGAATGATGATGAACTAAACGCCGTGACAGCGCCCCGTCTTTTCTATCTCTGTTGCGTGCTGAAGATAAGGCGCCGCGTCCCGTCTTCCCTGTCCCGTCTGTTCTGTCTGGCTCGCGCCTAAGTTTTGCATTTATTTGTTATTTTCCAGATATGCAAAATGACGGCAGGCACGACGGAAGATGGCAACGAAACAGATCTGCATCGGGAACAAGGGATCAAGGCAACGGTAGGAACCGACGCCACCATTCGGTACAGGACAACCGACAAGCAAACCAAAACTCAGATGACCATGATCCAAGGAGAAAAATTCCCCGAAAACAGTTTTTGGGATTCAAAAGGCTTGAAGAAATATCAAACACAGAGCCGAAAGATACATTGGCAAAATTGATGGAATGTAAAGCGGCTTTCCTAGAATTGATTCGATCGCCCATAGACCGGTTCGATATATTTGTCGTTATAATGAAAATCATTGCCAAAGTGTGCCAGTCATCCTTTGACGACACCAAATCGAGATTAATTCTCGATATTTGTAATTCCAATTTCATCGTTAGCTTCAAGAGCTATTTGACAGATCTTCCGTGGCCTGAGTCAAAAAGGTCGAATGAAATGTATTGGAAGAAGCCGGAGTCGTTTTGGGGTGACTTCTTGGAGTTCTATGACTGCATAGTCACTACAACTCCTACTCTTGCGTTGAAGAATAGATCGCTTCTGGAAGGTGCTTCGATGGCGTGTCTTAGTACCTTGAAAGAACGACATGGGTTTGAGCTGCCAGAAGATTTAAACCATAAGCTCGAGGATATGAGAGAAAGACTAGCGGACTTTGAGAAAAGGAACGAGGTGAGTCTTGCTTATATGTAGGCCTACAGTCATCATAATCACACTTAAGTATATTAGGTACGTATGAAGGCGAAAGTTTGAATGGATATAAGTATGTTCAATTTTGCATTAACTGATGTATGTCTAGACCTGAAAATATATATAATATAACACATCCTTTTTATCCCACAAATCAGTTTCCATGGGATAAAAATAACCTTTAAACGTTTCCAAAGAAACAACGCGTGCGAAGCTGCAGGCAGAAACTATATTCTCTGCTTTAGGCACAGGCAGGACTCGTCTGCTTAACGCACTAATCTTATCTTATATATAAAATTCTCGTGTCGTTCGTTCCCGTACTCCTCCGAAACGGCTTGACCGATTCTCATGAAATTTTGTGAGCATATTGAGTAGGTCTGAGAATCGGCCAACATCTATTTTTCATACCTAAGTGATAATTTTAAATTTCCACGCGGGCGTAGCCACGAGGCGCAGCTAGTAATATATAAAAATCACGTGTCACGTTGTTTGTCCGCGATGGACTCCTAAACTATTTAACCGACTTTAAATAAAAATTTGCACACCGTGTGCAGTTTCATCCAACTTGAAAGATAGGATAGCTTATTCAGGGAAGGTTTAAAAGGTGAGAGCGGTACGAAGTTCGCCGAGTCAGCTAGTGTTATATATAAAAAAACCTCATTGGCTCGGCGATGCGACCCGCAGCGCAGGGGCGCGCTACACGGAGCTGGGTGAGATCCTCTGCGTCTTGGGCCATGAAAGTGTTAGTTTAACGCATTCACTGCCCAGCCTCGCCGTCTCGCACCACTGAGACACGGGAGGACAACTGCGTCTTGGGCCATGAAAGTGTTAAATAAACGTCGATCAAACGTCGATGATTCGTTTATATGTGGTACCTAGTGATAACTAATAGACGTGTTACTGAAATAAAACAGGGCATCACATTAACATGGGCTATAATCCTTTCTACAACTTATTAGAACATTTTATGAATATCAACATAACTTTTCTACAACGGCGTCCATGACATAGTGTTGCACACCCTTATCACAAATATTTTACAATCTAACAATAAAATTATTTCCAACTCTAAACCTACTTTTTAGGCAAGCTATTATTCGGCCATTCGACGTAACACGCGCCTCGCGTGGCTCTAAGATTAGGTTAAATTTAAACAATATTTTAGTCAAAATTACATCGGAATTAAGTTGGCAGTTACAAATTTAAGTAGGTAATAATAATACATTTATACTTTCTATTTTCATCATAAGAATAAGATTTATTTACTGTTTCAACTGTATTACCTAGTTGCAGTTCGTTTTATGAAGTAGGTACATTTAAATTACTCAACAGTTTGTCTTTTCGGACGTAAAATAATTATTGTTAGAATTATTAAAATAAACAGAATTGTTCTTCATTTTCGAACAATTAAAATTAATAGGTCAAACTAAACGAATAAGTCATACACTGGTTATTCTCACAACGTTAGTTCCATACATACAAAGCTTAAATGTGTAGTATCAGTTGACTACATTTAGTGGCAATCCAGATAGTTTGAACTGCCTGGCTTGTCAGAATTACACAATTATTGACAGATCACAGTGCACTTAATGTTATGTATGAATATCGTTAATACCTACTTGTCTACCACAAAACAAACAAAATTTAATTATAATGTTGCTGGTATCAATAAGCGTTTCACTATCACCTCATTATATTAACTGTTACTTAACATTGTCATATCGCTTTCATTTCATTTTAGTATAATGTTATTATTTAAGTATTAATTATCATGATTCACAAAGATATTTCAAATAGTGATTCTAGGGGAAAATGAAAATTTAAGGTACATCATAACTTCATAACATAACATTATTAAACATAGTTGATAACTACATTATTTTTCAAGTATACAATAATTTGTAATAAGCATACAAGTTATAACAAAGACTGTTTTGTCTCGGCCATACTGCTCAATAATATAAGCGACCTCGCGTTCGATATCAAAATATTTGCATGTCAGTAAATATCGCAAGTAAACTGCTTGATATTACGTAACAAGTTTTAAAATTATAAGATTCAGACACATTTTTTCATAAGCACAATATGCAGATGACTAATATTTAATTTGCAATTTATTAATTAATAGTCTTATTAACTATACAACTTACACCGTTGCAATCCAACGGATCACTTTATCTGTCGCGTCCAACAGAAACTATTTATCACTGTCGCGTCCAACAGATCTTTTAAATATAACTAACACCTTACATTTAAAGTATAAGTAACAAATTACACCGTTGCAATCCAACGGATCACTCTATCTGTTGCGTCCAACAGAACCTATATACCACTGTTGCGTCCAACAGATCATTTAAATATAACTAACACCTTACATTTAAAGTATAAGTAACAAATTACACCGTTGCAATCCAACGGATCACTCTCTCTCTGTTGCGTCCAACAGAAACTATTGATCACTGTCGCGTCCAACAGATCCTTTCGGTCACTATTATGTTGTACAAAAAAAATAATTATAATACAATATCTCATTTATCTATGTACTCATCGGTCGGTACTCACTTTAGGAGATAATATATATATATATATATATCTCGCTCTCTCTTTCTCTCTCTGTTGCGTCCAACAGAAACTATAGATCGCTGTAATGTTGCGTCCAACAGATAATTTCGGTCGCTATTATGTTGTTATAAAATTAATTACAACAAAATCTCTCATTTATCTGTGTACTCATTCGTACTCACGTTAGGAAATAATTAAATTATCTCTATTCGCTTAATTATTATTATTATTATTCTTTTTAATCGCTTTAATTGTTCACTGTGTATTTGTTTTATTTATATCACTATATTTGCTTTTTAATTTTTCACATTGTTCACTTTTTCACTTATTTTTTATGAAATGTATTTGGGATTTAATGTCCTCTTCACTTTGAATTCTCACTTTTAGGGAAATTATATCACAATTATCGCTTTCGTTGATCACTGTCTTTAGAAGTTTTATTCACATTACCTCCTCCACATTAGTCCTCCTGTGGCTCAGTGGTGCGACGGCACGCCCCTGCGGGTCGCACCACCAAGGCTGGGCAGTGAATGCGTTAATCACTATAATTTTTGGCTTTTCTTGATCACCCTTATAATACTTAAAATTAATATTATTATCTCTTAAAATTATTATGCTTATTCTCTAAACATTCATTTTTCGTATCAGATGCACACAATAGAATTTTACTGTGTATATATTTTTTTCACTTTCAATATTCACATTAATTAAAATAAGAATCATATTATGATGTTCTATTCTAATAACATTCACGTTCAATATTCACATAATGAAACAACTGTACCGAAATATTGGAAAACTTAAATCAACAAATTATCAAGTTATTTATGTAATAATCGATAAGAGTAACATTTTCTAATACTATCAATTCACAATTAATATTCTCTTTTTCTTTAAATTACATTTTTGTTATTTATTATTCATTTTTAACGAGAGCTGGCGAATATCTGATACATCGCATCAGCATTGTCATACAGCGTGACAATGCAGCCAGCGTCTTGGGGACGCTTCCGACTGGTGTTGATATGGATCAGTTGAGCTACCTGTAGACTGTTTGTCAACAGTCAGCTCAATTGTTTCAATTGTAAATTACTATATATAATACTTGTATAACTTTCTTTGTGAATAAAGATGTTTTTCTAATAATTTCATTTTAAACGGTACCTATACACAAAACAATCTCGAGGAATTAGTTTACATAATTGTTTTTTTTTTCTTCTGCCATTGTACATCATGTGTACCTACCAAATTTACTTGATATCAATTTATGGCTCTCATAACTCAAATATAATTTCTCACTTTAGTAACTCACTTTAAATAAAAATGATTAAATATACGTGCTTCATTTAAAATAAGTTTTCATTTCATTCTACTACATTTCTTTTTTTAACTTTTTTTTTTTTTTTTACGCAACCTTATTCAATGTTATTATTGTTCATTAATCTCTTAATTGATAACACTTTTATTGTAATGTAGGTATGTAATTTTTGGGTAGTGATAGTGACACAAAGTATGTTTCTACAACAATAATTATTGTTGTTATATAAATTATTCATCACCACGTCTTTTGTACCATAATAATAAATTAGTCAATTTTAAATTTCAAGTCTTTATTCTGCTAAAAACAAACACATTCTTCTCAGTAATACCCTTGAACCACTTTTGAACGTAAGAGTTTTATTTTCTCGTTTAATAGGTTTACTGATGAATTGATGGTACTTTAATCATGGATGACTCATCGATCTCAAAAAAAACATCTCTATTGTCATTTATTGTACTCTTTTTGCTGTATTTAAACTGAAATAAATTACACAGTCATGTCAACATTACTATCTCTTCCTTTATTTGTTATCTTTTATAGTTGATATCGCCAATACATTTTCATCTTTAAGCTTTGTATCAGTCTCATACATATGAAGTTGATCTAAACGTAATATTTTAAAGAAGTGTCCGTTTTTATTTATCTATATGTACCTAAGTAAATATTATCAAAATAAAATAGACAAAATCAATATTTTTGTATGCAACATATTGTTGTATCAAAATGTATGTATACTATTTGCTCTATTCATTGCGTTTTTTTAATTCTCTTATTTTTGTGTAAATAATACCTACCTTTTTTTTTTTAGTTTCAATTGTGCCTTTGTTTATTGTGGATAGATAACTCAAAATTTATCGATACCATTTTATTACTTTAAAGAATTCGATTTGTTATATTATGCTTATTTAGGTCCAAGTAAAGTTTGTTTGCTTCACACCAATAGTCTGAGTTATTTTACTAAGGCTCTTTTTTTATTACATCTTTTCGGAATCTTGTTCTAGATAAACTATTGTTAATTGAATCCATTTTCCTAGTAATTTCGTGCACCTATACACAACAACAAGTGGTATACGTAAGTAACAGTAAAACTTTGTTATTTCAAATTATTATTTCGCATGAGTTGTGTCACTCTTAAGTCAAATAAATTAACTAGTAAGTGATTTAATTTTCTTTCATAAATTATCAACATTATCATTTATTTATTTTAATTCACATTTTATTTTTATATTACACTCTGAATTACGTTATCATATTTCTCAAATACTCCTCTATTAAGCTGAAGACAGGGCGCTATGGCGCTCATTAGGGGAGGCCTATGTCCAGCAGTGGACTAATATAGGCTGATGATGATGATGACTACTATATTATCATTCGTCATGTGAACAATAACAAGCACTAACACACAATAACGAAAAAACACCGTATATGAAATGTGTTTTTTTTTTTTTTTTTTCTAGCTGTCTTAGCTACTAAAACCTGTAATTGGTGTTCACGTCTGGAGATGCCTGATGTGCTCTTGTCCAGCACTATTATTATTATTATTTATTATAATTATCCAAAAACAATGACCTACTTATGTCACATTAGTTCACCCAATAACTAAATTTCAATGAACTGAGCAACCCGGTAGCAAATGTACTTTATTATATATTTATTCAACTATAATATGCAATGTTGCAACTGAGTATAGGTACTCATTAACTCTCAGGAGCTACCTACTTATCTTATTCACAAAATTATCACAAGTGTCTGTGAAACTATGGGTAAGTAGTTAAGGGTTAAATATCAGTGGTGTCTGTAAGACGGTGGGTATGCATTTAAGGGTTAACCGCAAAATAAACCATTATCCAGTCATTATTTTTCATGAAGCCGATGAAATGCCATTCAAGTGTCTATCTATCTATATCCCATACCTACCAATAGCAGTGTCACTATTTTCTATTTTAATTACAATTTAATTAAGTTAATTATTTATTCTTGTCTCCCAACCCGTCAAGTAATGAACATCTAATACAATATCTTAAACTGATAGTTGACTAATTGTATTTCTGATAGGTATGAAAATAATGCATCATTTGGAATTAATGAAATTATTATATTTAGATTATCATCATCGTTCAACCAAGTCATTATAATGGAGTTATTTCATTCTCTACTTGTAGGTATATTTTCAAGTCAAAGTAAAGCTAGTAGTAACTAACTTACTTTTATAACTGATGTTGCTATTTTCAAATACCACTTGGAAGTTATTTTTGCGAGCAAGAGAAGAGATATCTTGGTCACCTGACATTCTATGTAAGATTATTATGATCATTTGTACTACACTTACATAGTGCTTAATATTATTTTCTTATTATTTGTGCCTGAATGAGGGTTGTAAATTCTATTTATAATCATTAGAGCAAATATTCAATAATGTATGCCTTAGCATCATGCATTTGGAACCTAAATCAGTCGACAGGCTAGGCTAATCATGTTGTTTTATGTAAACCGGACAATGCACATCAAGCTGCTTTATTTCATTTTATTGTAGGTAACGCTCAAGACATTGAATAAGTACTTATTGATTATGTTATAGCAATTTATTTTATCATAGCCTAGTCCATAAATGACAATGCACTCTTAGCAGCTATACTCTACCTAGGTAAAGTAACTGCACACTACACTGTGATACCCATTTAATATTTATTTAGAATTAACTATATCAGACAATGCCATTTTACAGCAGCACCATGAATTTATAATTAAGTATTATTATTTTGTTTACATGACTCTAGCGATGCCCATTTACAGCTGATCCATTTATCAATTTATCTATTTTTGTATGTACCAATATTCCTAAGTTCCTTGGTTATTTTCTGTCTTGTCTGTTTTATGGCCTTGAATTATAACATAGGCACCACATATTGTAACGCTGTATATTCAAATTGACATTTCCAAGTGTGCCTTGTGCTCCTACGGCGAGTAAATGAGTATGAGTACGCTCCCTCATCATAACAATTGGTATCCTTAGGTACTTCCCTACTTTCTGACAATACCGTGTGATTATCATTGAAATAAATAATAAGTCAGACTTGCATACAGAATCCATTCTTCAATTCACTTCAACCAAATGTTTATCCAGAATGTAATGCATAACAAGTAACAAATTCTCACAACGGGAGGAATTTTCAATATTCATCATTTTTGTTTTTACACATTGTAGATTTTTAGGAGATTTTGTAGATTTGAGGATTTTTACCAGATGAATAAGTACCATCTAATAATTTAATGGGGCATAGTAAAGGCCTTTGTAAAACCTAATCAAATATTATCACTTGTAGCAAAATAGCTCGATGAACATGGGAGTAAACTTGTAATACATTTTGTTGGTCACTTTGATTACTGATTTATAATGGGTTTCATTGAAAGCTTGTATTTTACTGGTTCAGATAAATTTACAATATGAGTTTTGGCTATCTTTCTCAAGAAAAGAATGGAAAAAGTAACTTTATCATATTGGAGGTTACAGGTTTTGTTTCATTTTAGTAATGTTATGGATGAATATCACTCTTTGAACTCATAATGAAAGTCATCGCTATTTACCATTGAATTCAAATCGTTTTCAATCAATACAATCTAATATTTCGCTTGCCAAAGTTTGGCCAGGATAATAATTGCAACTTGTAGGCTTGTAGATATGTAAAATCAATGATTCAAATCAAAGAGAATAAAACCACTCCGATTCAATTAAGCGTTTGTTTTTGTCATAAGCCGATTTATGTAGGAAATCATTGGATAGGTCATCGAAACTTGAGTTTTTTCAGAATAAGTTTGACTGACCTCGGTTGGTAGATGTCACATTACCGTGTAGGCGTGTCTATCCCTCTTCGGACTGATAACTAATAGACGTGTTACTGAAATAAAACAGGGCATCACATTAACATGGGCTATAATCCTTTCTACAACTTATTAGAACATTTTATGAATATCAACATAACTTTTCTACAACGGCGTCCATGACATAGTGTTGCACAGTTTGCACACCCTTATCCAGGGTTGCCGCTCAGGCAAATAAAAAGTCGCTAGGCTACAACCGAAAAGTCGCCAGATATATGAAAAATCTAGTTAAATGTCGCTAGATTTTTTATAAGGATATTGCATTAATAAAAGACGGGTAATATTTAAGTGTTTATTACTTGAAGATAATCACCACTTACTTCCCATCAGGCGGGCCGTTTGCCTTTCTCCTTACATAATACATAAAAAAAAGATGTAGGTTTACACAAACAATAAGTAATCAAAATTGAATAAATTGCAACATTTCGTCATCTAAGACGTCATCCTCATCACAAACATTGGCAGGAGCAGTTCTGGAAGTTGATGGTAAGATTTCGGTACTCTTTGTTTTTTAATGGTTTTTGAGATTTTGGAAAGAACATCTTCAGGCAATACGTAGCTGTGGCAAGTCTGGTTTAAATTTCTTAATTGGTTTTTTATAATAATGATTGAATTCAGAGTAACAGGCGCCAATCTGTTTCTTAGTTTATTTTTTACGATATTCATCACACTGAACATTCGCTCGACTTCAGCGTTTGAATGTGGCAGTGACAGAACTGTTATAGCCAAATCTGCTAGTTCTATGTATGTATTGATTCCTGCAGCATTTTTATACTTATAAACTTGAGCCCAGAATTTCACAGTATTTTCATGTTTGTATCCCACTTGACAAATTGAATACTGTGCCACTGCTGTAATAATTTGTCGACTTTGTCTTCATCAAAACCCAGTTCAATTGCAAGTTCAGCAATTGAATCATCCTTTATCTGCTATAATGTGTTTTCTTTAGACAGCTGAGCCATTTTTTCAAGAGCGGTGTAATTGCTGGGAACGCGGTTTTGTATTTCTTTTGCAAATTTAATTGTGAAATCGACACAACTCTTTCTGATAGGGGCTACGGCTTCACGTGTCAAATTGGACGTACTGATATGTGATTCAAACAAGTAGCCTAAGTAGGGTACTGGGTTTAAGTGGTCTTCTATTGTTATCGTTAAAAAGTCCTTATCTGTTGTTGCAGCATTTGGTATCAGTATTCGGTTGCAAACAGATCGCAACAAAGTCATCAATTGGGTAATCAATTTCACAGGATCTGCGTTCTCCCCTTCGAAAATTTTGATTCCTGTTTGAACATCATTTAGCACACTTTTGAGATATATAATAAATGTAGGCGGTTGGCTTCGTCCATGTACATTGCATTCAGTAAATCAGCCGTTTGACATTTGTCTTTAGTTAGTGAGAAATGCAGTTTAAGTTCTTCCCACTGAGATAAAATGCTGACTATCACTGGTTCTATAGATAGCCAGCGAGTATCAGACACTTTAAGAATTTTGAGAGGTCCTTCTCCACAGTTGATAAGGCTATAGATTTCTTTATATTCTTGTTGCCGCTTCGATGACATTGAAAACCACTTGTATGTTTCTCTTATCAGATTCTATATGACTTGGAATGGTTTTTTGTGACGCATGACTAACAGCCAATTTAAGGGAGTGACAAATGCACCTTATGAAAATTAAGTTAGGAAGATTGTACTGCGTTCGGAGGATTTCATACACGCTATTGTGCCGACCCGTCATTACTGCAGCGTTATCAGTGCCAATCCCAATCATATTTGGACAGATAAATTATGAGCTTGAAGACATTTAACCAAAGTAATGACTAGCCCGTTTGCATCAGCTCGCTCTACTGGTTCCAGTGAGAGGAAGGCGTTAACAATGTTATTCTGTGCCACACTAAAATATCTTAGAATAATTCCCATGAATTAAGTCACACTAACGTCGGTAGATTCGTCCACTATAACGCTGTATTTTTGGCTGCCAATATCTTTCATAAGATTTTCCTTGAAATGTGGTGCCAGTACCTGGTTGATCACCTGAGTGCATTTAGTTCTGTGCATTTTCAAATCGTTTGCACATTTTGAATCTTCAAAAACATCTTTGCACAAATCGGTCAAAATGATCTATTTGGGAAATGGCACTGTGTTCCGAAATAAACAAAGCAAGTTTACCTTCAGCTTTTCGAGACTCAAGGGCGGATCCAAGATCTCATTTGGGGGGAGGGGGGGGGGGGGGGGGGGCATTTATAATATCAAAATATTTTATAAAATATAATAAGTATAATATTTTTTTTACAAAATAATCATCGAGTCACGCGCGGGCGGCGCGGGAGGAGAGGCAGTGCGGCGTTGCGCCGAAAAAATATCATTCTATGAGATAGCGGTTCTTAAACCCTTTGGACATCGAAATGTTTGACAGAGACCTAAAATTAAGTTCGTTGCCTAAATGAAAACAATGGCGAGCGGAGCGAAATTCGAAAATCTTAAAAATTTTTATGGGACTTATATTAGTAAAAGAAACTATAAAATAGGCAAGCGGAGCGAGCCTCGAAATTTTTAAAGATATTTTGGTGACGATTGGAAAATTTTTAAGAGAAAAGGAAGAAAAGACGATATAATAACGGCGAATGAAGCGAGCCTCGGAAATTTTAAAGTTTTAGCGACGACAATTGGGAAATTTGCGAGAGAAAAGATGATATATAAAAATGGCTAGCAGAAGGAGACTCGAAATTTATAAACATATTTTAGCGAAATTTAGGAAATTTGTAAGTGAAAATGTAGAAAAGACGATATAAAAATGGTGCGGCGAGCGGAGCGAGCCTCAAAAATTTGAGAATTGTAGCGCCGATTGGGACACTTGTGAAAGTTAAGAGTATACATACAAAATAGGCAAGCGGAGCGACCCTCGAAATTTTCATGTTTTTTTAGCGATGATTGCAAAATGTGTGAGAGAAACGAAAGCAAAGATGACATAAAAACGGCGAGCGGAGCGAGCCGCGAAAATTTTAAAGACTTTTGACGTGACAACGTCTTATAATTCGATAGAGCCGGCTGCACGCACGAAAAAACATGACGTTATGCGGCGTTACCTCGCTCTGAGGCATTCCACGTGAGGCTTGAAGTGCAAGCGAGAGCGCTCGACATCCGTCTCTCTCCTACTTGAGTGAGCGATGCGTCTGCGTGGACAGCTGCTATACTATAGTACATTTACATGTTTTGATCGAGTATCAAATGCTACCATTCCATCAGTAGTTTCGTTCGACGTTGTCACGTTCAACTATCGTCAGTAAATCGACTTTACAGACAACCAATTTTTTTTAGATACGATTGGGAAATTTGTGAAAGCAAATACGATTTAACAGCGCCGACAAGTGGTGCGAGCTGCGACAATTATTGAGACTCTAGCGGCTGTGGGAAAATTTGTGGAAGAGAAGAAAGCCAAGGCAAAAATATCGGCAAGCGTAGCGAGCCGCTAAAATTTTGCGTCATTTCCAGCGACTGTTGGGAAAAGAGAACGTATGAACACTAATAGGTTGATACGTTCTTTTTTTTTCACGCCTAAACGGCTAAACCGGTCTTAATGAAATGAAGAACTGCAAAAACAATTCCGCAGTACGCAGTATTCCGCCGTGCTAAAATTGATATGATTATTGACTGTCATATAACTGAATATTATATTATATAATGTATAATTTTCTCCACAACCATGTTTAGGTACTGAACCTTTATTTTTTTATATGACCAGTATTGTCGCGGAGCCCCCACAGTATCTAATAGTAATTTCTAGTTTAGTTTTTGATTTAACTTGAAGTTAAACCATGGCCCCCATGCCCCCCCCCCCCCCCCTTGTATCCGCCAATGTCGAGACTGCATGTTTTCTTTAGGAGCAGGAGAAAAACTTACCTATTTGTTGGTTTTTTGAAAGAACTTCACATTTTTCTTGGTGTTTCTTTGTTTTTGCGTGTTTCCATAAATCGTTGATTTTAGCAAACATTTCACTGTGACAAAACGAACAAAAGGCTTTAAATGCATCATTCTTATTAGGTTTAAGCCAGCCTTTGAACTCTGCTGGGTTTTCCCACTCAGTTCTGTACTTTTGGGTGTAAGTCTTCTTCTTTAATGGTACGTCCATTTTAACTTTCCAACTAAATTTTGTTAACTGGAAAAGGACAAAACTAACAAACAGTGTAAGTAACTTGTGAAACAATGACGCAACGCAAACTGAAGTATAATTGGTAGGTAGATAGATCAAGTACCATGTGTAAAACAAGACTACAATAACTAACAGTTCGAATGCTAAACAGAGACGGAACAGTGTTTATAGTGTTAGTAATTAAAGACCAAGTAACTATTTCGTTATTCTAAAAAGTCGCTAGATGTCGCTAGATATTTTTTTGTCGCTAAATCTGAAAAAAATGTCGCTAAACGAGTCCAAAATCCCCTAGATCTAGCGACAAAGTCGCTAAAACGGCAACACTGCCCTTATCACAAATATTTTACAATCTAACAATAAAATTATTTCCAACTCTAAACCTACTTTTTAGGCAAGCTATTACTAGGTAATAAAATTTCACAACATAACTATCAACAGAATCTCAACTATTCTCGTAACACTATTCATCTTTGTTATTTTGTAGGTGAATTGAATAGGTACAGTTAATTTGTAAGCTTGTTTGTTATTCATACGCCTCATCCGGTGTGGAACATAAGTTCTCCGAAGGTAGGTACATACCTAGTTAAAACGTACTTAGTAGGTACCTATAGTATATTACTATTATGTTCTTGTTTTATGTATGGCTGGTGCAATAAAGTAATAATCTATCTATCTGTCGTGGCCATATCCTAGAATTGATCACTTCATGATGTAACCGACCATTTCAAGAAATGGTAGAATTTCATGATATGGCCAGCTACGCTTTACACCTGTAAAAAGCTAGTATTTTTTTATGCGGGTATCTCAGGACCGGTCGTTGTGGTGATCTTTGAGGGAGGCCTAAGTCTCTATATGATGTCTTTCGGCGGAAATTATGATGATATTAATATCTTAGGTCTTCTGTCCGCGGCTCCACACGCAAGCGTTTTGAATGGATGCTCACAAAAAACTACGGATGAATCGTTCTGAAATTTAGTAAAGTTTAATTCTAGACCTAGAATAAGGATATTTTGTACGGCGCGAAACCGCGACAGAAACTAGATTTATAATTAAAAGCACAGATCATTTATTTATTTATTTTGATATTTATTATTTTATTTTGTTATGTTTTGTTATGTTAACAATTGTGAAGTATACTCGTAGTTAGACAAATCTATACTAATACTAATCACATCACACCATTGATGTAGAAAAGGGGAAGATGAGGCACTAGCTTCTCGAAACCGGCAGGCTCAAATGAAGTCCAATTGTGTGCTCTCGCCGCAGTCATAGTAGGACCGGCGGCGCGGGCGGACGTGATTCGCGTGCTTGCTACGACGTACTGACTGTGTTTTACTGACTAAAAGACTAAAGCAATGCCTTCGTGTTCGTTCACAAGGTGTACAAATAGCTCAAAAACCAAAAACAAAGCCCAAGGCATCACTTTTCACGCGTAAGTACACCAAAGAATTTAGTTTTTTGATTAATTTACTGCCTTTTTTCGCCATTTGCAGAGAGGGATAGAAATATACGAAACATAAGTGTGTAAACAGAGATAGCAATAGCCTTATTGCGAGTCGAGTCGTTCTTCAACTCGTACCATCAATTTTGTCCCAACTGGTGTGAGTTGACAAATCATAAAGATGATAGGTATTATTTTCAATCTGCAACTCGCATCACTCTTTGTTTCTATTGAATTTATACATACGTCGAGTACAATCACAAACTCTATGTGGAACCTCTATCATTTGTATTCATTTCACATTATTTTATGTACAAAACACAAAATAAATATACCTCTTGCCTATTATTTTACTAACTTTTTTTGGTTGACTGTACTAAAATTCAAATTACTAACGAAGCGTATAACATTTTTACGATTCGTCCGCTCATACCAGTTGGGACAAGATTGATGGTGTGGGTTAAAGGAACGACTCTACTATTGTACCTACCGTAACTCGGGGAAATCCCGAATTTGTTTTATTATACCTAGTGGGGTCGTACCAGAGATTAATATAGTTGTCTCTGTCTCACTTCGGTCTTAGGTACATCTTGCCATCTTTGTTGTTCTTTATATTGCACAGGACTGGAAATGTAACTGTGAGCGTATGTGTTTGCGTGTAGTTGTAACACAGGCCCATCTTCCCTTTTCTACATCAATGCATCACACTAATATTATAAATGCGAAAGTTTGGATGGATGTATGGATGTTTGTTACCTCTTCACGCCAAAACTACTGAACGGATCGAGCTGAAATTTTGCATAAGTACAGCTATTTCAAATCCTGGAATCGAACATAGGCTACTTTTTATCCCATAAATCAGTTCCTATGGGATAGAAAACGTTTCCATAGAAACAACGCGTGCGAAGCCGCGGGCAGAAACTAGTTACTAATAATAATAATATTATAAATAGGAAAGATTGGATTGTTTGTTTGTATTGAAAAGGCTCCGAAACTACTGGACCGATTTGAAGAATTATTTTTCCATTAGAAGCCCACATTATTCTTGATGAACATAGGCTACTTTTTACCGCGGGAAAATGCTTCATTCCTACGGGAAAACGGGTAATAGGACAACGGGTAGTGAGAATGCAGCTAGTTAAAAATAAAATGTTTATCTGCTTAGACCTAAATGTGATATGCTTTTGTTTGTCAGGGGAACCCTATTTCAAAAAAGCACATGATGGACCAAAACGGCGCTCCTCCAGAAGACTTCCGCGAGTTGAGCATCATGCCTACGAGAGAAGACCTAATGCATCACAAGCCGTTCTGCCGGCCCAACATTGTCGACGGACATTATGAGGACGTCGAGCATTACCTCGATGTACAGTTCCGGCTGCTCAGGGAGGACTGCTTTGGACCGCTGCGAGATGGACTGAGTGAGTGGAACTTATTTTCTAATATTAAATATAGAGGACTAGGTCCTGCCCGCGGCTTCGCACGCGTTGTTTCTATGGAAACGTAATATCACCTTTAATGATTTATATCCCACGGGAACTGATTTATGGGATAAAAAGTGCCTTTGTTTGATTCCAGGATTAGAATTACCTGTATGCAAATTTTCAGCCCGATCCGTTTAGTAGTTTTGGCGTGAAGACGTAACAAACATCCATCCATACATACATCCATCCATACATCCATCCATCCAAACTTTCGCATTTATAATATTAGTGTGATGTGATTTGTTGAAGAAGACTAGCATCTGCGTCTTGGGACCAGAATGTGGCAAGTTGCTGGTGATTATTTTATTGATTAGCATTGCCATTAAACGTGGCAATGCTGCCAGCATTCTGGGCACTCTGCCTTCTGGTGACGGCTTAGATTTTTAAGAAATAGATAATAAGTGTATATACTTTATACTAGTAGTAATTGTTTTATTCTGTTAATGTAATTTTCTAAATAAAAATAGTACTTACCTAATTTTAATCAAATAAAAATATTTTCCTGCACTCAAATAAATTAATTAATTGATTTACAGGCCAGTTTTTGAGAGATCAGACAAAGAAACGATATGATAACATTCGGTAAGCACGTTTCTCTTTGTTTTACAAAATGGTATGATTTTCGTGCCAAGTTCCTATCTTACTTTTATTATTTTTTCAGTGTCTTTCGGAATGTAAAATTCGTGAAGCCCTACGTTTCACAAACAAGGCTTGGATCACTGGTACAGATCGACGTTAAGAGCAACAAAATGTTCAAAAAAACTAACTGGGCCAACAATAAGAGATTTATATACGGGTCTTTGGTTTTATTCACGAAAGACAATTGCAAGACTTTTATAGTTGCTGTAATATTAGATCGAGAGGAGCATTTTTTGGTGCAGGGGCTGGTAAGTGTTATTTTTATTTCAATATTATGTACTTATTTCTAAGAAATCGAATTATATCGCAAAAATTTTCGACTTCGACGGGACTTGAACCCGCGTCCTCCCCTCAGTACGGGGATGTGATAACCAACTACACCACGAAGTCAAGTGACGTGGGAGTCGAAAATCTTGGATTGGATAAACTTCAATGTTTCTCCTGTAGGTGGAGCTAACGGCGCTTGAGTCCGTAGAAAGTCGCAAAGATTTTCGACTCCCACGTCACTTGACTTCGTGGTGTAGTTGGTTATCACATCCCTGTACTGAGGGGAGGACGCGGGTTCAAGTCCCGTCGAAGTCGAAATTTTTTGCGATATAATTCGATTTCTTAGAAATTAGAAATTATCCAGAGTGCGAGGATTACGCACTATAATAACAAAACCTTAGATTATGTACTTACCTATTCCTTTTTTGGGTTTTGAGGAAACTTTAGCTTATTTCACGGAATAGTTCAGTTGTGCGACCCAAATGTTATTTATATTTATAATTCGGATTGCCATCAGCTTAACTAATTACAATAGAATTTAAAATAGACACAGAAAGCTAATAACAGACATTTGCTATTATTAGCGTCAAAAAAGTGTCAAAAAATTATAATAAACTATCTAAGTGTGAACACGTGTGTTATGAATGTAATGATGTCTTAGGTATTATGACGGTAAAAATAAAAAAATAAATAAACTTAAGTAGGTACTTAGATATAAACCATTCTAAAAATGAACGCCGATTCCACTAAACGTCATACAATCGGCGTTCATTTTTAGAATGGTTTATCTCTAGTACTTAGTAGGTACCTAATATCCGACGCGTGACCCGAGAGCTGGTGAGTATCTGGCACAGCGCATCAGCATTGCCATACAGCGCGTGGCAATGCAGCCAGCGTCTTGGGGACGCTTCCGACTGGTATTCATATGGATCAGTTGAGCTACCTGTAGATTGTTTGCAACAGTCTGCAGTTAGCTTAATTGTTGCAATTGTAAATACTACTCTAATTTGTATCTGTTATTTGATTTTAATTTTCTTTGTTAGTAATAGAATTGTCAGGGGATTTCGAACTTTTGTAGAATATGTAAGCTTGTTATCTTCCAGATACCTGTGAACATTATTGGTCAAGGGTTCAACGTGAACCTTTACAACGACGATACATACACCATGTTTGAAAGCGAGGTTTATTTTGAACCTTATTTCCACGTGCTGAAGGTTCTGCAGGATCCCACCTTTCCTCAACACCTATCTATGAAGCAGTACATCGTGGATGTAAAAGTAAGTAATCACAATCATGATTAGTTTCATCGTATTATACGATTTTTTATAGAGCCTAAAACGACCTATACACTAGCCAAACTCGATCTAGAATGTTTGTTAACAAACCACTACATAAAAACTAAAACTACATGTGAGTTTTAGTACACACAGCAATAGGTATTTATTGAAGGAAGTTAAGTAATGTAAATTTCGTATAAAAAGACGCGGCAACTAAGTGAAATTTAGGTTACTTAACCTGCCCATACTTATGGGCGGTTTGTTAACAAATATTCTACATCGAGTTTGGCTATAGCGTATAAGTATACCGCTAGAAATACTACTAGTAAATTCACAATAGGTTTAGTTCGGAACTACTGAACCGTAATTTCAAATATTTTGTTTTACCCTCTTGACTCAAACTCGTTTTCATCAGGAGCGGTTATCAGTAGGTTATACTTAGAACTATACTTAACGATTACATTTCTTCACAGCCGGAGCCTCACCCTCCTTTGTACTTGGATTTCAACACCAAATTTACGATTCAAACCAAAGACAGTAAGAAGCGCAAGAAGATAAGGATACAAGAAGACCACGACTACGAATTAGATGACTTGATGGATTACATGGATATTGAGGTAGAAGAAAAAGCCGGCGAAATAGAATTTACCGTTTTACAAGAAGAAGCATGGCCAAAAAAAGATGCGCTACCATTCAACGATAGCCAATACGACGCTTTTAAACTCTCCTTATGTCACGAGTTCGCAGTCGTCCAAGGACCACCAGGAACCGGCAAAACATACCTTGGGATTAAAGTAGCAAAGGCTTTAATCGAAAATTTAAACCATCTGGATGGATGTCTCATGCTAGTGATCTGTTACACGAACCACGCTCTGGACCAGTTCTTGGAAGCTCTGCTCGATATCAGCGACAACATCGTACGTATCGGCGGACAGTCCCGCAACGAAGCCATGAAGGATATCAGCCTGAACAAATTAAGGAGCACCGTAAGCATCCATAGTGGAGCGAACAAAGCGTTTTTCGATCAAAAGATGGATCTGAAGCAAAGCATAGCGGACTTCCAGAGGGCATTGGTGCGACTTGATGTTTTCCTGAACGGAGTCGTTAAACCTGAAAATATCATGGATATTGAGCAAGTCAAATATCTCAGTGACTATTATAAGCAGGCGAATCTAAACGACGACCCATTGTTCTACTGGCTTTTTGAGCACTACGGCGATTTTTACCAGTACGACATTAGCGAGTTACTGGAAGAACCCAAAACTGACGATTCATTTGCGAAATTGGAGAAGGAAAACCGTAAAAGGACCGGGGTGCTACTGGACGATCAAGAGGTCAACCACGCTGAGAGCGAGGCGTACAGGAAGAGTTTCTCGTCAATTTCACTTGATTCGTTAACGTCAAAAATCAAAGTGCTGGTGGAGCAATACAATGCGGCCCCGAACCTGCAAACACGAGGAAATATCGAAAGAGAGTTACAAATTCTTAATGCTTACAGGACAACGTTCAATGTAAGTTTTATATTTTGGTAGATACCTATGCCTATAATATGAAGTGATTAGTTTTGACCAAATACGCATTTTATTAAATCAATTTTGTGAAAGTAAAGTAAAAGTACCTTCCTACATTTATTGCATAATTACATTTTAAACAGATGGTACAATAAAATATGTAGCAATGTAATTTGCCCTACATGGGCGTGCAAATTATTAGTCTACTACATGCATTATGCACACAAACTAAAAATAAAACCTGTATAGGTACCTAATAATATTTATTCATGGTTAGTACATTGCTTCGTAGTATGTATATATTGCTATTCTACGAAGTGTAGACATTGGAGTATCAGCAAGGTTTTCGATAAAATGTAGTGTTTACGTTTATTACGCACAATAATGTACGATTCCTTGTAATTTTTTTCTGGATTAAATAAAATTGACTTCAAATCCTCCAGGGGATATCAACTATAGATGAAGCTCTGTGCACCTGCCTTAAATAACCTGTGGGATCCTATCCATAGAATAATACACTGGTTCGTTCTAGGTATTATAGGTTTAATCCACAAAGAAAGGGAAGCACGGACACCTTTACAGAAGTCAGTGGCCTGCCGATCAGTTTGGGGTAAAGGTGGATTTACCCAAACTGATCGGCAAGGTGGAAAAACCCTAACCATTAGCTACGCCGAACTGCCTTACACGCGACTATAAGAACTTTAATTTAATATAAAAAATATGTTTAACAGGAGATGAGTCAACATCGTAACAGGAGAGTAAACATGAGGATTACTCCGTTTACGAACTTCGCTCGGATAGACTCGGTAGACCGCTGGTCACTGTATTTCAGCTGGATACAGAACTGCGTTCTTGAAGCTCGCCAGGAAGTTGGCAGAATGCAGGCAAGTCTACAAACGCCTTTTTAACAATTTCACTTGTAACAATACAATATCTACGATATATTTATTAATGACACCAAGTTATAAGACGAGTACTAAAGTACCTACTGGTAATTTTTTAATAGTAGCTGGATAACAATACTTTAGTATAGTTTATATCATAGTTATAAACATAACGTAACCCATTTTTTTTAACTTAGCCATAATAATAGTACATAGTGATTCTGTTCGCTTGGCACCAAAACCAAAACTACTAGCTTATAATTGTTGCCGTCACCTTTTTTTAGATCGTAAAAAACACACGGCAACGTTTGTTGCTCGTTTGGCCTCAGCCAAGCAAGTAACAAAAATATTTATATTAAACCTGCTCAGAAAGAAAGTTAAGTACTTATTCCTTTTCTAAACATAAGGCAGAAAGTACGTCATTGCAGGCGTACTAAAATGCGGGACGGAAAACTATGGAATTTCATTTTCAGCGGGAGAGAAAAATTACGGAAATCCATTTCTAACATCTTATTTTTTTATATTCTGAAATATCAGCCGTTAGCTATGTTTATTTTCATAATAGGTAAAACGACAAATGTTTTTACTCCGAATCCGCCTTATGATATCGGCCTCTTCCGTATTCGGAACAATTAAAAAAAAAACAATGTGTAAATCGCACGTGCGCGTATTTATTGCTTGAGATTACAATTTGAATTAGAGTAAATTCAAATTGTAATCTCAAGCAATAAATAGTGATTTTGAAGATTCTAAAACGATGATTTTCCTTGAAGTTGCAGTAGGTATAAAGCACTATCTATCACTCGGGAGAAAGTGCGATTCCTACCTCGTGCGTTTTAAGGACCTCGGCTGCGCCTCGGCCCTCAAATGACACACTCGATAGGAATGGACACTTTCTCGCCTAGATGTACAATGTTCTATTATTCCTATTTCAACAGCTATAACTCTTATTTCAGGAACAAGTCAATAATGCAACTGCCATATACGAGGAGGCTAGAATGATGTTGGACATGCAGGTGTTGAAGAACACCAGGATTGTTGGCATGACCACCAGTGGCGCGGCTCGGATGCGCAAGCTTTTGCAGACATTGAATCCACCCATCGGTAAATAAACTTATTTATTTATTTCATAAGGAACTATAGACAGTCCAACATTATGATAGGATATAGATAACAATTTAATGTTAAGATTATAAAAATGTCAGACCCACTGCGTAATCCACGGGGTAAACATTGACTGTACTTATATATATATAATATATATATATATAGATATACCATTACGGTAAATGTTGATCAGGCGCGACTCACGACGAGTACTTTGTTGATCCAAAAACACATGTTGATCCGAGCCTCTTTTGTTGATCCATTATGCATTTCCATGAACAAGTGTGGCTCCAACCAGATCAACATTTGACCCCTCGTAGCCTTAGGCATTCTAATACCATTTGTTGATCCAATATACAAATCCATTTTGCACATGTTGATCCGATTCAAATGAACCAATCAGAACGCAGCATTGGTCGAAAATGGCTGCGACGTTGCCGCTCCGTCTGGGGGAGGGGTCGACTCGTGTAGAAACGAACTGACTAGGGAACGCCATCTTCCATGTCATTTATTATTTATTGTGACATCGCGTTACCTAGTCATTATTTAGTTATTAAAAATCCATTGTGTACACTTTTCTACTGTCAAATGTTGATCCGTCGATACTTTTGAACGATAATTCTGTAACTATTTTGTGTCATGCCATCGCTTTGTCTGTCCTTTTTCCCCTTTTTAATATCTCAGCAACTACCGCAGCTATAAACTTGCAACCAAAATAATATTATGTTTCGTGCGCCTTCACAGATTTAGAGAAAAATAAATGAAAATGAAATTTTTTGAAAAGTATCGTTTTGTACATTTTTAACCATCGACGCAAAAAGAGGGGTGTAATAAGTTTGACGTGTCTGTCTTTGTATCTGTCTGTGGTATTGTAGCTCTCAAACGGATGAACCGATTTTCGTTTAGTTTTTTTTGTGTCATAGATAATTTTATCCCGAGTGTTCTTAGCCATGTTTTATGAAAATCTGTTCTGCCAATAAACGTCAGCGGGTTTTTTAAAATTTTAATTTTGTCTTGTTCAAAACTGTTTTTAAAATTTCTGCAGGCAAAATTTCAAACTTCATGAAATATTTTGAAAAGTCGAAAAATTACTTAGCGATCCATTTAAAAGGTAGGTCGGTACCTACTATTTTTAGGTATTCACCGCTACCTACAGATTATGTAGGTACTAAACCTACATAATCTGTACAATTGACAAACGTTCGAAACCCTCGAAGCGCGAATTACACTCGCACTTGACGGATCTTGTTTGTTTGTCTAACTGAAATCATTAACCAAGGAAACAGTTGTTTTATGTACCTACTGAACTTGTTGGTATTTCGTACCTTGTTAATTTTTCTTTATAAATTTTGTAATTGTTATGTACCTATTGTTTGACTATTCAAATAAATTATTTCATTATCATCATCATCATCATCATCATCAGCCCGTATATGTCCACTGCTGAACATAGGCCTCCCCCAAACGACGCCACAAATAGCGGACCTCGCGGAGTCGCCTGCTTCTATCGATGGATGGATGGGTGGGTGAATAAATTATTTTATTTTATTTATACCTAAATATTATTACACAGTAGTGGCCCGAGTGGATTCCACAACCGCCACCAGGAACCCTATTCTCGACAAATATCTGTCACTTTTCAGCATCATTGTTACAAATTAAACCTAGAACCAAAATTTTTTTAAAGTAGGTAGTACCTAAGCGTGGTTAACCGACTCTGAAAATCACTAGTGTCACTGTCAGTCATTCATTTTAGTTTGGCAAATTACCCTAACGATATCGGTGGTAGGTATTTCGTCATCATCACTCACGACCAATCATAAATATGTATAGGTTACCTTGATATATTCCAGCAGGCCTACATACGTGAAATTTGGAATGGGCATGATAAGTTCAGGTTCAAAATAAAGGAAAGTGTTTAAAATCATCTCACTTATATTATAAATGCGAAAGTTTGGATGGATGGATAGATGGATGGATGTATGGATGTCTGTTACTCTTTCACGCCAAAACTACTGAACGGATCGGGCTGAAATTTTGCATTCACGTACTTTTAATCCTGGAATCAAACATAGGCTACTTTTTACCCCATAAATCAGTTCCCATGGGATAGGAATCACTTCAACGCGTGCGAAACCGCGGGCATAAACTAGTAATTTTATAGTGTTCTTAGTCGGCCGTGTGGTACCGGCTTCTGGCATAGCTTTTACCTACAAACTTCAAATTTGCAGGTTGTTTCTACTGTGAAAAACAAAGGGAATTCACAAATAACAATTTTTAGGGGTCTGTCATCAGAACCCCTACCCAAAATTTCTTATTTACCTACTTCTCATACCTCCTCAACCTCAACTTCAACAACCTGTATTGGTCCACTACTGGAGCCAGGCCTCCCCTTGATAAGCGCCTTATTGGCTCTTATCACATGGGGGTTATGCCCATAATCCCCAAGCTGGGCAGGCGGGTCGGGAATTGCAGTTTGGTGATAGAATTGTTCTGCAGGGGGCGCTGCTGCCCGCCCCCGGTGGATAACCCTTAGTTGCCTCTAACGACACCCGCGGGAAGAGTTGGGGTGGTACAAATTCTAAGCTGGCACCACACAGCTCCTAAGGGCTTGAAGTACGAAATAGGTAACTTGCCTATTTCATGGCCGTGTGTTGCCGGCTTAGAATTTGTACCACTGCAGAACTAACTCCACCACCGAACTACGATCGACCGACCCGCTTGCCCAGCGTGGGAATTATGGACACTCAATTCATTTGAGGGTACGAGGAAGCCAGAAAGATATGACCCCCAGTTTTTAACCGCCTCGCTATTCCTGGCTATGGTAGCGGCCACGACAACGGCTGGGCAGGGGGTGCTAGGAATAAAGCAGCGTACTGGCAAGAATTCCAAACTCTCGCATGAGACTCTCGGGCTGATGACGGGATAGGGACGGGACCAAATGACGGTAAACAAAAGCGACTTCGTCAGAGAGGTCAGACCAGAACAAGCAAATTGCAAAGATGGTACGGCGCGAATTTCGGAGCTCCAACACACGCCTCAGAGATCTGATCTCTATCGCCTTGAAGAGGCGATAACGCGAAACCGAGGGTCTAAGATATTCACTCAGCAGCTTGGCAGGAGCCACCTGATAAAGTTCAAAACGCAAGAAGGGAGGACCATAATGTCGAAGCCGAAGATCTCCGCTGAAGTGGAGGATTTCTATGGTCGTTTATACACTGCACATGCCCGATAAGAAGACCATGATTCCAGAGCCACCCTGACACGCCACTGTACTGACAGTCAAGACGAGATCGTGTTAGCTCTGAGGTAGCTTAAAAAAGCCCCGGTGTGAACGAAATAACAGCAGAGCTTTTGTAATCCAGAGTTATTTAAATTCCCGAAAACAGAATCTGTGGCTGAAAAATGTTCTTCATGATAAATTTCATTACAAGAAAAAAAAATATTTATCCATGTGCAGAGCTCATTAGCGTTGCTCAAATTATGGAAACTAAGTTTGAAGAATTTCATAGGAAACCTAAAACCTAGATCTCAAACTAAAAGTTTGAGAACTACCGTAACGGATATGACGTAGGCTTGGGAAAACCCACGTGACCGTTGTTTCTCGGAGTAGCATACCTTGTATTATTATTATTATACCATGGTAAGGGCATCAACATAAACGACTACATCTGCGATGCGCTGATGACATAGTTTTAATGGCGGAGTCTCAAGTGGAGCTGAACCAGATGCTGGACGGCCTAGCTTCAGCCTCACTGAATCAGAATTTGATGAACCAAAGTCATGATCAATGGCCTCATTGATCCGGGACCGGTCGTCGTACATGGCCACCTTCTCGAAATTGTTTCCGGGTATACTTGAGAAAATTCTGCAGTTAGGTAAAAATAATTATGAGAAGGAGGCCAAGAGGAGGATCCAGATAGACTGGCAGTGTTTGGGGAACTACGTCGAGTCTTCTCGTCATCCATACCGCAATGCTTGAAAACGAAAGATTTCAATCAGTGCAACACAGCTCAAAGAATTAGCAAGCCGAAGTGGCAGTGGGCAGGCCATACCTCGCGAAGAACCGAAAACAGCTGGGGTAAATGTGTTCTTGAGTGGAGACCGCGACTCGACAAACGTAGTGTAGTACACCCTCCGGCCAGGTGGGATCACGATCTGCGAAAGACTGCAGGCAGATGCTGGATGCGGCAAGCTGAAGACAGGGCGCTATGGCGCTCATTAGGGAAGGCCTATGTTTAGCAGTGGACTAATATAGGCTGTTGCTGATGATGATGATGATGAACGACCTTAAGTTGGGGCAGCATGATCAGTGAAGACCGTATGTCATTCATTTCAGCCTAATATGGAATATGGCTTAATTCGTCTAAAATTTATTTAAATCATGAAATTTGTGTGGCTATTATTAGTTTAAATTCTCGAAACGATCCCCACCACAGCGCGTGCGGCGGCGTTGCCGCTCTGAAAACAGACGATGTAGTCATTTGTGGCTCCAGAGTCTGCGGATCAACATTGTCTAAGCTAATGTTGCGCGTAGCTAAATATGTTACGGATGTAAAAAAGACGTTTCGGTGTACATTTTTTGACCGTTAGTGGATCAACAAAATTTTGATATCTTGGGATATTTTGAATGCGAGTATCTTGATAACCAGTTAATGTAGATCTAGCGTTGCCATGTGCTCTTCAAATGTGGATCAAAGTATATCTGTTTACTAGGTTTAGATTCGAATGTACACCTGAAATAGGTGGATCAACATTTCTTAAGAAATCGTACTGGATCAACAATTACCGTGAAGGGTTCATTATATATATACATATATAAAATAGGTACTACTAAATACCATGTTGTGCTATACGTGCAAGAATAGGAAATAAGTAACTTGCACAATAATTTGTTTCGTTGTAGCTTCATAGATAGATAGAAAAGGGTTTTCTAAATGACCTCCATCAAAAAATTCTCGGTAGGTAACGTTTCAGTGACACGACACAAGATCTTTTGGAGCCAGACGATGCTGTGTAATTTTATTTATTATTTTATTATTTATTCAGTAATCGTGGAAGAGGCTGCAGAGGTTTTGGAGCAGCATATCATCACGTCTTTGACAGAGGGATGCAAGCATCTTATATTGATTGGTACGTACCTATAGATCACAAACGATTTACTATACCTACCTACGGTTTCACAGGGGAATCTCACTAGAAGTAGACTCAGTTTAGACCAGTTTTCGTGAAATTCCCAAAGTTACACTTGCATTCTACTGATGTAGCCAATTGAATGAGAAGATGAATAGAATTGACCTGCATCGATAGAATTGAAGATTTTAGTGTTTGAAATTTAATTTAATATTATTACCGACCTATTAGAACTTTATTGAAAAAGAAAATTACAATCAAATAATAGAAGTAAATTAGAACGTATTAGAATAATTATCGATACGAATATACATTAGACTGTCTAGACGTTATATAGTTGCTGAGATAGAACAGATGTAAGTACAAGGTTTTCTAAATCTGTCGATGGCTAAAGTGTGATGCACAAAAGATAAGGTTTCAAGGTAGGTGAGTAAACAAGGATTGGGAAGTACTCAAATCGGGTGTTTGGTAGGGGTTAGACATGTATTTATTGATAACCTAATCACATTTTAGTTTTTAATATATAATTTTATTGCATGTCCGTTTTACGTTATTGTTTCTTTGAGCTTCACGCTGGATGAATGAACCTGTAGCAACATTCCGTTCGTTGATTGATAAGTGAATGCATGCATGCTAAAGACTGCTATCATTGTAGATGGTTTATATAAGAGCTAGGATATTTTATACTTAGGTAAGCGATTTGCCTACAATGTATATTTAGGCAAGTTAAATTACAATGTTAACCAACAGTAGTAATAAGAATTCCTAAGTAAAATAGATGAGAACTCTTTGCCTAGACAAACCTAACATAGGCTTTAAGGCATTACTAACCAACCTATAAAAAAAAAAAAAAAGTTACTACCCAGCAAACTATTTGTTACAATAGTACCGCGCTCAGTAGGGGAAGGGCGGGCAAGATGGATATAGTTAGAAGAAACGCATGTAACATAGATAATCTGTGTATTAAGCTTCAACACTTTACTTAGAACAATCATTAACTTATTAAACTATCATTGGCAACAATGAGATTAATTAAATCTTAAACAAATATTGTGTAACTCTTACATTTATAAAAAAATGGAATTTATCCATCTTGCCCGCCCAGGGTGGGTAAGATGGATAACCTAGGAGGGCAAGATGGATCACGGATTATAAGTCGTATTCTACTCATCACACTCATCGCAAAAGTACGAGCCATAACCCATATAGGTGGTCATTAGGTAGAGATGCCGCGGGAGGAGTACACTGCCTAGGTTCTGGAGCTGGAATCAAATTGGATGGTGATGTTGAGAGTTCGTCCGTCGAGCAGGCATTTGATTCCGAGGGAGTGCATTGTGTAGGTTCTTGGACTGGAATTATAATAGATGATGATGCTGAGGGACAATTTAACTGATCATTAGCATCTGGTTCTGGAGGAGCCAATGAAGCTGCAGCGAACATTTTATCTCCAAAAATATTCCTGTTATAAGGAAAAATCCCACTTGCTTCGAATCCTTTTATCGCGTTCAATGGCGAAAACCATCTGAAAAAACAATAACATATACATAATAATCAAATAACAATAACAAAAACCATCTGAAAAGACAATAACATACATTAAATTACGTTTTACAAATGGGCGGGCAAGATGGATATATCATAAATAACGTGATCCATCTTGCCCACTCGGCTTATGATGAACGAAAATTAAAATATGTCATCAAATAAAACTAATAGACAATAATCCATTCCAAGCAAGCATGGTCAATGGTACACAAAGTAAAATAACAACAACCCATATCAATTTACAAGAAAACAATAGAAATATTCAACTTTACTTACTTTCAAAACATCGAAACTTTGGAACACAAAACATAAACACACTCCTCCAACGACCGCCGCGCGCGGGAGACGGGCGGGCACTGATCGGGGGGACGCGGCCGGCGCCTAGGCACGCTGTTGTTATGCCGCGATCGTAAAATTTCGCTGCGTCTCCGGGATATTTCGAGTATCCATCTTGCCCACCCTATCCATGTTACCCGCCCTTCCCCTATTCATGGAAATCTACCTGTACACTCGGTCTTGACTCCCTCGAAACAGGCCCAGCCTAGTGCGGCGACCATAGGTAGCAATGTTCTCACTTAAAACTGCATACAGGTAATAATTAGGTATCTCATATAATTATGTAACATACAACCCAAATACTCGAAACGCAACTCGGATCGTCGCGTCGTCCCTAATTTGGAGCGCGATGATATAGAAAGAAAGAAAGAAAATCAATTTATTGGCTCACAAAACACAAACAATAAAACAAAAATACTTAAATACTTATAGGTACATATAAACTTTGTCCACCATATGAACCAAAAGGTAAGATATCGGTTTTAGCGTAATTCGTACGCTAAAATCGATATCATCGCGCTCACCGCGTTCTCTATTACCTACCGTGAGCGCGACAGAGCGATCACTGTAAGCGCACATGTCAAACGTAATTATCGTGATTTCTCATTCGGAACGCAAAATATTTTGTGATCGCTATCAGTGCTATAAACGTCATTTGGTAGCTTTGTAGAAACTCTCTTAATTATTCACACCTTAACAATTAATCTAATTATTTTCCAGGCGACCATCAGCAATTGCGACCATCTGCTTCCCACATGAAGCTGGCAAAGCATTTCAACCTCGAAGTGTCGCTATTCGAGCGAATGATCAACAATGGCATCCACAGCCGGCGTTTGAGCGTGCAACACCGGATGCGGCCGGAAATAGCCGCCCTTATCTGCCCTCACATATACCCGGAGCTGATAAACCACCCTACGGTGTACGATTTCCCGGATGTGAAAGGAATGACGAAGAACTTGTTCTTCTACAGCCATAACTTTAAGGAAGAGGTAGGGTATAATAACCTTCCTGTCCTCCCATCATCGGCTTAGCTTGCAACATCGGATGCGGCCTGAAAATCCGGAAATAGCCGTTCTCATCTGCCCGCATATATAATTGAAAACCATCTCGAAAAATAACAACTGAAAGGCTAAAGGATTTAGTTTAGGAATATAATTATCGAAGCGACAGAAAGAAATAAAAAAATATCACTCTATTTCCATGTCTATTTTATTTAATTTTTTCAATAAGTGTGACATTTTCTAAGTGTAGGTAACAGTGTTTACAAAAATAATTTTGTAGCATAGACCTTCACGGTTGAAGTGGTTGGAAATCTCAATGGCGTCCTGGACCAATCTGTTCTTGTCTTCCTCCTTAATCAAAAATCAAAATCAAAAACTCTTTATTTCCATAAATTCAATAAATGTACACTTAGAAAAGGTCAAAAAATAAAAGTAAACACTGACACGGAAATAAAGTGATATTTTTGATTTCTGATTCTTATTGATATTTCTTCTAGTAACGCTAAATAACTTCGTCATATTTCAGGCAGTAGAGGAAAACATGAGTCGAACAAATCACCAGGAAGCAGACATGTTGATGGGGCTCGCCCATTATCTGATGCAGCAGGGTTACCAACCCGAAGATATCACGATTCTCGCCGCCTACAAAGGACAAATGTTTTACATGAGAAAGGTGAGGAATCTTTCTTAGTTATTTCTTTTACAAGAGCAAGTTTCTTTTTGCAACAGTCTGTAGTTAGCTCAATTGTTTAAATTTTAAATACTAGTTTCCTTTGATAATCACACTAATATTATAAATGCGAAAGTTTGGATGGATGGATGTTTGTTACGTCTTCACGCCAAAATTACTGAACAGATTGAGCTGAAATTTGGCATCGGTGTAGCTCCGAGCTTGGAATCAAACATAGGCTACTTTTTATCCCATAAATCAGTTCCCATGGAAGAAATTACCTTTGAACATTTTCATAGAAACAACGCGTGCGAAGCCGCGGGCTGAAGCTAGTTATTTGGATAAAATCGAAAGTCGCAGAATATAGATAGATGATAGAAAATGCATTATTGCATACTAAAATCTTATAGAAAAAATTATAACAAAACAAGTTAAAAACTAAGCGACAGTAGTCGGTCTTATCACTCAGTTGCTTAGTTTAAGGCTAGATGCCTGTCTACCTAGTCCTAGGTGCTTCTTGCTTTTCCCCGGTTTTAAGTGGTTCTTTTCCAATAATGACCAACAAAGTTCAAATTAAACGACTGATAACACTTATTTTCTCCAATAGCCCACATAAAAAGAACTCAAGTACTAAAGTCATTTACAACGGGATATTTACCATGATTTGAGTTTTGAGTTTTCCAATATTTCGGCACAGTTTCATGCGCCATGATCACGGAATAACTTTATTATTATTACACAGTTTCATGCGCCATGATGACGGAATAACGTTATTCCGTGATCATGGCGCATGAAACTGTGCCGAAATATGGGAAAACTCAAAACTCAAATCATAGTAAATATCCCGTAGTTGTAAATGACTTTAGTGTTAATAACCATGATGGATTTAAAAGAACTCTAGTATTTCCTGAACTTGATAATTCTCATAAGAACTTGTACAACTTTTCCTTTCTTAGAAACTTAATACCTACATATAATAAGTTATGCGCTTACCTACGAACAGCATTTTATCATTCATAATTTTTACCTACCTATTTTTTGATTGTTTTTATCAGCAAAGCGACAACTACCCCTATTTGAAAGATGTGAAGATCACCGTGGTCGATAACTACCAGGGCGAGGAATCCAAGATAATTCTACTGTCGCTTGTCAGGAACAACGATGACAACCGAATTGGGTTCCTGGGCACGCCAAACAGAATTTGTGTTGCTCTGTCTAGGGCTAAACATGGTATGTTCCTACTTATCTATACTAATATTATAAAGAGGAAAGATTTGATTGTTTGTTTGTTTGTATGGAATAGGCTCCGAAACTACTGGACCGATTTGAAGAATTCTTTCACTGTTAGGAAGCTTACTTTTCAGGGAGTGACATAGGCTATATTTTATCCCGGAATTCCCACGGGAACGGGAACTACGCAGGTGAAACCGCGAGGCTATCGTCTAGTAATATTATAAAGAGGAAAGATTTGATTGTTTGTTTGTTTGTATTGGCTCCGAAACTACTGGACCGATTTGAAAAATTCTAATACTTACATTAGAAGCCCACATTATTCCTGATGAACATAGGCTACTTTTTACCGCGGGAAAATGCTTCATTCCTACGGGAAAACGAGTAACAGGGCAACGGGTAGTAAGAATGCAGCTAGTTATTTATACATAAGGTCGTTATACAGGCTGATTCATTATATGTACATGGATCAAACGAAGTGTGGCGAAGCGTTTGGATCGTTTAGTTTAAGAGAATGAAAAATTAAAATTTTCTACTTTAAACCGGTTTAAAGTAGAAAATTTTATGTATACAAGGTTTAAGCTGCTGTGGTTAAAAAAAAATCAAAACCTAAGATGCCATGTACAGCGAAAACATGTCCATTTCAAGAGCATGCTAAATAATATATTAATCTTGAAAATTACTGGTCCTGGTACCAAAATATTTCAAACGGTGTTCAGAAAAGCTATTTTTCCTTAGTAGGTACCTACCTATATTCCGAAAACCAAAATTTAAAAATTGTTAAAATTGTGTGCACAAAGTCCAAAAAAGTGAATAAAGGTACAAATTTTTCCAAATTTACAAAAAAATTAATATTTTCCGAACGGGTCAAGTTATAAAAAAATGTTTCTGATAGGCCTTGATCTGCCGCATGTTCCATCTACAATATTTAAGGTACTTTTCCTCCATGTGGCATGTCCGTTGGACTCTGTATAATTATGTATTTTAAAAGCTGTCGCGATTGTCTTTTGTTTTTTCATACAATCATCCATACTGACGTTACGAATCTAGGACTTCAGTATACTAAAACAAAAGAGGATCACGCCTGCTTTTAAAAATGTATTTGTAATTATTTTAATTATGATTATTAACTTCCTCCTTGCCCCCAGGGTTCTACATATTTGGTAACATCGACACGCTGAAAGCGAGCTCGGAACTGTGGAAGAATATTGCTGGCACCCTGGAGGCCGGGGACTACATCGGATCTACACTGACGCTGCAATGCCAGAACCACAGCAATAACATGACTATTGTAAGTTTTTACTTTAGACAGGAAAAGACAAAAAAATAACAAACAGTATTTTTGGGTAGGCATAAAAGAAAGTAGGTAGGTACATTAATTATTATTACACAAGACTAGAATATATAAAAAAGTAAAAGCGAAACAACAAGGCACCTAACTACCAATAAAGCACTTGCCCAAACACGGTGACTACCTCACCGCCCGCCCTGGGAGGTCACTTTAATCTTTGAAGTTTTTAATATTCAGTATGAAAAAAAAAACAGAAAAAACAATTCTAAATTTTTTTTAAAAGCAGAAATTTCCCCTAAATAATAGTTTCACAACCTTGCCGTAATTGACAAAAATAAATACATTACAAATTCTTAACGTGAAACAGTGTGTTGGGAGAACATCTACTCGATGGACCGATGACGTACCTAATGGTGGCAGGGAGTTATTTGTGGCGTCTTATGGAGGAGGCCTATGTCCAGCAGTGGACGTGTGTGGACTGATATGATACAAATTGATGTATATTTAACAGGGCTAGAAAACAGGAACTGAGCATATTAATTTAGAACCAGATCGAATGCTCCAAACTATTGGACGAAGGCCCACTTAATTAGTTCAAGCGAAACAAGAATGGCTTTTTATCATGTAATTTTTTTTCATCATATCTACAGCCTTTACCAATCCACTGCTGGACGTAGGCCTCCACTGATCCATCTTATTAGGTCTTATTAGGGGGAGGTGGGGTGCATTGATACAAGGGGCACATTGATACACTAGCCTTATCTAATAATTGAGTGAATGGATTTGAGTTTCGCTATCTCTAAAACGTTCGGAAAAACTTCCGAACGCATCCATTGTAACCGCACCGACCGTCTGCCAACGGGTGGCCTTGGACATGTGGAAACATGTTTTGAGCGTCATGAAGTAAATTCTGTCGCAATATGTGAAAGTGTTTCGACGCTCTTCGATAACATCTAACGAGGATCTATATATACCAAAGGTAAGTTAAACTATCAATAATTATGATTTTTGTAAATTTTACTTTAAATAAAAAATAGTTTTAATATGATAATTAGAATTTCTAAAAATATCGTTTGGGGCACTTTGATGCAACAAAGTGCGGGGCACAATGATACACATCAATGTGTCTCTGTATTAATATAAAAATGTTAAGGATTTCCTTCTCATAAATTAAAAAAAAAATAAGATCGATGCTCTTCTATGTTGCTAAAGTCATTACTAACTACAATTTGACTGAGTATAACTTGTTATACTTGAGAGAAAAAAAGTACCAAGTCCTACATTTTTGTCTTTCCAGATGTCGAAGACAAAGCAAGTGCTGATGTTCGAGATGATGAGGTTTACATCCGCCTACACCAAATTTTACGTAAGACACAACTCGAACCTCATCTATGTAAACTTTTTCTATTAATTTGAGTGCATATAATGTGCAATAAAAGAATAAAAAGATTCATATTGCTTTTTCAAATAATATTAAGTTTGATAGTTTGATTTTTTGATTGTTTCAGACCGACTGAAGGCTGATTATGATCTAATCACAATAAACAAGTAGAATCAATGTAAAAGTGTTTTAATTTGATAATCTTCATTGATTTTTGACCCTGTATGAAAGTGCCCCACGTGGTGTATCAAAGTACCCCCCTAGTGGGGCAGATTGAGACAAAAGCCATTTTTTACTAAACGTCATTTATTTCTTTTCTTTGATGACTTAAACCATTTTAAACTATGACATTATAATATTTAATTGTTCAGCTATACGTTTAATGCAAAATTTATGAAAAATATTATGTTTTCCACATTTTATGGAATTTTAAATTTTTGTGTATCAATCTGCCCCACTTCCCCCTATTAGGGGGAAATGCCATAATTCCCACACTGGGCATGTGGGTTGAATTGCTAAAAACAACACGGGATATTTACAATGATTTGAGTAGCAAGCTTTCCAATATTTCGGCACAACTGTGCCATTCGCATGAAACTTCATGCGCCAAGATCACGGAATAATAAATTAAAGTCACTGCGACATTGATGAAAGAAAAATTCGGGAAATTGAGTACTCAAATTAGGTCCACCCACGACAGTCATAATCGGACCGGCGGCGCCGCCGGCGTTCGTGTTTCGCGTGGGTATTGTTGTCTCGTTCACACGTCTAGGTACCTACGTCTTTCCATCTTTGTTGTTCATAGGTAGCTCGTAGGTATATTGCAAAAGATTGGAAATAGCGTGTCTTTGCATTTAGTTTTAGTTGTACCTAACACAACACAGGCTCTTTGTTGAGTTAGCGCTGGGAAATCGTACCATATCTACATAATTTTACTTATATGCACTGCGAGTGAGTTTTGATTGTCAGATTTACCGATCTACCCTCATTTTTGAAACTTTTGAAACTCTGAAACATTTTATTTGAAACCAACATTTTTAATTTTTACAGATAGAGAAAGTGGAGGACTTCCAAAAGGTGCCAGAGGGCGGGTGCTTGCTGCTGTGCGAGAAGAATCTGTCCAAATGCGGACACAAGTGTCTCTTGCGCTGCCACGGATATGACCGCGAGCACAACACCAACTCCACTAGGTGTACGAGGAAATGCGAAAGGTTTGTAATATTTCATTCAGACGACCTCTGTGGCGCGGTGGGCGAAGGTCCGCCTGCGACGCAGGAGGTTGCGGGTTCGATTCCCGCCTCGGGACATATTTGTACGATCTGCAGATATTTGTTCAGGGTGGTCTGGTCGTTTTCTATGTATAATAAAAAAATATCTATCGATGTACTCGTATATTATTATGTATATCAGTTATCTAGTACCCATAACACAAGCTCTGCTTAGCTTGGGGCTAGATAATGCGGTGTGAATTGTCCAGTATTATTTATTTTATTTTATTCATTTATTTATCTTAGGGAATCAATTTTTTTTTAGTCTAAGCTTAGTATGTGTAAGTCTTTTAACAAATAAATTTATATTCTATTCTATTCTAAAAAGCTTTAGAACTAGAAAATTAAACACTTCACATAAGAAAAATTAAGCTAGGCAGTTTAAATATAGAAAGGGAATTAATTATCAGAAAATTTGTTAGTTTAATAAATTAAAATAATAAATTATCAGAAAGTGTGTTGACGGACGGACATACAGATAGACAGGCAACAAAGTGATCCTATAAGAGTTCCTTTTTTCCTTTTGAGGTACCGAACCCTAAAAATCACTTTCTGTTGGAAGTCCAGTATTATTTATGTATTTTATGTTTTTGTAGGAATGAAATCTATAATCCATGATGATAACTAACTGAACACCAAACTCATTACAGGATACAATGTGTACTGAAACATGTGTGCCCGAAAAAGTGTGCGGAAGATTGTGGTCCGTGCAAACGCAAGGTAACGAAGCAACTTCCTTGCGGGCATGAGATGAATATCCCCTGCTATTTGGAACCGGAGGATCCAGCAGTGAAGTGTTCCACTATTGTGGATGTTATCCTACCGGATTGCAAGCATGAGGTATACCTACTACCAAACTTTAATAATAATTTCGTTTAGGTTTCAAATTTCGTTCGGGTTTCTTGCAATAGTTGCAACTTGAAACTATTGCAAGAAACCCGAAGATGATATCCGACAGGTGTTGAAACTTTCAACACCCTGCGGATATCATCTTCGGTTTCCTTAGTCCTAGATTAAGATATCCATACCCTACCTGACAGGATACTACAAAACTTTGTAATATTTTTGTCTTGCAATAAAAATACGGAATACATACTAACATTTTTGTTATCCTATCGGAAGCCTAGACCGCTAAACGGAGTTCGTCTAGGTTTGCTATTTTTTTCGGACTAAAATGTCGAGAAGCTACATTGTTGTTAAAAAATTGGTTGTCTGTAAAGTCGGTTTACTGACGATAGTTGAACGTGACAACGCAGACGCATCGCTCACTCAAGTAGGAGAGAGACGGATGTCGAGCGCTCTCGCTTGCACTTCAAGCCTTACATGGAACGCCTCAGAGCGAGGTAACGCCGCATGACGAGGTAACGCCGCATGACGTCATGTTTTTTCGTGCGTGCAGCCGGCTCTATCGAATTATAAGACGTTGTCACGTCAAAACTTTGTTGTATCGTGTACCTAAAAACTGTTTGCTGCATATCCATTCAATAATATTATATTGAATACTGAAAACCTTAGTTCGATATCATTATCATCATCTCAGCCGATAGACGCAACGACCTCCCGCAAAACGTTTTCTAAAGTTACTGTATTATAGAAATATAGTGTAGAATAGAATGTAGTAATAATAATTACTTATTTAGATTTCTGTGATTCTTTCGGTTGTTCGAGTCTCTTAAAGGCTAAGATAAACTTTAGCGGCCAACTTGTTCTTTTTGACCCGGTGAAGCGGTTTATGTTTTTCGAGTGTTTTTAGGTGGTTTTCTGTTATTCTTTGAAACCTGCCTCAAAGTACCTACGTACCCAAATTCACCGTCTTTTCTAATGGCTTCTGCATCTGGTTTGTACCCTTTAGTCCACGTTCGTAGCTGATCTTTGATAACCAGCTACGAACATGGAATTTTTTTCTTTTGTACGTTACGTATCCATACGGCTGAAGCGTTTTTTGTTATATGACGTAGGTATTAAAATAGACTGGACTGAATGGTTCGTTCTTAGCCACATTTTAAGTAGGCCTTAACATTTTGTGAAAAAGCGTTGACCGAGTCAGATTTTTAAATTTCAATTAATTACTTGTTGATAAATGATTTTTACCGCTTCTCGAAATGCCGACAATAAAGTTGTTTTTGTTTCTTCAAAGCGAACCTACAGTTACCTAGGAATTGACCCTACTAACTACAAAAAGAAAACTGCCATCAAGATCGATAAATTTTGCCCCACACTGTATGACTGGGTAACTTTAAACTCATGTAGGCAGTTTTTACGTACATTTATTATTACTAAATGTATAACTTATGTCCTTGAATAATTTCAGGCGAAAAAACTATGTCATATGGATATAAAGATGGTGCGGTGCGAAGTTAACTGCGAGTTCCGAGTGGAAAAATGCGGCCACAGCTGCCTTCGGAAATGTCACGTCAAAGACGACCCTAATCACGAGAAGGTGAGAGAATAGCCTTAGTATATTCTTTATAAATATTCTTTATATATATATAGTATATTCAATCAGCCTATATTAGTCCACTGGTGGACATAGGCCTCCCCTAATGAACACCATAGCGTGTGTCTTCAGCTTGCCGCATCCAGCATCTGCCTGTAGTCTTTCGTAGGTGGGCTGATGATGGCCGGGGAGCGTCCCCCCTCGTACGTCTGGGTTACTCGATGAGGGTAGTTTAGATTGTAAATTTATTTAATTACTAGACGATCGCCTCGCGGTTTCACCCGCGTAGTTCCCGTTTTCCGGGATAAAATATAGCCTATGGCACTCCCTGAAAAGTACCTAAGCTTCCTAACGATGAAAGAATTTTTCAAATCGGTCCAGTAGTTTCGGAGCCTATTCAATACAAACAAACAATCAAATCTTTCTTTTTATTATTAGTAGGTATAGATATAAAGTAGGTAATTTTAATATGTTGTTTTGTTCTAATTAATAACAAACAAATGTCTAAATAGATTACCTACCTTAGGGACAAGAATCAAGTTACACTGAAAACGAATAGAAGGGATATTTGTAACATTTTGATAACAAGGACTCTATAGTTTAAATAACCTGGAGTGTGAAGCCGCCGTATAGATTACAAATCACACTTTCATTGTGCTGTGTAAAAATGTGGCTTAGGGTACATCTGTTACGAATCTCAAACTTATCCGCGGACGAGATGTCCACTTCACTTTTGAGTAGGTGTCCAGTATTACCTACCTAAGTATTTATTAATGGTTTAATATTTGTTTTAGTACCTGTGCATGAAACAGTGCGCGAAAGCAAAGATGAATTGTAAAGCCAACCTGGACGGCGACCGTGGTGACCACCAATGTCAGAAGAAGTGCCACGAAATTTGCGATCTTTGCAGTGTAAATGTAAGTAAAATTTGCGATCTTTGCAGTGTAAATGTAAGTAAAATTTGCGATCTTTGCTGTGTAAATGTAAGTAAAATTTGCGACCCTTGCCGTGTACATACATGTAAGTAAACACTGTAAGCGACGCGTGACTCTAGAACTAGTGAGTATCTGGTGCAGCGCATCAGTATTGCCATACAGCGGGGCAACGCAGCCACCGACTTGGAGACTCTTCCAACTGGTATTAATATAGATCAGTTTAACTACCTGTAGATTTTTCGCAACAGTCTGCAGTTAGATAAATTGTAAATATTAGGTCTAATTTGTTAATTATATATTTGATTGTAATTTATTTGATACTAGACGATCGCCTCGCGGTTTCACCCGCGTAGTTCCCGTTCCCGTGGGAATTACTGGATAAAACATAGCCTATGTCACTGCCTAAAAAGTAAGCTTTCTAACGATGAAATAATTTTTCAAATCGGTCCAGTAGTTTCGAAGCCTATTCAATACAAACAAACAAACAATCAAATCTTTCCTCTTTATAATATTAGTACAGATTAGAGGTATAATGTAAGAGGACCTTAACATTTATTAGACGTAAGATGTGATTTCCAAGTAAAAAAATCTCTTACCATTTTTTTTGGGGAACGATTCTTGTGTTTCCTTTGAGAATGATTTATTTATGTGTAAAAAGTGGTTTATTTATGTGTAAAACAGGTGGTGAAGCGAAGGACGAATTGCAAGCACATGTTTACAGCACCTTGCAACGTCGACCCGGACTCGGTGGCTTGCATAAAGAAATGCGCGCGCTCCCTGCCTTGCGGGCACTTTTGCAAGAAGATCTGCAAGGAACCGTGTGGGGATTGCAAGGAGATGGTGAGCATTTAACTGACTTCAAGTTTCAAGTGTTTTATTGCTTTCATATTGTACAAAGATCGAATAAATTACAGCTACCAACATGAGCCCGGGTGGGGCACTGCGTAATATATCCTATTTTTTGCTCTTGTGAGCAAAAATAAATATTTTTACTTTTACATAGATAAACTAAATAAGTAGGTACCTATTTATACTTAATTCTAACATTATAAAATACAACGAGCCTATAAATAACACAACGTAAAATTATTCACAAAAGAAGACTTCAAAGCAGGACGCTCACAATTTGGCTGGTTTATGTTTTTTGAAGTTGAAGAGAGAAGAAGAGTTAAAATTATCAAACGGCATGTCAATTAAAAAGACGAACGACTTGTATTATTTTTGTGAGTTAGCGGGCTTTTGTTGTTGTGTTATTTTGTTATTTTCTATCCTTGTTTGAACGTGCCTTGATTGTCTTGAATTGAAATTGATTAATTCTACTTAGTTTTCTGTTTTGTGCTTCCCTACTAGATGCAAGATTTGACTTTTCCTATTATTTGTGTTGAGTTGATCCTATCCGTATTAATGTCTTTTATTTGTAGTGTTAGCCCACAAGTATCCATTAGGGCCGCCATTCAAATATTTAATATGTAAGCAGAATTTTAGACCCTTAACTCTCCATTGTCAGCATAAGTAAGCAAAGCTTTTCACCCCTCCTATTATGCTTACGTAAACTATGTCGTCAATACAAGTTAAATTATTTCTGAAAATCCCTGACCATTTCGCTTTCGAGTACCTATAAACAAATAGGTAGGTACCTAAGGTTAAGAAGCCATGTACCTACACGAATTATTAGGGTGTACAAATTTGGTCACCAGTTATTGTGCCGTACAATATTTGGTTGTGCATTATTGTCTCCCAGTACTTGAATGGCCCTCTAACATACCTACATAGATTTTTTATATGACAAAGACGGGAAGGAACATGGCTTTCCAGGCCTCTGTCCTCTGATGTCATTAGCATGAGCCAGCCTAAAACACTCGTTTTACTCGTTCCGCTACGTTCACATTTTGTGACCATGTTTTTAGGTGCCCAAAAATATTCCTGGATGCAACCACGAGGTGAGACTAGAGTGCAGGATCGAGCCGATCAAATCGCTGTGCACTGCAAACTGCGAGCGCACTATGTCATGCGGGCACAAATGCAAGGGGGTTTGCGGCGACGAGTGTCGCCCGCAAGATTGCATCGAGCCGTCTCCGAGGAAGGTCAGCTCGCCGTGCGGGCATCTCGTATCACTGCCTTGCAACATTGCTAACCTACCAGCAGGTGAGAATAGAGTAGAATTCCTTAGAGACACGAAGTATAACATGTGTACCTACATAAATTTTTGCACACCTTAATGGGTAGATTGTAAATGGACATATTTTAATTTAAGAACTGTTTACCTACATACATTCTGGCAAATAAATGATTATGTTTAAAAAACATAACAAAAAACTGGAGAGTAAAGGTGGCCGCGCTTTAAAAAAATGAATGAATGAATGAACACTTTATTGTATAAAATAAATAAAATAACATATCTTGATAAAATCGTACAATAGGCGGCCTTATTGCTTAAAGCAATTTTTTCCAGGCTCTTTAATGCGAAACGGAGTGTTAAAAGCCCGCGGTTACGTTTGCACACTTGATTTGCCCCATTAATGGTGCAGACGTAACTGGTTCAGACCATTCATGGACCGACGACATTGTATCAGTCATAGAGTCGATGGATTGAATCGAGTGAGGATCGCTGTGGGTGGCGTCCTATGGGGGTGGCGTCCCTTGGGGGTGGTCTCTGTTCAGCTTTGGCCGTTTTCGGGCTGCGATGGAAACAGAAAACAAAGAGCATGGAAGTCTAAACCTGGCTAACTGCATATATCGCTGATTGGAACTAATTGACTAGCGTAATGAACAGAAAATTGCAATATGTCATGAGGGCACTAATGCAAGGGAGTTGCTGTACCGAGTATCAAAGCATTAAAAATATCTGTCTTTTTTATTTTCATCGTAAGCCAAGAGACGGTCACTTTTATAGCTATCAAATTGGTTTAGCTCGTGTATCAATATCAACTAACTGAAACGGTGGATTTGACGTAATAACCCCGCTTGGCAGGTGGATTGGTAATCTTAGTAGAGGTGTTAAAAAAGAGAAAAGGGAGCTGCGGCCTTTCCTCTGGTAGGTTCCATAAGTTGGCTCCTACGACACACGCCACGGGTTGAGTTGTAGCGGTCACTTCTTAAGCTCTGCGCTCATTAATCCAATAATAGATACCGTTTCCACACAGCGCAAAAACGTACCTTCAAATATGGGCTTAATAAATAATAAATAAATAAATCATGCTGGACAATCCACACAGCATCATCTAGCCCCAAGCTAAGCTGAGCTTGTGTTATGGGTACAAGATGACTGATATACATAATAATATAATACATTACATAGATAGATATTTTTATTATGCATACAAACGACCAGAACACCCGGAACAAATATTTGTAGATCGTATAAACATTAGTCCCAAGGCGGGAATCGAACCCGCAACCTCCTGCGCCGCAGGCGGACCTTCGCCCGCCGCGCCACCCAAGTCGTCAAACGTTAAACTCGTTATCATTAGATACGTTTTACAGTGACAAAATGGCTCATTTTTGTGCATTCGCGCCGCCTTAGCATCTATAGGTCTCTGAATTGTTTTGTTTCTTTTCCAGACGCTATAAAGCCGGAGATGGTGCTAGCAGCGTGCACTGCGGCGTGCGACGCGCAGCTAGAGTGCAAGCACGTGTGCCAGGGCACGTGCGCGGGCTGCCGGCGCGGCCGCCTGCACGCGCCCTGTCGCCAGCCCTGCAACCAGGACAATGTCTGCTCACACAAGTTAGTAATGATGATGTCCTCCTAGCCGAATTTCGGCTTCAGCGGTCTGAAAGGAGATAAGCCATGTGTGCGAGACATAATTTAGTGCTCAAGCCTGTGCGCAAACATAGGTGCAATTTTTGCAAGCACGTGTGCCAGGGCACGTGCTCGGGCTGCCGGAGCGGCCGCCTGCACGCGCCCTGTCGCCAGCCCTGCAACCAGGACAATGTCTTCTCACACAAGTTACAGCGGTCTCAATGGAAATTACCCCTGTGCACGAGACATAATTTCGTCGCGTTAGAGGAAGAACCAACTAACTCATCAGAACGTACTTCAGAGTTAAAGCGTTTTTAAAGTTTGGATCCCTTAAACTGCATTTAAACATGAGATATTCTTTATTCATTTGTGTTTTTCCATAGAAGTGGTTCAATGTTTATTATATTTTATATCACGGGTTTCATTAAAGGCAAGGATAGTCTATGAATATACTGTTTTTGTAAAGCAAACCCCTGACTTAGTTGGTTTCACCAGTCAATTACCAAAAACTCAAAACTCAACAACTATAACAGTGAGGTATTTTTTAATGAGCTGTGTCTGTTAGATTTATACTAACTAGACATAACTTGTAACACTGATACTTGTAATCCTCCTACTTTTTTAGTAGCACGTCAAAAACCAAAAAGTTAGTTGGTTTCAGCACTCGAAACAAATTTAATAAAAAATTAAGTCAGAGTTAGTGCTGAAAAACTAGTAGTTTTTACTATCTATATTGCAAGGAAACGGAAGTTATCGTTATTATAGACATTAAATTTCAACTTTAAAAACTATGAGTTAAAAAAATTAAAAAAACCTATATTTTCATAATAAATTTTTAATAATTATTTTAACTTATTTTCTAAAAACACAGATCACACGTAAGAAAACCAATAATCAGATTATGTAAATCCATTAATACACTACGCAGAAATTGTTACCAATACGCTAGTCTTCATCAGAAGTAACGTCTGATGCAGTAGCATCTGGTAGACGATCTTCGGTAAAACCATCCGATCGAATTTTCTGAAACCAAGCGTGAAATTCTTCGGGAATTACGCCTTTCTCGCATAGTTTGACTAAATCGTTTTTTTTTTGCCACGGATATTGGCAGTGGTACCTGGTACAACCTTTTCAGTTGACCAGGGAGCAGTTCTTTGCTCTGCTGTGCCTGTATAATAGAGGCCTGTATCACAGTTTCAGCAGCTTTTCCTCTTCTTTTTCTTGTCCCGTAATTATGTTGGGAGAATCCGTGGGTGCCTCAACTATGTTGGTGTCTTTAGGTGTAAGATCTATGACATAAAAATTGTCGGAGATGTCATAGTTGTACATTATTTTCATTTCTCCCTTTAAATATCTCATCCGTTTAATTTTCAACCACATCACTTTTCCTCCTTCCGTATTTTTCATTTTTTTACTCATTATCTTCGCTGCCAACTCTTTTAGGTCAAAGAAATCATCAAACTTCATCTCCTTGACGTTGTAAGGCTTCTTTCCCATTTTAGGTTTAGATGCTCGGGAAGAACGAGCTCTTCGAAAAACGTTAAGCCATTCAGCCATCGAAAATATCGACGTATGTTTGCGGGCTGACTCTATACTACTGTGCATAGAGTCAACCTCCATGTAGGAATGTCCAGACTCTAGAAATTTGTGCTCAATGATCTTTATGTGGTCAACTTTATGGACAGCCCACAACAAAAGTGAAGCAATATATTGATTCCTATTTTGTCCTCCACACGTATCGGAAAAAAAAGCCACTTCGCTCACATGCACCGGAACACACTGTGATAGATAATGGTAAATAATCGATCCGATTTCTGAACTTCCTTTTCTTCCGTTAATTTCTGACCACGCAAAACAATAAACTTCATTAGGTAGTGCGTTCTCGTAAATGGTCAAGTTGTACACTGTTAATTTGCGTGTATAGTACAAAAGACCTACTTCATCACTTGGAATTTGTAGAATAGCCTGGAGATCAAATGTCACTGAGACGAATTCTTTATCTCTCTCTGCTCTTTCTTTGTCTCTTCTTTTCTCTTCATTGCATGCTTCCTTTCGAGCTATGTGTTGGTTATACTCTTCTTCTAAATCCAATTTGCCTTCATTGTACAACCGGTTATACTTGGTGCATAAAAGACATTGGTCTTTCTTGGGAACAAAAAACCCTAGGTTAAAGTCGGTGCTAAATATTTTGAGGTAAATTCCCTCTGAAGCAGGAGTTTGTTGCTTTGCTTTGCATTGATCCAGGTAAAGCCTGTACATTTTTGGTACGGATAACTTACAGTCAAGATATTCTCTTTGCACAGATTTTCGAACGTAATGACTTTTTATCTTGGGAAAAGATTTAATGTGTGTACGGACTTCCTCTATCATTTCTGCAGACGTTTTGTTTGCAGCAGGGTTGATTCCACGTGGATCATTATTGGTTTGATATACCCCCAAGTAGTTGCGATTTGACACTGCCTCAGTGATGACACATGCTGATATGCAAAAGGTCTTGCAGAAGAAATTTTGACAAACTTGCTTTTTTAGGCCTTGTGATTCAAAAAAGTATTTCTTTGCGTTGGATCTAGGACATAGACGTTTCCTGTTTACCTTGATAGTTTTGATCGGCTCCACCGAAACTAAACTGAGTATCATATTTTTCTTAGCAGCATAGTCTTGGCTCCAATAACTCCGACAGAGTAGCATTCGATCTTCCTCAGAAAAATTTGCTGTGCATTGATATTTACATTTTGTACAATCAATCGGCTTGGGATTCTGTGCTTCTCTGCGTTTTTTACTTGTTTCGTAGGGTAGACCATCAGCGCGTCTTTTTTTGCCACATTTACTTTCCAAGAACTTGGGTCAGGCTGACGCCAACGACTTCGCGGTTTGATAATTTTCCATGCCCGTGAAAATATATTTTCAACAGTATCTTCTGCCACTTTTGATGAAGTGTTTTCAAAAACCCGACCAAATACTTCCATAACGATTATTGTAGCTACTGTAGATGCTTCACTTAAATCATTATCTGGTTGCTCTACAGGCTCAACAGGCCAGAAGTTTCCGTTAATCATGTCAACTTCAAAATTGTTATGATGTTCTTTGATGAATGAAGAGCAAGGTTTTACCAAATCTTCCAATGTAATCAAGTCATTTAAAAAATCTACACCTCTTTCCGAATTTGACTCGATAATTAGTTCAGAAGTTTCTTTATGAAAAAGACTCTCCATCTCTTTTTCAACCGCATCTCCTTTTTTGTCTGCAAAAAGGAGAATAACAATAAATAAACAAACATTGCTAATGTCATAAGGTTAGTAGGATAATAATGATAATGTAATAACACAGCCTACCTATATATACACGACTGTATGCATATAGGTAGGCCGTGGTAATACTAAGTCAGAAATGTGATGTGTTGACTGCGATTTACCTGGTCGGCTTATTGGACTGGCCAAGTGGCCTGTCTTAGACAAAAAGTTGTCATATGCCTGAGAAAGTAGATTATCGACTTCATCATCATCATCACTATATTTATTGTGCTGGGAACCAGTATCTGAAATTAAACGAAAATATTAATTTTGAGGGTACCCAAATATTTTTGTTAATAAGAGATTCCATGAAAAAAACTTAAAGCGAACGCAAATTTGGAATAAACACACATGCCTGTTGTTGAGAAACTGTGTTTCGAGACGTTTACTCACGATTTCTTAGTTACTATCTACTCCGATCGAAAAGAAAACAGGTAGAAACAGCGCATAACCTCAAAATTAAATTAACTATGATATCTAATTCAATTGAGTTAGTAAGTACTTACTGCTGTAAATTGTACTGTTTTTGTCCACGGGAGGGGGTTTTCCTGTATTGCAATCCATTTTCAGCAGAGTTTTAACAATTTATCACAATGAAACTGATGGAGAAACAACAACAATAACCGTCGCGAGCGCACGTAAAGCTACTATGACACGCGGCGGCGAAACATCAGTTCCTATTACGCGCTGTTAGTTGGTTTTTGCTCTCGACGGCTGACGTGAAAAGTTATGAAATTTTAACTTTTAATAGCTACTTACATGCCATTAACGGTATTTTTTGTTGAAAATAAAAGTATATTAAATAAATATCGTCGGATAAAAAGTGTTATCTTTATTTAGTTTAAACTAACAGTTGACTATTTACCTAGCTGCAAATATTTTCAAATGCAAAAACCAACTAAGTAGATTTAGTGTATTTTACTTTATGAAATACTAATTTTCTTTCAGTAATTGTCCGTTGCTAAAACCCATTAAGTCACATTAGTAGTTTTTAATACGTGACCATGAAACGTTCTAATAGGCTACTAGTCAGTGTCAAAACAAATTATTTCTAGAAAATATATTTTACCACTATAAAAATAGGAAATATGCAGATTATGTCAAGATATTTGCTATCTCCTCTTTTAAAATTTAATTTTTAATTCAAAGTCCTCAAGTTAGTTGCTTTTCGATTTCTATATTTCCTAAACTAACCGTCCAGTTGATTTCATCAGTCGAAAGAGAATTAAATTTTGAGTAGAACTGCGTCTTTAACTCATTTTGGCAAAAAAGGCGACTTAGTTGGTTCTTGCTCTAACGCGGCGATTTAGTGCACAAACCTGTGCGCAAACACAGGTGCAATTTTTGTTCCCTTACTCCCATACATCAAACGGACGGGAAACCGACACGACCGGGGAGAGGTCAGGCTTAGAACTGGTTGGAACACTTATACTCATACATAATACATAGATACATTGAACTAATACTAAAAACTGGGAAGACCCTGTTTGGGTATCTGTTAGTGCAAAGTAATTTATTTATTTATTCAAACATGACTTACAGAATTGCATACTTACATTCCAAAACGTCAAACATTATTATAAATTCTTAAGTAGATACGTAAAATTATATAAAATATTATTTTAATGTCTGGTAGGCTGTATTAGGGCCGCATCCGCGTTGGAGTAGATACGTGAAAATTCTTGTGCTTGCTAAACAGAAGCACAAAGCGGGTTTTCGTGACTTCTGTCAAACGCGACCGATCAATTTATCGGTGAAGACCACGCCTCGTCAAACTATTCCTACATTTGACGGACTAGCTAGGTGATTTGAATAGGGCATTTTACTCTATATGAGAAAAATCTGAAAATTGTATTTTTGATATACATATGTAGCTTAGGCCAAAAGCAGTCGGAAAACGTTAGTTTTAGTTCATAAAATAGCAAACTTAATTTTAAAATTCAAATCAAAAGTAGCTTAGCTTTTTAAATCTGTTTCATAGCACCATTAAATAGTAGTCGCCATGTTATTACGTCATACGGCTATGTAAACTCAGAAGTGTCAACTGTCAACTATCAGCGTACCTATAACATAAACAAAACAAAATATCACTGCATTTGCTTACACAGCCAAATGACGTCATGACCACAGAGCGTCCACTGCGTCCAGCTTTGAAAATGCAAAATTTAAATGCATGAAAATGCAAAATTTAAATGCATGAAAATGCAAAATTTAAATGCATTTTTATTCCACTTAACGATTCAATAAAACTTTTAAGGAATTGTTATCATATCACTTTAATTTTTTTTCAGATGCACAGATCCCTGTAACCAAACATGCCCGCCATGTCGGAAGAAATGTGAAATTAGATGCAAACATAATAAATGTAACAAGAACTGTGGGGAACCTTGCACGCCCTGCGAGGTATGTTACACTGACTTGATATTCTACTAAAGCTAGGCCCGTAATATTTTATTTTCGAATTTTAGGAAAACTAACAGCTAGAAAATTAGAAAATATTAATACAAATACATGAACGAGTAACAAAAATTCAATTTCACAACCTTTCCACTGTATTACCTACTTAGTAGGATATTAGAGATTTCTATGCTATTTATGGTTTACGACAAACGAGCGTATTTTTTCGCTCCTGTGCCGTGTGCTAAGAGTAGAAACAGAAAAGAGGTTCTAGTTTCCAAATATCTTACAGGAAAACTGCAGTCGTCGCTGCCCACATCTCGGCGCATGCACCAAACGCTGCGGCGAGACTTGCTCACGTCCGCCGTGCAACGAACCATGCCCCCGCAAGCTTCACTGCAAGCACCCCTGCCGCGGGCTCTGCGGCGAACCTTGCCCGCCTTTCTGCAAGCTCTGCAAGCCTGATACCTTCCCTATCGACTTTTTTGGAGACCCCTTCGATGATACTGACAGGTGACTTATATTATATAACCCCGAGTGACCAAGCTTCGCTGCAAGGACCCTTGCCGCGGGCTCTGCGGCGAACCTTGCCCGCCTTTCTGCAAGCTCTGCAAGCCTGATACCTTCCCTGTCGACTTCTTTGGAGACCCCTTCGATGATACTGACAGGTGACTTAAATTATTTAACCCCGAGTGACCAAGCTTCGCTGCAAGGACCCTGCCGGCCTCTGTGGCTTACCCATAACACAACATAAGTCATCTTCTCTGCTTATTTTGAGGGCAGATGACGCTGTGTAAATGACCAGCAATATTAATTTACGTATGTATTATGCCATTATTTTTGTATGTCCTGAGTATCGCCATTCATTCCCATGAATGGCGCAGGAAACTGTGGCACAGTAATCCTCAACAAATTATGATAAATCCGATAATAATGTTGATAAACGTGTTATTTTCTTACAGACTTGTACTCTTAAAAGACTGCGGACATGTCATGGAAGTGGAAAGCATGGATAATCTCATGATGAGCGAAAGAGATGGCGTTAAAATACCATGTTGCCCGTACATCGATCCAGTGGTCTGTCGCAAGCCTATTATCAACACAGGCCGATACAAAGACCTTATCACATCCATTTTCAGGAAAGAGATAAACCCTATAAAGGAGAAAGTATTCGGAACCCCAGATAATATAAAGGCTACGAATCATAAGCTCAAGGCGGACATGGGATCTTATGCAGCTAAATATGTGATGGTTCTGACAGGTAAAGTGTTCAGTTGTCTACAAAATCGAAGCTTGTTCAAAAATAAAACCTTTGAAAATAGTCGAATCCAAAACCAATAAATCGTTGTTCTTTTCTTTTCAGATAACAAGGACCTAAGGAACACTATCGCACGGCTGAAGTCCGTAGTCCTAGCTCAGAAGAAAGTGTCCAAATTGCAATTGGACATGGAATTAGTATGTCTCGACATTTTAGACATGACGTCAGAAGTATATATCTCTTACTTGAAAAGTAACTCAACTGCTCTGAAGGATGAGCTTTTAGCGCAAGTTCAACTAATATGCAAAATATTCGAGTTCAAAAAGAATGGGCTATGTAAAATCAGCATGCAGCAGCGGAATGACGTCAAGTTGGAAATACGCCGTCTTAACGCCATCGTCCAGTTAGCCAAGCTACTCAGCCACCACGCTTACATACAATCGAAGACCAACCCAATCGTGTCCAAAGCGTACGAAACAGCGAAAGCATCCGTCTTCAGCTATTTCATTTTCAAAAATGACGAAGCAATGGACACCTTGAAGAAGCTTCAGGAGGCGATCAAAGTGTCTGGTGTCGTGACAAAGCAGGAGCGTGATTTGGTGGTTCGGGCTATAGGTAATCTCATTAAACATTAGTACACAACATACGCTTATGATCTCAGTAGTAGCGCGGCGATGTGGCGCGGCGGGCGAAGGTCCGCCTGCGGCGCAGGAGGTTGGGTTCGATTCCCGCCTTGGGACAAATGTTTGTACGACCTACAAATATTTATTCCGGGTGTTCTGGTCGTTTCTATGTTTAATAAAAATATTTATCTATGTAATGTATTATATTATGTATATCAGTCATCTAGTACCCATAACACAAGCTCTGCTTAGCTTGGGGCTAGATGATGCTGTGTGGAATGTCCAGAATTATTTATTTATTTATAGTCTCTCACAGAACAGTCGAGATCCTATAATAGGTAGACTTACCGCCGGTTTCTCCCTATAAGTCAGACCTATTGTCAAGTGCTAATTGGGGTTAATTTAACAAAGATTAGTCTGTCAAATAATTGATCAGAATCTCTTATCAATCGTGTAGGTACTAAGTATTTTTCGAACGTTGAAAAATTTAATTTGTGTAGGTATGGCCAAGGTCTTTCCAAATCTGTGGTTTGCTAGGTTGGCTTACATGAACATGAAGGTCAAGGGAAGTGCAAAAAGGATGGCACTCATTCCGTACGGCTATTCTAGCAAGAAAAAGCGGGATAGAAGGTTTTATGCCAAAGAGCGTCGAAATTCCAAATTGGGTACTATAATAATAATAATATTTCTTTATTTCGGACAAGTCCATAGTTTTATAAGAATAGTGAATAAACATAGGTACTTTATTTTAAGAGATAGTATAATACTATTAGTAATTACCTAGTAGGTAGGTAATATTTCTACTTGTTCCCACTGTGGAACACCGAGTGTGGTGCACCGATATCCAATAGCGGAAGTAATCATTATCTTAGCGGAAGTAGTCTAAATGACCCACGTTGCTTTTGAGCACTTTCTAAAACTAGGACCCAAGTACCCAAGCTGTTTTAAGGCGAATAGTAGGGGTGATAGTGGCGCCACTACATATTTAATTTAATCATTAAGTTATACAAAGGAATTATCAAAAAATCGGAACGCTGGTAGACGATACCTATCACAAGCTTTTATTTAATGCATCTGTAATAGTTTTGTTTTGTGTTATTCAATCAAAAACCTTGTTTGCAGAGCTTGGTGGCCACCAATAGGAACTAAACTCTTGAAAAAGTATCTGCCTAAATAATACAGTACAAAACTATTAAAGATACATTTAAAAAAAAGCTTATGATAGATATCGTCTACGCGCGGTCCGATTTTTTGATAATTCCTTTGTATAACGTAATTATAAAATTAAATATGTAGTGGCGCCACTATCACCCCTACTATTCGCCTTAAGCGGTTATTGTGCGTTCGAGAAACCGGCTGTAGTAAGAGACAAATCTAAATACTTTATTTATTTCATAGGTCTGAAGGCGGGTCATTGGTACAAATGTCCGAACGGGCATTACTACTGCATCGGAGAATGTGGCGGGGCCATGCAGGTCGGTAAATGCGCAGAGTGCGGCGCTCGGATCGGCGGAGGCAGCCATAGGCTGTTGGAAGACAACAGACATGCACCAGAGATGGACGGATCGCGGTTCGCTGCCTGGTCTGAACAATACAACAACATGGCTAACTTTGATATTGGTGACTGATTTCATTTGTGGCTTAGATACGACATTATTTTTCTTGTAGGTACACCAAAAAACCAATTTTCTACTTGTTCATAATATTTTTAAAATAAACAGTAGGGGAAGTACGTCCATAATGAATAATGTAGTGTTTTAAGATAAAATAACTCGAATTTGTCATACCTAAGTGTTTTACGAGTTTAAATTATCTGATAAACAGGAATAGATAAAAGATTAAACACAATATTTTGCATGGGATTCAGTCATTCTGAAGATGATAATTCTATTCCATCGCTTTGTGATTCAACATTTCAGTCAAATTTATGTCTAAAAAACGAGAGCTATGTTTAAAAAACAATAAGTAATGTTATTAGCGAGGTTTAATTATGTTAGATACAATGTTTTACTTTAGTGGTTGACCAAGTTTTCAAGGATGACTCATTTTATTTGATTTTACTAGGTATATTATTATTATTATTATATCTCCTACATATTACAATATTTTATAATTTGGATGTTTCGATTATTTTATTTAATGTATTAATTTAATTAATTTCATGGGAAGATGTTGGTGTAAAAGAAAAAGCAGACGAACGGAGACTTAGTTCATTTATTCATATTTACTTAATGACTAAAAGAATATACTCTTACAGTGTATACTTGTACTTTTATCAAGTAGAAGTTCAATAAACGCTTTGTGACAAAATCCTGTAGTTTTAAATATAGTTTCAGTAATCAGTCTTTATCAAAAAAAGACAATAAAATACAAAATGATCTCTAATAAATGATTATTCGATAGGCCGCGCTCACTTTGGATGCGTATTTGTATCGTACGTAAACGTAAAGACACTGTTCGTACTAATCCAGTGCGCACACTGAATCCGTTTTTCTCCGTCAAATAAGCAATGTTTCGGTAATATCTCGTTCAAAGCAAGAAAGGTCAAATTCCAACAAGATCGGATTGTTTGCGGACGTCGTAACTAAGCTCACGTATACGTACGACTAATCTGGACTAATCGCACGCAGTCTGCGCGCTCTCATAGTACCTACTTGGATGGTCGGCATTATTCGTGCGTATTCGTACGTTTCCGCACGAATCAAATTCACACGAAAACGTGTCTAAAGCGAGCGCGGCCTTATTTATCTACCTTACAACTTATAAATTCGATTTTGAGATATCACAATAAAGGCAAAGTATGGCGTTCGTATATCTAAGGCAGGTGTTCATCAAAAGATAATCGGAGAATGAGGGGTTTAAAAAAACAAAATACCGTGGACATCTATAGATGGCAGGGATCATTCGCAGTAGAATGATGGTCATTTTATACATTAGGTTTCCTGATCTATCTTTCCAGGCCTGGAAACAGTACATTTTAGATTCTAATGGCAACGCAGTAAAGTTCATTTCAGCTCGTACTTCACCGTCAGAGCGCTAAATGGCTAAAAGCGGTCTTTCTGCGTTGAAATAGAGGGCAACTCTTTCTACTCTATGCAAACTGAGCGAGATTTCAGACCCAGAAAGATACCAGACGCACTTGTAGTGTAAAACCACCAACCAACCCTCTATTTCAACGCAGAAAGACCGCTGTTAGCCATTTAGCACTCTGTCGGAGAAGTACATGCTGGAATCAACTTTTTTGCGTTCCGATTAGACTCTACAATGTATTTTTGGATGGCCGAGAAAGATAGGCCAGAAAACGTAATGTCCACTTCACACCTTTCACTTTGACGTTTAGTTAAATGTATTCTTCTGCCAAAATGATAATTAAATGTCATTTAATTAATTGTCCGATTATCTTTTTCAAGAAAACCAAACCTAAATTATTCTAGCTTTAAACGACTAGCTTCTAATCGCGGCTTTGCTCGCTAAGCTCGGGCCGGGTTAGGAAGACCCTAACGACAATTCATCACATTGATGAGCAATCCAACGATATAGGTAAATAGCTGAACAGGTTTGACCCCCCTGAGCGTTTCTTAGTTTAGTGTGTAGGAGGAAAACCGCTTGTCGAGGCGTATAACGGGTTAAGACGAGTATTTTGATACCTCATTTATCAAATTTACTTCAGCCGTTTGGATATTTCGAGGTATTCAATCACCAAGGAACACTCGAGAAACATAACCCTCGCGGGTAAAAAGAGCATTATTTTAGTGTTGTCAAATTAGTTTTTGTGCCATCTGAATATACCTAGACCAAATGTTCCAGAATTTTTTTGGTTAGCAACATCCATCAAAATGGTATGCCGCTGGGTAAATCTTAGTATTTTGAACATACTACATAGTCTTATCTATAGGTATAAAAAGTACTTGTATTTATAATACACGAGTCGATTCTATTTCTACAAAAACTATACTTATTTGACAGCACTGAAAATGTTGCTGACCTTCTATGGTAAAGAATACAGAACACAGGTACAGAAACGACACTATTATAATACTGTCGTTTCTGTTTATGCAAAATCTAAACTTAACAAATTTGAGAGTACTATAAAAGTAACCGTACCTTTCTTTACCATAGAAGGTCAGCAACATTTTCAGTGCTGTCAAATATTTTACACACCACCCACTTAAGTGGGAAAAGGGCAAGAGAATGATGAGATTCGACGATATCCTATGATACAGAGAAGGCGAAAAGAGAGCAGTTTTTTGAGCAAGGGACTAGGGAAGTGATATAGTCCTCGCAAATAGTCAGTCACCTTCTGCGGTATGCGGGCAGCGAGAGTGGGATGTTTGAAAAACATACTGGCCATTTTTGCAGCGACCGAAAAGCAAAACAAAAAAATCGTGGAGGTGACTATATCTCGTGCAAGGACTTAACCACCATACCTATTGCCACCAAGTGGCATTGTTTCGGATTTCTACAACTTACTAGGTTCTGCGAGTAATTTAGATAGCAGATAAGAAGTATTGCGTACATTGTAAACCTTTTGCTATGAATCAATGCTAAAATAAACTTCATCAATCGTCGTTTTGGAGTCTATCGACATTTTGTTGATTTAGTACATAAACCTCTAACCTAACATTACCTTAACATGTTCAGACTCCATTCTTGAGACAATTGAAGTCTGTTTCAGCATGGGTTCGTGGAAATGGCTTACAATGTGCGCTCAACTTATTATGAGCTTGCTAAATAACTTGCAGAAAGCAGAAATCATAATAAATCGTTTTTTTAAATGTTACGTTCTACCTTAAATAAGTCTTTCATTACTGTGACCAAGTACTTATCAGGCATCCTAGGCTAGGTACAGTTGGAGCAACGAAGTTGAGAAAAACCTAAAACAACTTCGTGCCTTCGACTCGACTGAAACAGCAAGGGTCTGGGATAACCGGTGATCTCACTGCGCCACGCAAGTAATGCTAACCACATATTCGCAATCAATGCTGACCACACATTCGCAAGTAATGCTGACCACACAATCGCAAGTAACGCTGACCACATATTAGTTAACAAGCTTTCTCATACAAAACAACACTTTCGCGTCGATCTTTTACAGAATTTGCACTACTTTTTGATTCTGGGCTACTTTTTGAGATCTTTTCATCAATGTACAATGCTGACAAATTAAACGCCAAAGTATAAATAATTATAGATTTTGGCGAAAAATATTGCATACAAACATTGTGCTTACCTATCTTGAAAATAGTAGTGATTCTGTTAGCACAAAACCTAAACTAAACTAGCGTAAAAATGTTAGCGTCCCCTTTTTACAGACTTAAAAAAGGCGCAGGTCGGCTTCGGCATATCTTCGGCTGTATGTTTTTATGTATTTTCGTCTATTTCTACGGAAATTATGTACCTATTTTGATAATTCTTTCGGATTTGTATAGAGAATGATCCCGAAATGGTCCCATAATTTTATTCCGCGGAATTGATACACAGTATTAGCACGTATTAGTGTTTGTACCAATGTAAAAACTATCGTAGTTCGACGAATTCATAACGGATGAAAGAGGGTTAACTGGATTTTTTTGTTATTATAGTGCGTAACCCCACACTAAGGGTAATTTCTAAGAAATCAAATAATATCGCAAAAATTTTCGACTTCGACGGGACTTGAACCCTTGAGACCGTAGGAAGTCGCAAAGATTTTCGACTCCCACGTCAATTGACTTCGTGGTGTAGTTGGTTATCACATCCCCGTACTGAGGGGAGGACGCGGGTTCAAGTCCCGTCGAAGTCGAAAATTTTTGCGATATTATTTGATTTCTTAGGGTTAACTGGAGTTCTTCCAATACAAATAAGGTTTGTAGTTACATCCGTAATTAATATATAAAGAAATTTGGAGTAGGTTTCTAGTTTTTTGAAAATAATCAAATTATTTAAGTACTTCGATATGTACTTTGTGCATGAAAATGGGACTAAAACAATTTTAGCCTGGTTAGGTTAGGTTTTGATTCCAACAGAGTCACTACCATTGGCTGGAACCTACTCAAGCGATAGCAACCAATGTGCGGTCAGCCTTACTACTAAGTAGTTAGACCTACATAAGCTTATTATTATATTAACCTCATTTAAGAATGGATACCCAAAGCCATTCCTCAACTCAAAATAAGTAACTAATCTTTCGGAATTGGGTATCCATTCTTAAATGAGGTTAGTATAATAATAAGCTTAGGTAGGTACATCTCCTGCGTACCTACTTATAGGAATTGAGAATGACGTCATCTCATGTTGTCCCGCTCAGCTGTGGGATCACGAAAAAGCCACCCATCTTAAATTGTCATTCGAAAGCCCTTTGAACGGCGTTCGTAATTTGCAATGTATGGCAAAGGTACGTAATGGCTTTTAAGGCCATCCAAAGGGCTTTCAAATGTAACCCTTGACAAACGTAATAAGTTTCAAACTAAATAATTCATCTCTGCTTAAAGTATACAAAATAAAACTTTTACAAAGGCACTAAAAACAATCTTAAGATAGGATTCACAAACTGACCAATCGTTTTTTCAAAAATTCCTTTGTTTAACAGAAATATAAGATAAAATAGTTGGTGGCGCTGATTTGGGTTGGGGTAGCGCCTTAATGTATTCATTTATATTATAATAATTGCAAGCTGTACTTCATAGTGAACAAATAAACTTCTTTCTTTCTAAATATCAATACCTATACGATGGGTGGATGGTGCTGAGCAAGACACCATGAGAAATGACGTCATTACAACGGTTGTAAATTTACTGAGGCCAAACGATGCTTTCTATCCACGAGACGTATCTCGCGACGCGAGTGTACACCCCCGGGACGGTGGATCCGCAGCCACGCCCGAAAGAAGTTATTCCGATGATTCTATACACGCTCTCTTGGTCTACGCTCTGGATTGGACCGCCGGAATCACCCTGGAACAATTAAAGGACAAGCTTATCACACTATTATTAGTAAATAAATAAATAAATAATGTTGGACTATTCACACAGCATTATCTAGCCCCAAGCTAAGCAGAGCTTGTGTTATGGGTACTAGATAACTGATATACTTAATACTATACACTACATAGATAGATATTTTTTTATTATACATAGAAAACATCCAGAACTCTCTGAGCAAATATCTGCAGATCGTACAAACATTTGTCCAGAGGCGGGAATCGAACCCGCAACCTCCTGCGTCGCAGGCGGATCTTCGCCCGCCGCGCCACTGAGGTCGTTAGTAGTATGTATTATACATATAACTAAATAGATAACTACTTATATTTAAACTAATAGGTAAATAAACGCGATAAACACAATAATAATTGTGTTATTATAGTGGGTAAGCTTCACACTCAGGGTAATTTCTAAGAAATCAAATAATATCGCAAAAATTTTCGACTTCGACGGGACTTGAACGATGACAATTCAGTTTTTCGGTGTTACTTTCTTTAGCGCCTCAATTGACGTTAGCCTTGTGATTCGGCCGATGTCGTCTAGAGGTCGCTAACAAAACGTAAAATAAACATACATACAGCCGACCGTAGAACCACCTCCTTTTTATGAAGTCGGTTAAAAATGGAACGTCTCGTCCACACGCTAATATCGACGAATCCAGCTTTCTGTTGTGAAATGTGTCTAAGTACTGTCCTGGTAAGTGTCCTTGATTTCGGTGGAGTCTCCCGCGCAGAGCTGAGTCTCCACGATGCCTTGCGGCATCTTGCGCCAGTTCTGATACGACTCCCCGCATTTATCAACTATCGTAGTTTGACAGATCAAATTATAAATGTAAGTAGGTGAAAGGAAGAAACGTTGATATTCTTCCAACACAAGCATGGTTCGTAGTTAACCCGCTTGCATGCATAATGGATTTTTGTTATCCTTATTTAAGCAATAACCTGGCAAGTGTCCTTGATCCCGGCGGGGTCTCCCGCGCAGAGCTGCGTCTCCACGATGCCCTGGGGCAGTTTGCGCCAGTTCTGATACGACTCCCCGCATTTATCCGTCGACACTGCTACCACCGACGCTTTAAGAAGGATCGTGCTTTTGATATCCCCTGGAAATTGTTTTAAGAATTAATCCTCAATAGCAAAACTTAAAGGCCAACAGAGCGATTGTTGTTTAGAGTAGAATAGAGAAAAATTACATCGCATGGTCATCGAATGCGCAAAATATATGAAATTAATACCTTCAACTACAATAATTAACGCAATGTATGACGATACGATAATATTTTTGTCTATTCGACCCTATATACTAGCCAACTCGATGTAGAATGTTTGTAAGCAAACCGCCCATACTTAACCTAAAATTCACTCCGTTGCCGCGATACAGTTTTCCATGGAAATATGTCAAAAATTCGTCACTCGGGGAGCTTAAATCTGAGTTACGTTTGAGTATTCGGCGGTAAGTCTATCAGAAAGAGACGTTACGGAAACTTGTAAGAATCGACCAATCTGGAAAAACTGTAGAAAATCGCACTTCAGGTGCTTAAATCTGAGTTGCGTTCGAGCATTCGGCGGTAAGTCTATCAGAAAGAGACGGTTACGGAAACTTGTAGGAATCGACCAATCTGGAAAAACTGTAGAAAATCGCACTTCAGGTGCTTAAATCTGAGTTGCGTTCGAGCATTCGGCGGTAAGTCTATCAGAAAGAGACGGTTACGGAAACTTGTAGGAATCGACCAATCAGGAAAAACTGTAGAAAATCGCACTTCAGGTGCTTAAATCTGAGTTGCGTTCGAGCATTCGGCGGTAAGTCTATCAGAAAGAGACGGTTACGGAAACTTGTAGGAATCGACCAATCTGGAAAAACTGTAGAAAATCGCACTTCAGGTGCTTAAATCTGAGTTGCGTTCGAGCATTCGGCGGTAAGTCTATCAGAAAGAGACGGTTACGGAAACTTGTAGGAATCGACCAATCAGGAAAAACTGTAGAAAATCGCACTTCAGGTGCTTAAATCTGAGTTGCGTTCGAGTATTCGGCGGTAAGTCTATCAGAAAGAGACGGTTACGGAAACTTGTAGGAATCGACCAATCAGGAAAAACTGTAGAAAATCGCACTTCAGGTGCTTAAATCTGAGTTGCGTTCGAGCATTCGGCGGTAAGTCTATCAGAAAGAGACGGTTACGGAAACTTGTAGGAATCGACCAATCAGGAAAAACTGTAGAAAATCGCACTTCAGGTGCTTAAATCTGAGTTGCGTTCGAGTATTCGGCGGTAAGTCTATCAGAAAGAGACGGTTACGGAAACTTGTAGGAATCGACCAATCAGGAAAAACTGTAGAAAATCGCACTTCAGGTGCTTAAATCTGAGTTGCGTTCGAGTATTCGGCGGTAAGTCTATCAGAAAGAGACGGTTACGGAAACTTGTAGGAATCGACCAATCAGGAAAAACTGTAGAAAATCGCACTTCAGGTGCTTAAATCTGAGTTGCGTTCGAGCATTCGGCGGTAAGTCTATCAGAAAGAGACGGTTACGGAAACTTGTAGGAATCGACCAATCAGGAAAAACTGTAGAAAATCGCACTTCAGGTGCTTAAATCTGAGTTGCGTTCGAGTATTCGGCGGTAAGTCTATCAGAAAGAGACGGTTACGGAAACTTGTAGGAATCGACCAATCAGGAAAAACTGTAGAAAATCGCACTTCAGGTGCTTAAATCTGAGTTGCGTTCGAGCATTCGGCGGTAAGTCTATCAGAAAGAGACGGTTACGGAAACTTGTAGGAATCGACCAATCAGGAAAAACTGTAGAAAATCGCACTTCAGGTGCTTAAATCTGAGTTGCGTTCGAGCATTCGGCGGTAAGTCTATCAGAAAGAGACGGTTACGGAAACTTGTAGGAATCGACCAATCAGGAAAAACTGTAGAAAATCGCACTTCAGGTGCTTAAATCTGAGTTGCGTTCGAGCATTCGGGCATTACGCTGGAGCGAGCGTAATTTTTTGAACTAAGTCGAAAACTAGTTACTAAGTTAAAACTCTTTCTTTAATCTTACGTCGCCGTGTGGCACAAATAGGATTTTACGCGCCTCACAACACAACTCAAAAAATTACGGTCGCTTGGCTTTTGCTTTACTGATCTGGCCTGAACCAAAGTCGGTCAAAAAATAGGACAGAGATACTTACCCACCAAACCAAGCTGATATACTTACCAACAAATATTAAATTATTGAATGACCATTTATTTAAAAAGAAATTATATTTAGTTGGCTGAATGAACGTAATTTTTATGATAAATAAATAAATAAAACAAATCACACAGCATTATCTAGCCCCAAGGTAATTATTATGATATTAATGAATTTATTATTTTTAAGCCATAGACATAAGTTATAATTTGCATGCTATAGAATAGTTAAATATGAGCTGATAACTCATAACATGAACTACCTTTTATATGTACCATGTTTTATGTAAAAAACCTGAACCATTTCACGAAAATTTTACACAAGCCCTACCCCATAATACCTCTCAAAGCGAACTTAACTCATTTGAACTCTGCACGGCAGAAGAAGTAGACAAAATAATAGTAAATCTTGATTCTAATTCTAGTACTGGTTTAGACGGACTAAGCACTAAAGTAATAAAATGCATAAAGGATTTAATTTTACATAAACTAACAAACTGCATTAACAAACTTTTATCAGACGGAGTCTTTCCCGATACGCTTAAAGTAGCAAAGGTATCACCTATATTCAAATCGGGACCTAAAACCGACCCAGGTAATTACAGGCCTATCTCTGTTTTACCCATTATATCAAAGATCTTTGAAAAAATATTACACAAACGACTAGAAAATTACCTTGAAGATACAAATTTTATCTACAAACAACAACATAATCTTCTAACAATAAATATTTCCAAAACATGCTACATAATTTTTAAGGCCAGAAACAAATCAATACCTTTTTATGACCGTCCCAATATAAACAATGTTGCTTTGCAAGAAAAGAACAATGAGAAGTATTTAGGTCTACACCTGGATAGTTGTTTGACATGGAACACACACATCACACACATTAAATCTAAACTCTCGTCGCTTACTGGTGCAATAAGAAACGTCATGCATTGTGTTCCACGTCAGACACGCTATACCATCTATAACTCGCTAGTAAAACCGCATTTATTATACTTGATTGAATTATGGGGTAGTGCAGCAAAATCTAAACTAGTTAAACTTCAAATCCTACAAAATAAACTTGTTAAATTACTATTTAATCTTCCCCACCTAACACCCACCAAAATAGTTTACAAACAAACTCATATAATGAACCTTAAACAGTTATATAAATATAGTACGTGCATCCTCGTTCGTAAAATACTAAACCACACCGTTCATACAAACCTATCGTACACTAAAGTTAAAGAAATTAGCAAACGTAGCTCACGCCGCGCCAGCTTTATTGTTCTACCGAGGTCACGCACGAAATATGGAAAAACAACGATACTCTATGAGGGCGCACAGCTTTACAATAACCTACCCTCCCAAATTAAAAATGTAACCTCGTTCAATGTGTTTAAATCTAAACTAACCGAGCATATCATCAATGATGATTCACTTCTCAAAAAATAAGCACATTGAACGAGTAAATTTTTAAACGACCATAACCTATGTAAACCTAATTTTATGTAAAACCCTGTTCTCAAGTAAGTGACATGTAATTTTGTCTTTTTGAGAATAAATTTATTTAAAACGAAAAAATGTAATAAAATATCATTTCATTTCAACAAATTGTAGTGCCCTAGCCGGGCCAAGTTAGTAATATTTAAGACCTTTAATATCATGGTTGGAACAAAGAATTTGATTTGATATTTTGCTGTTTTCGGCTACCTTCAAATCGGCCTTAACTTACTTGTGTTGCTAGTTGTGCCCCATCCAGTGATAAGCAGCGGCAAAGTGGGTTGAACGTCGACCGTTTGAAGGCAGGCCGCGTTCAGGTTGCTCGAAAACACGAGGGACTTGTTTAACCTGGAAGAAATAGATAAATACCGTTTTTATTAACATAGTGCGTAAGCCCTCACACTCGGGGTATTATTTGATTTCTTATCATCTTATTCTTATTTTATTTTTATTGTTAAAACAAAATCAACAGCCCATAAGTCTAAACAGTTTTAACCTTAATCATCTAACTTACGGCCAATAAGAGATTTACATTTTATAGAAGAAACTTACTAAATACTAACAGTCTAACAGTAACAAAATCAAAAAAGAAAAGTACAGTTAGTTAGAAAAATTAGATACAATTCATTTAACCTGCAGCAATAAATTTATACTTACTATTTCTTTTACTACTTAAGTGTATACATATTTAAAGAAAAACAATAAGGTACTAAAACTATTATTTATACAGTGTCCTCCTGCAGAACTTTTAGTACATCTCTTTTAAATGCTACCTTACCGACATGATCAAGGTATCATATAACAATGCGCTGAAACCGTCTGTATCAAAAGAGATCCTATTTGACGTTTTGGAATACCATTTCAACTAGTGTCATTTCAGCGCTTGGACAGGAAGCATTTGTGGCAAAATAGCAAAAATCACACGTCCAAGACACAAAAAAGAACGGGATTTCCTATTTTCAGTAGTTTTAATGAATTTTTTACCACTATAATATGCTATTAGCCCTATCCTCAAGAAATTGGCGACGAAAATTATTTTTACGCAGAGAGAGGGGTGTTATAAGTTTGACGTGTCTGTCTGACAGACAGACACGTCAAACTTATAACACCTCTCTCTGTGTCTGTGTATCTGTCTGTGGTATCGTAGCTCCCAAACGGATGAACCGATTTTCGTTTAGTTTTTTTTGTGTCATAGCATAGATAATTTTATCCCGAGTGTTCTTAGCCATTTATATTATTTTATATTTATTATTTTGAAGATATCGCCGCCGGATCCTAGAAGCACCTCGTCTGTAGAATGGTTAGTCGCTTACAAAACGTACGCTGGTTTGAAGTTCGAAGGAAGTTTTTATCCTTGATGACTATCCAAAATTTAAATTTAGTTGTACCTACTTTATACCTATAAGTGAGTTTCTAAATCTCTTAATGGACTTAGAAATCACCTATAAGATTATTACAATGACATCTAATTTAATTTAAATGGTTTAAAATTTCTAACTAATAAAGTAGTATTACAATCAAATTATAGAAATTAGAACTATTATTTACAATTGAAACAATTGAGCTAACAATTGTTGAAAACAAACTACAGGTAGCTCAACTGATCCATATCAGTTAAATAATTTTCTTTGTGAATGAAGACTATTATCAATTGTAATAAAATAAGTAAGTACCTCAATTACCGAATAAATAAATAAAATAAATAAATAATGCTGGACAATTCACACAGCATTATCTAGCCCCAAGCTAAGCAGAGCTTGTGTTATGGGTACTAGATAAATGATATACGTAATACAATACACTACATAGATAGATATTTTTTATTATACATAGAAAAACATCCAGAACCCCTGAACAAATATCTGCAGATCGTACAAACATTTGTCCCGAGGCGGGAATCGAACCCGCAACCTCCTGCGTCGCGCCTGCGATCTTCGCCCGCTGCGCCACAGAGGTCGTCAATCGTCGTCAAGAATACTGAAAAGCAGTAAAATAAGTACCTCAATAACGCCAAGTCATGATACTTCTCCCTGCGCGTATACTTCGGATGTTTGATGATCCTCGCGATGCCGACGTCGGTCTCGTCATCCCATGTGTTACCGCCGAGCTCGACCACGCCTGTCCGCACCACGGTCGGCTCTATCCTGCGAATACACGAAGGTTTAGGAATCTAAGTAGGTAATGAACTAACCCTGAAAAAATATCAAGGTTGGAAAGCACCGCTTCCGAAAATATTTACTCGGATGAGAGAAAATCGAATTTTCTGATTCGTTTTTAAGTAAAACCCACTCCTATATCACTTGCTTAGGATAACGTTTGCACGAAAATGAATCAGAAATTTCGATTTTGGTTTTTGCGGCCTGGCTTGTATTTTTCCAAGGTTAGGGTCTTTGTAATTTTAGTGAAATATAGGGTGGGCCAGAGTAAAATTCACTTTTGAAAACTTTATAAAAATATACTGATAGACTTAGAGATTTTATTTAAAAAGTAACTTAATGTAACATTACTGTAATTTATTTATTGAAAATAACATCATCGTCCAGACTTGTCTCCGCCGGATTTCTTTTTGTGGGGATACCTTCTAAATAAGGTGTACTCCAATAAACCGCAGACAATTACCGCCTTAAAGAAAACATTCAAACGGAAATGGCGGCTATATCGACAGTGACGTGCCGGCGCGTTTTCGAAAATTGTAAGCACCGCTTAGAAGTGTTTTGCGGCGAGACGGAGAACATCTAGACGATGTTATTTTCAATAAATAAATTACATTAATGTTACATTAAGTTACTTTTTAAATAAAATCTTTAAGTACTATCAGTCTATCTTTATAAAGGTTTCAAAAGTGAATTTTACTCTGGCCCAGTACGTTATTATTTATTTTTGAGTAAGTACCTACCTAGTAATCATTTATAGTTAAGTAGTACCATATTGGAGCATAACAGAGTACCATAACAGATGCACACAGATCTTACCTCATGTACATATCCGACGATCCTATCCATACCAGGTTGTCTGGTAGAGAACGCTCTTGAGCGATAACACCGCCAATTGTCACTTAGATTATAATTATTTCATTTTAAATTGTTTCTTAGTATTTAAGTGTGCAATAAAGTATTTTCTATCTATCTATCTATCTAGTCTATAGGCACATTGGAACGGACTCGTAGATAATTTTTGAAGGTTGTGATAGCGGACTCAAAGGGGATCCCTTTGAGTCCGCTCCAATGAGCCTTGACCTCATCATCATCAGGGCTCAGGAGAGCGATTACAGTTCTCGATAAGGATCGATATAAAGTTTTTTAACCTTACGCGATCAGAACACATTGTCTATACTTCTATACTAATATTATAAAGAGGAAAGATTTGATTGTTTGTTTGTATTGAATAGGCTCCGAAACTACTGGACCGATTTGAAAAATTATTTCACCGTTAGGAAGCTTACTTTTCAGGGAGTGACATAGGCTATACATATTTTATCCCGGAATTCCCACGGGAACGGGAACTACGCGGGTGAAACCGCGAGGCGATCGTCTAGTAATAAAATAAAGAAAGAACAGTGTGGTAGCCGATGTTAGGGAAAAATCAAAATCTTCGAACCCTTTTGTAAGTGTCTTTGATTATTTAAAACTACTGTAGGTACGGTAAGTACCTACAGTAGTCACACTAATATTATAAATGCGAAAGTTTGGATGGGTGGATGGAAAGATGGATGGATGTTTGTTACGTCTTCACGCCAAAACTACCGAACAGATTGAGCTGAAATTTTGCATCGGTGTAGCTCTAAGCCTGGAATTATGAGATATAAAGTATCCTAGATTTGATTCCAGGATTATAATTACTTGTATGCAAAATTTCAGCCCGATCCGTTCAGTAGTTTTGGCGTGAAGAGGTAACAAACATCCATCTATCCATCCATCCATCTATCCATCTATCCAAACTTTCGCATTTATAATATTAGTGTGATGTGATGTGATAGTGTGCTACGTGAAGTGTGACGTGATGGTCATTGGTCAGGTGATCAACCTCCTCAACCTCAACAGCCTGTATTGGTCCACTGGACGCAGGCCTCCCCCTGATAAGCGCTTTGATGGCTTTTATCTTATGGGGGTAATGCCCATAATCCCCACGCTGGGCATGCGGGTTGGGGATCGCAGGCCGGTGGTAGATATGTTCTGCAGGGGGCGCTTCTGCCCGCCCCCGGTGGATATCCCTTAGTCGCCTCTTACGACATCCGCGGGAAGAATTGGGGTGGTGCAAATTCTAAACCACCACACAGCTGCAGGTGATCAAACAACGCAAGAAATAACATAAATACATACCTACCTACTTAAAGTTTTCTTCTTACAAGGAAAACCTTTTTTTGTGAGATATAGGTACTCGTACCTTTCATAATAACTAGTAAAACCTCATTATACGTAGGTAACAAAGGTGTTGATTTTCCTTGAGGATATAAACCAGTAGGTGCCTCTGTTGTATTATTATAATTATAAACAATACAAAATCTTATCTTACTTCTTACTAATATTATAAAGCCGAAAGTTTGTGAAATCTGAATTTTTGTTACCTAGGATCTCCAAAACTACTGAACAGACCACGATGAAATTTGGCGTGCGTTTAGAGCAAAGCCTAACTTAGATAATAGGCTACTTATTATACCGAAAATACGCGTGCGAAGCCGCGGGCAGAAGCTAGTACAATATTAGTAATGTTCAAGGGTTCAATCGGTAGCCAGCCTGGCTCTTGGGAATTTAGTCGCTATGGAGCGTTTCTCGGGAGCGGACCGTCCGTTGTGCGTACGCGAGTTTAAAGGTCGATTCACACATATCAGTAAAGTCACAGTTCCGACACAGTACCGGCACAGTGCGAAACATTCTTTCATACATTCTCTGCCGGTGTCGGCACTGACACTGAGAGCACTGTGTCGTCACTGACACTGACAAGTTCGTAGAGTTTCGTTCATAGAGAATGTATGAAAGAATATTTCGCACTGTGCCGGTACTATGTCGGTACTGTGTCGGAACTGTGACTTCACTGATATGTGTGAATCGACCTTTATTCTTGCTCCAGTTGAATTTTGTACGGGTGCAGTTAAATCTTTGTGCAAAATGCGGCATAATGACGATCTGTGCACGTTTAAGGCCACAGCACGCTTCCGAATTGAAAGGTTCGGATCGTCCCGAAAAGACTGGGTGACACTGTCTACGTTTTCGAAGATCTTGGACGCCCGGATTTTGGGGGACGAATATGTCGAATGCTGCAGAATTTTCCGCGTGCCAGTGTTCCGCCGGCTGTCGTTACAATGTTACATCAAAGAATTAAATTAGATCCGTCAAGTGTGAGTGTAACTCGCGCGCCGAGGGTTTCGAATGTTTGTCAATTATATAAATATGTACTAAAGGTACCCTAAAAATGAACGAACGGAGCGCGGTGTGTACTTCCGGGCGAATCCTCATTCAATTATAAAAAAATAAATAGTGCTGGACAATTCACACAGCATTATCTAGCCCCAAGGTAAGCAGAGCTTGTGTTATGGGTACTAGATAACTGATATATTTAATACAATACACTAAATAGATAGATATTTTTTATTATACATAGAAAACATCCAGAACGCCCTGGACAAATGTCTGCAGATCGTACAAACATTTGTCCCGAGGCGGGAATCGAACCCGCAACCTCCTGCGTCGCAGGCAGACCTTCGCCCGCTGCGCCACAGGGGTCGTCAGTTGCAGCGGTTGCACGCGTCGTTCGCCTACCTTCGCTGGGTTTCACATTTGTTCGTGTGGACACAACAGCAAAAGCGAGTGAACGTTCATCGTCGATCGTCAAATCCCACTCATTCCTTCGATCGCTGTGTTCGCTTGGTCTGTACCCACCCTAATACTCACTCATCAATAGTGTCGACGCAGTGCGAAGCTGTCAGTACATAGTCTTTTGAGATCACCGAGCCACCGCATTCGAAAGTATACCCACGTCCTGGCTGTCGTTCGTAGCCTAGCGCCACCTGGAAACCGAAATAACCTGTTTCAAATGTTTATTTCGGAAGCAATTAGTTGGGTAATTACCTGACGCTATTGGACGCGGATAAGCGAAAATAATATAATGGGCGAGTGGTGTTAAAATCAACCGGAAAACAAAATTCACGCTTTAAAAAATTAATATATATAAATCAATTGATGTTCGTTAGTCTCGCTAAAACCGGCTTGACCGATTGAAATACGTTTTCGTTTTGATTGCTCGAATACACGCGTGGTTAAAAGAAAAAAAAATTAGGTGATATCACGCGGTCGTCTAGTAAATATCTACTAGTTAGTCAGGTTAGTGCCTAGCCTACTTCTACAAAAAAAGCTCTTTCTCTATGTTCGATATTCGAGAGAAAATATGTTTTTATAAGGAACTTTTGAGTGTTACGGTAAATGAGTGAAAATGAAATATCTAACTTGACTTAGAGTTTTCTATTTATTCAATTTGTATGCGTATTTAATTTATTTGTTAGGTTAGTTATAGTATTTTATGTATTGCATTATATTATGTAGTGGTATATTTAATAAGTAGGTTAAATAATAAGGTTTGCTGGAAGAGAACTCTTTATAGGGTTAAGCTCGCCTTTGCCATGATTTTTCCTGGAAAATGTTATACTTGTACCAATTTTGTGCAATAAAGAATTATGAATTAAAATTAAATCATATATCCTCTTTGATGCACCCACTATTTCCTTTTTTAATGTACCCACTTTTACAAATTTGTCTCTCTCTCCCAATAAGAGAACTCTTGTTAGCATTGATATAAGTAAAATTCTGTAGATATGGTACGTTCTCCCATCGCTATCTCAACAAATGGCCTGTGTTGTGTTACAACTAAACGCAAAGACAGGCTATTTTTAATCTATTGCAATATACCTACTACCTAAATGTAGGTACAACAATGATGGAAAGAGGTAGGTATCTAGACCGAAGTGCGATCGAGACAACAATACACGCTAAACACGTACGCCGGCAGCGCCGGTCCGACTGTAACTGAGGTGGGTGGACACAATTGGACTCAATTTGAGCGTTCCACTTTCGAGAAGCTACTGCCTAATCTCCAGAATTTTATTCACATCGATGCTTTTTAGGGTTAACCTCGCCTTTGCCATTATTTTTCCTGCTAAATGTTTTACTTGTACCTATTTTATGCAATAAAGAATTATTAAATTATATCAGGTTGTATGACTGAACAACATGCCCTGTTAGGGCTCAGGCAATTCAAAAGTGGCTAACATAGGTATTTGTTACCTACGTACGCCTGATAATATAATACTCGTAGTATGACGTTATTGGGTTATCAGGCTGTAAATTACAGTTAGGTAGTTTACGAATATTGGGTGGAAAATACTATAATTTTGTTACGTACTTTGGTAGGTAGGATGTAGTAATATGCGTGGATGGAAAAATAATTATGGCGTAATTTAAAGATGATACTTACCTTAGATGTAATTATGGAGAATAATATGGCGTATTTTGAAGATAACCTTTGATGTAATTATATGGTATTATCTATATGTAAATAACGCGTTCTAATTTGTTACTATTTCTTTGTCAATAAAGGTTTTCCGATATAGGGAAGTTTGTGAGAGATTACAGTTGCTACTTTTACTCGATTCTAGAATCCAAGATATTTTTTGTAAACAAAGACATACTTATACATAACAACCTTCCTCAAACTGATAAAAATAATAGAAAACCACGATGTGGTACTCCGATGATGTCTTCTCCAGTAGTGTAGTAAAATACATATTTTGCCGTCAACATTTCGTTTCTTAACACATACCATGCGATGGAATGTTGACGTACGTCAACACGTCGAAGTGAACCTACTCTCCTCGCCGACAAAATGCAGGAGAGTAGGCTGCGATGGTATGGGCACGTGAAGAGAAGACCGCCTGATTATGTGGGGAATTTAGCACTACAGTTTTCCATCCCCGGGCGAAGGTCCAGAGGGAGACCCAGGACACGATGGAAGGATGTAGTGTTAAAGGACATGAGAGAGTGTCAAGCTTCCAAAGACGACGTCGAGGATAGAGCGAAGTGGAGGAAATCTATAAGGAGAGCTGACCCCACCGCCATATGGGATAACTAGCTGGGAAGAGAGAGAGATTTCGTTTATTAACACCTTTGTTTACAAAAAACTTCTGGGGTCTATGCATAACTAAGTATAGAACATCATTAAAAAAATAGCTGATTTATAGTGGTTTTTGGAAATAGGCCTTTTCCTTTGTAGAAAATCGAATCAATTGAATTTTCAAAAAATATGACAACCTGTAGGTATTATTGCACCAACGGATTCGGTTGCTGTAAGGATCAATTTTTGCAAAGCAATGCATTATTGAAAATGAAAGGAAAGGTTTGAATCTAAGAAGCATAAATGTGAATATTTTAAGGTAGGTAGAGGTACTTGCTGCTAGCGAGGATACTAGGTGAGCCTGTATTTTAACAGGGTTTATCATATACACTGTAGACTGTTTGCAACAGTCAGCAGTTAGCTCAATTGTTTCAATTGTAAATACTAGTATAATTTTCTTTGTGAATAAAGATGTAATTATTCATATAACCGATAAAACATATATTCGATATGAATCACACTTCACACAAATATTATAAATGCGAAAGTTTGGATGGATGTATAGATGGATGGATGTTTGTTACTTCTTCACGCCAAAACTACTGAACGGATCGGGCTGAAATTTTGCATACAGATAATTCTAGGCCTGGAATAAAACATAGGCTACTTTTCATCCTCTAAATAATTTGCCATGATATATAAATCACCTTGAAACGTTTATAGAAACAACGCGTGCGAAGGCGCGGGTAGAAACTATTTTAGTAAATAAACAACACTCAAAAACTTAGTTTTCTCAAAATTTGAGCCAATGACTTTTCACGACTTTTCTCTCACTCTCGAATTTGGCTGTCCAAAAAGTCATCCTGTACAATTACTTTTATTTAATGCATTAAAATCACGCACTTAAATTTAATTAAAATTACTTGCTTATATTATGAAGGCCAGAACAGATTGATTACTGCACAAGCAGATCCATCCAAACACATACCTACAAGTCGAGTGGACACGTACAGCCACAAATACTTTTATATCGATGTACGGCCGGGATTTGAACTTGTTGACCTTTGTATCAGCAGACGAAGAATTTTGTTATCAACTCAATAACAAGCGCTTTAAATGTTAAAGTATATTAGACCAAAACAATTTTCGTAAAGTCGCACAGTAGCGTTCGCTACTGTAAAAGTGCAGGCGGTAAAAGTAAGCTTTCGACATCCGAGACCGCCGAGTTTGTACCAAAACCTGTACCAAGTAATCAGAAAAAGGTTGTATTCCCAAAAAGACAAAAGAAAACTTTTTACGTATGCTTTTTTACTAAAGAGACAATAAAGTTCGATAGACTCACCATGTGTGGGAACTCTCCAAGCGACGCTGCTTCCCCTCCCAAGATGTGTTGGTCCAGTGCATAGATGGCTGAATCGATGATTTTTTGACATTCTGGAACCGAATTGTAGCGATCAACACTTGACCAGTATCTGGCGCTGCGCATCAGCATTGCCATACAGCATCGGGGCAATGCTAGCCTTGTCTTGGGGACTCTTTCGATTAGTTGGATGGAATGGATGATTGATATGGATCAGTTGAGCTACCTGCAGATTGTTTGCCAGTCTGCAGTCCCAGCCCCCGGAACCCCCTCCCCCCACCAAAAAATCTGATATGGGTATCGTTTTCGACTAACAAGAGGGTGAGGATTACTTATTTGATGACGGGGGGCATGTGTCTAGTATAGGGGAACAGCACGGCGAGCGAAGCAAGCCGTGCTGTGACTCCCACGCCCACTATTAATCGAAAGGAACTTCGTTCCATCCGGGTGTACCTTGACTCCTCTCAAGTTTTTTTTTTCTAAAATCTTTGAAGATAGCTTCCATGATTTACGAAAGTATTTAAGGAGGGAGGTGAATGAGTACCTATGACATTCTTTGGACGATTATCGCCTACCCATAGTCACAACACAAGCGCATTTCGGTACATTTAATGAGTGAGAGACTCCTGTGTCCAATGAGGATCCGTAACGTTATAGCAATTTCAATAGAACTAGTATCCACGTTATTCTGTATGACATTAGAATGATATATCTTTTTAAATTATCCAAATCGGACCATTACGTACGAAGTTATGACTAAATTACTAGCGAAGTTCACCGAGTGACCGCCGCGGGTGCGTGTGACGTCACGGGCTCGGTCACCGCCCGTTAACAGTTTTTAGTGATTTATTCCGAAACTATAAGTTTAGGAAAAACAATGACAGAACCAAATAGAATCAGTTTTGAGAGACCCATCGAATAATAAAAAATAAAATTAATTAATTTAAAAATGTAAAAAATTCCATTCGATGGGTCTCTTAAAGAGTCTATTCGGTTGTGTATTTTGTTTCCATTTTTGCACTGTGTGTTATGGATTTCTTAGCTCTATAAATCAGCAAATCGTGATGTCTTTTAAAAGATTAAGAAGCTAATAATGAAAAAGGTGTAGGCATGGTTGTGTGGTAAACCCTTAGTAAACCTGTAAGCTAATTTACCTCAGTATTTTTTTATATGACTATATAGGTAGGCATAGCTATACTAACTACCGACATAAATTAAATTGTGAAGAACAATTTACTATCGATAGAATGTTTCTATAAGACCTTGAGACCTTCTGGAAACATTAAAATAAATAAATAGACTTAGTACCTCTATCTGCTATCCTCTGTGAGTTTGAAGCTGTTGAAGTTTTCTCAGTTGAACCTATAAAAGATTATAATTAATTATCAAATCCTATATTTTTACCAACTAGAAGGAAATTGGAGATATCTTGAAAAGAAATCACCAATTTGCACTTCACATCACACTAATATTTATAAAATGCGAAAGTTTGGATAGATGTTTGTTACCTCTTCACGCCAAAACTACTGAACGGACCGGGCTGAAATTTTGTAAACAGGTAGTTGACCTGAAATAAAACATGGGTAGGCTACTTTTTATGACATAAATCAGTTCCCATGGGATAGAAATAACCCTTGAACGTATCGATAGAAACAACGCATGCGAAGCCTAGGACAGAAATTAGTGTACTTATAAATCTGTTATAGGTATAACGCGTGGAATTGCATGGATTTAATAAAGTTCTGCACAACCATACAAAATTTATAGATTCGCGATGGACACCTCCAGATGGCTGAGCATGGACAGCCTAGGACAGCTTTTGTTCGAGGTTTAATCCATCCATACAATGCTCATACAATGCGTAAAAAAGCTAGCCTAGGCTCTCCAATTGTCCATTTTAAGACTTGTGGACACGTCTACTTAACACAAACCTAACAAGGTAAAGGCATCACGGCTAGAGGTTGGTCACGCTCAGCGTAAAAAAAATAGTTTTTTTTTCTATTTTCTAGGTTCTGCACATAATTTAGATAGCAGATAAGAAGTTTCGCGCACATTGTAAGCCATTTGCTATAAGCCTGAGCTAAAACAATTTTAAATTGATTTTTTTATGCGTAAACAATCACCTTTGAAAAGATTGAAGTTAACAAAAAATCTAAATGATCACTATATTTCATAGTTCCTAGTTTTTTACTTATGTACCTAATTAGAAATTTCTGACGTGTCCAAGAGTCATGTAAGGTCTGTGTTTTGAGTTTTTGACAAAATTTAAATAAATAAATAATGCTGGACAATCCACACAGCATCATCTAGCCCCTGGCTAAGCAGAGCTTGTGTTATGGGTACTAGATGACCGATATACATAATATAATACATTACAAAGATAGATATTTTTTATTAGACATAGAAACAAACTCAATCGAACCTGCAACTTCCTGCGTCGCAGGTGGACCTTCGCCCGCCGCGCCACATCGGTCGACGGTCAATTTGTATGGATTATTGGTTATTTGGATGTACACTTACTTGTACCAAATCTGGAGTCTGTTGCTCTAGGGCAGCATATGATTTCTAATGCACCATCAAAGCCACAGCGCTCAAAGTCATGTCCCCTTTTTATTTTTATTTGACTGCAATAAAATAAATGTTACCATGTATCTTTCTAAGTAATAAATTTATATCAAAGAACTTAGCCTTATGACTTCGTTTTAGTGTTATAATATCCCACATAACTAAGATTAGGACAGTCTACATAGATGTCATTATTTAAAATTTATTAAGTAGTTAAAATTATTAAACAACTTAACATTTAGCTTAGCATAGATGCCAAAGATTGAGGCCTCATTTTATTCCTGGGTCTTATACTTATCTAGACCATCGCCTTTCGGTTTCACCCGCGTAGTTCCCGTTCCCGTGGGAATTCCCACAAACAAAGAATCAAATCTTTCCTCTTTAAAATATTTGTATAGATATAGCAAGATAAATATTTTCACGATCTGGTTTGGGGTACCATTGGATTAGAACCACCACTAGCATTTCATAAAATGTACATTTGAGTGTATTTGCCACCTAGCAAAATAATTGCAGTTCCCTAGCAGGGTACTTGTTTGAAACTTTTTATTTATAAAACCCCCTGTACAACATGTTTGCAATAAAAATTGAGTATTGAGTAGGTACAAAGCAACTAATTGTTTTGATAATGCAGGTACTGGAGTTATTGAAAGTTTGTGCTCACCGTATTGCTGGTTCACAAGATGTTACCAAGGAACAGGTTCCCACCGGAAAATTGCTATTTGGCACGCATGAGTCACCAACTATTAAAAAAATTAAATAAAGTTAGTAGGTATTTACAAAGATAATCATGAAAAACAAGCGAAATAGAACCAAACTTACGTTCTTCTGTTGCTGTTATTATAAACTGGAGCCAAAGACACAAAAATCCTCTAGTCCACATCTTGCTACACCAGCCGAGTGTTTCGCGGTTCACAGTTATTTACTTACTTCGATTCAAGAAGCATCTAAAACTAATTTTCCTCGTTTGTTGCAGAGATAAACCGGTTCGTCAAAAGTAAATAAAAGACAACAGGTTGATAAAGTATCAGGTTTATGATAGAAAACCAATTCTGGTTGTTTCTTGAATAGGTAGCTGACGAAACAAATTATTTTGGATACATACAGCTTTACGTGCTGTAATTTAAACTTCAAATCAAAAAGTTAGCGGCAGCATCACGCTTTCCGCGCTCAATAAAATACTACGCGCTGCGGCCTGCGCGCAAAAACACCACCCACCCACTTAACCACACCACACGGGAGACAATAATGTACAACCAAATATTGTACGGCACAATAATTGGTGACCAAATTTGTACAGCCTAATAATTCGTGTACATGGCTTCTGATTATCTTGGTGAACATTATAATGACGTACAATATCTGGCTGTGCTTTATTGACACGTGACGAGCTTCCAAACTCAATTTTGTCCGGCTTTTATTGCACACACCAATAATTCGAAGACCATGACACGGATTATTGGGTGTACAATATCGGGACATGCATTATCAGCACGTGTTGATATTGTACACCTAATAAAACGAAGCCACTAGAAGAGAGTAGCTGTCAAATCGATGCTGCCTTTACACCGCAGTGATGCCTCTTACACTAATTTTGGCTTTCTTATCTGGCAACACTGCACCCATGGCTTTTACGATTGAAGATCGTGCACCAGGTGGCAGCACAGCACTGGCAGCAGTGTTGCCGGTGCGGACCTTTTTGGTCCGTTTCGGACTTTTTTCTGCCTCTGCGGATCTTTTGCGGACCATGACTCTTTGCGGATCTTTTCGGACCAAAACGACAATCCAAACGACCTCGGTACATCGCAGAGCAAACCTCAACATATGAAAAAAAATTAATTAGTATTTACGAAAAAAGCCAGGCAGTATGGCTCAGTAGGCAATAGCATGTCCAGTGGTGGTGGGACACATTCATTAGAGTAGAAAATTGTTCTACGTCTATGGTTACATTTTCACTTCTCTCATGTGTATTATCTTTAACTTTTCTTTGGACTTTAACTTTTTTTCGGTGGACTTAGTGAGTTTTTGCAAAGTCACTTTAAGAATGTTTGAAGTTTGAATTTAAATGAGTACGTATTAGCAAGGAACCGACTGAAGAGGTAGCTTGAATCACTGAGGCTTGAATGTAATTGCGTGACGTAGGAAATAAGAAAGATTACAGGAAGAATAGGTAAGTAGGTTGATAGATAAGTAGCTAGTGTTTTTTAAGTAAATAGACTTGAGTTTCTGGGTTGGACGTTTTCCTTCACTCGCACGACGACAAAGTTGGGCGCGTCGTCTGCTCTACATAAATTTATTTGAGTGTGGGACTTTTTTGAAAATTTTTAGGATTCCGTTTAGGGTTCAAAAGGAAAAAAGGAACCCTTATAGGATCACTTTGTTGTCTATCTGTCTGTCTGTCTGTCCGTCTGTCAACCCTCTTTCCTTAGGAACGCGTGGACATATCGAGTTGAAATTAACGTCAAATTACTCAAGGCCGTAACTTCTTGAAGCCGCGATATAAATAAAACTTTAAAGTCAATGCACTCAAAAGTAACAGCCGTTTATGTCCGAATATTTTGAAATTTCCAAGGGAATCACATGCACACAAAACCTATTGGGTACCGTAGACCTAGAATCATGAAACTTGGTGAGCAGCAAGTTCTTATAGCACTAGTAAAGGGAAAAATCCGAAAACCATAAATTTGCAAATTATTCACAAAAAAAAAAATACTTTTAATGCTCGCCATGGACCAAAACCTATAGGGTACTTCCCGTAGTAATTATGAAATTTGGCAAGAAACAAGGCCCTATAGTACAAATAAAGGGAAAAATCCGAAAACAGGAAATTTGTTGTTTTTTCTCAGTAAAAAAATTTCTTGCTTTAGACCAAAACCTTATAGGGCACTTCCCGTTTACCTAGAATCATTAAATTTGGTAAGAAGCAAGATTATATAGCACAGAATATAACGAGAAATATCTGAAAACCGTAAATTCGTAATTTATTAACAAGAAACTAATAATTTTTGACTCCACCTAAATATACAGGGTACCTACTTCGTGTTGACCTAGAATCATGATATTTGGCAAGAAACAAGGTTTTACAACTAAACGGAACCCTAAGCGTGCGAGTCCGACTCGCACTTGACGTTTTATTTTATCTCAGTCTTTCAACCTTTGTAAAGTATAAGCAAGGTTTTCTGAAGTTCATCAAGATGAAGCAACATAAAGTACAATTCTTATGGAAGACTTAATATCCCCATTACGAGTAGTAATTAAAAAAAAAATCAAAACAAAATTTTCAAAACAAATCTTTTTGTCATATTTTGCACCATTCTGGCGTTCGGATCGGAGCTTTTTCATTTTGACCGCCGGCAACACTGACTGGCAGTCAAGTTTCATTCAAGTGTTTTATTGCTTTGCTTTGCTTTCATGTTGTACAAAGATCATAATGAATTGAATAGATTACAGCTACCAACACGTCATGAGCCCGGGTGGGGTACTGCAATGCAAAGTGCAAAATAAGTCAAGTCAGTGCTTCTATCATCGATCGTTACCGTCAGGGCTCCGCCCCGGTAAACATGTGTACCTACAGCATTGTGTGCTGTGCAGTGTCATGACAATGTGAAAGAGTAAATGGAAGGCCAATAGGTACTGGTCTTCAGGAAATGCGATCGTAAATGGCTAGTATAATCTAAATTAGTTTTCTAGTGTTGTGCCTAACCTAGCCTCTTAAAGTATTATTTATTTAATTGAATGTACCTACACACAGCCTCTGACATAACCTTTTCTGAAGAAAGTTTATTCATAGAGGCTCCGGCCAAACTCAAGTTACCTATAAATACTGTTGTGAATCAGAATCCCCTGATCATTAAGTACACAATATACTTTGAAAAGTTTCAGTTTCAAAGTATCCTATTATTTTATGGGATAGGGCCTACAAATTGCGTGTTCTTGTAAACTTCAAGCTATTGATATTAAAAATTTCAATAACGAATTTCGCATCTTCTATTTCAGAGGCAAACAAAAAACATGTTGCCAACCAACGACAAAAAATCATTTTGCCAAAGAAGAAGAAAGAAGTCAGTCATCTTTTATCTAAAAAGGAAGGGTAATCATTTTGTATCTAGTTTGTATAATGATTCATCGAATTGTTCAATACCACGAAGGTAAAAATATGGGGATGACATTGTTTATTATCTTCTTAAAGCAGTATACAATAAATAAATGCTGATCCATTCCTTGAAACCTCATCAGCCATATCTAATATACCTCATCATCATCAATGGCCTTTACATCCACGAAGGATGGTTTATGTAGTGTTAAATTTTTTAATATACCTCATTACTTATAAATAAATAATTAATGCTGAACAATTCACACAGCATTATTTAGACCCAAGCTAAGCAGAGCTTGTGTTATGGGTACTAACTGATATACATAATACAATACACTACATAGATAGATATTTTTTATTATACATAGAAAAACATCCAGAACCTCTGAACAAATATCTGCAGATCGTACAAACTTTTGTCCCGAGGCAGGAATCGAACCCACAACCTACTGCGTCGCAGGCGGACCTTTGCCCGCTGCGCCACAGAGGTCGTCAAAGTATAGTTATAGTTATCTCATCCTCATAAAGTTTAGTATTTAGTTGTTAGTAGTAGAAAACTTATCTGAACATCCTCTACACTAAAACCTTATTATTTTTTCATATTTTATTCCATGTTTCAGCAGGGCCATTGTAGAAAAAAGTGCAGTACCATGTTAATTCCTGTGGAAATTCAAAGAAGTAATGAAAAACCAGGATAATACATCTACACAAAATGGAAACTGTTATCAACACATAATAATATGTTCCCACTGCTAACATAATGCTGTAAAAGCTTTCTATGCTAATTGAAATCTTATTAAGGGACACATCATAAAGCCCTGCCAAAGATTGAAGAAGAGGAATTATTATGTTATTTTTCAAATAATTTCAACAGACAAAAATAAAAGGAAGCGAATAAAATGTCATGCCAACCCCACCTAGAGTGTGATAAGGGCACGGCAGAAGCAGATGAGATTAAATCACCCACTCAGTCATTAGGACCCAAACGGAACCAAATGATATTGTTTACACAACCCTCAAAAACAATTGATGGTGATGGGCGGGACAAACAATACAAGAAACAGAGAAAAGGTCTAAGTTTATTCTGCATCTTTATAGTCAGGCTGGGCCTGGTTATCAAGACAAACATGGAAACGGCCTTTGTCATAAGATCAACAGATGACATAAGTACACAACTCATGAATTTTAAAAGGGAACTATATTATTATAAGTATTAAGGTTTAAAAACGTGGATGTTTTGTTGACGATTCATATTTTATATTTTAATAAAGACATCATCTTATCAAGGTTCTTATTTTATTACTATTACTTTTAATTTTTATTACTACTAATTCAACCCTAGACTTCGCATGCAATAATTGGGGATAAAAAGTAGCTTTTATGTCAATCTAATTATAGAACTACATCTTTTGAAAATTTAAGCAGAATAAGTTCAGTAGTTCATGAAGAGATATCACTACCTAAACATTACATCCAACTTTTGCTTTTATAATAATAAGGTATCTCTATTAGTGAGTGCCTATTATTAGCTTTCTGTATTTATTTTAATTTCTATTGTAATTAGATAAGCTGATGGCAATCCAAATTAAATAAATAAAAAAGATGTAAGGTCTGGGTCACTTAGCTCTCCAGGACTATCTTAATGAATGTGTGAAGGTATTTCTGTAGGTATAGTCCAGTCATTTGGATCTAAATATGAGGTTACCTGGAATGTTTACCGGGAGTTTCGAAAGTAGGTACCTACCTAATTTAATAGATTTCGGACACAGAGACAATAAATTCACACACCTGCAAAAGAAGCACAGGCAGATGCTGGATGGGGCAAGCTGAATACCGGGCGACAGAGAGATGGAACATCCTTGTTTTTTTGAGTCGGATAAAACCTATTATGAATAATTCCATAAGGCGAATAGTTGGGTGGATAGTGGCGCCACTACATAACATATTTAATTTTATAATTACGTTATACAAAAGGAATTATCAAAAAATTGGACCGCGCGTAGACGATATCTATCATAAGCTTTTTTAAATGTATCTTGAATAGTTTTGTACTGTATTATTTAGGCAGATACTTGTTTCAAGAGTTTAGTTCCTATTGGTGGCCACCAAGCTCTCCAAACAAGGTTTTTGATTGAATAACACAAAACAAAACTATTACAGATACATTAAATAAAAGCTTGTGATAGGTATCATCTACCAGCGGTCCGATTTTTTGTTAATTCCTTTGTATAACTTAATGATTAAATTAAATAGGTATGTAGTGGCGCCACTATCACCCCTACTATTCGCCTTAATTTTACACTGTTGTTGTTAAATTACAAATACTACCCCTTACGGGAATATATTTAGAATATATTTTGATGGGACCATCTCGGGATTATTTTTAACTAGAAGATCGCCTCGCGGTTTCACCCGCGTAGTTCCCGTTCCCATGGGAATTCCGGGATAATATATATATATATATATAGCCTATTTCACTCCCTGAAAAGTAAGCTTCCTAACGGTGAAAGAATTTTCAAATCAGTTCAGTAGTTTCGGAGCCTATTCAATGCAAACAATCAAATCTTTCCTCGTTGTAATATTAGTACTTACTTATAGATAATGCCTGCATGCAATAGCGAAAGCACCAGCAGAGAAATCGGCGAACGTAGGTACAACAGACTTTGAAAAAAAAACCTACATTTTACCTAGGTACTAATCCCCGATATATTTACCTAGATACATATACATCATTGATCCATAAAGTGGGTAGGTACCTAATCTGTAACAACCTCGGGACAAAATATAAACAACGTGTCCCGAGGCGGGAATCGAACCCGAAACCATCTACGTCGCAGGCGGACCTTTGCCTGATGCTGTACCGATGCGTGATGCATCGGGCGACTGTCGTCGTTCGAATCGTTTGTCAATTATGTACCTAGGTAGGTACATAATAATGTATCAACATAAACTTATCTAAACAATGCCTCATCAGCAATGAATTGAATATAACAAAGGTAGGTACCATCAAAGGACTGTTTTAAAAGCTGACACGTGAGCATTTTGTAAAGAATCTCTACCCGATTTCTAGTATCTTTTCAGCTATTTGTGATTTTTATTTTTGCTACCTTCCTATATTAAAACATTGTAAGTACCTAGGTACCTATTGTAATGTATATTATTTTTATTTATATTTGAATATAATATTATACGTATGATATATTATAGTGTTCGTTTATTATTGTATAACTGTAATTTTTCTCTGTAATGAGACTTGTATCTAGGTTACTTTAATTATATAGCACGCCTTTTGATTTGTTACTACCATGTGTGGTTGGCAGGTAGATAATGCCATCGGCATTAAGCCCACCTTTTGTATACTTTAGATAAATGTGTGCAATAAAGGATTTAAATAAATAAAATCAGCAAAAGATCTACCTATCCAGTTTGAAACTCTTTTGCTTTGCGTTGGTCTTGGGTAACGCGTCACGCCTTCTTATTTTGTTTGTCTATTTTTCTATTGTTCTATAACTTTTTGTAGTTGGTTTATTGTTGCTAACGGTAATTTAACGGTAACCTTTAGATCTCGTATTATTATCTTAGAACAACAGAACACATGTCCACACTCAAATACAAAAAAGTCAAGTTCTGGGGTTCTTGGTAATTCATATTATTATGTATTAATATGAAATTGAATTAAAAATCTAAATAGGTATCCTAAGTTATGAAAAAGTTATAAAGTAGTGTATTATAGTATTAGTAATTCGTATTTTACCCACTTTTTTTCGCATTATAAAATGTATCGTAGATAAAGATAATTTATTTGCTTGAACATAGTGTAGCTTACGCAGATGTTAATAATATTTTAGTTTCAAATAACTTCTACTAACATTAGCATGCAAAAGTGGGTCTGGTCAGGTAACCCACGAAATACGAAGCTCCCATTGGTCTTAAAAAACAAAAGAAATCCAACAAGCCGGGGGTGGCAACCGGTCACTTCGTAGAAAAATCATCCTTGTGGTGTCTAGGTGAATCTTTTGCTGATCGTACCTATCAGGTAAGTATGTTATGTACCTACCTACACAATATCAGTACGAAATACGAAATGAACTAACATTAGGTACCTACCTAGATAAGGTACATAATCTTACTGACCCGACCTATTCAATGCTGTTGGTACCTAGGTACATTGTGGCAAATAGGTTAGTACCTTTATGGCCACAGACCCTAGCCCTAGCCACGGTAATATCCCTAGCATCCCTAGCATGGTACCTAAGTAATTATAATACCTAAGTAGGTTAGGTACCTAGAAGCCAAACTGTTTTTAGCATTATTTTGGCAGGTAGGTACTAACCTAAACTAATGTAGGTAGGTTAGGTACCGATATTATAGATAAAGTTCATCAAAACTAGAGATGGGCGTTGTCGTTGAATTTCCACAACGATGCGCATCGTTTTTGTCAGAATGGCATCCGTTGTGAACAACGATGTTGCCGCCAACGATGTCGGCCAGGTTGCTAACACAACACTGACACTAGGGTGTCGATGTTGCCGCCAACGATGTTGGCCGGGTTGCTAACACAACACTGCCTATTAGACCTATTAAACCTATCTAAAGCAAACCAAACAATTAAATTAGTAGGTACGTACCTACCTACCTACCTATTAGACCTATTAAACCCATCTAAAGCAAACCAAACAATTAAATTAGTAGGTACCTACCTACCTACCTATTAAACCTATCTAAAGCAAACCAAACAATTAAATTAGTAGGTACGTACCTACCTACCTATTAGACTTATTAAACCTATCTAAAGCAAACCAAACAATTAAATTAGTAGGTACCTACCTACCTACCTATTAAACCTATCTAAAGCAAACCAAACAATTAAATTAGTAGGTACGTACCTACCTACCTATTAGACCTATTAAACCCATCTAAAGCAAACCAAACAATTAAATTAGTAGGTAAGTACCTACCTACCTACCTATTAGACCTATTAAACCTATCTAAAGCAAACCAAACAATTAAATTAGTAGGTACCTACCTACCTACCTATTAAACCTATCAAAAGCAAACCAAACAATTAAATTAGTATTTACCTACCTACCTACCTGTTAAACCTATCAAAAGCAAACCAAACAATTAAATTAGTAGGTACCTACCTACCTACCTAATAAACCTATCAAAAGCAAACCAAACAATTAAATTAGTAGGTACCTACCTACCTACCTATTAGGTCCCTAGCCTACTCAAGGGAATATTTTTTTGTATTAGGATTTTGGCGTCTCGACATTATTAGGTACCTAGGTTCACACAAACACTTTTACAAGACTTTTTAAAATCCGCGGTGCGCACATCATCGTAATTTGCGTAATTAAAAAATCCAAACAAACGAAACGAATAACGAGCATATGAAACTTGCTGGAAGTGATATGAGCGTTTTAGACGGGTAGGTCCTAAATTACGGAATTTGAACAAATAAAAATAGTTCAATATCTAACTTGGTTCCTAGTAGTAGGGTAAATCTAAAATACCATAATACTTATATTATAACGAGACATTTGATAAAAAAATTAGATATCGTATTTTCTTAAATAATAAATAACATTGGTACATGGTTCATGCCATATCTAGTTAGATATAATAAAACGTTCAGTTCTATGTTCTAGCATCCTCTCCTCTCGCTCACACACACGCAGGCATGCGGGCGGTGAGGTATGGATGGATGTTCGTTGCTTAGGTTTGGCAATCGGCATCACTCGGCTGACATCGTTGTTCGCCATCCGATGCCGCGCCACTAACCTCCCCGCTCTTCCGATGTCGGTGTGACGTTCGTTTGTTGTCGGTGGCGATCGGCATTACTCGGTTCGACATCTCGTTGTCGCAGGCATCCGTTGTTCACCTATTCGCCATCCGATGGGAACAACGTACACTGACATCGTTGGTCAACAACGATGTTAGTAAAAACGACCACCTCTAATCAAAACAATCGTTTACTTTTATAATATACTCTTAGGTTGCGGGTTCGATTCCCGCCTCAGGAAAAGTATTTGTACCTACGATCTACCTAAGTACCTACCCATAAAAAAGCTCTATTCACATTGGAGTTTGGATGCAATCTATTTACCTACTAGGTATTACTAATATCTATATGTATGTACACATACTTGAATTGAAACTACCTACACTAGAAATTCGGCGGTAGGTACAGTGAGGTAGGTAGGTAGGTATTTCGGGATAGGTAAAATGAAAAAGTTTGACATAATATTATGAGTATTGAAAACTATAATTTTTTAACATTATGAAAGTAAAAGAATAAAGTAAATCTAGGTAGGCAGGTACCTACTTAAAATATATTTTTGGAACGTAGTTCCCTAACGCGCGTTGTGAAAGGGGGCTACCTAGACGGAAAAAATTGTAACGAAAATTGGAGCGACACTTTTTGCCACAGCTCAAGCTAGGCAGGTACTTTATAATCTATGTTAGGTACTTTCTTACCAACCTACTCCACCTAGGCAGTAGGCACATTAAATAGGTAAATAGTACAGTACGTCGACTCCCTAGGTACCTACCTACCTATCTATTTATAAATTACGTAGGTAGGTACCTTGTAAGCGTACCTACCTAAGCGTTGTACCTACGTAGGTAAGTTTTAGTGGTACCTACCTAACTAACTACCTACCTATTCGCTCTAGGATAGCCTAATAAAAATGAAATAAAATAATGGCATGTACAGTAGGGGTCAATAGTGTGACCTAGTTTATATATTACCTACGGCATAACTACAGAAAAATAAATTTGTCGCTAGACTAGGTACCTAGGTAGGTACCTACTTTCCGTGTGCAAGGGTTTCTAAAGACATTTTCTTGCACACGGAAAAAGGAAGAACAGGGGAAAACATCTTCATAGGAGTTCAAATTCAAACATCGAGTGGATGGAGTAGGTACCTACCTAGCTAGTCTCGCTCGCGACAAATTAATATTTCCGTAGTTACTTATGCCGTAGGTACCTAGTATTGTTCAAATTTAGAATGTTAAATGAATGATAGTAGGTACCTACCTAGGAGAAAAATTTTCAAAATGGAGGTGTTTCGTACCCGATACACATACAGATACATCGATAAGTACCTACCTAAGTACCGATTTTTGTTGTGTTTTGTAGTAAAATGTAAAGTACTAGCTTCTGCCCGCGGCTTCGCACGCGTTATTTCTACGGAAACGTTCAAAGGTAATTTCTATCGCATGGGAACTGATTTATGGGATAAAAAGTCTAGCCTATGTTTGATTCCAGGCATAGAGCTACACCACCGGTGCAAAATTTCAGCTCAATCTGTTCAGTAGTTTTGGCGTGAAGACGTAACAAACATCCATCCATCTATACATCCATTCCATCCAAACTTTCGCATTTTTATTATTAGTCTGATTTTATTTCAATTCATAAATTATTTAATAGAACGCTTAGTCAAAATCAACCATAGGTATGCAATTAAGATAAAGTTGATTTTGAATTGATTCTACCATTTCTTCGCTACTCAATTTGTGATGTAGTCAAGTCGGATGTTGATTTTATCGATTGATATCGATACAAGAAATTAAAAATATTTATTTAGTTCTAGTTTCTGCCCGCTGCTTGGCACGCGTTGTTTCTGTGGAAATGTTTTCTATCCCATGGGAACTGATTTATGAGATAAAAAGTATCTTCGATTCCAGGATTAGAATTGGCTGTACCCGCTGTATCTAGTCAAAATTTTAGCTCGATCCGTTCAGTGGTTTTGGCATCAAGCAAGAGATAATATAAACATCCATCTAGGTATCTATCCATCCATTCATCTTGACAACATCTGTGGCGCAGCGGGCGAAGGTCCGCCTGCAACGCAGGAGGTTGCGGGTTCGATTCCCGCCTCCGGAAAAATGTTTGTACGAACTGCAGATAATATTTGCTCAGGGTAATCTGGATGTTTTCTATATAAAAAAAATATTTATCTAGGTCGGTATGTAGTGTATTGTATTAAGTACCTATTATCAGTTATCTAGTACCTACCTATACCTGCCCATAACACAAGCTCTGCTTAGCTCAGGGCTAGATAATGGTACCTATGTGGATTGTCCAGCGCTATTATTTATTAGATACGGGGACGCTTCCGACTGGTATTGATTGTTTCAATTGCAAATACTTACTAGTATAATTTTCTTTGTGAATAAAGGCATTTATTTATTTATCAAAACATCCTAACTTGTGCATTTATAATATTAATGTGATATACATTACAAGTCACTAAATAGACATCAATTAGGTCCTCTCAACTTCATTTAAAATATTTATTGATTGTTTAAAATTTACTTACTTACTGCTGTTTGTATACCAAATAAATAAATAGGTAAACTCCCAACAAGGTTTATTTATGCAAATTGAACAAAATATCGAGTAGGTATAAATCGATATCGATAATGTAGTTCAATGTGTTACCTGGTTCAGCTGTGGTTCAGCCTTGGTCGAATAGCAGTCGATGGTCAACCTATCACGCGAATGTCAATCATAACACTAACGCAATTAAGTTTATAATCGCGACGAAAATACCACCATCTATGGTCAAGTAGAGGAATTGACTCGTCAATTGAATGTTTAAGTAAAATAAATCTTATCCCTAGAAGTCAAGGTTTATGGCCAAGTCTGTGACGTATGACGGCTAGTTTTGACTCAACAACCTAAAACTAAAATAATGTGGTATCATAGATCCAAAAAAACGGATGAATCGATTTTCGTTTAGTTTTTTTGTGTTATAGGTACCTAGGTAGATAATTTTATCCCAAGTGTTCTTAGCCATGTTTCCTCAGCATGTTTAATAAAAATCTGTCAGGCAGGGGTTTTTTAAATTTTGTTCCTGTTTGTTTCGTTTAACAAGCTGAAATGGCAGTGGGCCGGCCATATCTCGCGAAGAACCGACAATCGCTGGGGTAAACATGTTCTTGATTGGATGCCGCGACTTGGCAAACGTAGTGTAGGACGCCAGGTGGGATGACGACCAGCGAAAGACTGTAAGCAGATGCTGGATGCGGCAAGCTGAAGACAGGGCGCTATGGCCAGAGTAGCTATAGTGCTCATTAGGGGAGGCCTCTGTCTAGCAGTGGACTAATAAGTATCGGCTGATGATGATGATGATATGATGAATGCAATATAGGTACTTATGATTAAGTAAAGTACTGGTAGATTATAAATAAATAAATAATAATAAATAATGCTGGACAAGCAATATATACCTAATTAGCAGTGATCGGAATTAGGTGAGCTAAAATACCTAAAGTTCAAAGAACAGAGGCAAACAAAAAATGGAGACTTCCTTTCTACAATAATTTTATTGGAACCAATTGGGACGAAAATGAAATAATTGTCGCAGTTAGCAAGTATATTTAATATTAATGTTTATATAATATTACGAACTAATTCAAATCATTTCTAACCATCCAACCCAACCAACCATCTTTTTAACCAACTGCAAGAAGTTTAATATTTTATAACTTACATTTCTAATTGTTATTAACTCAGGTAAAAAACTGATTCACCTCATTGTTTTCTTTACCCAGAATAGCCGAAGCTTTAATATTAATATTATAATTTATGACCATGTTCATAATCAAAAACTGGATTTCTCTAGATGAAACTACCGATTATTTAGGTCGTTATATTGTAAATTTTCTAGTAAAACCTTTGAATGTGGTAACAAACAAACCATTTTTAATAGCTTGCAAAATGTTAGAAAAGGTGAATCGAGAGACAGTTGTTCAATTTTTTGATTGGATGTTTAGAAGATATGTGGGGAGACTCCTATGAAGCCAAAGTAGGAGATGTTTTAGTATTATGTTCTGATAGCATAGCATATAAAATATATTAAAAGCAGGAAGAATTTTAAAAACTATTTGCCGAATATGATGCATGTAACCTGTTTAGCACACGCTCTTAATCTCGTTGCAGAACAAATAAGGGCACAATATGTGGATGTTGATAGGTTAATTTCAAATATAAAAAAGATATTTTTAAAGGCTTCCAATAGAGTAAAAAAATTAAAGGAAAAGTTTCCGAACATGCCATTACCACCAGAACCTGTTATAACAAGGTGGGGTACATAGCTAGAAGCAGTCTCGTATTATGCTAAATATTACGGAAAAATTAAAACGATTGTAAGACTTCTTAGAAGCTCTGAAGCTTTATCCATCAGGCACGCTAAAGCTGTGCTAGAAAAAGAAACTTTAAAAACCGATTTAGATTATATTGACGAATATTTTAAAATCATTCAAATTTCATTAAAACGATTACAAAAGTCTAATTTACTGTTAACAGAATCTTTCCAGATATTTGACGAAACAAGAATTATTCTTAGCTGGTGTTCATCTGAAAGAGTCAAAATAAAACTAGAAAATGTTATGGCCAGAAATCCCGATCTAGATGTATATAATATTTGTGAGAATTTAGAAAAAGAATCGGAGAATGAAAATGAATCTTTGTCATACTATAAATAATGTACCTATAACTTCAGTTAATGTTGAAAGGTCCTTCTCTACCTATAAAAGGATTTTAAGTACAAAAGGAAATCGTTTAAAAATTTAAAATTTGGAAAAACTCATGATAATTTATTTTAATACTTCAGACGAAAATACATCTGATGATGACAAAGAAAACTCCATTCCTGATGGTGATGAAACATTTAGCTATTCAGATTAACTGACTAATTTCTACATCAACTGAAATAATATTCTCCTGTGTCTCTTAACATTTGGTTACTTTCATAATTTTTACGTTGATTCCAATGATTGTACAACATGAATAAATATGGTGTGAAAACTATAAAATTGCTTTTTTAACCTTTACCTACTTTGTTAGTCACAATAATATTATAAATGTGAAAGTTTGGATGGATGTTTGTTACTTCTGGGACGAAAAAATAAACGGACGAAAAATTGGGACGAAAAAATATTTAGTCCTAAGGCGTCTCTATTTGGTCTCTGTTATTTTTCTAACTTTAGGTATTTTAGCCCGCCTAATTCCGATCACTGCTAATTAGATACCTACTGGTTTAAATTTGTGGTAGGTAGGTACCTAATTTTGTTGCATTGCCCTTTCACTTTTCTTTCTAATTCCGTGGTCTTGCAGCCAGCATTCGTGGTGCTTACGACCTATTTAAAATTTAAATACCTAGATAAAATTTAAGGATATCAATAATGCTTTTCTCTCATTCGGGCGCTAGAATTGTTGCACGCTGCTTGCGCAGCGGCTTATAATTGCGAAATGTAGGTAGGATCAATGATGTAAATAGGTAGGTAGGTGGATAAGTAGGTAAATAAACTGTATACTAATCTACCTATTTGAAATGGAAAAACATTAGGTTATTTTATTTCACTCAAATTTCACTGCTGCGGTGTTGCCGCTTTGCCACTTACACGATCGAGACAAGACGTAGTGCGTTGTGTTCATGGGTGACAGAGAGAACGAGATAATGGCGTGCGGTGTTGTCGGTTTGATTGAACGAAGCTAGGGGAGGTTGGGCTAATATGAGGCTGATCTATTACTCGAATATCGCATCGAGGCCTTCCTACAATATTATTTTTTACCACTGCTATCCAATATTTTTCATAGTAGGTAAATATACAGATTTTAACATTTGACTTTCAACAGTACTTCTATTTTGTTTTAGATTTCTTAAAGACGAATTAATCATAGAGAAATGAAAAAATGCAAGTACAAGCAAGTCGTGAGAACCCAAAGACGAGACGATGAATGGATGCCAACGACTTACTCAACAATTCCGTTCAGTAATTTTGGCGTGAAGAAGTAACAAACATCCAACTATCCATCCAAACTTTAGCATTTATAATAAACTACTTTATTCTCATGGCTTCGCACGCGTTGTTTTGATGGAAACGTTTAAAGGTGATTTATATGCCATGGGAACTATTTACTAGAAAGAAAGTAGCCTATGTTTGATTCCAGGATTAAAATTACCTGTACTTATGCAACATTTCAACCCGATCTTTTCATAGGTTTTGGCGTGAGGAGATAGGTAACAAACAAACATCCATCCATCCATCCAAACTTTTGCATTTATAATATTAGCGTGATAACGAGATTATTATTATGATTATTAGTAATTACTCAATAAAGTTAAGTTAGAGTATTTTTTTGTTATTTTATTAATGTGATTACAAAAATTTATACCTATACTAAGTACTTAATACTATAGTTTGTCAATAAACATTATTATTTATAAATTTATTGTTAATTTTCTTAGTGCTGCTTCGTTGCACGTTCTCCCCCAGTTCGCCGATCCAGTCAGCCGATTATGCTAGGCTGTCATTGGCCGTCAGCCCGCGCTGGCCGCTAATGTAAAGTGAGAACAGATGTTCATCTCTTTATGACAACGGCACGGTAATATTATCCTATACAGTATTTGAACTCGGCCGTATCTTTGAAATAAATGCCTACAGCCGCGAGGTAGGTAAACATGCGATAGGGCTGCCCGCCTCCACCATTTTATTTACATTTGCCTACTTTGTGTTTCCATTTAGTTTTGTGATTGTAAATATAGATTGGTACTTTTTTTATATAAACAAATAAAATACTTTGTGAATTTAATGGGAAGTGTTCAATAAAAATGCGTGTTGTTTTTTGATTGGTAGATTTAATTAAAAAACCTGTTTATATTTGAATAACAAATCGGTCTTATAAATTTGCGACCGAAAAATATTTGCGCCTCGACTGAGACGTACAAAATGCTTTATTATTAAATTTTAGGAGATTTTTTTGGAGAAAAAGGAATATCTTTTACTTGGTTATAGATACCTGCAGCTACTTTCTTAAATATGTACCTGAACTTATTTTTAGAGAAAAAATAGCGCGGTTATTGTTAAAAAAACATCACACCATCCGTTCGTCACTGCGGCACAGCCGCGACTGTCTGCATGCTGAGCGCATGCCGAGATCGAGGCGCGTAGGTATAGCTCGCGTTTTGTCCGTTTGTATGACGTCGGATTACTTATAGGATAATAATTACCTTGACAACTGGCTCCCATATATCTCTGTGATCTCATAACATAACCTACTCAGTCATATTATTATAGGATAATATTACCGTGACTCAGCGGTGCAAGTAAATAAAGTTCCATAGGTCCTATGTACATAGATAGCTAAAGTAAAATCGCCATGTTTTTCTTTCTTTCGAAAAAATTAGTTATATCACAGTAGGTAGGTATAGGTAGGTAAGTACTTTATACTGTATTCTACCCACCTGCCTGCCTATAAATGTCTTAGTTTGGCACCAAGAAGTCTGATGATTGATACCTATTGGGTGTTTTCTAGGTAGGTACCTAAGTACCTTATTATACCTACACCTAATAAAAAGTATTAAAAATTGCTACAAATAGGTAGGTACCTACAAATTTATTTATTTTTAAAGTTGTCAGGTAGGACCTAGGTATAGTATGGTGGAAGTACCTAGGTAGGTAGGTACTCTTATTTCCGCATTTGAACTTGTTGACACAATAGATAAATACCTAGGTTGGTAAGGTACCTAGTATTTATCTATTGTGTCGTTGAACTCGAGTTGGTCCATTATGCGTTCCGTTAGCTAGCATAACTACCTAGGTAGTCTAAATCCGTCCAGAAGCACAGAATCTTCCTGGGGCCTTCACAGGCGTCGCGGAGTGACCTCGGCAAGTTTAGGATTTATGTTCGTTGTGCTGTTACTCCCTAGCATTCCAGGACTACCTACCTAGTACCTACGTGGGCAGCTGATTCGTCGTTGCTGATGCGTGATAGGTACACCCTCTGCGGGAGAGGGCAGTCTGTCGCTCTGATGGTGAATAAGTGTTTGTTCAGTGGGACTGTGTCCTGTTTTCCTACCAGGATACGCAAGTATGTAGAGTTATACCTCCTCGTAGGTAAAAAAAAGGTAAGTAAGTACCTAATGTAGGTAGGTACCTAATTAGGTAGGTACCTATACATCGCAGCTGTGATCTTGGGCTGCGATAATTTCCTACAAAAATGTGTCTAGGTAGGTATACTAATATTATAATGAGGAAAGATTTGATTGTTTGTTTGTTTGTATTGAATAGGCTCCGAAACTACTGGACCGATTTGAAAAATTCTTTCACCGTTAGAAACATTTAGGAAGCTTACTTTTCAGGGAGTGACCTAAGCTATATTTTATCCCGAAATTCCCACGGGAACGGGAACTATACGCGGGTGAAACCGCGAGGCGATCGTCTAGCTTATCTACTAGACTCTAGTACTTTATAAAGTAACTAAATTAAACTAGAATTTTAACTATTATAGATGTCGCCACTTAGTGGATTTGAAGTCAGTTTAAAGTTTTTAGAACACGCCAAATTATTTGCAAAGGATGGTACATAGGTACTACATAGGTACCTACCGACTAATAGCCTGGTCACACGCTCTGACTTGCGAAGTCAAGTTTGTGCAGTTATGATTATGATTTATGATGAGCAAAAATACTGCGCCGGTACAGTGGCCACACGTGCAAGTAAGCTCGTGAAAACTAGACTGCACAAACCTCATGTCATGCCATTCGTCTATAGGTCGATATACCGAACTGTCAGTACGGAGCATGAATCCTTACAGTAAACTGGATCGTGCACGAACATATTTCATTCATTTTAAAAGTACCCTGTGACATAATGTTTTTAAGGCTCATTTTTCCTTGTGACATCTCACAGTAAAAAAACGAGCTGAGTGAGAGGGCTTGAACTACTACTCTCAAGCCCTCTCACTCGGCTCGTTTTTCATTTATGTTATGATTTCACTTCGCCTTATGTAATTGAAATTCACAAGGAGAATATTTCGACTTCTATTACGTAGGTAGGTACCTATTTGGGTTCATGTTATTATTATACAGTACAGCCCTCTGACAACGGAGGCTTAATAATAAGTGGCAGAGAATCCTACTTTCCTACTATACTACCTATTCTACTAATTTTATTAATGTGAAAGTTTGTGTGAATGATTGTTGCCACGTATCACGTAGTGACGTTATTGTCTTTATGAGAATAAAGTTCTTTAAACCTTTGTATCTCCGTAACTACTTAAACTAAACTAACCGATTTAGATGAAATTAGGTACGTTTCTAGTTAAGGCTCTTTTTCAGGCTTATTTTCAAACCTTTCTAACCTCTGAGGGAATTGAAAAGGGTGATAAAGTTACTATACAAAATTATTATTCCTAAGTTGAATTCACTCGAAACTCGATATAAAGAAACTATACATAAATAAATAATTAATCACGTATTTTTTTTTGACCAAACTGCCCATGTGTGCAAAAAAACTTGAGATGTGTCAAGGGACACCCGGATGGAACGAAGTTCCTTTCGATTAATAGTGGGCGTGGGAGTCACAGCACGGCTTGCTTCGCTCGCCGTGCTGTTCCCCTATACTAGACACATGCCCCCCGTCATCAAATGAGAATCCTCACCCTCTTGTTAGTCGAAAACGATACCCATATCAGATGTTTGGTGGGGGAGGGGGTTCCGGGGGGCACGCGGGGGTCACGCAATCCGATACACGCCTGCTGTCATCAAATTCGTAATCCTTACCCCCATGTTAGTCGAAAACGATACCCTTATCAGATTTTTGATGGGGGAGGGGCTTCAGGGGGGCTGGGGGCACGGGGGTCACGCAATCCGACACACGCCTGCCGTCATCAAATTCGTAATCTAAGGAAGAAGAAAGGTTGTGGTAGTGTGTCATGTCAACCTATGTAAGGTCTCTGCCACACATTTCGAAACTAAAAGCGTCATCTTTTCAGTCTGGTCGAACTTACTTTTGACACTACGAAAACGTCTCATTCATAAAATATATTTTTAATGGCAACTTTTGTATGAAAATGTTTGAACTGGAACAGTACAAAAGAAGCATGACTGCCTTCATATCGACCAATGAGGAGAGAGATTCTCGGCCAATGGGAAGCAAGGTCGTTACGAAAATTGGCTCTGGAAGCTCGTCACGTGTCAATAATGCGCAAACCGATATTGCACGGCCAAATAATGTACACCTTGATAATCCGTGTCAGGGCTTTCGATTATAGGAGTGTACAATTACGGGCAGTACATTTATGGTTGTGCATTATCGACACGTGACAAGCTTACACAGGCTGATATTGCACGTCGAGATATTGTACACCCGGATAATTGAAACCGTTTTAACACGGATTATTGGGGTGTGCATTATAGTGCCGTACAATAAATTGTCGTGCATTATAGTGACCCCACCACACCACGACACGACACGGAACGACGCAGTGTTGCCGGCAGTCGAAATGAAAAAGCTCCGATCCGAACGCCAAAATGGTCCGAAATATGACAAAAAGATCCGTTTTGAAAATTTTGTGCAAAAAAATTTACTTGTCGTAATGGGGATATTAAGTCTTCCATATGAATTGTACTTTATGTTGTTTTACCTTGATGAACTTCAGTAAACTTCGCTTATTTTTGACGTGACAACGTCTTATAATTCGATAGAGCCGGCTGCACGCACGAAAAAACATGACGTCATGCGGCGTTACCTCATCATGCGGCGTTACCTCGCTCTGAGGTAACGCCGCATGATCATGTAAGGCTTGAAGTGCAAGCGAGAGCGCTCGACAACCGTCTCTCTCCTACTTGAGTGAGCGATGCGTCTGCGTTGTCACGTTCAACTATCGTCAGTAAACTGACTTTACAGACAACCAATTTTTTTTAAAGGTTGAAAGAATGACATAAAATAAAACGTCAAGTACGAGTCGGACTCGCACACTATGGGTTTAATTGTAAGACCTTGTTTCTTGCCAAATATCATGATTCTATGTCAACCTGATGTAGGTACCCTGTATATTTTGGTCGAGGGAGATAATCAAAAATTATGTATTATTACCAGTGATCGGAATTAGGTGGGCTAAAATACCTAAAGTTCAAAGAACAGAGGCAAAAAAAATGGAGACTTCCTTACTACAATAATTTTATTGGACCCAATTGGGACGAAAATGGAACAATTGTCGCAGTTAGCATGTATATTTAATACTAGCGGCCCGTCCCGGCTTCGCACGGGCGGACATTAATAAAAAAAAAAATTGGGATAAACGTAGGCTTCTAATATTTCTGTGGCAGGACATTTTATACTTTTATCCGACTGCCCCGTTGGTATAGCGGTCGCGTGTTCAACCGCTGATAATGTGGTCCCGGGTTCAAATCCCGGGTCGGCCCAAGATTTGTGTTATTAGGTATTTTCTAGCAAGAAATATTCACTGTAGCAGCCCGGAGTAAGGAAATTGGCGGTGTTAGATGGCATAACCTGCTTTCCGAGGCACGGGGGCGTGCCTCAGAAAGCACATTAAGTCGTTGGTCCTGCGTTTGACCTCTCCCCGGTCGTGCCCGCCCCTGGTGGATATCCCTTAGTCGCCTCTTACGACATCCGCGGGAAGATTTGGGGTTGTGCAAATTCTAAGCCGACACCACACACCAGCACACACACTTGTGCACTATAATATGTCCTGCGCATCTGGATAGTCTCCGATGAGATAGGCTGCCGTAGTTGAAATTCGGCTAGGAGGACATTAATTATTATTATTTTTACCTACCTCCTTCGCTGCGTTGCCCGGGTGCGGCGTCATTTATATTTCTAATAGTATTTTGTTTAGATTGACATTTTTAAATTCGTTATATCTTTTGAATGGAATGTCCGATTTGAATAATTCAAAAAGTAATCTACAGGTATTGAAACAGTCTTAATTATGAAATGATTTATTTGGATAAGGATTAATACAGAGGTATGGATAACATGGTCAGACGTTGGTCGGTATTTCTATCAACTTTTAAACAGTAAAAATATAGTTATACTGACATAACTACAATAGTTGGACATATGGTATCGCTGAGTTTTTTGTAAATATTTATATAGTCTTTAATATTGTAGAACATTTTTTGTTCTATCATCAATAGTTTCCGCAGCGCATGCGATGATAGACAATTTATGGCTATTTTTTTTAAACCTTGGGTTACATTATTGAAGTTTTAGAAGTGATCCCTAATTTTTTAAAGAAATAAATATAGCCTATGTTACTCAGGAATAATGTAGCATTCTAATGGTGATAGAATTTTTGAAATAGGTCCAGTAGTTTTTGAGTTTATTCGTAACAAACATTCAAAAATACAAAAATACAAATCTTTACTTTTTATAATATTATTAGTATTCATATATTAGTATAGAGTATAGATTAATGTTTTAATAATATAACGAAATAATTCAAATCATTTTTAACCATCCAACCCAATATTTTATAACTTACAGTTCTAATTGTTATTAGCTCAGGTACTAGTATAGTATTATAATATCTGTGGCTCAGGTAAAAAACTGATTCACCTCATTGTTTTCTTTTCCCAGAATAGCAGAAGCTTGTTGTCTATTTCTAGATTTTGCTATCTTTTGTTTGTCACTGGTTTGCAGTGTAAGTACCTATTCAATAAACAAGTTTGAATGGATGTTTGTTACTTCTGGGACGAATAAATAAACGGACGAAAAATTGGGACGAAAAAATATTTAGTCCTAAGGCGTCTCCATTTGGTCTCTGTTATTTTTCGAACTTTAGGTATTTTAGCCCGCCTAATTCCGATCACTGATTATTACATTAATAATAATTTTTTACAAACACTTTTTCTTGTCTATCTCCTCTCTAACGGTATGCAATATGCCATGAAAATCTTTTACTAACTTTACATAGTGCTAATTTTGTGTATAGAGACCATTTAGGCTGATATTCGATATGAGGGATAAAACATTTCTTGTGTGTTAATAACACGTGCAAAACTGGTTTAAACTGTTATCTTCCTCTAAAGCAGGAGTATGACGATGGCTGCATTCACTAACGAAGAGTATGCCGACATTTTGATGGTTTAAGGAAGAGCCAATGGTACTCTTTTTTTTAAAACGCTATAATTAGCCACAAAATCTCAGAGTTGGCAAGTCAGGTCATGTCACGATGACATGGACAGATTGGGTACGGCTACATTCCGTTTATAGCCCTCTGCACTGCACGATATGCGTGCACGAGAGTGCGTTTCATTTCGTTTTAATCATGGTGCTATATTGTTGAAACGGAACGCTGAAAATTCGATCTCAGAGAATCATTTCAGAGTTTACTCCAGTTTTAGCCGCGGTCGGTGATCAATGCATTTGACTCAACGAGTTTATGCTGGCGTCAAGTTACAAACAACGGCGTCCCAGTTAACAAAAATCAAACAAACAACTCGTCCACTTTTGAAATTTCGCGCCCAAATGAACTAACCTTCTGCCCAAATGAACTAACAGCCTTGTCTCGAAGGAAGTTCATGCGCCGCGCCCCATGGCTTTCCTGTGCGGTCTTGCAGCGCGCTGAAAGTAGAAAAGGAACGACTTATGCACGCATGAGCGCTCTAAGCGTAAAACGGAACGCAGCCCCACTCTGTCACTGTCATCAAAATTAACAGAAGTTTGGCTGCTGTCAAAAAATTAAATCTTTCATCATTCACAATTCATTTCATTCATAGTTTGGCAGTTGGCAGCATTGCTCATCGCGAGGTGGTTGTGTTTTGATAAAACAGCAAGTTTTTATTGAATCTAGGACTATTTCTAAAATAATAAATCCCTAAAACGAACATGTGAAATCCTCAACTCTCCCTATTGATTCAATATAAAATATCCGGGCAAAGTTCAATAGTGAAATGATAGTGATGTGATGATATCAAACAAGGGCATTCTTTAGGAAGAATAATATTATCGCCTGCGTAATGACCTCCCCAGGCGCTGCAGGCGCTCGGGTCGGCTTACACTCGGTCGCCGGGCAGATGGGACTAACTACCGCATTGCCAGTAGCTGGACCAGCCTCCGATTTCAGTTTAGCAGTCGCCGTCCCTCCAACTGGAATCAGTTTTGATCCTCGCGCTATGAGTTGTGGAGAATCCTCCTCTTCTGATTCTCATTCACCAGAAATGCCACCAGCTAAAGCAAGTGATCGGGAATCCCGCATCATAGCAGAAAAGCAGAGAAGAAGCCAATACAATGCTCTGATCAATGAAATGCTTTCTCTCTTGTCAGATATTGTTCAATCACAAAGGAAAGTAGATAAAACCAGTGTCCTAAGACTTGCAGCCAATAAACTTCGTAATGAACACGTATTTGGCAACACTATCAAGTGCAGTCACATCGAGACTTGGTCTCCTGCTTTTCTGAAGTTCTTTGACCTCATCGGTGGAATCATGTTTACAGTAACATGTCGTGGGCGAATATGCATTATGTCGCCTAATGTTCAAGAGAAGCTAGGATACTGTTACGTTGATCTCCTGGGTCTTGATTTGTACAATTATGTTCATCCCGATGATAAGGAGATCCTCAATAAACACATTTATCCTCATGAGTTGCAAACAGGCTGTGAAAGCAGACTGTTTGAGCAGCATCATAATTTTCATATAAGAATCAAGAGATCCGGAGCTAGGTCAGATCCAGTGCGATATGAGAGATGCAGAATTGACGGAATGCTCAGGAAATCAGATAAGGCCACCTCAAACCAAGTGCAAGATGAGCGGGTTATCAGACGCCAAAGAGTTCGCCAAAACCGCACTTTTTCTTCCAGTGGGAATGACTTTGTATTCATAGGAATGATCCATGTGATGTCAAATAACTTGCCTCCCAGAATCCTTCCCCCGACTGCCTACTCAGAATATTGGACAAGGCACCTAATAGATGGAAGGATTGTACAATGCGATCAAAGTATATCCCTTGCTGTGGGTTACATGACTGATGAAGTAACAGGCACTTCAGCATTTGTCTTCATGCACAAAGAGGATGTCCGCTGGGTGATTTGCGTCCTTAGGCAAATGTATGATGAGAGCAAGGAATTTGGTGAGTCCTACTACAGACTGATGTCTAGATCTGGCCATTTTATTTACATGAGAACGAGAGGCTTCTTGGAAATAGATAAGGACACTAAAAAGGTGCAAAGTTTTGTGTGTGTGAACAGTGTGATTGGAGAAGACTATGGTCGCAGAATGATGGATGAAATGAAGCGTAAGTACTCTGTGGTTGTAGATATTGATAAGCATCACACGGAGAAAGCTCTAACACAGGATGAGGTGCCCGTTGAACATCCTAAATGCCTGGAGCGCATTGTCATGCATCTTGTAGAGCCATCAGTGAGTGAAAATATTGATGAACTTAAATTGGTACCGCCATCCAGGGAGCATATAATATCTGCTATCAAAAATAGTGAAAAGGTGGTTCAAGGTACTGGAGTCAGATTTGACACTAGAAAAAGGAAGATGTCAGATGAAGATGATGATGATATTGGAAATTTACACAAGAGACAGGTTAAGGTTCAGGCTATTAATCAGTAGCCATTGCCCAGTGATGTATCCTGCCTGAGTCATGCATGTTCTTGTCCCAAGCTTGTTCATTGTCATGATTATCTTGACTTGATCATTATTTAGTCCAACTTGATGTGTTATTTTGCTGAATTCATAGTTATATTTCTTATGTATCAACAAAACACATTTTGTTTATAAAGATTTCACATTGAATTTGGCAGGACTACACTTTTAGTTCTTTAGAGGTACTTTATGCAAAATACACCAATGAACATTAATTTATTCTATGAACACCATAATTGACTCAGATTTAATAATAACTTTGTCTTAATTTAAAATTTTGTTCCTAAGATTGAGTCTGGTTGGTTATCTACAATTTTAGGTAGCTTTTGTGTATTAAAATTAAAATTAATTATATTATAGTCAGATAAAAATTTGCAATTGTGAATTACAACTATATCTATTATTGTGGTTTCATAAATTTGACATGCTCATTAATTAAACTGAATAATAAAAAATGTTTTATATGATTTTGACAAATAAATTGTGACATCTTTATTGGATTCTTAGCAGCTATGTTAAAATTGCCTATTAGTTTTTTTAGTAACTATAGATAGGTATTTGTGCCAAATTTTAGCTATGTTTTCGCTATCATTATTTTTACTGCTACTTGGTATACAGGGTGGATTATTTGCAATTTCTTACTTTTTAGTTGGTCTGATATAATTTTTTTATCAGTTTATGAAACAGGTTCGATGGGCATGAAAAAGTTTTTGTGTAAAATTCCCATTTTCTTGCTAACTGTAAAATTTTAGAAAATCTGTGAATAGGACTGAAAATTTCTCTCGAAATTATGGATATTCTCCTAAGACCATTTTCTCTGTAGCTACACTGGTGAGGTACCCCTCCCTACTGCCTTGTGGAAAAAATCCATCCTGTATATTTTTAGCTCCTTAAATATCTAAGCTAAGTTAATAATAATAATATTCAAATACAAAGAATCGACACATTGTACTGCATGACTTTGTCAGGGTTTTTTTTCAACATTTTTTAAATGTTTTTATACAAAAAAATATAATCAGTTCTTGGTTTAGGTAAAATGGATGTCGTAATGGATTGGAGAAATTCATGATTGAACCATGCCAGAATATTATAGTATAGATTAACAGTCATATAATTGTCTTTCATCAATTCATTGTATTTGTAAGAACCTTATTCAGTAAATTAAGTAGGCTAGGTTCCAAGGAAATATGAAGCTCTATATATCCAAGTTTTTTTTAGCTATAGTTAGTGTCCAGTTAGTGCCATAACAACTACGTTTTGTTATTATGAACGATTTAATATTGTGTACCAAAACTGGGTAGTGTTTTAAGCAGATAGGTAGATAGATTATTATTTCTTTATTGCATCATAAATAAATAAAACAATTAAAAAAGAACTTAAAACTAAGAATACCTATCTAGTGTGGCACAATCGGCCTTATCGCTAACAGCGATCTCTTCTAGGCCACCTTTAATAGGTTCAGTGGCGTTCATCGAAAGGTAACCCCTGTTAAGTTTAAAGTTAATTTCTATTGATGATATAGAAATATGTTGAGACTAGTTCTTTCGTTTAAATGAAGATAGTTACAAAAAACCAACACATTTAATATTATTAAACCAAAACTAAAGTAATTACGCGACTTGGAACCCGTTTTTGGGGGGGGGGGTCAGCGATCAATGAACGCCACTGTACATAAAAATAATTATTTATAGTACATTGTACATCTAGGCGAGAAACTGTCCAATTCCTATCGAGCGTGTCATTTGAGTCTACTATCTCATACCGAAATCTCCTACGCTTTTTCGATTAATCACCTTTTTCCCGGATGCTGAATACTATACCGAGTCATTAGAAACGTTGGAATCACAGACGCGCTATTATGGCTACAGTACAGGTAGATTGGTTGGTACCTAAAATGTTGGTTTGGTACTCAAAATATGCACTTGTAGATAACTCGGCATTTCAATGCAAGGGAATCAGTTACTGAGTAAAACAATAATATCTTTACATAAGTGGGATATTTTTTAATTTTTTAACACAGGTCATAGTGTAAACATGTTGACTTCCTACACCTTGAGTAAATATTCAGTGTGTAGTCTGGTATGCTGTATAAGACGTTATCAATCGATGGGCATTAAAAAAGTAAAGTTAATAAAATAAAAAAGGCAGAGAAAGACAATCAAATGAAAAAAAATTAAAGGTTTACGGATAAGGCTTTGGGGTGGAATTTGGGACTAAGATATTTCAAACTTAAACCTGCACTTGGTTTGGTCACCATGTAGGTATATATATATACACTAGCCAAACGCTTTGTGGGTTTTTTGTAAACAAATAAAACTCACTTGCTTGGCGTTGAGTGTCAGATATTTTGTAATCAATATTTATTAAAGGAAAGATCTCAAACCGACATGTAACGTAAATTGCGTTTATAAAGACGCGTCAATAGAGTGAGTTTTAGGTAGGTATGGGCGGTTTGTTTTACATTTTACATAGAATTTGGCTAGAATATAATTAAATAAATGCTATAAATGTTCTAACTTCTTACTAGGATAAGAATATCCAATCCAGAAAATAAGGGCTTTCTTTCTTAAGAGTGGCCTGCTTGCAGTTTCCATAACTTGTTTTTTTTTTTTGCATTGTAAGTAGATATTAGGAATCGGTGTTCATTGTAATAGGTATTAAAAAATAAGATTTCATGTTTGGAGGTTTGGCTGGTATTGATCGTTGAGATGAATGAGAATGACTGGATAGTTTTTGCAGGGTAAAGTTGAATTTGAAGGTTGTGAGCAGGCAGAAACGGGGTGGAGGCATCGATAGGTCATGATTATTCAAACGCCGCTTATGGCGAATAGTAGGGTGGATAGTGGCGCCACTACATATTTAATTTTATAATTACGTTATACAAAGGAATTATCAAAAAATCGGAACGTAGACGATATCTATCGCTTTTTTTAAATGTATCTTTAATAGTTTTGTACTGTATTATTTAGGCAGATACTTGTTTCAAGAGTTTAGTTCCTATTGGTGGCCACTAAGCTCTCCAAACAAGGTTTTTGATTGAATAACACAAAACAAAACTATTAAAGATACATTAAAAAAAAGCTTATGATAGATATCGTCTACGCGCGGTCCGATTTTTTGATAATTCCTTTGTATAACGTAATTATAAAATTAAATATGTAGTGGCGCCACTATCTATCCTACTATTCACCTTAACATGTTCTAATAGCGGGAAATAGAAAGAAAAAAGAATTAAAAATAATGTGCACCAACGAAAAATTTAACTGGATTTACACAAAGATTACAATGACGACATAGAAGGCCTAGGAGAGAGTGACAAAATTATAGATTATGTACAGTGGTGTTCAATGTTAGATGACCCATCTGTTACGTTTGAAGTCAATTTCTATGAATACAGAGCTATTTTAATACTAGAATCTTTTAGTAATACAGAGCTATTTTAATACTATAATCTTTTAGTGAAATAAAGATATTTTTACATAGACACAACCAATTTAATAATATAAAACCAAAACTGATCTTATTACGGGACGAACGCCACTGTACCTAGATAGTACTTATTTAAAAATAACTTTAAATGAATTATCGGCATAATGTTACTCCTAGTTGATACGTAATCAAATCAATACCTGTCTGTGTTCTAGATACTCCTATTGGAAAGGAATTATTAAGATCTTGCCCATTTATGTATGTATATGTAAAAAAATACATAATTTTGTCATAAAGTGTAATATTTCTAGATCAAAAAATCAACTTTCATTTCAGGCAGTTTTTTTAATACTTAACCTGAATTGAATGTTAGAAACTGGTTCTTACGACTTAATTAATGCTAGCTTATTCTATGCTCTTACGCATCGCAACGAGCAGTTTTTAGGTTTATTTATGCATGGACGAATTTTGAGTAGGATTTAATTTATTATTTAGGGGTTGTGAGTTCATATTGGCTCTTAGGTATATTATGTTATGAAACATTGTTTTAATCCGGTACTCTTTTATAATTTGTAGTACTCTTATATAATTTGTAGTACGCTTTAGAATTAAGTAGTAAGTACCTACCTACTTTTGTTAAATTTATAGTCTGATGTTCTCAATTTTAGTTGTAAGTAAAATTGCTTAAACAGCATAAGGGCCGCAACTTAAATACTTAATACAGCTAAATTACTTTAAAATGTATCGTATTGACTTAATATAAAACGTGTTTATTAAATTATTTCGTTGCGGCCGAAGTTCGAAGGTCTTTGTTGAATATTTTTAAACATTTTGTTGCTACTAGCGATACTTAATTGTAAGTACATACATAGCCACTTTCATTTTGTAAATATTTTGTTTAATGATATCTGTAATCTGTATTAGCTAAGAGTTTCAAGTTTTGATTAAAATTGATATTAATTGATGTAATAAAAAGATTTGGAAATCATTATTTTGTTTCTTGTTGACAAGAAGGACCTATTATAGGTATGCATAATAATAATACTTAAGTAGGTATATTTTCTAGCAGACATTCTTATCTTACTCAGTGGAATTCATTTATTTATTTATTTATTTATTTTTGCTTGCATGTACATTCATTCTTAGGTCTAAGTGAATGATTAGTTATAGGCTTATCACTAGCTAGGTACATGCACCCTGGAAGGGCACTGCAAAACTGAGTTCGTCCTACTTTATTTACATCATGCCAAATTGAGTTAAAAATACTTAATTTAAACAATAACATTAATGTCACTCAGAAAATAAGTTTACTAATAGAGTTGAGTAAATTGAATCTAGAAGCCAGAATTCTTAAACTAAGTCATTGTTTCATCATAGGTTAGTGTCATTTTAGTCTGTCCGTAGCGAATTGGTCAACAGAATTTCTCCGTGCCATCCTATAGATAAATAAATACTTACCTAATGCTGGACAAGATAGATTTAGTGTAGGCAGAATATCATATTATAGGTACCTACCTACTTACCTATAAATATGGCCACGGTAATATTAAGGATAATATTACCGTGATATGGCTTCATAGTAGTACTAATCTAAATCTACCTAATCTGTGGCAATGTGAAAAGGGTAGTACCAATGCAAAATTAAAAACCCTCTGTATAGGTCGGTACCTAGGTACAATGACTGGCCCGCTGCTGGCACAGTTATCGACTTGAACGTAACTTTTTTCAATCGTGTTTACATACATTAAATTTTTTTTAAAGGTTGTTTTAACTGTTCCCGTGATTCGGCGAAAATGGCGAGAGAGGGACACCTGAGAGGTTTTTAGTGGGTATTACGTCCTTCTCAGAGCGTCGAGTCCACAGAAATCTAAATAACAATATTTAGATTTCTGTGGTCGAGTCCCACATAATTCGGTCCCCCCCCACCCAGACCAGTTTATTCGTAAACGAATTTCCTTGCCGAGTAAAAAAAAGTAACGCCCCTAGTAATTACCTATATTAACTAATTTATTCTGAGATGATAAGTACCTAATTGTACCACGGTTGTCTGGTAGAGATCGCTCTTGAGCGATAAGACCGCCACTTGTCACTTAGTTTTTAAGCTGTTTTGTTGTATTGTTTCTATCTATAAGTGTGCAATAAAGAATTTTCTATCTATCTATCTAATTTGTATGTAGGTACCTGCAATTGATAAGAGCTGATAATGCCTGACAACGCGCTTGTCGTCTTAAGAGTCCGGCGGACCTCGATCGCAACTTCAATTCGAGGCGCGTGCAAAAATCGCCCCGAATATCGCTATCTCTGTTTAGTTGATGCAGGCGCGCGCGGGACGCGGTAGGTGTACTACATACGTGAACACAACCATCCATAGTGCCGTGCTTGTGCGTGTGCGTGAGTAGGTATACACCTCTGCTATCGAAAGCGGCAGGTAGGTTAGATACTAGACTAGGTACCTACTAAATTTGCCTATCTATTTCTTTAGGCATACTATTTGCGTTTCATACCTACATAGGTACCTTGGTACTTACATTTTGGGAAGTGCAAGTGTATTTTAAAAAAATCTACTTGAATGTTTAGTTTGATAACGCGTTTTTTTCTTCAAGTTTCTCTACAAGGCCTACCTACGTATTTCTCAAGAAATACTTACCTAGGTACCTAGGTAGGTACCTATGTAGAACCCAAATATAGGTAATATCATTGGTACCTAGAACCTAACTAAACTGATCGATCAGGAAATACGTTCTTAGGTAGTATGTAAGCACCTACGTATACTCCAGCAAAATTCGGTGTGACATTTTTGTAAACTAACCGAATTTGGATGGAGTGTAGGTAGGTTCGTCATACGGTTCTGCTCCTGCAATACCTAGGATATACCTAAATTTAGGATTAAATACACGAGTAGGTATACCTAGTGAATTTCTGACAAGAAAATAAAAGGCAAGGATATAAACGTAAACACTTTTTTGTTCATTGATTGATTGACACTTTCATTTATTTTAAAAAGCATTTGATTTTGACTTGACACATTTATTTACTTATCAAAAAAACAAATCAATTTACGATTTTGGTAAAGCCTTGTGGGGTAACCATATCGGCTAAACACTACGAAATTTGTTATGGTACCTACCTAGCTAGTCAAAAATATACCTAGGTAGTGTGAAAGATACTTATAAAACAAGTATGGATTGATGGATTGGTATGTGTTGATTAGGTACTTCTTTACGCGAAAACTTCTAAACATCTATATCCAAACTTTAAAAACATCTACCTACATCCAAACTCAAAATATGAGTGTGATAAAATATACACTGGATGCCACGGAAAGGGTTTATTAAACCGAAAAGGGATAATTCTGGAAACAGAGAGATTCAACTTGTGAATAACGATTTTTTAAATTTCGAATATTTATAATTTATTTGTAGTACGTTTTGTATACATCTAAGAATACTTACACGTAAAAAACGTCTAATTTTTTCCTGTTTACTTCCGTTACATTGATTATGGTTACCAACTGCAGCAATAAAAAAAATCGCGGCTCGCTCCGCTCGCCGATATTACTGTTATAATTTGTGCTCTGTATTTTGATTAGCACAGAGGCAACGTTCCCAATTTTATTGGTCTGGCTGGTCCGCTATAGTAAGTTTGTATCAATCCAACCACCACAATAAAAAGCACAAAATATAACAAATAATCTGCGAGGTCACTTTGTCAACCAGTACAAAAAATTAGTAGACAACAAAATTTTCGCGTTTTGGTCTGGTCGCTGATAACATTTGTTCCTTCTGACTATGATCCAAAGCTCAAAACCCGGCCCGCTTTAGGTCACTTTGCCAAATTTTCTAAAAAGTTGCCCAAAATCTAACAAAAACCAAAAATTATCGCAGCACGCTCTGCTTGCCTCTGATAACATTCTGCTGTTTTGATAAGCTTCTGGTTTGCTCTAGTTCAGGACTCCTTCTCCGTTTCAGGCTAGTTTGCAACTGCAAAATATCTAATACCAAACAACTCACACGCACAGCCAGATCATAAAAAATTTCGTTGATTCTATATGGTGTCTGGTCTGTTGTTCGCATATTTGGTTGTTATTCGTGAAACTTTAAAATTGTTCTTCACACTAATATTATAAATGCGAAAGTTTGTATGGATAGATGGATGGATGGATGTTTGTTACGTCTTCACACCAAAACTACTGAACAGATTGAGCTAAAATTTTGCATTGGTGTAGCTCTAAGCCTGGAATCAAACATAGGCTACTATTTATCCCATAAATCAGTTCCCATGGGATAGAAATTACCTATGAACGTTTCCATAGAAAGAAGCGTGCGAAGCCGCGGGCAGAAGCTAGTAGCTCATAATTTAGCTTCATGCTTCTAGCATAAGGGTCTTGCATGGACGCTACCTCACCAATTTCAAAAAAGGCTGCAGCTCATTCAGAGCTCGCTCCACTCGCTGTTATTTATTTTCTGAACCAGTTTGTGACAACCCGAAAAAGGGAAAAAAAATTCGGCTCGCTCCGCTCGCCGCTACATCTTTTTCGATGTCTTTTTTGTATTTCTAATTTTTTGTTAATCTCCTTTGCTCCGATTTATATTCATAGCTTTATATCTACCACCGCAAACTTTTTAAAATTTTCGGGGCAGGTTTCGCTCACTTTATTTTGTCATAGGCTCTGGCTTACTTTTCCCCAAACATCAGAAAAAATCTCCAACATTTTTGAGGCTCGTTTCGCTCGCCATTACTTATACTTCCTATTGTTGGGTTGGGAGTTGGGGGAAGGGATGTCATTTTTGCGGCCAATATGCAAAACACTGCATTTTGCGGCTCGCTCCGCTCGCCGATAGTATTTTGTCCTTCTCTGTATTTGGTCCAGTGTGTTTAACATCATTTTGCTCGGGTAGTTACCCGAAAAAGTAACAAAAATTTCGGCGGCTCGCTCCGCTCGCCGCTACATTTTTTCCTTAAGTATCTATTTTGTATTTTCAATTTTTTGTTGATGCCCTTGCTCCGCTCGCCCCTATTTATATTCATAGCTTTATATCTACTACCGCAAGTCTCTAAGATTTTCGGGGCTTGCTACGATCGCTATAATTTATTTTTTATAGATACCTATCAACAACAAAATAAATGATGCGGGCGAGAGTAAGCAAGTAGACCTACTCTTGCTTACTTTTGCCCAAACTTCAGAAAACATCTGAAAAATTTCGAGGCTCGCTTCGCTCGCTATAACTTATTCCTTCTATTGTTGGGAGTTGAGTATAAATTTTCCGCGGCTCGCTCCGCTCGCCGATAAAGTTATGTAGTTTTCAGTGGGGTCTGCAACCGCCTACAAGTACATTTGGTGCTACGGCCCGCACCAAGTGTGACCCCCCCCCCAAAGTCTTGGGCTGCGACCGCGCCTGGATACCTACCTACCTAGTACTTCCTTACTTCACATACATTGTAGGTACCTACCTATCTTATGATAGGTACATATATCTGAACAACATGTTAGGTACCTACCTACCTAGGTAGGTAAGTATTAGGTAGGTATGTAGGTATTTACTTTAAAATAAGAAAACAACTAGCTAATAATAAAATAATTTAGGTAGGTAGGTAGGTAAGTAAGTACCTACCTACTTACTGTGAGATACCTACCTACATCCCAACGTTCCGAGTCCATAATATCATTAACCAAACCGTAAGTGAAAAATATCAAAGTCCGTAAACAAAGCCAAAGCACGCCAAAGTCGTAGTAGGTAGGTACTTTACTTACCTCTAGGTATGTAAGTAATGTACCTAAGGAGGTAGGTTATTGTTTCCAAATAACAAATCGGCAAATCTCAATCCAAGTCAGTGGCACAGGTCTATAGAATAGTGAACAAACAAATACCTACGCACGCACAGCACCGTAACTTGTCAGACACACTGATTTAGAAAATAGTATACTTACTAAATAATAATACCTAGCCTCTCCTACCATACTATAAGAACCTATCTATGTTCTCCTACCCCTACGACGACGACCTCCGAAAGTCCCCGAGCGGTGGCGGCGCCCCGTGTAAATACACGTTGCATGTCTGTCCGAGCGACGAGCGATCACACAACCGAAGTGTCCCGTCCCCCGGCCCTGCACCCCGCCCCGTGCGTGCGCGATAGCATGATTGCCGTTTAAAATTTGGTATGAATTTCGCTGTGTTCTGTAATACCAAAAATGATGACTGAAAACTTCTTGTATTCTTCACAAAGTATTGTTATTCTGTAACTAGACAATATTACCTATGTTCCCAAACAAATAACACATAAGATATTGTTGTTTTTATTACGAAACAAATAGGAAGAAAACTGGCCAATTTTGTCTTAAAAATTGCAAAATGCGATTGGCTTTTATTTAATTTTCGGTAAGTATTTTGAAAAAAAAAACTATCCAGGAACCTAGATAAATACTATTTGAATACAAATAATACAATAATATAGTGGAAATATGCTTGAATTAGAAATAATTTTGGTATTACGTTTGTATGGACAAGTCGCCTTCCGCTGGCCTCTTAACACTAGGTCATTCAATATAATTACAAAGTTGCAGAGTGCGGTACTTTTCCATAATGCCCTATATCTACTAAACCTAGGTACCTATAGGTAGTAGTAGTCGGGCAATTTATATTTGCTTATTGTACAATCTTAGCAGACTACAAAGTGTAGACTCTACTAAGTGTAAGGACGGGACCAACGGGACAGTCTCAGTAGTCCGGTTACAATGTACCTAGGTAGGTATATAGGTTTAGTATACTCTATTAAGGCTCTACCTCCCCGAACACTAGCGCCGCCACATATTTTATCTTATTATTACGTCGAAGAAAGGAAATACCAAAAATTACGTTGGGCAATTTGTGATACCTATGATAAGCATTTTTTTAACGCCTCTGTAATAGTTTTATTTTGTATAGTTTAGGCAGAGATACGATGTTGCCCTTGGTGGCCACCAAACTCTATTTTCGCATCTCTGTTTAAACTATACAAAATAAAACTACTACAGACAGAGACGTTAAAAAAATGCTTATGATAGGTACCTATCACAAATTGCCCAACGTAATTTTTGGAATTTCCTTTCTTCGATTCGACGTAATAATAAGATAAAATATGTGGCGTGGCGGCGCTAGTGTTCGGGGAGGTAGAGCCTTAAGTAGAGTCTACTAAACCTATACACTTACACTCTACTTAGTAGAGTCCACTAAACCTATATACTTACACTTATTATAGTCTACATTATCCGAACTCGAAGTAGAATGTTTGTAAGCAAACCGCCGATGATACTTAACCTAAAGTTCACTCTGTTGCCACGTCTTTTTATACGCAATTTACATTAAGTACTTATCGATTTGTGGTCTTTTCAATAAATATTGCTTACAGTTAGTACTTATATCTGAAACACGACGCCAAGCAAGTGAGTTTTAGTTTTTGTGTCGTGGTTTGTTTACAAAATATTCCACACCGACTTTGGCAGTCTTATGCCCACCCCATTTTTGTTTTCTTTACTTCTTAGGTATTTAAGACAGCTAATTAATATTAGTATCCGAATGAAACCTATAAATGTCACACTAATAGGTATTAAAATTTTGGACGTAGGTACGAAAGTTTGGACGTAGGTACGGATGTTCGTTATCTCTTCACGCCAAAACTACTGAACGGATCGTGCTGAAATTTTTCATACAGGTAGGTAATTCTAATCCTGGAATCAAACATAGGTTACTTTTTACCCCAAAAATTCGTTCCCGTGCGACAGAAATTAACTACCTTTAAACGTTTCCATATAAACAACGCGTGCGAAGCCACGGGCAGAAACTACATAGTGCTTTATATAAACTTCGCAAATAAATATTCACAAAGTAAATTATAATCAAAAAATAGTACTTAATAAATTAGAGCTAGTATTTACAATTGAAACAATTGAGCTAACTGCAGAATAATGAATTGTTCAACCCAAAGTTTCGTGAAACCCCCTGAAAAAAGCAAATGTAGGTACGAAAGCGAAGGAACAGAAGAGAAGTCTGGCTTTGTTACGTCAGGGTGATTTAGGCCAACAACGGCGGCAGCGGAATGTTTGACTCAGCGACGTCGTCGCGTCGGTCAGGGCCCGTTTGTCCCTGACCACGGTCAATGCACCGTCTGAAGGTGCCCTCCGAAACGAGCTACGAACGGAGTGACGGAATGTAAACGACGCGGCGCCGGCCGGCGGCGGGCCGAGTTTGTTACCAAGCGAATACATACGTAGGTATACGTGTACCTATAACTAGCGGCTGTACTGTATAGGGAACGTACTCAACTTCAACAGCCTGTATTGGTCTACTGCTGGACGCAGGCCTCCCCCTGATAAGCGCCTTATTGGCTTTTATCTCAGGGGGGTAATGCCCATAATCCTTGCGGGTTGGGGATCGCAGTTCGGTGATAGAGTTGTTCTGCAGAGGGCGCTGCTGTCCGCCCCCGGTGGATATCCCTTAGTCGCCTCTTACGACACCCGCGGGAAGAGTTGGAGTGGTGCAAATTCTAAGCCGGCACCACACTACAGGCCTATTTAAATTCTCCAAAATTCGCTAACTTGCACCTAGCCGTAACAATGTATAAAACTAACTAGGTACCTAGACTGAATGGCAACACATTTGCATTTTATCACTACGGACGTAGGTAACTATATAATTTTATCTTGATAGGTAGGTAGATTGAACATGACGTAAAGAGAAGCACAGATGTAGGAATTGTGTTCATGGTGTTGATAACGGAGATGTGGTGCGAAGCCCCCAGCTGGGCTATTGGAGGGCACTTAATATTTTGTTTTCTTAGTAAGATGTGAAGTGAAGCTAAATGCGTAAGTTTCTGAAATGTGAAATTTTTGTTACCTAAGATCTCCAAAACTTCTGAACAGATCAAGATGAAATTTGGCATAAGTACACTTACAACGTAGCCTAACTTAAACAATAGGCTGCTATTATACTGAAAATAAGCGTGAGAAGCCGCGGGCAGTAGCTAGTAATAAATTAAAAATTGATAAGAAAGCATTACCATGTCCAGAAGTACTTACCTACACCATTAAATCGAAATTTGATTAGATAGACCTCAGACAGAATAAGCTGAAACATGCATGTTACCGACCTAATAGGTAAGGTAGTAGGTAGGTAAGTACATGTGTAAAATCATCTTTGTCTAAAACCACGGAAATAGAAGTTATCTAAAACAGTGTTCAAAGAAAACTATTTAGGATTTGCGGCAAATTCCTTTTTCGGTAGTTTTATTCCTTGTAGAATCTTCACTTACTTTAAGTGAGTTGGTGGCCAAACGCTTAACCATTATCATCTATACTATCTATACTAATATTATAAAGAGGAAAGGTTTGATTTTTTGTTTGTTTGTTTGTTTGTATGAATTGAATAGGCTCCGAAACTACTGGACCGATTTGAAAAATTCTTTCACCGTTAGGAAGCTTACTTTTCAGGGAGTGACATAGGCTATATTTTATCCCGGAATTCCCACGGGAACGGGAACTACGCGGGTGAAACCGCGAGGCGATCGTCTAGTTATCAATAAAAAAAGAACGCAGGTTAGGGTAAAACACCCAGTAGTCAGCCTTTTAGTAAGGACTCAAATTTGAATCAACTGTAATTTAAATATTAAACACTATGAATAAAAACAATCGTTATTCTATGAAAGGTTGTTTATTATGTTTACTAAAGACAATAATAAAATCTTATATTTCTCATAGATTTATAGAAAAAATCAACATTAAACAAATAATGGCACTTATCACCAGTAGTCAGCCTCATTTCTCCAGAAGTCAGCCATGTCTTACCCAGTAGTCAGCCTCTCTTTTATTCTTGCGTATTTGGCATAGAATTTTAATTATTATGTGACGTATAGGAACTATATTTTCATTTAATATGTCTCCAGCGAATTCAGTACATTGCAAATGATACCATACAGGGCAAATAACTGTCACATCCAATATTCTTTCAGTCATTAATTTCTGTGTAGCTAGTCAATTCCTCTTCATAGTTATTGCACCTGATTCTGTTTTTTGTCATTGGATTGGTCTTTTTGACATGATGGAATTCTAAAACAAATGATTTTCATGCTAAAATAACCGTGAGTAAATTTAGCCCTAATTGAAAGGTTTTAAGGTGCTATTTTCTGCAACGGGACTAATAATGGCTGACTACTGGATTTGTAGACCCATTGGTCGGCCCCTGACATTTCTACGCGGCTGACTACTGGTAAAATACACTTTTCGTCTCAGAAGAGTTAAGCCCAATCTAATGAGCACAATTGGGATTATTCGCTCCGTTAATTTCAACTACATACAAGAGAAATGTGAAAAAACCAGTAGTCAGCCACATATAGCTGACTACTGGATTTACCTTAAAAATTCGAAACCCAGTAGTCGGCCACCTAAATTACAACGTAATAAACAAATAAAATGCATTTAATAGTTAATTTTATCACAAAATAAACATTTTATTGTAACACAGTATAACAATCCACCACAAATTATAACAAATACACACAAAAACCACAGATTAGATAACGTAACAAAAACTTACCGAAAACTCGAACGCGTTTCCTTAAGAAAAAAATTGATAAAGTGACGCATTTAGTGATATCCTTGGCGACAGTGCAAATGAATGACTGTAGCTCGTCAACCCGTGATGCTATTGGTTCGAAGGTGTGCGTATTAGCCAATAATGAGACATGGATTCGATTAAACGTTTTTTTACAGGTGTAAACAAATTTCCACTGTAAAGGCCGACTACTGGTGCGGGGCTGACTACCGGGTGTTTTACCCTACCTATGTATATTAGATAGAAACCACAAAAATACCTACATATATGATTTTCCCGGTAATCCGTGACAGATTCGGAGTTTTCGACTAGGAAACCTGATTTCGATCAAATTAGAATAGCCCTGCAGAACTTACCTAGTTACTAGACACAGATTTCGATATTCTGAAATCTGTGTTACTAGGTGACTGTAGAATCTAGATTGGCGGCGCGGCGGCCATCCTAACTTAGTACCTACCTACCTATTTATTCTGCGGCAAAGGTGACATTGCTCGGCCGTTGCCCTTTTCTGAATGGCTGTCCTTTTGTTTTATTAAGTCGGATCTCGTGTGCCGTGTCCTGTGCATCCTAAACAAACGGTTTTAGACTTCTAATTCTTCTAAATGTGATGCATTAATGAAACCTTAACCTTTGCGTATAAAAATGGCTACGCAATGATGTTATATATAAACCTCATTGGGCAACAGAGTGAATTTGAGGTTAAATATGGGCGGTTTGTTTACAAACATTCTACATAGAGTTTTGTATAGGTGCGATAGTCAATAGGCAAGTTCTTACTATCCATAAAATATTGTTGAAGTGCCCTGCCAAGTACACATATTAGGTGGCCTTGCGAGAGTGACACATTCGCGAAAGAAATTTTCGCGAGTGGTCATTTACGCGAGTCGACACTTACGCGAAAAATCTAATATCTATCGAAATAGGCGTCGCAGAGAGTTGCAGATTTTACCAATGTGTAGGAAATTTTGCTGTCTTTCCTGTGGTATATCTTACCTTCCAATAACCCTCCCCCTTCCTTCCCCATAACGATAAACATTTTATCGTAGATCTTTGTAGCACATGCTACGAGGCTACGACGACGGACCGCCGCCGGGGCGGCGGCGTAGCATACAAAAGACTCCAACGCTCACCCATTTTTCTACTACACACTAAATTCCTATTCGCTGCAAAACTAGTAGAGTAGAGCTACGAGTTGCGGTTTTCAGTATGATATAGGAAAGCTTTTGTTCTTAAGGCGGTACCCTACCTCGTTATTGTGTGAAGAGGCTGACGTCACAGATCCCTATTATAGGCCTCCAGACTCCTATTATAAATTTACTAGACGATCGCCTCGCGGTTTTACCTGCTTAGTTCCCGTTCCCGTGGAAATTCCGGGATAAAATATAGCTTATGTCACTCCCTGAAAAGCAAGCTTCATAACGGTGAAAGAATTTTTCAAATCGGCCCAGTAGTTTCGGAGCCTATTCAATACAAACAAACAAACAATCACTTAAATAAAGACACTTTAATTAAGGCGGTACCCTACCTCGTTATTGTGTGAAGAGGATAGGCATAGGATTTCGCGTTCACAGGAGCGGGACAGAGCAAAGCGGCGTAAGCCCAAAAATCAAGTTTTTAGTAGTTATTTGCTCCCCACAAACATTAGAATAGTTAATTGAAAAAAGGCAATATCGTCGGCTTATTGCAAGAAGTCATTAACCGACAAATCCAAGAGTTTGGCAAAAGCAGTTTAAAGTTTTTATAACTTTAAGAGCCCATATCATCAAAACTACGACAGTTATCAATATAATTTAAACGCCAATATATAGAGATATGTAATTTTTTTATAATTAACTGAAATCAGTACAAATTCAACCACTGCAATTTTTTTAAATGCTAAAAATGCAAAGATAATGACTTCTTGCGATATAAAGTTTTGACTAAACTGGAGTTAAGTATTTCTGCAACGAAGTTATTAGTGGCCTCTTTCGAGTATTAGAAGACAAAATAATCATAAAATAACATCGTTTATCACTAAAAGCTAGACAAATTACCTTGTTCGTCGAAAACACTTAATAAAATAACTAAAATTAGTAATAATGGCACATGAATCAGTCATAAACACGTTCTAAGCTTTTAAAAAATAATTCTGCTAGCCAGCAAAGAGTTATAAACACATAAATAGGTTAGAAACGATTAAGTAAACTATTATTTAGATTAGAAAATATTAAGTAACAGACTTTAAGCTTTACCTGAAAACCTTCTTATCCTATCTACCCTCCTCATAACGCTCGACCTGGCCGCGGACCCGGTCCCAGGGCGTGAGGACGCGTACGCCAAAGCACTCGAGTCCGTGGACGTCGGACCTCTCCAGACGCCTGCGGAAGTGGAATCCGAGGCCTCAGCGCTGATGGCGCGCATCATCGAGGCTAAGGCGGCCGCTTAGCCTTTTCTCTGGAGGATTTCCTCGGGTATGAGCCACTCAAAATCATTGATAAAAGCCTTCGATAAGCGGTGCACCAACCAAATCCTAGCGCTAAGCAGAAGCAACCTTCGCATCATGACAAGAGCCCCGGCCGAACTTTACACTGTCGCCTCAACAAGCACATGTTCAAATTAGGGCTAAGCGACACAATCCTGCAGGTTCTGCGAGGAGGCGGAGGAAACGCCTCTCCATCTTCTAGGAGAGTGCGGAGCACTGATGCAAAAACGTAGCATCCATCTGGGCAAGCACCTGCTTAGTCCAGACGAGCTAAATGACTCCACCCCGAAGAAAATCCTGCAGTTCCTAGCAGCTGCAAGGGTTAGCGGCGAACTGTGAACGCCGCTGCTTCGAGGCTGAACACACAAAGTGGCAATCACAATAGGCCTATCATGGCCGCAGTAATACGAAAGCCACCAAAAGCAAATAAAATAAAAAAAGGCGGCCGCTTCCATACCCATCACCAGGCACCAAGGCCAGCGCAACGACCTCCCCCAACACCTTAAGAGGGTAATAGAGAGGAAACGCGAACTCCAGCGCGAGTGGGCGCGCTCCCGCTGCCCGCGACTGAAGACGCGACTCAACCCGATATCTGCCGAGCTCTCGGCCGCAATACAGGTTTGGCGTGAGACCTGGGACCAAATCATCGACCGGGCCTCCGAACAGGACAATAACCAGTACGCGCTGAATAGGGCGCTCACGCGGCAGCCGGCAACAACTTACCCGCTGCTGGACCGAGATGGGGTCCGGCGCTTTGCTCCCGCCGACCGTGCCAAAATTCTGGCCGAGCACCTCGCGGAGCAGTTCTCGCCTCACCCGTTGCAGCCGACGCCACCTTTGAAACCCTGAACCACCACCACCAGGTCGAGGACACAGTGAGGGACTTCCTGTCTGGCCCAACACCGCCCCTAGACGGGGAGTACTTCATCTCCCCTGCCGAGGTGCGGAAGGCCGTCTTCCGTCAACTAGGCTATGACGGTGTCCCCAACAGTTGCCTCGCCGCGGAGTCACCGCGCTCGCCCGGCTCTTCAACGGGATCCTCCGGACGGGCCACTTCCCGGAATCCTGGAAGACCGGACGGGTCATCGTGCTACCCAAGCCCGGCAAGGATCACCGCCTCCCGGCCAATTACCGCCCCATTACTCTACTACTAATAGTGGGCAAGCTCCTGAAACGCCTGCTCCTGGGGCGCCTGGCTCCAACTATCGAGCAGCGCCCGAAGCAATTCGGCTTCTGGAGTGGCCACTCTACCTCGTTGCAGCTCACCAGGGTGCTGCACCACCTTGCAGTCGAGCACAACGCCAGGCGCTGCACCGTCCGGGTCTTTCTGGACGTAAAGCTTTCGACCGTATTGGGCACCCCGGCGTTTTGCACAAGCTCCTGCAAACCCCAACTCCACCAACTCTCGTCAGGATTGTGGCATCCTTCCTCTACAACCGGCGGTTCTTCGTCGCAGTTGGTGCCACATCTTCCACTCGATCCATCTCTGCTGGTGTACCGCAGGGTAGCAGCCTGTCGCCAGCGTTATACGCGTTCTATACCGACGACATCCCCACCCTGGAGGGCCACCAACGCCCCGGGGAGAGGGATGTGTCGCTAGCGCTGTTCGCGGACGACAGCGCCTTTGCGTCTTCCACCAGCCCCACCATCGCAGCCCGCAGGATGCAGCGGCTGCTGAACATCCTGCCGCCCTGGCTGGACAAATGGCGCATGGCCGCCGTCAATGTGGGAGAGACGGCTGCGCTGTTTGTTTCCCGCCGCATCGGCCACCCACCGCAGCTGACACTTCGGGGCCAGAACGTGGCATGGAGCCCGCACATGCGGTACCTCGGCTTCGGGATCGACAGATTGATGTAGCCGAAGGTTGACAGCGCACTACAACAAGCGCGCGTCGCCCGACCGTTCTCCGACCCGTCCTGGGATCTCGCCTGCCAAAGGGACCAAAGTGTGGGTCTACAAAGGCTAAGTTCGATCCCGACTCACATATGCAGCGCCGGCCTGGTACTCACTAGTCTCCCAGACGAATAGGGACAGGCTCCAGGGTCTGCAAAACGTAGCTCTGAGGATTTGCACTGGCGCGAGCCAATACGTCAGGAACGATGTCATCGCCCGCGACCCGCAGATCCAACCCATAGACGAGTTTGTCGTACAGTACAGTCGTCGAATGTACGACCGCGCCGACAACGGCCACCAAGCCCACCTTCACCAAATAGCGCCTCACCAACCCCGGCCCCCAGATGATGACCGCCCGTGGAGGCCCCTTCCCTGGGACCTCACCCCCGCGGAACCCCCCGAGTAGACCGTGGGTTAATTAAAAAAAAAATCCAAACCAAACAAAAAAAAAGAAAAAAACATGCAAATATGTTAATAAAAAAAAAATGATGAACAAGCTAAATAAAAGCATTTTTTAGCGAAACCCAAAGACCGAGGAGTCGTCACCCCTCGAGTTGATGCCGGGGTAAAGTGGCCTCTTTACCCCGGCATCAACTCAAGGGGTGATCCTCGATGCCCCGCTCTGTGCCCCCACAAGGGCCGGAAAGAACGAACTACTACGCGGCGCGGCAGAGGCCCCGAACAAAATACCCCTCTGCCCCGCTTCCGCGACTCCGGTCACACGGCACGCGGTCTCATAAGTAACATAGCAACACGTAAATGTATGTGTGCAAAAGTCATTACCTTACATTTACCTGTTATTTTTACAATAACAAAAATCACTAATAAAACAATACTTCATTCAAGCGATTTCAGTCTTGTATTAAGTTTAACATAATAATTTAGCAAAAACTTGTCAACGACCTATAATTAATTTTACCAATCCAATAGTGATGGTACCTATAAACGTTACTTGTTCTGAAAAAAGTCATTTAATGCGAATAGTATTCTTTTACCATTAATTATGTTTCGAAAAAAGTAATTAAGTGTAAAAAATAAATTCTATAAAAAATAAAAAACTCAGTGTAGACGTTACTCGTTTTGATAGAAGTCATTTAAAACCGTTAGTATTTTATTTTCCAAAAAATACGATACGACAAAACTGGTTAAGGTGCAAATAATGAATTAAAGCAAAACTTATTCAAACGTTTGTGAACGTAAAAGCACTTTCAAAATGTTGTTAAGTCACATGAATGAGTTACGTATGAAGATAAAAATGGCAATTGTGTTTTTTTTCTTTTGTTAAAATTTATTAATGTAAGTTAATGAATTTTATGAAACCAGATACACCAAAAATGCAGTTATTGACTTTATAACCAAGCCATAACTTCTAAGTTTGAAGAGCTACAAATTTGTGAGTTTTACCAAAATGTAGAGCTCATCGAGACGAACTCAATGGTATATCTAACGCAGTTAGTGACTTCTTGCGACTAATGACTTCTTGCAATAAGCCGACGATATATAAAATGTTCTTTATACTTAGCTCAATTACTATGCTTAATCTCAAGATCGTATCATATATTTATTGAGAAATTAGGGTTTTAGTAAAAAATTAGAGGTAACTTTGCGATTTTTTTCTATCGAGAAAATTTTATGGAATCGTGTTTTCGAAACATATGATCGATAGAATAAGTCCTGAAATTTACCATATATAAATTTCAAAGTTAAATATTCAGTAGTTTGGAAGATATGGAGGTCCGACGGAGTTGAAAATAAGCAATTTGAGGGTAGGTACCCCCTTAAGAGGGCGCCATTGCGCGCCATTTTGTGAAAAGGATAGTATAGATTTCACGTTCATAGGAGCGGGACGGAGCATACGTTTTTGGAACGGGCGGCGGCGTAAGCACAAAAATGATGTTTTTGCTTATTTATAAGAAAACTAAACATTTTATGAAGAAACTGTATTATGGAATCAAAGAATTAGTAATAAATAACCTACGATTCAAGAATACAAAAATATTTTCTATAGACCGCAGGGTTACTGAGATCTCGACCAAATTATGTGCAAAACAGTGCACTTTCATGATTTTTTTATAGTAATTTTTTGTGTAGGTATGTACCTACCTATTGACCGCAAATCTTAAATCACTTCAGATGAAACCATGTTACTTGCCTATCCCTACCTACCTATTACCTTAGATAGTATTGTAATATCTGTGACCTTAGCTTACTTAGGGACTAGATGATGCTGTGTGGATTGTCCAGCATTATTGTTATTAAGCATTTTTATTATTACGTGACACTCACCGTAGGGTTAGTCCACTAGTTCAATCAAAGTCGCTTAGCGACCTATGGAAAGTGCTATGCTCGGAGTTTCTCTAATGGATAGGATTCGTAACGAATAGGTACATCCGAGAACCAATGTAAGCGTCCACCCCAATGCCCCACACCTGCGTTTTTGAAGTGCGTCTTGTGTCGCACGATTTGTTGCGATTTTGTAGCGCGATTCCGCTGCGTTTTTGTAAGCGCGATTTCTAGACGCCGCGCGCTAAATGCGAAATCGCAACAGTGTTTGGTCGTATGCGTCTTAGTACAAAATGTACTGCAAACAAATATCGCAACAAATCGCGTGACCCATGACGCGCTTCAAAATCGCGGTTGTAGGGTGGAGGCTTATATTGGTTCTCGACATAGCTCAAAGAATTAGCAAGCTGAAGTGGTAGTCGGCCAGCCATATCTCGCGAAGAACCGAAAACCGCTGGGGTAAACATGTTCTTGAGTGAAGACCGCGACTCGGCAAACGTAGTGTCGGACGCCCTCTGCCCAGGTGGGATGACGACCTGCGAAAGACTGCAGGCAGATGCTGTAGCGCGCTTTCTACAGCAGAGGACTAATAAAGGTTGATGATGTGATGATTTAATAAGTTAGGTACCTGCCTATTATAGGCAAGTAATAAATTTCGATCCAACGCTGCAACAACGGTAGAGTACCTACTTTTGGAGCATTACCAAAGAATGACTACATATACAGTACCTACTGCATTACCTACGTAGGTACATCAGCACCGGAGGTTAGGTTAGGTTACAAAGTATTCCTATGATGCAATGCAACTAGATTCTAGCCGCAATTCGCTTGCAACAATGTATCTTTATTGCGAGTGCTCATTGTTTACGTTGGCAAGTCCCGATTCAGCAAGTTGATGGCTAATAAACAAAGTACCTAGGTACCTACCTACGTGCTTAGTACTTACCATATCGCCTTCTCGCCACTATGTGTTAGGTATTCTACAACAAAACTCCTAGTGAGTTGCAAAAGTTATCAGTAAATAAATTCAAACATATTGTTAAAACCTTGCAAAAAGGCTTACCTACTATAAAATATCAGATTATCTAGAGGATAAAAAAGCTTGGGACGGGTTTTGCTCCAACTCGAAAAATAACAACTAACAGGCTAAAGGTTTCTTCGTCGCTTCTTTACTTTAGTCTATGTAGATCGGTATGTACCGAAGCGACAGAAATAAAAAAATATCACTTTATTTCCGTGTCAGTGTTTAGTTTTATATTTTGACCTTTTCTAAGTGTACATTTAGTGTATTTATGGAAATAAAGAGTTTTTGATTTTTGATGTTGATTTTGATTGAAGCATAACTGTATAAATACTCAAGTTTCTAGATATCTTTAAACCTAAACTCGTTTCTAGAATCCAGTATTCAGTATTTTTATTGCAAGACAAAATTTTTACAAAGTTATGTAAGTACTTAAGGCGGTACCCTACCTCGTTATTGTGTGAAGAGGATAGGCATAGGATTTCGCGTTCACAGGAGCGGGACAGAGCAAAGCGGCGTAAGCCCAAAAATCAAGTTTTTAGTAGTTATTTGCTCCCCACAAACATTAGAATAGTTAATTGAAAAAAGGCAACATATAAAATGTTCTGTATACTTAGTTCAATTACTATGCTTAATCTCAAGATCGTATCATTTGTGTTTATTGAGAAATTAGGGTTTTAGTAAAAAATTAGAGGTAACTTTGCGATTTTTTTCTATCGAGAAAATTTTATGGAATCGTGTTTTCGAAACATATGATCGATAGAATAAGTCCTGAACTTTACCATATATAAATTTCAAAGTTAAATATTCAGTAGTTTGGAAGATATGGAGGTCCGACGGAGTTGAAAATAAGCAATTTGAGGGTAGGTACCCCCTTAAGTATTCATGTAGGTACCCTATCAGGTAGGGTATGGCATTAGATCTTAATCTAGGACTTAAGATAAGGACTTAATTAAGTATTTTGTATTTCAAGATATTTTATGTCAACAATGTGTCAACAGCAAGATTTATGTTTAAAAAATACGTGCAAAAAAACTGATAGGAAAACTGATAGGAAATTAAAAATGTTAAAAAACTCCCAGATTCTCCACAGATTTTCATGAATCATAGCTAAGAACACTCGGGATAAAATTATCATTTATCTATTATGTTATGATATGACACAAAGAAAACTAAACGAAAATCGGTTCATCCGTTTGCGAGCTGTGTGGCTTAGAATTTGCACCATCCCAACTCTTCCCGCGGGTGTCGTAAGAGGCGACTAAGGGATATCCACCGGGGGCGGGCAGCAGCGCCCCCTGCAGAACATTCTACCACCGAACTGCGATCCCCAACCCGCATGCCCGGATTATGGGCATTACCCCCCATGAGATAAAAGCCAATAAGGCGTTTATCAGGGGGAGGCCTGCGTCCAGCAGTGGACCAACACAGGCTGTTGAGGTTGAGGTTGAGGTTTGCGAGCTGCGATACCACAGACAGATACACAGATACACAGACAGACATGTTAAACTTATCTTATAACACTCTCTCTTTTTGCGTTGGGGGTTAAAAAAATAAAAGAAAACAACAAGCTACGCTAACAGTATTTGTTTCGAACTTCTAAGAATTACTCCAATTACCTATAACAATGGCGAATGGCGTAAAATATTTTCAAACAATATTTTCTTCGTTTCGTAACTCCTTTGTTGACTTAGGTAATTAATTAATTTGATTGTTTGAAAAAACTAAAAACAAACTTCGACTCCCTTAATTTTACATTGTTTTTGAGTTTTTCGTTATGAATACTAATTATATGAATAAATGGGACCAACTCGGGCGGGATCACCGCATAACATACAACCATAAATGACGAAGAAATCGACGAACATACTACCTATGTTTGTCGATTTCTCCGTTCAGTACATACATAAAAAATATACCTACATGAATGCCGAACACAGAACCTCCTCTTTTTTTCGAACTCGGTTAAAAATAGCTAGAATTCACGGACCGAGTACACTTCCTACTACTTTGTACCAAAGATTTAGGATTTAAATCTTTGCTATGTATGTACCTACGTGCATCTACCAACTAGGTACGGAAGATTCATGTCCGATCTCAAAAAAATTAACTAATCAAATCACATTAATGTTATAAATGCGAAAGTTTGGAAGAATGGATGGACGGATTCACGCCAAAACTACTGAACGGATTGGGCTGAAATTTTGCATACAGGTACACATTCTAATCCTGGTATCAAACATAGGCTACTTTTTATCCCTTAAATCAGTTTCCATGGGATAAAAAAGAAATCACCTTTAAACGTTTCCGCGTGCGAAGCCGCGGGAATAAACTATTCAGTTATAAAAAATATTTAATTAATATATTTTCATGTCTGTATGTTTATTTTAGAATGTACCAGCTTCTGCCCACGGCTCCGCACGCGTTTTTCCGAGATGAAAAGTAGCATAAGCTATTCCATCGGGTAAAAATTAAGTGTGAATTCAGTATCGAGAGAAAAATAACGCACCGCGTCCCTGGAGGAAATCTATAAAGTGCGCAGTGATGTGGTTAATGCAAACTTTTATCCGTGGACAAAATGCACTAACCCTACCGAGCGACATTTGAATCTCAACACTATGACTGAAAAGGACGATCCAATTTCCCTGCAATATTGGCTTCAAGCGGCAATGCAACTATATTTATCTCTAGTGCTGAACGCTAAAGGGTCGAGTTTCCTTTGAAAGTCAGTCATCTGTTGGAGGTCAGTGGAGGGGGTAGATTGCACCCGGCACGTTCTCGGGTTGCCTAGCAACCGTAAGGGTATCATGTGAATGTACCTACAGGATATTGGCAGGCTACATACGGCTGGTATTCGTGCCAGGGACATGGTAAGTATAGTACATACTATACAAACCAAAAAGTTCTTTGACTCGTACCAACCTTTAGTAACTAGGTAGTAGTGGATATATGTCTTTTCTGGATATCATCTATTCATCATGACATAGACTACCCTGTTGCGATACCGGTCGGATCCCTAACAGCCCTATGATTCGATTAGTTTACTTACCTACCCTGTTCAGTTTCCCTCAAATCATTAATCAGCTACCTCATTCTACTCATTATTGAGCTGTTCACACTTAAAGTACAGAGTCAAATTTAATTGAAATTCAGTTTGAGTGTTAATGTGTAACTTACAATTGATCTAATCCTAATAATCTTATTAATGTTAAAAGAGGTGAGTATATTCGGTCAAATAAAACAATTTATTTCGGTTAAAATACAATTTTATTATCGATACACCACTTATTCAAACAGATTACATTTTTTAAAGCACAAATATTCTTATGATAAAAACATGTATAGACATCATTACATTCAGTGTAAAGGTCGTACAAAGTATAGATATTAGGACAACTTAAATTTTCTAAGTTAACAACATTACATTTACCAAACATTTCTTTAACCCACTTTGCTTTTTCTTCACCTTTTACATAAATACGGCTTTTCGCAAGTAGAGGTGAAATTATTTGTTTATAATTTGAAAAAGAAATGAATCCTTCCTTCCAATAAATGTTTCTATTTTTCTCAATCCAGTCAACTTGTCTCATTTCTTTTGTAGTCAAATCATAGAAAGCGAATGGTGGTTTAATTAAAAAACTTTGTACTCGATTACCATCCAGAATAGCTATCTCTTTGGGTATAAACTGATTTAATTCAGTTTTGAAACCTTGAACATCAACTATTAAATTCATGATATCTTGCGAACGGTGCTGCTGAGAGGTTTATATTCTATAATACGATCGTTGATAATGAGACAATAGGCACTCGTTTTGTCAGGAAAATCTTTATCACTTTCTATTTCAAGTCTCACATCAACTGGGCCAGTTTTTAATGTTTCATTTTGTCTTGAACAGTCTATTACAAACAAAGGCGCCTTTTCTTTGAACTGTGTGATATTAAGCAACGGGTCAACTGGAGAGTTGTAATAAGACTGACGGAATCTCATGTACATTTCGTATAATATACGATATTTTCCATCGTCAAAATCAAGTTTAAGCGCATCATATGGATACGTTTGTGAATTTAAAAATAATGTAACATTAGTTAAATTACAATGATCAAACAGTGAACAATTTCTATCCTTTAAATTTTTCTCAGCTGTTTGAAGACCTAATATTACATATCTAGGTTTCTCAAGTTGGGAGGCAGTTTTAATGGACCATGAATGCTTCTTTGTTTTAGGTAAAAGTGGATATTCATATGTGTCCCAGTTTCGAAATGCTATTTGGATGGGCTTATCTTTTTCTAATTGTTTTAAGAGTAGTAATCTTTCTCGATCGGACACTTTAATATGAGGTACACGCCATTGAATTCTCTCAATATTTACTATCACCTGATTATTATTATCAAGTATGAGAGCATCATCATTAGATTTACATCTCGTTAAAATTAATTCATGTTTACAGTTTAATACGATTTTGTTATAGTCTTCTGCAAATCCTAATAGTTTATTGAGGGGCAATATTACATTAAAAAGACCTTTTACAGATTTTGTTCCATTCAAGTTCCATCCCCACAGGGCAGCCTGTTTACTTTCTCCCTCATTCATCGAAACATAAGATTTGATTGTAGAAGTAATACCGACATGTCTAATACGATCAATTTCAACGCCATTTATCTCATATCTTATATCATGAAAAAGAAACGGTATAGGGTTATTGTTAAGCTGACACTCCTTCTTTATAAGTTTACCTGCAGCATCCTTTGTATATACTTCTATACATCCTTCAATGTAAATGGAGCTGCCTGCAGGTAGGAGATACGTGTCTTGTTGATTAATCGGTATTCGTATTTCATCGTTTTCTTTGAAGCTATTGGTGTATGGAGTATAGGAATGCACTTCATAACCCTCGATAGAGTTGTCAAAATGAGGCGCTTCATTAATTTGCAAGATACTCATAGTTGAAATCCCAAATTTCTTAAAAACTCTTTATTTATCTCACTTAGAGCTGGCACGATACGTGTGTGTTTAATGGAATCACGATTTGAACTATTAGCTTTTGTCAGTGTACCACCACTTTTCTTACGTTTTTTAATATTGAAATCAATCATATTAATATTCGTAGTAAGAATGCTACTTATTTATTCAAAGTGCAGACTAACACTGAACTATTACGTTTCAATCATACAATTTATTTGAAATTAAAGCATACGATTTTCAAGAAATTTTAAGCATAAATGTCCGCAGTTATATGGATGTCTACCCTGATAATTGATGTAGTTATAGCGAATGCTGTCACCCAAATAGTTAATAAATTCTGTCGGTGGTCTAAGATCACCATAGCTATCAAAGTATTCAATATTCTCATTTCTCTTAACATAAGCTACCCAATGTGTTCCTTGATTTTTAGAGCTATCCAAATTAATTATACCACATTCAATTTTGCGTGGATGTTTCGGTAATTGATCTCTCATGAATACTCCTCGAAAATACGGAATATGGTTTTTTGAATATTTCATTATATCAATGTTGGTAAGAGGACGATTAGGTAGCTGTTTATTCAGTTTTTTGACGAAGCATAAATACCCAAACCACCTTTATATGGTTTAAGCTGTAATCCTTTGCCTAGAGATACCGGCTCAAAATTCTGATTGAGACTTTTCATCACATTCCATGTTTTTAGCGCCGTCTGAAAGGTTTTTACCATTCGTGATATAGCGGATGTTTTATTAACAATAGCACCAGCAGCAGATAATCCGCTAATTATTGGTATTAACGGTAAGAATCCTCCTGTCTTCGGTAGCGGTATCACACGTGGAATTTTCACCTCAGAATCAGATACAAGATCTTTAATTGCAGCAATAGCCAAATCGATAGCCAGCTTTTTACATTTTGGTTTTGCTTTTCGGATATTTTTTTTCGCATAAGCAACAACATTTCTAAAACTCTTTTTAAGCCCCGATCCATTTGAAATCTTCATCACCATTGCTCTGTTAACAATATTCGCGGCAAGCTTTTCTCCAACACTTGCATTGGATGATGATGATGCTCGCTTCTTAGCCAATTTCATTAAGAGCTTATCTGCTGCGTGTCTGGTTTGTAAATTCTTTGAATTCATATATGCAATATCGTGTTGTTTACAATACTCATCAAGTTGATTCACACCTTTATCACCTCTGTTAAGTCTTTTTCGTAAATTTGTTCCTGGTCCGCAATAATTATAGCCCGGAAGATGTAATTCAAATGGTAGGTGATTTATGATACTATTCACAAGACCTTTCCCTTCCATAAGTAAACGAAGAATGCCAATATATTAGTGAGAGTTGATTTTTATAATATATTAGTGTTGCTAATCCAACTATTTTCCTGCGGTGGTAATCCTAACCACTTAACAAAAACTTTACTCCCTTTTTTCTTAAGAACTTTTTCAACTAAGTATACATCAGGATTTTTAGTTTTCTGGAGCTCTTGAGCATAAAATGACCCCAGAATTTTATTTTGTCTTGAGTCTTCGAGCAAATAAGTCGGTGGATCAGTATTCTGAACAACTATTACTTTAAATAATTCTGTTGACCAATTTGGAGTGTATCCTTTCTCAAAATTTGCTTTATGTTTACTTATTCGTACTACATCACCGACAGCAAAAGTATATTTTCTTTTAATTTTTGGTTTGCGAAAAATATTGTATCTTTGCATAACCATGCCTTTGGTACGTTTGCTCACTTTTGCCGGACACATTTGAATAGTGCTATGTTTAGTGTGATTATAATCATTCACAACTTTTTCTAAGGTTCCATCAACCCATTTAAAGTTACCGTTCAAACTAAACGTTTTATAAAGTTTACCTTTTATTGTGCGTATTACTCGTTCCACTATTGAAGCCTTTTTAGTTGAATATGTTGAGTAATGGTTTATAGAATGCATTTGCGTCACATTTTTAAAAAAAGTGTTGTAGAATTCCGTACCCCTGTCAGTTTGCAAGTTTATAGGAACTCTACCACCGCATAAAATTGATTGAAATGCTTTTGTTACAGAATCTTTAGTTTTATTTTTTAGTGGTCTGACCCAAACATACTTCGAAAAACAATCAATTACGATTAGTATAAAATTATAATTTGAATTAATTTTTGATATGTTTTGAACATCAATCAAATCTGCTTGCCAGAGATCATCTATGTCTTTGAGTAAAACACATCGACGAGGAAAATTTTTTCTAGCATTTTTGTGTATTTCGTTCACTACATCTTCTTTACTCATTTTTAGCTTCTATAATCCTTGACAACCGTTTAACAACTAAACGAATCTTTATCATGACTATGTTATTTATGATTTTATTATACCCGCTTCCTGTAGTTCTTCTATGATTGAAATAATTTCATTGTCTTGATTTGTATTTCCAGCTTGTTTGGAAGCAATGAGAAGTTTTAATCTCTCAACTAGCTCATTAGGATCATCCCAATAGATAAAATCTGTATTTTTTCTATAATTCTTTAAAACGTTTATGTTACCACCAATTTTTTTATTACTATCAACTGCTGATGTGATGAACATGGGTTTAATAATTTGTTTATATTTTTCACCTTTGTCTCCCTTTAACTGTCCATTATCTTCGTAATCACGCTTATGAGCATTAGTTTTTATCAAGATGTTTTTATAAGCATTTTTATCATTTTCAGTAACTAATTCTAGATTCGGTTTTTTATGTAATAATACCTCTCTTAGTCCTTCAGTCAATTGATATTCAGCATTATCAATCTTGATTCTACAAGGTTCCTGGTCACCATCGATTGAAGAAATTATTTTAACCCGACAATTACCCATCATCAACTGATCATCTACTTTCCGGACACCGAAAGGAATGTTTATATCATAAAGGCTACTCAGATATTTTTTTGTTATGGATTCGTCTTTGTTATCGTTGTTTTCCATGTCAGTAAAATATTCTGAGCCCCGGGAATCATAATTTTCGGTTTCTAAATCTTCATCTGACGATTGTTTATATACTCTTGATGGTGTGGAGGTAATCGCATCATCTAATTTCACTGGTATTTGTATAGTATTCACATTAAAATCACATTTTACCTTATTTTGATTAGATTCTATCATTTGTGTTAAAGGTTCAGTAACAGGTTTAAATATTTTATTGAGTTCATGGTTGTTTTGATCTTCTATGTCTCTTAGCTGTTTAAGTTTATTTTTTATGATATTTGATGATGTTATTATCTGTTCTTTAATATTAAGACTCATCTTTTGTCTTTCCACTTTCATGTATCTCTTGCAAATGACGATATTGTATTTCAGGATAAGTATATAAAGGTGTCTAGATTTTTTCTATACCTGCCGTTATTTAATTCACAGTCTTTATTAATAGTTAAAAAACTGTGCCTTTCCCACCAAACACTATGGCAAATATCTCTAAATGTATTCCATGACATATCTGAATTCACATGCTCATTGTATACATGCTTTAAGTTGATTTCATCTTGTTTGAAGAGCAATAACACATTTGTGTTATCCCGAATTAACTGTTTTGGTACCTTTGAATATGTTTGTGATAGATAAAAGCAATCAATTTGATTGTGTCTCCCCATGGTGAAATAATTACGAATGTTTATCTGATTTTCGCAAACCACATCATCAAAAACTATAACGGTGTTTGGTAACACATCATTTGGATGTATAACTTCACTATCATTACTTAAAACATAGTATTTGATTGCAGGTACTTTTAAAATCACTTCTTTAAGAAAGCAATATTTACTTTGAAATGGGGTTTTTGTGTATAAATATAAATTTTCAAATTTAAGACCGTTTTTATGTAAGAGCAAAGTAATCATTACATTAGTTTTACCACAGTTAGATGGCCCACAAATTAAACAACGAATACTATTTGGTAATAATGCACTATGTTTTACGAACTGGCATTTTGTTTCAATATTTATAGGACTGACATCCAAGCTAAGTGGTTGTTTTTTTAACTTCATTGTTAGATAAATGATGATAATTGCTTCTTGAGCACCATTTTATAGATGATTGTGCGCCCCCTCTCTAGACTAATACGAATAGGATCCGATAGAATTAAAAAATCCAATAAAATAACCATGAGGAATAAAGTGAAACACAGTAGTTATTAATTAATCGCAAATATTTATATTTATAATCAATTCACACACAACACTTCATACAATATGTCAGTATTCATATTAATGTATCTAAATATATGGGTATTGCATTAGAACTAAACATATAGGTAGAATAAAAATTAAACTAACGTAATCAACACTTCAAACAATAATAACAAAAGTATCTAAATACATAGTTATCATTAGAACTAAACGTATGCATAGTGCCCCCATGCTGCAGTTTCAACCTGATTCGGTAGTATTTGACGTTTATCATCATTTCGATTTAATACTAACTTATTCACTTCTTGTGAATACAAAATATGTTTCAGAGACTTGATCGTGTTCATTTTACATTTTAAATCATTATCATTTATTAAACAATCTGAATAGTCTTCAAAGCTTAAAGCTTTCACAACAGACTTTGACACACCTTTAGCCTTTTTGATCTCATCACTAGTACTCTTAATACAGTAAAGTTTAGCTCTTAAACCTACAAACTCAGTTATTAATGTACCACCCATTTCATCTTTGAACAAGCCAGGAATTTTGTTATTTACTCTTGGGATTCCATAAGGATTATTTTTATCGAAATTACTGGTATCAAACACTTGGACATCGCGTTTAATATTTTCATACACATCATCTGTAAACATTAAATATAAGAGACTATCGGTATCAGTGTAACAAAGTTTAGCATTCTCTCCGTATTTGTTTTTAATATAATTATAGTGAAATTGATATAAATGTGTTTTTGCATACTCCAATACTGTAAATCCCACATAGATCGGTTTATCCAAAGTTATTTTTTCTAGACTTAACTGAATCGCTACGAAATTTTCTGAAAATATTGATAGTGATTTTAAATTCGGTTTAGCAATTAGCTTTCGAGCACCAACACGTTTATTTGTTACATTATTATCATCTTCCCATTCAGATACTAGTTTCACATTCACTTGTTTTCGCTTATTCTCTATAGTTTTACCAAATATTGAATTATTCAATAACTTGAAAAAGTCTTTTTCAAAATCAGATTTTGAGGACTGACGTAAACTTGTATTCAAATCTATATATTTCTTTAGAAAGCTTTCTTGTCTAAAAGTTATTACACGGTGAATTTTTTTTAATACAAGCCCTTGTTTTAAGCATTCTTTTAAGTAAGTGTAATGAATTACATAGCAATATTTATTGTTAAGGTTTGCCACTAGTTTTGCTGATTTACTACCTGGTGGAATGAGTTTCTCAACAGCAAAAGGTAAGTCACAATGGGCATCATGTAAGTAATGAGGATATTCTAAATCAACTTCTAAAATGTAACCATATTCACTATCATCCGAAATGGTTTCAATATTTAAATCGTTAATTTGTTCAGGTGATAAAAATCTAAAATCAGATATTGGCATTTTTTTCATCATGGCAAAGCCATACAAATTATTACAATCTAGATATATTAAAAAACTCGATGGCTTTGAATAATCAAAATTTGGTAAATACTTATTATTAGCTTGGGCGTGTCTCAGCGAGCATTGTGCCAAACCACCTCGAACGCCTTTTTCTATCATTTGATATATTTCAAGATCAGTAACTAATTCTAATCGAACATTGGTATAAAGGAGCATCGCATCCCAGCTAAAGCCTGGTGCAGTTACGTAATAGGCCGGATCTAAATTATAGTAATGCATGCTCATAGTTCTAAAGTTCTCGAATATATCTGCTAATAACAAAACATCACATTTCAAATATAAATCAGTGTATTCACCCATATCATTTATTTTAAATTGGTTCCAAACATTTTGTGCATGTATATATTCTCTATCAGATATATGTTGCTTCAATAAACTGTTATAAAATTTGTTTTTTGGCGGTAAACAATTATCATCATATTTCGAAAAACTATTCATGTAATCATAAGGGTAAACCCCTTTCTTTCTCATTAATACAAATTGAGCTGATGTAGTAAAAAATTTAGATGTATGTATAAAATTATCGTCATTTAAGCTTTTACTCAACTTATCTAGACTTGCATTTAAGAATTGAAACGAGTCAATAAATTTCACATTCACAGATGATTTGTTCTCATTTATTGCGAATGACTTCGTGATCGTTATGTACTTTTCTTTTGTCTTCGGTATAACATTAATTGAACCATCATATTTCGTTAACTCCATTATGAATAAATGTAAATCATAACCAGATAAATTATGAAACACAACCGGTATAAATGAACATACTTTGAAATTGAGGTTGCAATAGGTGTGAGCTGCTCCTCTAAACTCGCCGGTAATATGATCATGATCACGAACTTTATCACCAAACAATAAATTTTTACAAATATGACAATAAACACTCGAATCGTATTCATTTTGTTGTTTTTCGGTTAATTCGATCATAGGCTTATTAGCCATAATCAAATCATTGATGTATTTGACATCTTCCATTAAGTGTTTTATAAATACTTCAGATGCATCAGAACCTCGATATGAAACCAATTTGTTTATAGAACTATCGAATGAACAACATACATAGTAGGCAAAACACGAAGGTTTGTGAACCTTATACTTTGTAGTGTTCGTGCTCTGCGAATCATCTGAATAGTTCTCTAATAAACTCTCAAAATCAGCATATATCATAAAAGGAATCTTTTGTTGTCTTTCAAAATGTTTAAACATTATATGAGTATTTGGTTTTGGTAGTAATTGTAAAACTTTAGAACAATAATGATTTTCATATTTTATTTTACTGCTGAAACATTGCAAGCATGATTCACACAAATGAACCCCACTTGTATGTTTTGTTATTTGCCCTCGCACTAATTTTATCAGATTTTTAATCAAACAATAGTGACCTTTTCCATTGCTTTCAATAAATAGTAAGTTAAAATGATTGATACTTTTCTTGGTAGTTATATACAGAGGTCCAGTTACATATTTATACTTTTTGTCTAAACCAAACACATTAATACTTATATTCGAGTTATTCTTTTCAAAGGCCTTTATATCTTGAAATGATGGAGGAAATTTCATTCCGCTTATATTAAATATATTTGAAAAATGTGGATAGGAGCTGCATCTATCTGAGTTGTTGACACATGGATACAACCCAGCTAAAACGCTCCAAAGAAAACAAAACTCATCATTATTTTTAACATTAATACAGCTTTTAGTATTGTACACGCGAGGAGGTAATTTAATATATGTACCTCCTCTCAAAGGACAATATTTGTTTATATTCATTTCTAAATGACTCAATGATAAAAATGTCCAACCGGACTCCGAATGTTCGAATTCAGTAAGTTTTCTTTTCATTGTTTCAATTGTCTTCATTTTATAAATCTCTTTCAATTCATTAATATCGTTTATAATTTCATATTTCGTATTAAATGATTTCAATTGCTTTTCATTGGTTTTCGGTAGTAAATAAAATGCATATAATTCAAATTGTACCTTAAGACATTTGTGTTTATGTAAATTCATTTCTATAAGTCTATAAATATCGGTTTCATGGTCATATAAAAAAATTTCTGGTATGGGATAATTCTTGTTTTCAGCTTGAATTCGGTAACTTATTATTCGATTTTTAAATGCTGTATTCATGATATATATACTGTCAAATTCAATTGCAATCATGGAATTCAATTTATGTAATTCTGTTTTCAAATGATATCGATACTGATTTCTTTTTACTCTTATATCGCATATATCACATTTAATAATTTCATCATTAGTAACAGGGCCTTGAATATCGGTGATGTTGACTGCAAAGAAAGAAAAGATTTTTTGAATTAAAAAAGAAATTATATTTCAATGATGATTACATATGCTTACAATCTATTATATTAATCTTGATAGATTAACCGTACAACATGTACCTACTATGTGGAAAATAAAAGTTATATATAGTATAGACATATTACCAATGTAATTAGTTGCCCACTACAACTGCATACTAAAGTTAGAAGTGAATGTGTTAGGCATGCCTCGGAATTCCTTCCTGGCAGCACTAACTACATTGGCAAGATGCTGCCATAACACACTGTCTGTGTCTGTCTTAATTTTAAGACTCGACACCGAGTGGCGCCATCTGTTTATCGGCATGACGTTCTCGATGTCGCTACATCTATACACTTTTATTTCCACGTAGTGGGTACCTGGCTTGTCCGGTAAAATTTGTCTGGAGAGCCCCGTTGCAACTCTATTGACAAAAATTGATTGCAACGCCGGCGGTGACGGTGTCGTAGGTGAAACAGCGGTCTCCTCACATTCACTATCCTCCCCGAAGAGGTCATTCATCGTGGCTTTGACTGGCGTGATGGGGTTGATGACTGGCGACGACTTCTTCTTCGAAGGATGTGATGTCGGAGACTGCTTCTTCGACACCTTCACACCTTCGTCTCCAGAAACCGATGAATGCTGCCTGTGGACGTAAAAAAAGTTACTATAATGATGTATGAGTACTTTAACTCTACCATATCAAATATTATGATGTTCACCCATCGATTAAAAGAGTAAACAGACAGTCAAATTTAGCTAACCTTTTTGTTTGTTTTTTCTGTGAATCCGCCCGATGATGGCTCTCATCCCCGGAAACCGTGGGCCTGTGAATGAATGAAAAAAAAAAATGTTACTATTATATAATAATAGGTACCCATATGAGTTCTTTACCTCTATATTAAAAACAATTTTCCACAACTAGTGAATGAGAAAACAGGTAGGTACTAAAAATCTAAGTAGGTACTTGTAACTCACCTTGTCTTCTCATAGTGAGAGATCCTCTTCCTCCCCGAGGCTACCTTCGCCTCGTCGTCCGACGATGGGGGGAAAATTTCCTCACTCAGGACTGGCATTGATCTCGACCTGTAAATGTATAAACAAAAATTAGTATATACTCATAGTAGATATATACACATATATATAAATACCTAAGATATTATAAGAGAGGTAAGAAATAAACAAGAATAGGTACTTACATAATTATTGTTGTGAAGTGTTCCTGCTTGCTGTGCTTCTCTTGGCTTTGCTTATTGCAAGTGATGGCTTTGATCCTGAAGTCTGCCTTATTTATTTGCACCAAATGTTTAGGTGTGTGTCGTATACCGACAGGATGATGTTTGTGCATAATAGCTGACTGTGTCAAAATCCATACATAGATCCTGAAGAATGCGTTGGACACCCTTATTTGGCGTTACACGTGTACACCAATACGTAGCTCGATCTTTTTTCCGTTGTGTAAGCAAATCTAAATGTGAAAATGTTCGATTATGAACTTTAAAACGACCGAAACATTTGCCTATAAATTCGGGTTGTGGATACGAGAGGAACGTTAATCACTTCGAAACCGCCAAGAAAGTAAAACACTCATTTAAATGGCTGTAAGTATCCAAATTTTATCTTATTTAATTTTTAGCGGTATTCTGCCTAATCTATGGTTGATATTACAATTGATTTACTTTTGTTTTTTACAGGACAGCGAAGAATCACTGTTTAATTTCATTCCGATGAACAAAAATGGGAGTACGAGTCGCAAAAGAAGCAATGATGAAAATATATTTTACTCGTGTATTAAGATACCGAACATGGGAGGTACAAAATTAATTAGAATAGAAATTTACGACCTTACGACGGGTGATCTTACTTCGAAAGAACTTGCAGGTGCATGTCCGTGTAAAGCTGATGTCTGTGTACAACATGTTGTTAAGAATTGTTATATGGATGATATTTATGTATGTATGAGAGAACTTATAACAAAAATAGAAAACCATGTGCTAAATTATTGAATAAATTTGGTAATTATATCACCACTTTATTTGTTTCATTTGATGAATATTTCTCCCAAAATCCTGTTATGTAGGTAGGTACCTATCTAAAAATAAACTTGGTAAAGTTTGTATAGAAATTCATAAAATATCATGAATTTCTATTCAATATAGCTTTTTACATTAATTACTTATTGTAGATAATGCAGGTAGATTATTTTTTAACAAACAATATTCGAGCTGAACAGTCTGACGCTACATCGTATAACGTAGCCGATCATATAAGGGAGCGCTCTAATCAAATGAATGGAGCTTACTTGATATATGATAGTATGTTTACATTTTATAATCTTCGTATTAGCACTACCTATGACGACCTCAGTGGCGCGGTGGGCGAAGGTCTGCCTGCGATGTAGGAGGTTGCAGGTTCGATTCCTGTCTCGGGACAAAATGTTTGTACGATCTTCAGATATTTGTTCCGGGTGTTCTGGTCGTTTTCTATGTATGATAAAAAAAATATCTATCTATGTGATGTAGTGTAGTATGTATATCAGTTATCTAGTACAAATAACACAGGCTCTGCTTAGATTAGGGCTACCTATTTATTTATTCCATTCGTCATTGTGAATTCTCATACAAATATCTAGTATTAAATTGAATAGATGTTACAATTCATCTGATGTCATCATTCAACTGAACAGGGTAGGTAAGTAAACTAATCGAATCATAGGGCTGTTTGGGATCCGACCGGTATCGCAACAGTACATCTGATGTCATCATTCAACTGAACAGGGTAGGTAAGTAAACTAATCGAATCATAGGGCTGTTAGGGATCCGACCGGTATCGCAACAGGGTAGTCTATGTCATGATGAATAGATGATATCCAGAAAAGACATATATCCACTACTCTAGGTACCTATATTAATACTTCATTGGTACTGTAGGTACCCACAGGAGATAAAAAAAATTCAACAAAAACTCAAGGCGATCCATGTTTTGTCAGGGAAGTAGGTACCGTAGGTAACTAATGAAAATGATTGTAACAGAAATTTTCTTTTCCATAGGTAATAATGTAGTTGGGTAGCCTACTACCTAGGTACCTACTACTTACAGATTATTAAAGGTTTGTAAATATGTAAGGATGTGTTTTGACAGAGGATATTGGGTACCTAGGTAGGTATAACGCAAAAATCACTGAGCGGTTGGTCTTTAAGGAATGGATAGGTAGGTGGGTGATAATAAGAATTTGGTTTCGTCTTATTCTTGGCGACTTGGCTTCTGAGACTGGCAATAATTCATTGTTTAGTTGTACCTGATACAATTTGATGTAACGAAATATAATCCATCCAATGAATCCATCGATAAATTTAGTGTAATCAATCAAGCCACGAATCGTATAAAGTTTTGCTTCATACGTGCATTAACCCCGGTTTTATTCCGAAAAACGTGCATTTTCCGGGATAAATCAGGCTTAGATTCAAAACTTATAGAATAGAATACTTATACTTTATTGCACAAAAGTTGTACATGGGCGAGCTTAATGCTAGATAGCATTCTCTACCTGCTAACCTTTGGGTTGTGTGGACATCAATTTAGTAGGTAGTGCTAGATTAAAAAAATTCCAGAATAACAAGAAAATAATTATAATATGTACAATTAATAATTCGTTAAATACACATACAAACATTATCATTTATCACACTAATATTATAAATGCGAAAGTTTGGATGGATGGATGTTTGTTACCTCTTCACGCCAAAACTACTGAACGGATCTGTCTGAAATTTTGCATACGTAAGTCTAACCCTGGAATCAAACATAGGCTTTTTATCCCATAAATCAGTTCCCATGGAATAGAAATAACCTCGAAACGTTTCCATAGAAAAAACCCCTGCGAAGCCGCGGGCAGAAGCTAGTAAAATATAAATATTACACATTAATACTTACTTAGTAGATACATACACAATAAGACATATATTTTACGTATCGAATTATTCTTGCGAAAGAAAGTGGTTAGGTTATAGACTCTAGATCTGAAGACATTTATGAAACTTCTGCTTTGGTCATGTCGCAAATATATCGCTATATTCATCGTAGCAAGGCTGTCTCGTTGTCAGGGCGACCAAGGGCGAGAGAGCCTTGGAACAGGAGTTGGAACTAATACACATGGTGGCAATAAGAACACATAACACATATAGGCTCAGATCCTGCGATCGCCAGACCTTCGTCATTTTATCAAGGCTGAAAGTTTATCTTGTCTGCGTATGCTCCAAATCCGCTCCAAATCCTGGCAATTCTTGACCAAGGGCGCGAGAGCCTTGGAACAGAAGTTGGAACAGGAGTTTAACTAATACACATGGTGGCAATAAGAACACATAACACATATAGGCTTAGATCCTGCGATCGCCAGACCTTCGTCATTTTATCAAGGCTGAGAGTTTATCTTGTCTGCGTATGCTCCAAATCCGCTCCAAACCCTGGCAATTCTTGACCAAGGGCGCGAGAGCCTTGGAACAGAAGTTGGAACAGGAGTTGGAACTTATACACATGGTGGCAATAAGAACACATAACACATATAGGCTTAGAGCGTGCGACCGCCAGACCTTCGTCGCTTTATAAAGTCTGAGAGTTTGTCTGCGTATGCTCCAAATCCGCTCCAATGATAAAATTTAGCCTATGTCACTCCCTGAAAAGTAAGCTTCCTAACGGTGAAATAATTTTTCAAATCGGTCCAGTAGTTTCGGAGCCTATTCAATACAATCAAATTTTTCCTAATATTAGTATATATATAGATTATAATTATAAAAATAATATTATATTAGTATTATTATATTATTATAGATTAGTAGGTAAGTTAACCTTATACAGACATGTTGTACATCAGTGATTTTTTCGTAGACCGTCTACGAAAACGTCTACGGGTTTCGTAGAGGTCTCACAATTTGGTTCAAAATTAAATTTATAATATAACCTCATTTATATAATATCACTAGACGATAGCCTCGCGGTTTCACCCGCGTAGTTCCCGTTCTTGTGGGAATTCCGGGATAAAATATAGCCCATGTCACTCCCTGAAAAGTAAGCTTCCTAACGCTGATAGAATTTTTCAAATCGGTCCAGTAGTTTCGGAGCCTATTCAATACAAATAAACAAACAATCAAATCTTTCCTCTTTATAATATTAGTATACATAGATTATTCGGTTCCTTAAACCAGTTTCTTCCTGAAGCGACGCGTGACCCGAGAGCTGGTGAGTATCTGGCACAGCGCATCAGCATTGCCATACAGCGTGGCAATGCAGCCAGCGTCTTGGGGACGCTTCCGACTGATATTGATATGGATCAGTTGAGCTACCTGTAGACTGTTTGCAACAGTCTGCAGTTAGCTCAATGGTTTCAATTGTAAATACTAGTATAATTTTCTTTGTGAATAAAGGCATAAGTCACCACAAAAAAAAGTTTCTCCCTTGGTTGTGTTGTTTTCTTGTAATTAAGCAGAAACGCCGTTCCAAAAATGTATACCTATTCTGTCCCGCTCCTACGACCAGAAATCCTATGTTTATCCTTTTCACAAAATAGCGCGCATTGCACCATCTTAACACTTTCATGGCCCATGACGTGACATTACGCACAAGGACGTCTTCCGTCTCGTGGAGCATCGCAGAGCAGTAAATGCGTTAAATCAGTAGGTATTATATTATATTTATTATTATTGTATTATATTATATTATATTATATTACGCATAACTTTTTACAGAGTAGTCCGATTTTGATAATTATTTTTTTATTCGATAGGGTATACCTCGATGTGTCATCAAACTAAATTAGACTCGAATTTTAATTAGATGCGTAGCAACTACATAAGCGAGTTGTGTTTACTTAGTTGACGCATATAGATCTGGCACGTTGTGCAGCAAATTATCAGTGGAAAATATGGTCATAGTTCAGATCTAGAAATCCTCGATTTAGAAATGATTTAGAACTTACATTGCATGCTAGTATAATATTATATTTATTATCTGTGGTATTGTCAACCAACGAAAAACGCAGGAGGTTCTCAAGTACACGCGTATATACAGGGTGGAATTTTGTAATGCCACCTGGAGGGAAAGTACTCTTAATACTGTAGATAGAAAATTTTACTCAAAGAAAACATTCCTTTAATTTTGAAAAGAAAGAAAACTGCATTCAAAGATTTTCGAAAATTCGCTTGCCACACCCAGGAATCGAACCGACTAAAATCTGTAAAAATTACACCCTGTATTTTTAACGAGTTGATAGTTGAAGTTCAGAATACGATTTATAATATTCACCACAACACGTTATTAAAAGTTACTAGAAATGCATTCGTTAGAAGAATAAATTTGTGTACTTATCCAAAAAAATGGAGCCCATTTTGAGCAACTAATTTGTTAGTTGACTTTTTATTGTAAATAATTAAAATAATTAAAGATTTCATGGTTTTCCTTTCATTTAATTTATTAAGTTTGTTAGAGAGATTTCATCCTTATTATTGACCCTAACGATCTATGCAATAAAAATACAGAGTGTAATTTTTACAGATTTTAGTCGGTTCGATTCCCGGGTGTGGCAAGCGAATTTTCGAAAATCTTTGAATGCAGTTTTCTTTCTTTTCAAAATTAAAGGAATGTTTTCTTTTAGTAAAATTTTCTATCTACAGTATTAAGAGTACTTTCCCTCCAGGTGGCATTACAAAATTCCACCCTGTATATATATATTTACAGAGTAGTCCGATTTCGATAATTCTCTTTTTTATTGGAAAGGGTATACCCCGAAAATGGTCACATTGAAATTTGAAAAAAAATTGATTTATTGTTCACTCACTGATTTTAATGTTTGCCCACGCATAACTTTTTACAGAGTAGTCCGATTTTGATAATTATTTTTTTATTCGATAGGGTATACCTCGATGTGTCATCAAACTAAATTAGACTCGAATTTTAATTAGATGTCGCCACTAGAAGAATTTGAAGTCGGTTTATCGTTTTTAAAACACGCCAAATTATGAAAAACATCACCTATGTCAAAACTTTTCACTATTATGTCTAACAATCGTCAAACTTCTTGTCCTCTTGCGAACCACATGACAAAGATGCGCAAAATGCAATTCATATGCCAAATTGTTGGGCGGTTACCTTCTGGACAGTCGATTATTCAACAATGAAGGAGCGAGACAGAGCTATCCGAAGCTGTACCTATCTCTTTCGCCTGCTGCGTTGTCGGCTGCATATGAATTATACGCGTGAGTAGGTATACCTGCGCAAATTTCCCACTCGCTGCCCGTCACCGGACAAGTGATTTGGCGGCAACTATATCCATAATACTAGGTCCTTTAGCATTTTTTGGATGGGAGTAACCAACCATTTTATCTAGTGTCATTCTAAAGCTCCGCGCTCATTAATCCAATACCAGACAACACAAAAACGCTCATTGAAATAAGGGCTTGAACTCCTTATTTTTAGATAGGTGCAGATAGATTTACAGTGACAAAATGGCTTTCCTCAAGCTTCAAAAGAGTGGTCCGCGAGATATCTGTCATCTGATACCGTCAATATAAAATTCATCTAAATGTTATAAGAGTTAAATTAAAGCCTATATAAGTATACTTACACTTTTTTTTCAATCAGTGCGTCCTACCTGTCATGACCTACGGAGCTGAGACGTGGACACTCACGGTAGGGCTGGTCCACCAGTTTAGTCGCTCAGCTAGCTATGGAAAGAGCTATGCTCGGAGTCTCTCTGAAGGATAGAATTCGTAAAGATTACATCGGACAGAGAAGCAAAGTTATCGACATAGCTCAAAGAATTAGCAAGCTGAAGTGGCAGTGGGCTGGCCATATCTCGCGAAGAACCGACAACCGCTGGGGTAAACGTATTCTTGAGTGGAGACCGCGACTAGGCAAACGTAGCTCAAGCCAGGTGGGATGACGATCTGCGAAAGACTGCAGGCAGATGCTGGATGCGGCAAGCTAAAGACAGGGCGCTAAGGCGCTCATTAAGGATTTGTAATGGCCGATATTTTATAACTATGCATCTATTTTCTCCTAATCATGCGTAGGACGTACGTTAGGTAGGTACGGTACTAAGAGTTCATTATCCTCAATACCCCAATAATTCACAAAGAGTCACAGAATTCGCATCAATATTTTCCTGGTCTATTTCCATGCGATATTGGTTAGAAGTGACTTACATTATCAAGTAAGTCTTTCGGAAACCATACAGATTCTTAAATCCGTAACTGATCAATACTCAAATCAACCTCGAGATAGGTAGAGATAAACCATTCTAAAAATGCACCGTCACACTAATATTATAAATGCGAAAGTTTGGATAGATGGATGTATAGGTGGATGTTTGTTACCTCTTCACGCCAAAACTAGATACTGAACGGATCGGGCTGAAGTTTTTTATACAGATAAATTATAATCCTGGAATCAAACATAGGCTACTTTTTACCCCATAAATCAGTTCCCATGGGATAGAAATCACCTTTTAACGTTTCCATAGAAACAACGCCTGCGAAGCCGCAGGCGGCAGCTAGTTTACTATAAAAACTATCGCAGTTTGAAGAATTCATTACGGATGTAAGGGATGAAATTGAACCCCCCCCCCCCCCCTCACAAAACGTCATAGGTTACATTATACACTCGGCGTGCATTTTTAGAATGGTTTATCTATACAACATTTGTAAAGAAGCCCCCGATACTTAGGGTTAGGGTACATCTGGTCCGAATCTCAAACTCATCCGCGGACGAGATGTCCACTTCACTTTTGAGTAGGGGTACATCTCGTCCGAATCTAAAATCTCTTGGTTGGTCTTAGGCTCTGAGCCGTGCTAAGTTGCTCTTTTTGCTCATCATCGTGGCCAAAAAGAGTAACTTCGCATCTCTGCCTACACTATACAAAATAAAATTTTACAGAGGCGTTAAAAATTAGCTTATGATAGGTATCACAAACTGCAAAATCTATTTTTGAAAATTCCTTCGTTTCACATAATTATAAGATAAATAGGTGGTGGCGCTGATTTGGGTCGGGTTAACGCCATAATAGTTGTTTTTTTTGTGAATTCGCATCACTTGTCAATTTGGGTTCCTTCCCACAATGCATTATTATGCTTTATGCGTTACTTCTCTAAGTCACGACGTCAAAAAAGATTTTAGATAAAAAAAAATAGTTGTCTGTAAAGTCGGTTTACTGACAACGTCTCAGAGCGAGGTAACGCCGCATGAGGTAACGCCGCATGACGTCATGTTTTTTCGTGCGCGCAGCCGGCTCTATCGAATTATAAGACGTTGTCACGTCAGTAAATAAATAAAATAAAATAATTTATTCTAAATAACTTAGGACTAGAAGGAAAACAAAGAGTTTCATCTTAAATTCTAATGGTATTAAATAATGCGTGTGCCTGAACTAGGTAAAAACCTGTTTTTCAGGCAAAAAGAGTGAAGATGAAGTGAAGTGAAGAGGCAGATGTTTGTGTTGTTATTGTGGCTAGTATAAAATAAAACCATTGTATCTTGAAAATGGCTGGAGTACTTTGGTATTTCCCTACGGTTTTTCCAACGAAATCACATAAAAATCACTAGGTACAGATTAATACCTACTCATTTGTGTAAAAATCTCATAGAAACAAAAACGAGTGTAATGTATTATTAAGTCAAGAATTAATCCTGCTCATATTAGAAATCAGAAAGCTGAATTTCTGAGGGTGAATTTAACATTCAAAAAACTTTCGAGAGATTATCCTAGAATCTCCAAAATTACTGAACAGGACATTGCCTAACTTAATAATACTTATTGTACCGATAAAATACGCGCGCAAAGCCGCGGGCAGAAGCTAGTAACTAATAAAATAATTTAACTTGGTTCTTAAGATACCTTTCCACGAGAAGATGCAGGTACCTAACATGACAAATAAATAATAATAATAAATAATGCTTCATAATTCACACAGCATTATCTAGCCCCAAGCAGTAAAGTATTATAATATCTGTGCCCAAGCTAAGCAGAGCTTGTGTTTTGGGTACTAGATAAATGATATACTTAATACAATACACTACATAGATAGATATTTTTTATTATACATAGAAAACATCCAGAACGCCCTGAACAAACGTCTGCAGATCGTACAAACATTTGTCCCGAGGCGAGAATCAAACCCGCATCCTCCTGCGTCGCAGGCGGACTTTCGCCTGCTGCGCCACTGAGGTCGTCTTGAGACTTGTATTTGTATTTTATTTATTTTCAAATTAATGTACTTACTTAAACATAACGTTATAAATAAAGTTTCAGCCAAACTGTAGAACAGTTTCTCGGCCGTAGCTCTCGTGGACATAAAAGACATACATACATTGTAAATGTACCTAACCACTTATACCTACTAATCATCATCATCAGCCTATATTAGTCCACTGCTGGAAATAGGCCTCCCCTAATGAGCGCCATAACGCCCTGTCTTCAGCTTGCCGCATCCAGCATCTGCCTGCAGTCTTTCGCAGATCGCCATCCCACCTGGCCGGAGGGCGTCCTACACTACGTTTGCCGAGTCGTGGTCTCCACTCAAGAACACGTTTACCCCAGCGGTTGTCGGTTCTTCCTACTAATACTTATACTATTATTATTCGAAGCGACGCGTGACCCGAGAGCTGGTGAGTCTGGCGCAGTGCATCAGCATTGCCATGCAGCGTGGCAATGCAGCCAGCGTCTTGGGGACGCTTCCGACTGGTATTGATATGGATCAGTTGAGGTACCTATAGATTGTTTGCAACAGTCTGCAGTTAGCTCAGTTGTTTCAATTGTAAATACTAGTTTAATTTTCTTTGTAAATAAAACTTCTGCCGTTTAAAAAAAACTTATACTTATTACAAATCACATATTCTAGCTACCTAGATAGCTAGATGTGTCTGTGTATTATCGTATTATATTATTACTAACCATCTATAAAATGTTGCATGCAAATTGTCACGTTTTTCCAATATCTTATGATACATCACAGAATAATATCTACTTTTCTTATTAATTACGACTATACTTCTATGTATTAGGGCTCTCGTACACACACGTTTCGCCGTAAAATTCTACGGTTAATTTGCCGTGTGTAGGCACGGTTGTCAATGTTGTATCGATCACTGTGGAAGTTTGCATCAAAATCCAGCAGGGCTAGGATGCGCGCCACGAAAGACGTCGCGCGCGTGACGACTATTTTTCTCGTCGTCAGTTGTTTTCTCGTTTACCCTAGCATGCGCGCCACAAACGATATAATACTCGTTGTCGAGTAGTCCTTCTCGCGTAGAGATGGCCTCCCAGACGAATACCCACTCAGTTCATTCAATTGTCTATAGTTTTTGTGAAATGCACGAAAGAAATAAACTAACCTTTTTAGTTTTCACCTTCTTATTGGCAGTATGAACATTTTCACTGGTAGAATGGTGGTAAACAGTCGAAAAAGCCACGAAAAAACAAAACAAAAAAAAAGAAGGAGATGAGAAGGTATTTCTGGCTATGATCCAAATTTTGATAATTATTAGAAGAGAGCTTTCATATTATAGAATATGATGGATATTAGGTATACCCAGTTGTTGGCATAGCATTTACCGCCAGTGTCCTTGTAAAACGCAAAATAACATACTAACCGCAAAACTTTTGAATATACCTAATCTAGCACGCAATGTGAATTATGCTACCTACCCTACGTCGAGTGATATAATCGGAAACCAAATCAGACGTCTATTCCAATCCAAGCTTTAATAACTTGCCACGCGCCTTGGAAGGATAAAAAGCTGACCAACCACATTAAAAAATAAGCAGTAGGTATCTACCTACTCTGTCAAGCCGTACCCGTGACTCTGTGCCACTTTGACGACCGACCGAAGTGGCGGCGGCGCGGCGGGCGAAGGTCCGCCAGCGGCGTGGGAGCTTGCGGGTTCGATTCCCGCCATGGGACAAATGTTTGTACGATCTGCAAATATTTGTTCCGGGTGTTCTGGTATTACATTTTTTATTACACATAGAAAACTACCTATGTAGAATAAAAGAAAATGTGCAATTCCTATAATATTAAGTTTATTAACTCATATTAATATTTTATTATTGTATGTCCAAAAGGACAAACTGTTGGACAATTGGTTAAGTTTGAAGTTTGAACAATAAATGTTTATTAATCTTATTATTACTTTGGTGTGGCACCACTATGCGTTCACGTTCAATAGGTTCCTTTCCTACATTTATAATACGGTAGGTAGGTATATTTTGACTCGCACACAAAATCAACACAATGGAACACTTTCCGTACCGAGTAGATTGTCAGAGAACAAGAGTTTACATTTTCAAGAGTCTACATAGCAGCTTAGACGTGACGTAAATGTGTGTAGTGAGTTTTGTAAAAATGAACATAGGTAGTTAGGTAGGTAGGTTGTTGTACGTACCTAGTACCTACTTCTTCGAACTTGGATTACGAAATAGAAACTAATGAAAATCTGCTGGGAAAGAACTCTTTAGCAATGCAAAATTGGTACCTACCTAGGTGCTTGGTAGGTGTACCTAATCTACTACCTACTATGAATGTTAAAATTACCAACCTTCTGTAAATTGAGTCAGTATGTTGACTGAGAAGCGGCTGTTTGCAGTCTGGGAGTGACATAAAGTATGGTCCTGCCCCAGTAGGTACCTATTTGTCGTAGATTTCCTCCGTTAGGTACCAAAAACTGTACAGAACGGAACACATGACCAAGGTAAATTATGTAACCATTTATGTACCTACCCTACCTATGGGTACCTACATTATAGTCAGAAAGCGATGGCATTAGTTATTATTATGCATCGCCAATAAATAATTTTGATACAGGACCGCTATGACCAACAAATTCGGAGAAAACATTCAAGAAAAAGTTCTCGTGACTTCTCGTCCTCAAATTGAAAGACGAAAGTTATTCTCGCGCTGAACTGTCAAAAGTTGAGATAATTTGGCGCGCATGCTAGCGTTTGACGAGAAAGGTTACCACAGATAAGATATACATTCACTAAAATCGTTCACGTGATGAGACGTGACGACTAATGGTGTCGCATGCTAGCATCGGTCGAGAAATCGAGATGCCGCCATTTTTCACGAGATAACGAGACGAAATACGCTTCTCGTGGCGCGCATGCTAGCCCTACTGGAGATCGATATTTTAGTGAAATTATACTTATTTTATTTTATTATTATGATGATATGTTATTTTATATGTATTTTTGAAATAATAGCATATTTAAGTAACTACATTTTTTTTTATTTAATTATTGGTTAATTTTTGAATTATTTATAATAAATAAACTGGATTGACATCGCTCACCCTGTTTTCAAGTTAAAATTACTAAAACATTGCAAGTATTGCAACGCACGGTATTTTAAATGGGTTAGCTTATTTCATAACGATTCGAGTATGTAAATTACTTAAACAGCTCCCAAAACAAAAAAAAATCAAAACCGTCATTTAATCAAAACCGTCATTTAATCACGCGCGATTATCGCGCGGGACCACCCGGAAGTGCTTAACCGACGATGTACGAATTTATTCCAAAAGGCCGCCACAATTATTGGGAAAAACCTGTGTGTCAATAAGCTTCAACAGTGATCCATACAACACTGGCGACCGTGCCTACGCACTGCGAATTATCCGTATTTTTTATCGCGTAAAAAACGTGTGTGAAGAAAGGCCCTTAGGTAGGTAGAACTACCTATAACTACAGTTTTTACCTATATGATGAGTAGTTAGGTTAGATCATACTATTGTCTATGGTAAGTAATAATAAAAAAAAAAAAAAAATAAAGATGTGATTTATAACATCGATATTTTGTCGTCGAGTCGTATGAAATGGCGACTACAATACCCGTTAGTGTTAGTTAGGGTTCATCTCAGAAATTTATAATAAACGTAGGTACGTAGTAATAGTAAATGCTATGATACCGCTAAAATTTACGTATTTTTATTTTTATGTCAATGGAAGGATATTGATAAAAATTAACCTAGGTACCTACCTACTTAGCCGATAACTAGAATAAGTGCCTACCTATGTTTACTTACCTACTTTATTAAGCTAAGTAACATAATTTTTAAGATTGTAAAAATAAAACTAACTGAAAACTTTACGACACAGGAATTATCCTAGTGTAAAGTTTGTAGCCTCGGTGAAGTGAACAAACATAAATGCATATATTTAAATAACTTATCTACTAGTTAATGATTATATCGGGTATTTATCGCGTACCTTTTGTTTTATTTCCCCTACGTTTCTACCGCGTTACAGCGATCGTGGTCACGCGCACGGGGCGACTCAATGTCGCTGTAACGCGGTAGAAATAGCATTAACAAATCGCGAAAGTTTAAAAAGTTTTAACTTATCCACTCTTATCCTTTTATGTATGCCTAAGCTATCTGTGCCTTTAATAAATGAATTATTATTATTTAAAAAAAATAACACCTCGAAAAACTTCGACTTCGCATCCTCCCCTCAGTATAGGAATGTGCTAACCATAATACACTACGAGGTCAAGTGAGGCAGGAGTCGAAGATTTATTATTTGATTTCTTAGAAATTAAGTGTGAGGTCATACGCTCTACATTATAATAACAAAAACTTCAGGGTACATCTCGACCAACGTCTTTACGTGCTTTCCGCACGGCCCCGCGCCTCGGAAAGCACATTAAGCCGTCTATCACCGTCAACTTCCTAACTCCGGGCTGCTACTGTGAATATTTCTTGCTAGAACCCAAAATCTTGGTCTGACCCAGGATTTCATCAGCGGTTGAAAACGCGATCGCTAGACCAACGAGGCAGTCGGATAAAAGTATAAAATGTCCTGCATAAAGAGTCAGTTACTCCACGTTTATCAAAAAATTTTAAAAAATAAATGTCCACCTGTGCGAAGCCGGGACAGGCCGTTAGTTGTTTATAATTTGATTTATATAATTATAATTTTTTTTTAATAAATGTTTTCAATCACAGAGTTCTGTTCTTAAATATTTCTTAAAACACTTTTGCCTTTGACGGTACTGAATCTCACTTGAACAATAGATTTTTTCATTCATTTCGAGGGCGGTCCCAGTCGCCGGAAGAAAAATAATACAATTAATTCGATCCGGCAACTGGGACCGCGGTCCCAGTACCTAGCGGTCCCAGTTGACGGAAGCCTCCTCGGACGAGCTTTACTAAAAAGCATAATGGACAACTCCTCCAAATCAAAACTCTCCAGTTATTCAAGGTCAGGAGATTTTTTATATATAAAAGTAGGTTAAAATTCGTTCCCTCTTAAGCTCCGTGGTCTCCCGGAAATGGCCTCATACATTATATCTTCGACCATGAAATGACCTTAACGAACCTTTTGATATAAATCTGGCTAGCCCATGACTGCCCATGACATGACCTTCATTTAAATTACTAGCTTCGGCCCGCGGCTTCGTATGCATTTTCCCAGGATAAAAAGCATAATAACTTAATAAGGAATTATTATTACAGTTCTGACAGAACTGCATCTGTGCAGTTACTACTAAATTTCTAATTATTAAATTTCACCGTAATCCGTTCAGTGGTTTTGGCGGTGTAGTCTCAGTAGTCCGGTTACAATTGGGGTTTCTATTTTGCTATGTTTTAAGTGCAAACAAGTATTTATTCATAGAATGATGAAGCAAGGAAAGTTTTAATTGGATAATACCTACCCTACTCCACCCTTAGACATAAGCATGGAAATAGTGGGGGGGGGGGGGGGGGGTTGCACCCAGAGCCATGATGACACAAAATGAATTGTTTTAGTCGAACAACACAAAGCGTGCTAAACAAGTCATAAGCTTAATTTGTCAATTCCGCAATTCGTCAAATGCTTGATTTGTCTAACTAGAAACTGAACCAAACCTAGATTTTATTATATTATACATAGAAAAACATCCAGAACCCCTGAACAAATATCTGCAGATCGTACAAACATTTGTCCCGAGGTGGGAATCGAACCCGCAACCACATGCGTCGCAGGCGGACCTTCGCCCGCTGCGTCACAGAGGTCGTCGAATAATATGTAATCTATAAGATACTTTTATGCCGGAAACAACGAGAGCCGAAACCGGGGCAGGTTAATATTGTGTATTTACTAGTAAGTTCATATAAGTAAGTTAATATTATGTATTTACTACTACCTATCTCAGATACAGGAAAATCCAATATTTCCCGTATAAAAATAAAACTCTTAGGCGTTATTATATACTTACCTATATCAAAGGAGACAAGACAAGTTTCTAAGGGTTCTATTTAATTTAGCGAATTCTGAATCTGATTCTGAATATTTTAAATCACTAATTTTCAAAGAAATATTAAATTCTATTAGATCTAAGATTTCAACGGTATATTTTATAGGTGGGTATAGGTACCTTTTTGAAAAGGTCGTTGCGTTTCCATGGCGACTTTGTTCTCCTCGAAATTAAAATCTCGATTGGATAATACTTAAACTCGAATCGGATGGAGTATTTTGTAGGAAATCCGTTCCTATAAAATACTCTATCCAATTATACTTATTTCATATTATATTTAGGGCAACCAACTAGAGAAAACACCAGAAATCACAAACCCGAAAGATGGGTAAGGTAAATACGTATTATCGTTTTGGTTTAAGTAGGAATAAGTTCTGGTACATAAAGGTAAGTTTGTACTTATATATAGGTAAGTTTGATCAATTTAAAATTTAGAACTCTAAATTATACCTACCTACTTAGGGAATAGGTAGCCAAGATACACACAACGTAGGTGACGTAGAGAAGATATATTTTTAAAAGATTTCTTTTATTTTTTCATACAATTATCCACGTTGACGTCATAAATCCAGACCTCTTAGTTTACGAAAAACAAAAGCGGAACGAACTTTTAATCGAACGCAAAATATAGAAAATAGATGTAAAAATATCGCTATAGACTGACCAATAGGTTGGATGAAAAAACCATTATTGCACTCGCTTGCAACAATGGTAGGTACATACTATTCATAAACTTCGATTTCGATACCCTTATCAGGTTCTTATCAGTGACGCAGACATCTACTTACCTACGCAACTGACCAAGGAGCATTGACGGCGGCGGCGAGAACGATAAAAAGCAAGTGTAGTACCTACCTACCTATGTAGTTATTTCCAATACGACGACGGTCATAAAAACCTACCTGAATTTACGTTGAGTTAGCTTGCTTATAGACAACAATAATTTTAAGAATTATATCAATATTTATTCACAAAGAAAATTACAATCACGTAATAGAAATAAACTAGAACTAGTATTTACAATTGAAACAATTGAGCTAACTGCAGACTGTTGCAAACAATCTACAGAAACTGATCCGTGACGACTCGTCACGTCCCCAAGACGCTGGTTGCATTGCCCCGCTGTGTGGCAATGCTGATGCGCTGCGCCAGATACTCACCAGGTCTCGGGTCACGCGTCGCTTCTATCAGACACACAGATAATAAAAAAAATTGAATATTATTTTTTATTCAGTTGAATACTTACTTACACGGCCTACTGGGTGACACAAAAATACTAAAGCTTGACGCACACCTTGAAAGCAAGCACAGTTGCCGCTCAGCACCAAAATTTGTTTTCAGATATAGGCTTTAACTGGTAACATTTAAATGTATTTTATATTGACGGCATCAGATTACAGACAGCTCACAGGCCACTCGCTTAGAGCTTGTGGGAAGCCATTTTTTTAAATGCATCTAAAAATAACGTTAAATAACGAGTCCATGAATGCACATTTTTGTACCTTGTGGAAGCGGTATCGGATAAATGTGCGCAGAGCTTTACCCTGTTCCCTTCTGGCTTACGATCATTCACGAACAACAATAGAGAAGCCATGAAAAAACACAATAGGGGAAATATTTTAGAAAAAACGGAGGTAGAATTTTTGTTATTGCTTTGTTTGTTTACGAGTGTTGGTTAATCTAACTCCTGAACGATTCTGAAAATTATTTAAGTAATAAATTATTCGCCGCCGGGTCGTAGAATTCCAGTTTTCCCCCTTAAGGTGGATTTTCAAGGGGAAAACTGGACTTCAAAAAAATGAATTCCAGTTTTCCCCTTTAATGGGGATTTTCAAGGGGGAAAATTGGACTTTAAAAAATGAATTCCAGTTTTCCCCCTTAAGGGGGATTTTCTTAAGGGGGAAAACTGGACTTCAAAAAAGGAATTCATTTTTTTGAAGTCCAGTTTTCCCCCATAAGGCTAATCTTCAAGGGGGAAACCTGGAATTCATTTTTTGAAGTCCAGTTTTCCCCCTCAAGGGGGATTTCAAGGGGGAAAACTGGAATAACCCGTAGAATCAGCCTGTTTTCAGAATGGCTAGGTAGATTGCAAAAATATTATTGAACGATCACTTTCAACAATATGGCTAAACGTCACTTAGCTAACCATCTCAGATGTGTGTAAGTATTTTGTTATTTTTATTCATCTTATTTATTCCATTTTATAAGTAACTAGTTTCTGCCCGCGGCTTCGCACGCGTTGTTTCTATGGAAATGTTTAAAGGTTATTTCTATCCCATGGAAACTGATTTATGGGATAAAAGTCGCCTATGTTTGATTCCAGGATTACAATTACCTGTAAGCAAAATTTCAGCCCGATCCGTTCAGTAGGTTTTACGTGAAAGAGTAACAAACACACATCCATCCACACACTTTCGCGTTTATAATATTAGTGTGATGTGATGTTTTATACAGGACCGTGAGCGAAGCCGCTAGCATAAGCTAGTATTCTTTATATATCTTTCAAAAGCGCCTCGTGCTACATTGTACCTTGAGTGTCCTGAACTAGCTCCACGTGTCCGCCCGCCCTAGCGCGTGGGCGGCGCCGCCCTATTCTAGAAATACCGATTCGTGCTAGGGAATAAACTTTTCGATTGAGACTGGAAAGCTTATAAGCAGAGCTAGTTTGATTTATTTCATAGGGTAGATAAATAAATAATGCTGGACAATTCACACAGCATCATCTAGGTCCAAAGCTAAGCAGAGCTTGTGCTATGGATACTAGATAAGTAGATAACCGATTATCACATCACATCACACTAATACTAGTAGTTCTACGAACAGTAGACGTCGCGAACACTAACTTTTTTCAACAATTAATTTACTTATTAATTACTAAAGTAATTTAAAACGGGATATTTTGGTGGGTAGGTTCGGTAGGTACCATGTTTTTTCTAATTTCGGTTTGTAGGTAGGTATATAATGAGAACTTCTGTGGGGTTCATACTTTTACAAATATTTTGAAAATAGTCGAAATGGTTACACTTTTACCCCGCATCTTATCATCACGGAGCAAAAGTGCTTACTTATCAGAATAAGCACCAGCATAGGTAGGCACCAGCCATGGTATAATGGTGCTAAACTTGTCATAAGTATTATACCTAATATCTATGATGTAATTATCGATGCCTCTTACTTTTTGACGCGTTGAAAGAAGTGGGTAGGTAGGTAGTGTATCTACACTACCTACCTAGGTAGATACCCAGGTAGGTATGGGTTAGGGTACATCTGGGCCGAATCTCAAACTGATCCACGGACGAGATGTCCACTTCACTTTTGAGTAGGGGTACATCTCGTCCGAATCTAAAATCTCTTAGTTTTAGATTCGGATCAGTTGTACCCTCAACCAAAAGGTATACCTACCCAAAAATCAGAAAAACCCTTTTAAGTAGGTAGGTACCTAAATATTGGTTTACGCTAGTGTGATGTGCATTGTGCAACTTACCAACCTTTGGTGGTAGGTAAGGGTAATTGTTTAGTAGGTAGAATTATATACCTAGCTCAAAACAAATGAAATGATTTCCTTAAGTACCTACCTTTGAAATAATGCACACCGTGCAAGAATTACTCATCTGTTTCTCCAGAACGGATTAAATCTTGTTTGAGGGTAGGGTAGGTAAGGTAGGTAAGGTGCACTTGGAAAGGTAGGTAGGTATAACAGTACAGATCACTTCACTTGCGATACGGTGTTGTCGGAATTTTTGAACGAAATGTTGCACAAACACATCAACCATTAGACCAATTGTCCATACAAAGTACCTAAGTTACGTTCCTCAGCAAAGCTCGAAATTCTGTACCTAGGTATCAATAGATGGCGTTGATCCATCAGCCCAAAATTGTTGTTATTATTTATCCGACGACGACTGTGTATGCGGCCGCGCTATTTCATATAACTCTCGAAGTGTTACAAAGATGTTCTAATAGGTGGCGCTGTACTGTAAATGCTCTCTTGCATATTACTGCATTTTGCGGAGCTATTCTGCTCGTCATGCCGAAAATCCTCATCCGATCTTTACCAAATTTTTATTAGAACAGTTTAAAGTTATTACCTTTCAATTAAAAATACAATCATCAAAATCAGATCTCTTAAAGCGGAGATATTCTAAAGCCGCCTTTTTGCCTTATTGTGGAAGAAGTACGCCTTTAATCAAAAAATCCCGACGACAATAAAATTCTATAAAATCATAGAATCTGTACACAAAGTTTCGTACCGATCGGTTGTAAAATACGACCTGTAGAGGAGTACGGACAAGTACGGACATACTGACAGAAATGCTATTTTGGCCAAACTTGAAACGAAGACTTTTGTTCACTTCGTTCACGACGTCAATTATAAATACGAAAGTTTGGATGGATGGATGGATGTTTGTTACCTCTTCACGCCAAAACTACTTAACGGATCGGGCTGAAATTTGCATACAGGTAGTTCTAATCCTGGAATCAAACATGGGATACTTTTTATCCCATAAATCAGTTCCCATGGGATAAGAATCACCTTTAAACGTTAATAGAAACAACGCGTGCGAAGCCGCGGGCAGAAACTAGTAATTAATATAATACATCATCACACTACATAGAAATCATTTATTTAGTCACAAAGAAAATTATACTAGTATTTACAATTGAATCAATTGAGCTAACTGCCGACTGTTGCAAACAGTCTACAGATAGCTCAACTGATCCATATCAACACCAGTCGGAAGCTATATAATTATTAGCTATATTATATTATTTATTTAGACAAAACGGGTTACAAGTTGGATTGCTTATTAAATTTAAATTGCGATAACTTACCAGCTAAACAGCTTTGGTCGAAAAATTATACACTAACACCAAATAGAGACATGCAGAACGGGAAACTAATAAAATAATGTCAAACTATTCAAACTATGAGTATAAGAAATATAGATATTTTTATTATATCTACTACATAGATAACACCCAAAACACCAGGAACATTATACATTTATAATAAGGTATGTACCTAATATTATGTTTCTGATATGTTCTCATAAAACCTATGTAAATTACTTTAGCGTAGGTATATACGCTAAACTAATTAATAACAAAGGGCCTTCTGAGATGAATTGTATGGCCAAATCAGAAACTAGGCATTTCCGGACGAACTTTACAAACTACCGTTGAACAATGAGCGTAGTTTCTATGAAATTTTTGAACTCGAAGACTAGGTACCTAGCCGCTAGACTAGACTGGAAACAAACCCTGTAGATATTTACCTACATAACACTTACTGCGAATGAAGTTCACCTACCCTCTACTAATTTGTTAAAAATTGTTCAACATTGATTTATAATTATTCTCCTTACTTGATTTTACGCACTTATGTAAAATGTTTTTTGGTAAGAAACTTTAGGAATATTATTAAAGTTTGTTATGGAAGAGCGTTACCTCCTAATACAGGTATTTCATACTTAAAAGGAGGTTCCGAGCACGGTCATAGTATATTGTAATATTTGATTAATGAAATAAACATTTTGTATTTGTATTTGTATTGTATTTTTATATTGTATTTCAAGACAGTTTATCTGCGATCAAAGGTACCTAATACCCATAGTACCTAGGTAAAGTATGCGCTTTGTAAATTGATGGGTTTACATCATTTAAAATACAAAATACTCAGACTGTATTAGCGCATACGCCCCTATGCTTTTATTTTATTTATGTCAAAATAAAGGGACTTGTCGCTTAGCGACCACATCGCCAGAAATCAAACCTTTTGTTATGTGAATGATCTTTTTTTTATCAGTAATTTTTTTTTAGTAGAGAGTAGTAAATTAGGTAATACCTAGCTACGCAAGTCTTTTTATTGATAGTATAGCTACGTAGGCTACCAACGTAGACGAGAACAATGGAAAATCGATTATACTACACTTCGATTGAAGTATTAAATCGTAGGACGTAGGCGAGTACTCGTATATATACAGGTAGTTTGTTTGTAACCTCGTAAGTACTAAGTACTAAGTCATACCTACAATGCGATAAGGTGCGAAGGTAGTACTTAGTTAGTACATAACATAGCAATCATAGCTGTGGCCTTGGTTGGTTGCACAAGTTATATGTAGTACCTTTCTTTATGTATAAAATGATGCAGCACGTTTTTCACGTGTTACGTTAATACCTCAATTAAAACTTTTCATACTTCAATTAAAACTTTTATAAAGCGTCTTAGGACTTTATAAAATGGTCTTTGATTTTTTATAAGTTAAGCAACCACTTGAACATACTACCGGCTGAAACGTAGTCAGCCTAAAGCCCTTTAAAATATAGGATTTAAATATATAAATTAATTCGAACATTTAAAAAGAAAACTGGTTTCGTGGTCAATGTAGGTATGATTTTTATTGAGGACGAGCTTCTGCCTGCGGCTTCTCACGTTTTTTGAATAAAAAGTGAGATGTTGATTTTGTGGATTTTGATTTAGTAGCGCGATTCCTTACAAACAGCTGTTTTTTTGTAAGCGCGATTTCTAGACGCCGCCGCCGCGCGCCGGTGCCCCCAAAACGTAAGACGCAGGCAGCTGTGTGTTTATACAAAATGTTCCGTGAACAATTATCGCAAAACCGCAGGACGCAGAAACGCGTCGTCCAACTTCTATCGCGTCGATAAAATCGCAGCAGTGTGTATCATCGTATGCGTCTTAGTACAAAATGTACTGCTAACAAATATCGCAATAAATCGCGCGACACAAGACGCGCTTCAAAATCACGGCTGTGGGGAAGCTTCCAAACCCACCGCATGTGTGCGAAATTTCAGCCCGATCTGTTCATTAATTTTGGCGTTGTCTTCGGCCAAACATCTTCATAACGACATAACGCACAAACTTTCGCTTTTGCAATATTTATAATAGGATTCCTCCCTACTTGAGGGTAGGAAATGCATTGCTAATCTCAAGACTTTGCCTTGTGCATTATTATTTTAACACTAGGGTAGGTATTTATTTAAACCTGCGTTTCTTTTCCTCAAGTCAGTGACTGAGACCTTTCCTTTGTAGAAGTTAAAATGGACGTTGTTGTACAAAAGATCTCTGAAGTCTCCTGGTGCTCAGGTCAGTGGTTTTATCTAAGTTTTACGTGAACATAAAGTAGGTAGGTAAATTAATTCTTCTATTTCGGTCAACGAATTAGCATTCTGGCTTCTATTTCGGTCAACGAATTAGCATTGCCATTCAACGTGGCAATGCTGCCAGCATTCTGTTCTGGGCACTCTGCCTTCTGGTGACGGCTTAGATTTTTAAGAAATAGATAATAAGTGTATAATAAACTAGTTGTAATTGTTTTATTCTGTCAACTTATTTTTCTATATGCTAAATACATTGTATTATGCTGCTTATAGAAATAGATTATAAATTAACCTCTCTCCTTAAAAGTTATTCTGGGTGATGTTTTGTGCTATGGACGCTATGACGATTTAGTCTACTGAACTCGATATAATCAATCAATATACATACATCTGCTGCAAAATCTATTTGAATAGGTGTTCGCAGAGTTTTGCTGTTTTTTATTTGCAAGAATGAAACTCGTACCAAGGGGTTATTATTAGTAGGTACATAATTTTTGCAGATGCTTTGGAAGCCGTCAAATTGGATCCAGCTGTTTTAGAAGCAAAAATCACAGTAGATAAAAGCACAAAATTAACAAGTGCCGAGCAAGGATTGGCATCAAATGAAAATGGGCACCAACTCACCAGAGAAAATTGCAATGGTGAGTCATTTAATGTTATATAATAAGCAAACCTAGATGGCAACCACCCTTGTCTGAGACAGACAGACAGACAGACCTTGGAAGACATGTCCAGCAGTGGACGTAGGTAGGTAGGTGTGTGCTGATAAGTGGAAATCTAGATGGCAGCTAGAAAGATAGTTTGATTCATTAAATCATCCACTTGTTGTTATACACCTATTTTACTTACCAACATTATTAACAATTCTTAAAAAAATAAAATATAAACAGGCAGTGAAAAGAGAACGCTCGTTTAGTTATTTTATTTATTGTTAGCGAATGATTACAGATAATGATGATTGATAGTCCATATGAAAAAAATCAGGCCACTGGATAATGACAAAGCTACATAATTTTTTTACATATTGGCCTGATTTTTTTTCTTTGAACTCTGATTAAAGAATGGGCCGTGCTTTTATGATATGAGTACCTACAACAACACGTCAAAAAAATGGTCTGTGATAACGACCACAAAACCTCATCCGCATTATTGGTGGAAGTCCAGCGCTTTGTGGTGAAGCGATTTCTTGTCACTTTCCAGCGTTTAGGCGTTCTGTGATTATTTCGTAAAATGGTTTCTTCTAGATGTGACCAGTTATGGATTTGCCTACTGCTTTATGCACCTAGTTCTAAACGAGAGTATCCTAATTTTTTGTGCGTGGCGAGCTACATTTCTGTACAAAACAGTTCACTACGCACTCGATTTTGCTGTAAAACAAAAGTGCATCCTAGAAAAACTTGGTGGTCTCGCAAAAGTCTTATGGACGGAGTACCATGGCGAAATTTCCATAAAATTACCAAATGTTTCAGCGTCATCAAAGTCTGTAAAGTTCGATTACCTGATGAGGATGCAGAAGGCCGCGGTGCTTTCGCTCAGTCCGCGGCTGTTCGACCTGCTGCTCAAGTATACTGACATCTTGAGGATGCAGCGACTCATCAACCAGAAGAACCTGGTAAATTACATCAATTATTGACATAAAAACAAGGAAAACTTTTCTTAGGATTAAGTTTAGGACAAACCACGATTCTGTTCGTCACATTTGTAGATTTTAAATCTTTCAATTGAATTCGAAACCATAGTGTTCGAATGGTGTTATTCCAGGTGGCCTTGGAAACAAGCCACAGAAGTTTAGTTCATAAAGTTTAGGGTCTTGTTCATTATACATAGTTATTAATATGAACTGGTTAATTTGCTCAAATTTACAAACCGACACAATCGATTCTAAAGAAGTTCAAATCTGTTATTCCAGGAATGTGCATTCTGCAAGAACAACGGCGAGCCAGCCTCCTGGTACTCCATCCACATGCTGAGAGGCAGAGATGGGCGCGTGCGCTGCCCCGTGCTGCGAGGGTACCGCTGTCCGGGTTGCGGGGCCACCGGGGACCGGGCACACACCATCAAGTACTGCCCGCTCTCTGACAGAGGTGAGGTACACACACGTAGCAAGGGGCGCAATGCCCTGGTTTGGAGACACTCCATCCGCATGCTGAAAGACAACGACGGTCCGTTCGCTGCCCCATGCTGCGAGGGTACCGCTGTCCGGACTGCGGTGCCATCGGAGACCGGGCACACACCATCAAGTACTGTCCGCTCTCTGACAGAGGTGAGGTACACACACGTAGCAAAGGGCGCAATGCCCTGGTTTGGAGACACTCCATCCGCATGCTGAAAGACAGCGACGGTCCGTTCGCTGCCCCATGCTGCGAGGGTACCGCTGTCCGGACTGCGGTGCCATCGGAGACCGGGCACACACCATCAAGTACTGTCCGCTCTCTGACAGAGGTGAGGTACACACACGTAGCAAGGGGCGCAATGCCCTGGTTTGGAGACACTCCATCCGCATGCTGAAAGACAGCGACGGTCCGTTCGCTGCCCCATTCTGCGAGGGTACCGCTGTCCGGACTGCGGTGCCATCGGAGACCGGGCACACACCATCAAGTACTGTCCGCTCTCTGACAGAGGTGAGGTACACACACGTAGCAAGGGGCGCAATGCCCTGGTTTGGAGACACTCCATCCGCATGCTGAAAGACAGCGACGGTCCGTTCGCTGCCCCATGCTGCGAGGGTACCGCTGTCCGGACTGCGGTGCCATCGGAGACCGGGCACACACCATCAAGTACTGTCCGCTCTCTGACAGAGGTGAGGTACACACACGTAGCAAGGGGCGCAATGCCCTGGTTTGGAGACACTCCATCCGCATGCTGAAAGACAGCGCCGGTCCGTTCGCTGCCCCATGCTGCGAGGGTACCGCTGTCCGGGCTGCGATGCCATCGGAGACCGGACACACACCATCTAGTACTGTCCGCTCTCTGAGATACATAGGTGCGGCATAAGAGATAGCTTATATAGTGAAGGTTTCAGAGGAGAAAGAGGAATCAATATATGCCTAGTAAGAACTACAAGGTAAGTTTATCAAAACTAACTCGGCAGACCAAGGACCATATTTACTCTGGTTACAATAATGTGATCATCAGTTTTAATTGTGAAAATGTGGCAGACCTTTGCACATTTTTAAGCTTACGTGAAATATGGAAAAATAAATTGCCGTTAAACCTTCAAGCAGAAAGAAGCAGAAGCTTTTTCTACCATAATTCCACCTGAGTAATAACTGTATCATTATTCCCGGTAGGTAGGTCACCACACCTCGTCCACTTAGGTGTGCTGTTAAATTGCAATTCATAATGGCCAAGCTAGTTTCATTATTAGTCAAAACAAGCAAAATTTACTTAGAGATGAAGATCTTAAGCTTAGTAACTAATAATTACTTGCCATATCTTACCGCATAAGTTGGTTTATAATTTCTGCCCATGGCTTTGCGAGCGTTTCTGTGGAAACGTTTAAGGTCATGGGAACTGATTTATGGGATTAACTGTATACGAAATTTCAGCCCGATCCGGTCAGTAGTTTTGGCGTGAAGGGGTAACAAACATCCATCCATCCATACATTTAAACATTCAAACTTTCGCATATAGAATATTATATTATTGTGATATAGTGTGATAAGTAAGATAGTGTAAATTAACAAAATAACAATGGATGGTTGTCAGCCAACAAACATTCTGTAATAAAATTATCATTGGGATGAGAGGATTACAAAAAACCTACTCAATTTTGTTTTATTCATGCAATGTTATTTTTTGAATATCTTTGAACAACATAATTATTTATTTCAGATCGTTGGAGTTGCTGAGTTGATCGAGGTGTAGACAAACACGTTTTTCTATCAACATTTGTTTTTCAAAGAAATTAAAACTTAAATCAATATGAATCATTTGTTTCTTCTATAACTCCCTGGAATGACTTCGAAAGAGTAAATTTTACTAAGTATTTTTTAGTGTTACCGATGTAGCTAAGGTAAGACAAGTCAAATAAAAGATCGTTCACAAATAAAACCTTAGGCAGACGAGCCACGATGACAACCACTTTCCTGCTTGGTCGACTACCGTATTATTTCCATCCTGGCTGATAATCGAGACCCAGCTAGTGGCTAGTGGAGTGGTCATCACTTTTGTATGTATTTGTAAGTCGCCCGTTTGCATCGAGTCTTACACATGCCACTGTTCTAATTTCAGAATGGAATCTATTTTCATATTTAGTCAAGATCCTTCAGTATTTTTTCATAAAGAAGTCCAATTTGCCTTTATTGTGTGTAAGTATCTACAGAAGATAAATATATCATTTACCTTATTTATATGAAAAACCTGTAGGTACCCAAGCATTTTATTCGGTTGAGATATCTGTAGATTGTTTGCAGTTAGCTCCATTGTTTCAATTGTGAATACTAGTTTCTAATTTATTTCTATTATTTGGTTGAATCTTCTTTGTGAATAAAGTTTTTTATTCGTTATAATTATATCAAGGAAAATATGTGAAAACTCTGTAAAAGTACCAATGCATTATCTAATTTCATAGCGTTAATGGTTAGGGAGATTAAAAAAGCTTTAATATGTATACATGGATGTTTAAAACTTGTTGAATCAACAGTTGACTGGAAACCTTCACCGAGAGCAATTCTATCGATCCGAGGTGAGGAAGCGCTGTTGGCGTTTTGCTTTAGGCAGGTCAATGACCGTTAACAAGCGCTCACTCTCAGTTAGATTATTATTTTTATAATAATTAACGCCTACGTAACAGTATCAAGTAGGTATAAATAAGTAGCAAGTAGGCGGCAAGCTGATCTATCTCAGAACAAAATTGAGTAGGCGATGTAATGCAAGCAAACTCATTAACGACCAAAACCCCAGGTGTGGTAACCTACCTACTGGGAATAATGGTACAGTTATTTATTACTCAGGAGGAATAATGGTAGAAAAAACTTCTCCTTTCTGCTTGAAGGTTTGACGCCATTTTATTTTTCCATATTTTCACCTGAGCCTTACGTCGGTATGGTACCTATGCCATGCATATATCTAAAAGCAGCAGATAGCACTAACCAACATGCATTAAAGCCGTGGCCACATTAAGGCGAATAGTAGGGCGGATAGTGGCGCCACTACATATTTAATTTTATAATTACGTTATACAAAGGAATTATCAAAAAATCGGACCGCGCGTAGACGATATTTATCATAAGCTTTTTTTAAATGTATCTTTAATAGTTTTGTTTTGTGTTATTCAATCAAAAACCTTGTTTGGAGAGCTTGGTGGCCACCAATAGGAACTAAACTCTTGAAACAAGTATCTGCCTAAATAATACAGTACCTAAGTACAAAACTATTAAAGATACATTTAAAAAAAGCTTATGATAGTTATCGTCTACGCGCGGTCCGATTTTTTGATAATTCCTTTGTATAACGTAATTATAAAATTAAGTATGTAGTGGCGCCACTATCCACCCTACTATTCGCCTTAAAGCCGTGGCCACATTAAATTCCGCTGATTCATACACCGACAACAACTTTTTATCATGCCACACATGTATACCTACCTATTAGATTATGAAACGGTCGGGGCCTGCGTAACTGAATGACGACGACGGTGCGTGGATCTACCTCGCGAGCTGTAGGGCAGGTCGCGAACGCACGCACTGCGCCAAGTCCATGAACTTGGGTTTTGTTTTGGGCCACTCTCTTATGTAATGTCCCTACCTCAACTGTCTCTTCAGAATCAGAATCAGAAACTTTTTAAACTTTCGCGATTTGTTAACATAGTTAATGATTATATCGGGTATTTATCGCGTACCTTTTGTTTTATTTCCCCTACGTTTCTACCGCGTTACAGCGATCGTGGTCACGGGGCGACTCAAATTTAAATAAAATAAAACAAAAGGTACGCGATAAATACCCGATATAATCATTAACAGAATCAGAAATATATTTATTGTTAACTGTTGTACAAAAAAGATCTTAGGTATAAAATACAGTTTCAACAGCTTATCTATAATAGACAAACAATAAGTTTTAAATAGTCTAATAGTTTTAACCCTTAATTACTCGCACGGGGTCAACGCACATTTGCGCGCTAAAAAATAATACTTCGGTTGGTCAGAACGCGCTCACTCCAACAGTAGCTTCCTAGTTCGCACCAAAAATGATTTTTTAGGGACAAACAGGACGTCAGAGACTATGCACCCGTCGCTGCACTCTTAGTGCATGACCCCGTGCGAGTAGTTACGTAACTTTTTTTGTTCGAGGTAAGTGAATCTATTATTGTTATTTATCAAATTTGTGGAACCTATCACGTAGAAAGAAGACCAAAAGGTGGCCTCTAAACATATTCTTTCATCTTTTGAATGTTGTGCATAAATGCACTTGTTATACATAGGGCAAATACAAGCAACATTCCTACCCATGTGAGACGCCATTTCCTGGGACAGCTTGCAGCAGAACTAGTTCAAGATCACCAAAAACAACGGGTAAACGTTAATGCAACTCCAAACATTATAAAAAACAACTAGTGAAGGTCCAGTGTCCGCCCTGGAACCGACCAGGCCGATCGACAGCCAAGCATAGTAAATGCAATATTTGCCCTAGGAGCGTCGATAGAAAAGTGCCTACCAAATGCATAAAATGCACTAAATTTGGGTGGAATGACCACTCTATGGTCTTTTGTCAAACGTGTGTTGAAAGTGATTCAGTTTCGTTTGTGAGAATAAATATAGCTTGAACTTTGATCTCTGAATGTCTCAAAAGTACAATTTTGGACGAGAATTTTATGTTCATTATTCTGATATGTTCCCAGTAGTTTTTATGGATTTTGTTCGTTAGAAGTTTAAATATAAATATAGTATTTTCGTAATATTAAGCCTTTTCTTTAATAACATTATTAGTTAATTAGAAATATTCCTTGTAAATTGGGGTCAGTCCAGACCCCATGCGAGCAGTTATGTGAGTTTCTTCGTGCGAGTAATTAAGGGTTAAATAGGTAAATAGCTTCGCATGTCTTGTAGACTCTCTGTTGCATTGTTTGCGTTTGAACGGAGAAGTTATCTTTCGGTTTAATGCAATTCGTATATAAAAGCGAATGAATCGTTTCCCAGAGTAATCAAGAATGTGTGTACCTATGTATAAAAAGAATTGAATAAATTATGCAATAGACGCTTAACCCTATGAACCTATTTAATTACCTATAGCCACTATAATTAAATATAGGTAGGTAGGTTATGTACCTAATAGAATAGACTAAAGGAAAAATAATAAAGGCTACCTACCTATTTTGCAATCTAAGGATATTGAGTGGGAACTTATACTTTAACGTCTACTTTGCAACATATAAATTTTATAAATTTTTACGCACTTAAACAACATAAGGAGAAAATAATATAATTTTGAAAAAGTCTCGTTAGCCCATACAACAGCCTTAGAGATGAGTTGACGTCATAGAAATTCTATGAAGGGCTTCCAAGGACATTGTATTGGTACCTATGTCCAGAACAAATCCACATCTACAAGTCTATCTTTCCCTGGGTTCAGTTTCTACTCGAATATCTATGATTTATTTATATACAAATCACATTACCCTCATATACATACATATACATAGTAGGTATAGTAATTTTCGGTAAGTGATGAAAAAAAAAACCTTATCCATCGCGTAGACGATACCATAGGTACACATAGATATGGTATCGAATCATTCGCATACACCATTTCTTAATAACTGTTCTTCCTTGTTAATGGATTTTCTTTTAATTCATTCATTCCAATTCGATTGTTGGCAAATACACATGTCTCTACTCTACCCAGACAGTTACCTAGGTCAGACAGTTACCTAGGTGATTTTGAATTTATTTATCACTCTTCTAATTATACAATTAAGTATACAGATTAATTTAGCATCGGCAGCTTCTTAATTCACTGCCCATTGTTTTACTTCGGTCCCATTTTAGGTTAGAGCATGTGGTTCACCAATTTTAAAACTTATTCGTGGTAATGTTCGTGGAATAATTTTATGTAGGTATTTAATTTCCTGCCATTTATATCTCACGATATGAACGTTGATTTAAGAAAAGATAAACTTAAATAGTTACAAGACTCCGTTGGATGACGCTATTCCACTTCAATGTCAAGCAACAACCTCCTCAACATTGAATAATACCTACATAACATTCTGTGCATAAACACGACACGATTCACCTTAGGTACGTTGTCATATCACAGGTTTTATCACAATAGGTAACATTTTTTTAACGGATAACAGGTTATTCAATGCTATCCGAGGTATTGAGGGTCAAATCAAAGTACCATTACCTGGTCTACATAATCAACACACATTTTTACTCCATGATAGACTTCTGTCCGTCTCATTTCTGCATCGTATGAGTACGCTGTAAAAACAGAGAGAGAAAATGCAAGAGTGCAATTGGATGTTTGCAACAGCAATTACTCATCAATTAAACTCTATCTACACGTGATAGGTATAGGTTGTCATTATAAACAAGACGATAAAACAAGGTTTATGTGTGTGTGCCAAGTTAAATACAATGCAAGAGCGTTTGAGCGACATCTGTGGATTTTGAAACTAACTAAAACGTTTGCTACGCTTGCTAAGGACAGTGTAGCGCGCGCGTAGCACCGTAGCAATTTTCGTAGCGCTTAGTGAAGCTCTTGCTGTACGAGATTCGTAGCAATTACAACAGATGGCAGTGTTCAGTTTATTACTGAAGTTCAGAGAAATTTCCCAACACTATGTATTATGTCGACTAGGCACTATACATATTACAAATCGGTATTTATTGGTTTTATTCTTTGTTTATTTAATTCAAAGCGTATTTCAACCTTCAACGTCTGGTGAATCTAAAGACCCAAAAACACTTCGCCTCCTTGAACTCGATACAATAAGCTGATAAATTGTAGTATAAAAAGAATATATTGCTTAACCTATTTATACCCATATACTGCTTTTAAATAACAGCAGGCGCTTTGCTGATAGGAGCGAGCGATAGCGGCGCCTGCGCAGCCGCGTCACGTCGCGTGCCACGCTCGAGCGAGCGGAGTGGAAGGAAAGGAAGCCACACTCCACAGAGCCAACCTCATTCGTCACTTCGATGTGAACAATTGCGGTCGTGTCGCTGCTGGGCTCATTGTAGTTCGACCCACGAAAGCCCTAAACAGTGCCTTTTCAAATGTAGTCCCTTTCGTTTTACTATACCAAAGGCTGATTTCTACGTTCGAGAGGAAAATCGATGCAATCGTGAGTTTTTGTCTGATGTTGTTAGTCATAAGCTATTGCTCAAGATTTTCGCCATAAACTCTAGGTTTTCTTTTATTGTTTTCTGAAAATGTGGAAAATTAACCTTGTAATCGTATTTCAGCGAGTATTCGCCTGGTTTTCTTTTAAGAGTTGTAGTTTGAAATAAAAGTTCCCTATTTCACAAGATATTTTAAGATCTCAAAAAATATAGAAATCACGCGTAAGGTAGGAATTTGACCCTAAAACCGTCACGAGATTGCGAACGATGATCCCCTCTACACGTGGTATTTATTTTTAGCACACGTTGCTATGTTCTCCAGACTGACTCCAGACTCTTATTTTTTTTTTGTATTAAGGCAAACGAGATTTAGCTCGCAGCTTGACTTGAGTTTAATTGATTTTGTTGATCATTAAAACTGTTATTAATTCCCATATTTTATCAGCAGCACTTTCATCCAAATTTATACTAAGATATTGAATCAAGTAAAACTCTGGTCTATGCACTTATGGCATCATCAGCAGCGGTAAATTACTCTTTTTATTGACTTTTTATAGTTATATCCCTTTTGTCCTCATAAGTTTTTTAATAAATTAAAATTACTTTTATTGCAATATTTTTACTAGTTTTTTATTGTATAGTTAAAGTCACCTTGTCTTCTGTATTCCGTGAAAGGGGCATACACACTACATTACGTCTTTCTTATAGATTATACAGCAAAGAACAAAAACTTTCTAATTAGCCTGTATAATGTATGTATAGTTTGCATAATGTTACTCTTACTATATCTCAGTTTATCCGATTTTATGCACATACATATTTTTTGCAATGATGATGAAATAAAAAAACGTAAATATTCTTTATTATAATTCTCATATTCGTCAAACTAAATGGATATTGATTTAATAAACTCTCAAAAATGTAGCAGCGACTCACAGATTATTTATTAAGGAACGAACGAATTGAGTGAGTGAGCGGTGAGTGAGTTTTGAAATAAACATAACACCCCCACTATTTCAAAACAAAACAACAAACTTACAATATAACAAGTTTAGATTACATACAACAGCTTACAAACTAGAGACCTGAAACATCTTGAATACCTAGTTTTTGCATGTAGTAGTAATGTTTTACACTGGACAAACTTTTAGTTAAAATATCAGCTGGCATCTCAGCTATTTCTAGATACTTAAGTTGTACAATTTTCTTAGAAATACATTCTCTACAAAAATGATAACGGATATCAATGTGCTTTGTTCTTTTATGAAACAAGTTATTAACAGACAACTTCAGCGCACCCTGGTTATCATTGAAAACAGAAATAGTACATATATTAGCAGTAATTTCATTCAGTAAATTACGTAGGTATATAGCCTCTTTACATGCCTCTGCATAGCCCATGTATTCGGCTTCAGTACTTGAAAGAGCTATAGTTCTTTGCTTTCGTGTTTCCCAGGAGATTGCAGCTCCAGACAATACAAAACACAAGCCTGTATATGACTTCCTATCTATTACATTGTTTGCCCAATCAGCATCCACAAAACCTTCCAACTGATTATTACCTGTTTTAGTAAACTTCAGACCAAACTCTTTTGTTTTCTTTAAATATTTTAACACTCTTTTGGCATAAGACCAAATTTCTTGGTTATAACAATTGTTAAACTGACTTAGAAAACCAACAGAATATGCAATATCTGGTCTAGTTAAAATGGCTAAGTACATCAAACTACCTATAAGTTGCTGATATGGAAATTGACCTTTACAATTTTTATCTATGCTTATATTCAACTTAGGTTCTAATGGAGTATTAGCCGTTTTACATTCAGTCATTTGGAATTTTTGCAACAATTGCATTATATACCTCTCTTGACTCAAAGTTATCACACCATTTACTTTATCAATATTGACACTCATACCGAGACATTGTTTTACTTCTCCCAAATCTTTGATTTTAAATTTTGACGACAATGTTTATTTCAAGAAAGTAGTTTCCCTAAAATCATTACTGAAAACAAAAAAATCATCAACATAAATTGTTACAATTGTTTTCTTACTATTCTTGATTTTTGTATACAAACAAGGTTCAATATTCGATCGTTTATAACCTAAAGTAATGAGAACATCATCCACCTTTTTGTACCATGCTCTTGACGATTGTTTTAATCCGTAAATGGCTTTATTTAACTTCAAAACTTTTGTATCACATTCTTGACTAGGAAAACAATCTGGTTTTTGCATATAAACAATCTCATCGAGATCACCGTTCAAAAAGGCGGTCGTAACATCAAGATGTGTTACATCTAAATCTAACTGCACAGCCAACGCAAACAACATTCTCAATGTTGTGTGCCTCACAACTGGAGAAAAAGTTTCTGAATAGTCAATACCCTGCTTTTGCATAAAACCTTTGGCTACCAGTCTTGCACGAAACCGTACATTATTGTCATTGTCATATTTCTTTCTTAACACCCATTTACACTTCACTATTGTTCCACTTTTGGGAGCATCTACCAACTCCCATGCATTATTGTCACTGAAACACTTAAGTTCTTCATTAACAGCATCTAACCATTGTTCCTTTTCTGGTCCTTTCAGCGCCTCATGTAGAGTCAAATCACTGGCATCATCTAGGATATGTTCCTCTATGCACGTGGCAGATAAACCATACCGATCTGGCTTCCTCCTCTCTCTTGGAGATCTTGGTTTGGCATTCAGCATGTTACTTTCATCAGATGATTCAGCATCCTCATAGTCACTTGGAGTGTATGTTTTATCATTGGGATCAGTGAAGCTTTCTGTGGTGATATCTTCTTGCTCAATCAATGTTTCCCCCACTGAATCTGAACTTTCATTTCTGTCATTTGTCTCTTCTACTACAGGAATGAAGACTTGCGTTTCTTCTTCAACTATTATTACATCACGACTAGTTGTAATTTGTTTTGTTCTAAGATTGTAAACACGATAGCCTTTCACATCCTCTGGATATCCCATCAACAAATGTTTCTCAGACTTCTTATCCCACTTCTTCCTTTTTTCCTTTGCTATATGCACCATGACAACACTTCCAAATATTCTTAAATGACTAACATCAGGTTTATTGCCGGACCACATTTCATAAGCTGTTTTTCCATTCAAACCATTGGACACAATTCTGTTCTGTAGATATACAGCGGTGTTCGTTGCTTCAGCCCAAAATTCTTTATTTAAATTGGCATCAAATAAAAGACATCTCGCTTTTTCTACTATTGTGCGGTTAGTGCGTTCGCTTAAGCCATTCTGTTCCGGTGTGTATGGGTTAGTTTTCTGGTGATTTATTCCATGTTTCTGCAAATATGAAGAGAACTCTTTATTGCAGTACTCGCGTCCATTATCACTGCGTATGGCTTTGATTTTCCTATCTGTTTGATTTTCAACCTTTGCTTTGAAATTCTTAAAGCATGACAAGGCTTCGCTTTTTTGTTTCATAAAGTATACAAAAATCATGCGACTATAATCATCAATAAACAATATGAAATATCTTGAACCAGCTAAGGATTCAATCTCCATAGGCCCACAAATGTCTGTGTGGACGACACTGAGTATCTCGTTACTTCTCGAGCCAACATGATTAAAAGGTAGACGAGACTGCTTACCTTCACAGCACACCTTACACGACATCTTGGTAATCTGACTTTTATCGTCAAGATCCATGCCTTGTACTGCATCAGCCATTTTGTTCATGTATGAACTATTTACATGTCCGAGTCTGCGATGCCACGTATCCACTGTAACTGTTGACGCAGCCAATATACTTTCAGGCATTCTTAGCTTATAAACTCCATTTTTTAATGACGCCATGGCCACCAACTTGCCATTTCTATTATAAACACAGCAGCCGCTCGCGGTGAATACCACTTTATTCCCGTTACTGATCAACTGGCTCACTGACAATAGATTCGTCGTCAAATCTGGAACGCATAAGACGCCGGTAACTGGCACATTAAATTCGAATTCATCAGTCTCTGTTACGACGTTCACATCGCCGGAACACAAAACTCTCACTTTGTTATTGTTCGCGACAATTATTTCTTTATCTGGTAAATAACACGCATTGGTAATCCAACTTTCGTTTGCTGTCAGATGTGTACTTGCGCCAGAGTCAATATACCACTCATTTTTATTGAAATTGCCGTTCAAAAAGACGGCACTAAAGGCATTTGTCTCCTTTCTCATTTTATTTTCTTGTAAATCTTGCGATGAAACATTCTTCGGACATTGGTTTCGGTAATGACCAACTTGTTTACATTTGTAGCATCTGACATTAGATTTGTTTTTGACATTTTCGCCTGACGTTTTGTTTCCATCTTTGGCCATAGACAATTTTTTATTCTTTACAAATCTCTGCGAACTCGCAAATGCACTGTTGTTGCTATCTTCATTACAATCTTCATCCATATCCATCAATTTGGATTTAATGGCGTCCGTGGTGATTGAAATTCCAGAATGTTCAATCGCCATTATCATGGGCATGAATTTTTCACTTAATCCAGCTAGCATGATCGAACCAATCCATTCATCGTCGATGCTGAAACCCGTCCCTGCCAATTTCTGCCCCGCTTCTACGATCTGCGTTACGTACGAGGTCATTGAACTGCAGTTTTCAAGTCGGATTGAAATTAGGTTTCTCAGTAAACTTATTCTTCGGGTAAAGCCTGAATCATCGAATAGATTTCTTAATTTATCCCACAGCTGTTTCGTTGTACTGACATTCTTTATATGGACGTAAATAGACGGGTCGATGGTCAAAATCAATTTCGCCTTCGTCTTGGCATCATCCGCCGGTTCTGGGTTTTGTCCGGCCTCTGGTTTGATGCATTTCACCATTCCTTCCAAAACAAGAAAGTTTTCAGCTGCAAAGCACCAGTCACTGTAATTCTCGCGACCTTTGAGCTTCGGCACGCTGACCAAGTAGTTCGAGCTTGCCATGGCGGACGGATGTTTTCTTGCTAAACGGTCCAGAGCTTATTTCCACTCACTTGGTACTAATCGTAACTGTCCTATATTACTATGTCCATCTGACTGATAATTCTGACAATAGTATTTCGCGACACGATTATTATTTAATTTTATTAGCTGGGCACATAACCTATAATGAAACGCAGTTTACGGCAGACATCTTTTCACAGATTATTTATTAAGGAACGAACGAATTGAGTGAGTGAGCGGTGAGTGAGTTTTGAAATAAACATAACATAGGTAAGTCTATTTTTATTTTTATGATACTATCTGGCTACCTACTTTTTAAAATTTTTGTCATAAAAAGAAAACGTTCATTGACACGGTTCATATCCAAGAAGTATTTTTACTTAGTTAGATCCACCTGTTACAATAAAAATAAATGCTAGAGCAGCTTCTAACCTTTGTACATTTATAATATGCTTATTAAGTTATTAGTATATTCCTTGAATCTTCTAGACGAATAATGGAAAATAACATTGCTTATTAAATTTGCGTGCATCCGCTGCAAAAATGTACGAATGGTCACCATAGAATGACGCAAAAAGACAGAGTTACGAAATCACTTTTCTTCAGGAAAAAATTAGACGCAGTTCCTCTAACCAGTGTGTAGGTAAAGTAGCAAACCAATTTATCAATAAACCACAATGTCGTGAGCGTATTTAGCAATACCTACTCAAAGTTTATAAATAGATAGGTACAACTACGTGCAATACCAAGGAAGATTAAACACCATACAGTCATGATTTCCTGCTAGAAAGGGCAATTGAAATGATAACATAACAACTGCACCGCAGGTGCGGCTTGATTGGATTTATAAATATTTAACTTTGCTTTGGAAATCTTTAATACAAGGAATACGACTTCATATATAGAATTATTATATACTAGCTGCGGCCCGCGGAGTTACCCGAGTTTTTTAATTTCTGACATTTTTAAATTATTTGATTATCCTACGGGAACACTGCACTTTTCTGGGATTAAAAGTAGCCTATGATTTAATACAGGGTATAAGCTGTCCTGATACCAAATTTCATCCTTATCCATTCAGCCGTTTGAGCGTAAAGGAGTAAAAACATACACACAACATACATAATTTTATTAATGGGAATGAATCACATTTGATTTAGTAATAGAGACGTCTAGATTTCATTTCATTTTAGACAAATCGACACCTTAAAACTGGTCCGAAAAGTGATCCAACCACATGCCTGCCATTCCATTTATGTGGTCTTTATTAACTTGCCAATTTTGGTTTTGAACATGTGTAAATTGATAAGCAATTTATATGCCGCTAATTCAACATTATCCGGGTGCCTCGTGTGTTTCAAATGGTTTCAAAAGGCCGACATGATACATTTGCAATATTTCCAATCGGCTAGAAACAAAGCTTAAAAATCGTAGAGTTAAAATAGTTTAAGAATACTTACTTGAATGTGATAAGGACTAGACGAATAATTAAAAGAAAAACCAAAGCTCAAAACGTGCGTTTTCGCGAAAAATTTTCATGTTCTACGGGTATAATTTGTATAATTTGTGCTTCTGATTTATCTAAACAAGCCTCTATTTTCCTGTCGTTTTCAGTCTATTCATGTACGTTGTATATTGTTGATTGTTGTTTTATGATGTGAAAATAGAATACAGTTTCCTAGAATAAAATTTATTGCTCTCAGTTTGTTTATAATGTAGGAAATATAAATCTAAAAAGTATAAACGGTATAATTACAAACCGTTTTCTACCACATACACCTTTTCTGAGTGTACATTCATTGTAATTATGGAAATAAAGAGTTTTTTATTTTTTATTTTACAGTCCTGCATTTGTACGTATTCTCACTGTAGAATTATAATAATTACAAGTAATAGAAATAAATAATTATACATTAGTAGTCTACAGGCATGGTAGAGTCATGGTGGACACCAATGTAGAGTTTGAGCGTAATCATATAAAATTCTTCATCAGCATTATAATTTGTAAAGAGTTAGACAACCTTATTTTATGTTTATGTAAGTTTATTATTAATCTTTGTAGGTATTTAGTGTAAGTATTTGTTTCGTTTTCTTTAAATAGGTACATATCTATATATTTATTCAGTGCCACCGTCTTTTTTGTTCCTTAATTTCCAGTCCATCCCAAGGTTGCCTGGAAGAGATCGCTTTCAGCGATAAGGCCGCCCTTTATACTTCCTTTTTTTCTAAGCTTTTCTCTGTATTGTTTCCTGTATTTGTGTGGTATAATAAAGTGTTTTCTATCTATCTATCTATCTAATTCGTCGTCTAGTAATAAATTCTCGAGTTTGTTAACTATTGTGACGTCACACTAGCCATGTTATCATGGTCTTATCACATCTCGTCACCCGAAGCTAGGTCGTTTATCACTCTGTCTTGTGTCAACATGTCTTGTTCGAAAAGATTTTTTAAACGTGATTTCCATCCGTGGTTGTTCGTGTAATTATCGTATTTTTGAACCATTATCGCTCCACTTTTGTATAACCTAATTTTACAATTATGTAGTAGGAAAGACTACTCTATTTTGCTTGCTAAAATCATTCCTACTTTCTGTATTATTATGATTTTTCTAAATACGTAGTGAAATCAAAGATCTCTTTATTTGCATAAATACAATAAATGTACACTTAGAAAAGGTCAAATTGTAAAATTATACACTGACCCGGAAATAAAGTTATATTTTGGTTTTCTGTCGCTTCGGTACGTAGACTAAAAAATAGAAGCGACGAAGAAACCTTTAGCCTGTTTGTTGGTATTTTTCGGATTGGAGCAAAACCTGTCCCAAGCTTTTTTATCCTCTAAAGATAATTTGATATTTTATAGTAAGCCTTTTTGCACAGCAAGGTTTTGTCAATTTATTTGAATTTATTTACTGATAATTTTTGCAACTCACTAGCAGTTTTGTCGTAGAAGCGTATATTAGTTTTGTGAAGCCGAGTTGTAGGCACAGCGAGTTTGTTTATTTCTGGTATTAAAATTATGTATATCGCTATTTTTAGGGAACCGATTGATATTTCTATGAGTGTACAACACGTTTTCATAAAGTATATTCATTCATGTTTTCATAAACATCAGGCTAATACATTTTATATTATTTATTGACACTAAGCCAATGGACTACTTCTGAGATTGCTTTTATCACATAGTCGAAATTTGTGTTTTGTCGTTTTAATACAAAAAATTACGACGTACCATCAGCAAACCAAAATCTCATGATTATTCTTGTGATATAGATATAGGATTTACGTTTGGGTTTTTTTCTACGTAGAGTCGCTTGTATCTTAGAACGTATAAGTGTACAAAAAGGAGGTATTTACGGTACATAACAACGTATATAAGCTAAAGCCATTTGTAAAATACATGCTTAATGATTATGTACTTTATTTATATAAAATCTTTCACACCTAAATCCTTGAGCAAACAATTGTTCTGCAAAAAGCAAGGACGTGTAGCGATGCGTTACAGCTATACAAATAAGGTTCAATTTACTTGTCCGTGGGTAATATAAACATGGACCATGGACCAATACTGGTGCTGATAACCATAGCTATCATCTTGCAGTGGTAGATAAAGTGTACCTACTTAGACAGTCCTAATTGCCTGGCTACAGACTTGATACTAATTGTCTCTCAACACAGGACCGCTTCCTTTGTAATGGTGGTATATGTTTACCATCGTTATCATAAACAGGCCACCCTGCTGCGCGGTGACCATTCATCTAATCTCAACACTTTGTTTATAATTAGTCAACTACGGTGTGTCGTATGTATATCTATTTGATTGTTTGGATTAGAATTTGATCTTTAAGTGCCAGACTTCTGTTTACAACTGTATTATGTTATACTAGCTTCTGCCTGCGGCTTCGCACGCGTTGTTTCTATGGAAACGTTTTGAGGTTATTTCTATCCCATGGGAACTGATTTATGGGATAAAAAGTCGCCTATGTTTTATTCTAAGCCTAGAATTATCTCCATGCAAAATTTCAGCGCGATCCGTTCAGAAGTTTTGGCGTGAAGAAGTAGGTAACAAACATCCATCCATCTATACATCCATCCAAACCATCGCATTTATAATATTAGTGTGATATACAACTGTATTATGTTATATTATTGTGTAATGAAAAGGTAGATAGAGACAAAATCTGTGCTAAAGGACACGCTATAGTGTCTGAGACGTGATTGTATTGTATAGTCTCCTTTGAGACTGATATGAATGTCTGGCCGCCGTGGCCGATGTTCGGTAAGAAGGACGTTATCTATAATGATATATATGATATGGATGGATTAAGTTTGTCATCGTCAAGTAAAATGTAGAGCACAGATTTACAGTGGTTTCTGGGGCAAAAACTTATAATAACTTTGTTTCTTGACATGAGGAGTGGATGGCCAAATCCAAAACCATGAGGGTAAAAAATAGACGTGAAAGGAGTCATATTATGATCGATTCACAATACAATACAATACAAAAATACAAAACACGAGACCTTACATAAGATACAAGTACAATGGGCGGCCTTATCGCTTAGAAGATTTATGAGAAAACAAAAACTCTTGGTTTCGGATACACAGAGGCTATGCAGAGATGACTATGCATAATATTGCATAAGCTCAGTCAGTAGCCAGCTCAATGATAAAACTAAAGCAAATGCTTTGTTCTTGTTTCAGATCTGTCCCGGCCTAGATCAGAGGTCCACCGTTGGCCAACGCCATCACAGTCCTTTCCCGATGGGTTGAGAACGCCTACATTGTGTGTTTGTGGTCACACCACCGACGCTGTGAGTATTTCACACATTTTCTACTCCGTTCACATGTTAGCAGAGGCAACAAACGTGCTTGTTTTCTTAGAACATCTAAAAAAGTTTTGTTTAACTGCACTTGTTGGATTTAACAGCTGGAACAAGCCAGTCAAGGCTTGTCATGTCTCGGCCAGGACGTGGATGAGGTTCAAGAACACTTTGGTTATAGATGAAATAAATGAACCCCTTGGTTGAACAGTTGATAGCTTACAAGATAAGATTGTTGCAGTTGATTATTTCTTGATTTTGAGACTTGAATGATTAACATAGCAGTAAAAATAGAGCCAATATTATAGTCATTGGAACTACGTGTAAAAGATTTATAATTGAAATGATAATGAAAATCAAGAATGGTCACGATTCACGAACTGAGTTGATATTAGGGAATGCAATCTCGTACGAGATTTCCGCCTAGCGAGATCTCGCGAGACTCAAAACCCAGTCTCGCGAGATCTCGCAAATTACGGGATCTCGCGAGATTGGGAGAATCGCATTTAAAACATATGCAAATGCTTGTTTTAAGAACTAGTAATTGACATGATATGTAATTAAATAGAAACTGCGTTGCTTAGTTATAAAAATAATGTAAGTTTTATTTTAAAAATCAACAGAGTACTGAATATTTTGTCTCTAACTCTAATAACATTTGTTTATGTCTATAATTATTATACCTACTGTAGCTAATCAGTTCAAACTCTTACAATATTGGTAACAAAACAATAATTATCTATATTAAGTCTTTTGTAAATTATTACTTTAGTTTCATTAATTAAGAGTAATAGGAACATTACTTATGGTAAATAAAAACAACAAAACAAAAACTTAACTTCACAAGTTCTTAAATAAATGTTGTGAGATCGTATTAATCAAATAAAAGAAGTTTAAAGTAGAAGTCAGATGAAGTTATCAAGGTACGGAAAGGCAAGTTAGTTATGAAATACACGTCTCGTTATCTCGCGAGATCTCGTACGAAATTTGACGAGATACAATCTCGTAAAATATGGCCGGTATCTCGCGAGATCGGGATCTCGGCGAGACGAGATTGCATTCCCTAGTTGATATGTAGTCAGCAGAGAATCTGGCACGTAAGTAACTCATTAGTGTTGTTAGCATATAGCAAAACAAAATTGTCGGGAAATACCCCAAAATTTATACACAGTAGAAGGCTGTTGATAAAGTGAGTATTTGTCAATTAATAAATTAAATTGAATTGAAATTGTCAAGACAAAGAGTGGCAATAATGATAAGATGAAAAAAGGACCTTCCTAACCAAACGTCCTAAAAACCCAAATGCATATTAATCCTATTACAGCAACACAATACTTACCGCTATCTGTACCTTTTTTTTATTCGGCGAGGAAATTCGTTTACGAATAAACTGGTCTGGGGGGGGACCAGAATTATGTGGGACTCGACGCCCTGAGACGGACGCAATACCCACTAAAACCTCTCCGGTATCCCTCTCTCGCCATTTTCGCCGAACCACGGGAACATTTAAAACCTCCGCGGCCCGACTGGCGTCCCCTCTTCCTCCGATACATCGCCGGCGAGCCCACCGATCCACACACTCGCCGACCCCATTCTTCTGTGACCTTTCCTCCCCCCGATTAGGACACAGACCACTTTCTAAACCTGGGGGTTATTTAGGTAGCTCAACTGATCCATATCAACACCAGTCGGAAGCGTCCCCAAGACGCTGGCTGCATTGCCACGCTGTATGGCAATGATGGTGCGCTGTGCCAGATACTCACCAGCTCTCGGGTCAAGCGTCGCTTCGCTGTGTGTATTTTTTGATATTATTACTTAAAGATAAAAGATAAAAGAATTTAATGTTGTAAAACTAGGTGTAACATTACATTAATATTGGTCTTATGTCAAATATATATAATACTTACTAATAGGTATTGGCTTAGACATACATAGAACAGTAAGTACCTACTTAATAATTAAAGTTCAAGCTTGCCTTCGAAAATGTAGTTCCGATTCCGAGTGTCTACACTGCAGCAGAAGACATGATAAAGCAACAATGAACAAACTAGCCGATGATTGGTCTGACCTGACACAATAGAAACATTGAAATTCAGGTATTCCTGTCACGTTCTCGTGCTCTTGCACACGCATCGATAATTGACAAAGTGTATAGTACAGCATTTTGTCAGGTACCACCTTTATTATTGAGTTCATCTTATTAAAGGTTCATCTATTATTGAGTTCATCTTTGTGAAACACGTGGCGCTTCTGATACATGTGAAAGATATTAAAGACAAACTATACCAAGTACTAATACTTATAGTATTTTAATAATATTTGTGTATAGTATTATAACATCTGTGACGAAGTGGACATAGACTTAATCTACTTTCAATAACGGTTCAATGACCTGAGATGACAGTCCATTCATTGCAGCACGACACGACATGCAGGGTACTGCATGGAATACAGATGGTGCATTCACCCAGATACTATCATATAATATCCTTTTTTAGGCCCTGCGCTATACTTTAAGTAAGCGTAACATGGTTGAGTTGGTAGTGGTACATTATGATTTTTCTAGTCAGAATTGATGGCATTAGCTAAACAGTGGGATGTTTGATGATGATCAATCAAGGAGGCAAGAGAGCTAGGGCACTTACATTACAATGAAATAATAGAGACAATTAGAACTAGTATTTACAATTGAAACTATTCAGCTAACTGCAGACTGTTGCATACAATCTACGGGTAGAGAGTTAGGTACCTGCCTAGGTAGTTAGGACTCAAAAACAAAAGAGGAAACAAATAGTTTATTGGAAATTCGCGGCTTCGCACGCGTATTTTCGGTAAGTATAATAAGTAGGCTATTATCTAAGTTAGGCTGTGCTCTAAACGTACGCCAAATTTTATCTCGATCTGTTCAGTAGTTTTGGAGATCCTAGGTAACAAAAATTCACATTTCACAAACTTTCGGCTTTATAGTATTAGTAGATACATTGGTACATAATAAAAAACATAAAAAAGAAAAAGAAAATAGTAAGTAAGTATACAAAACAGAATTAACACATATCTACAGAATAAACAGATGAAAATTGTTACAAATGTTTATGTATTGTATTATTATTGTGTAGTCTATTTAATAAGTAGGTTAAAATTAAATCTTGTATCCTTTGTTTAAGCACCCTGTACCCACTTTCACAAACTTGTTTCTCTCTCCCAATAAGGTTTGCTGGAAGAGAACTCTATTTAGGGTTAAGCTCGCCTTTGCCATTATTTTTCCTTGTAAATGTTCTACTTGTACCATGTTTTTTTTGTGCAATAAAGAATTATGAATTATGAAAAATTTGTATAACAAAGCAAAGGCTGTGTACGAGAATGTGTTTGGTTTTGACCTGCCTCACAAGCTGTTTTGTAACTCTAGTTTTCTGTATGTTTTGTATCCACTGGTCTCACGTTTATTAGCCCATGCATTCATTTATGTGCCCAGTGATCATTATGCCGGTGGTCCAATTAAACCGAAATATAAAACCACTAAAATAAAATCCATTTTATACACGCAGCTCGAATTATTAATAGAATACCCATAGTAAAAACTTTACGCCTATCGTGTGTCAGACAGTTTTTTGCCGGCTGGAATTTCCGGCTGCATTCAATGGTTGGGGTCGAACGAGGTTAAGGGGCTTCTTTTCACAATAACAAAGAAATTAAAGTACATTTTCTATAGGGTACGTCACTAGGCAACTGAATTGAATCTTTAGAATTCAGAGTTTGTATTGTCTGCGAGGAACATAAATAGTCCTGCCTGTTGTAAGTACCTATATAACTCCTGAGTAAGTAAGGTAGGTAGTTAATGAAAGTTGTTCTCAGAAATACAAAATTAAAAATGAAATATTTTATTAAAAATGACTTAGTACTAAAGGGATTATAAAAGAGAACAAAATCTTATATATTTATAATATAGCAATTAAGAAAATGAAGATAAAAACTCGTTATTCATGCAAAAATGGACATCCTATCTTACTTCGTTCCATATATATAATACTAGCTGCGCCCCGCGGCTACGCCCGCGTGGAAATTTAAAATTATCACTTAGGGGTATGAAAAATAGATGTTGGCCGATTCTCAGACCTACTGAATATGCTCACAAAATTTCATGAGAATCGGTCAAGCCGTTTCGGAGGAGTATGGCAACGAAAACTGTGACACGAGAATTTTATATATTAGAGATATATACTAGCTTCTGCTAGCGGCTTCGCACGCGTACATTCGGTATAATAAGTAGCCTATTATCTAAGTTAAGGTATGTTCTAAATATACGCCAAATTTCATTATGACCTGTTTTGTACTTCTGGAGATTTTAGGTAACAAAAATTCACATTTCACAAACTTTCGCATTTTTAATATTAGTAGGATATGTATACTTAGGTTAAATGGACATTTATTCACAAAGAAAATTATACTAGTATTTACAATTGAAACAATTGAGCTAACTGCCGACTGTTGCAAACAGTCTACAGATACTTAGGTACTTAGTAGTAGTAATATAGTAATAACAATAATATAAATGCGAAAGTTTGTAGAATGTGAAATTTTTGTTACTTAGGATCTCCATAACTACTGAAAACAATAATTAGAATGTAGCCTAACTTAAACAATTGGTTACTTTTTTAGGGCCTCGCCCCCGATTTAGAATTTAAAGAAGGGTTCATGGCGACTCTGGGACTGAAAGGGTGTGTATTTATGTTTAATTGCACCCAAAGCCATAATATGTTAACACAAAAAAGGTTGGACATTTTTATGAATGGACATTTTTAGATTATTTGAAATTTTTCATAATTGAACATTAGTCGTACAAAGGGCCACACAGCATCATCTAGTCCCAAGCTAAGCAAAGCAGAGCTTATGTTAATGTAAATAACTAAATAAAAACGTTTTTATTACGCAAGTTTGTTTGAACTAGTCTAGAAACAAACTTGCGTAATAAAAACGTTTTCACTATGTTCTCATCACAGGTTCTCATCTATGGTTTGATCTTATTGCTCTTTTTCTCAACCAAAGAGTTATGTAATTTATATCGAAATCCAAACTGTCAAACATAAATCAATTTAGATCAACACTCAAAACTTCACAAACAAATTTTGTATGAAAATAAATTAAATTTCTAGAAAAAGCGAAATCTAATGTTTGTGCTCATTGCAACAAACAATTTGATCTCAAACCAAAAGGAAAAAACAAACAGAAATATCTCTTGGCAACAGCGTCAACATAAGCTAGTAGAAAACTGTTTTACTGATAAAAATTGTATTCACCGATACGTAGGTACAATGATAACTGTTTCCGTGAAGCTGTTTAGGGGCAGGTAAGCGTAACATAACTGGTATTTTAGAAATAAAAAACTACATAAAACGGGTAAAGCCACCAGGATCCCCCAGATGTATCGCTCAGTGGATACTGGTGAACTCGTGATTTCACATGGGTCCTAAATATAAACATAAGCCAATAAATAATGCTGGGCAATCCACACAGCAATTCACAGCATCATCTAGCCCCATTCTAAGCAGAGCTTGTGTTATAGGTATGGTGTCATACAGAGTAAGTTCAACTACTCTTGGTAGGTATTTGGGTAACATAAACGAAAAGAAAAATGCTTTTTCTTTCCAATATTATTGGAAATAAATAGTATTATGTGTAATATTTTTGTTCTTTAGTCTTTTTATCTCTAATGCTCAAGGAGCTCCAAGGTTTCTTCTAAAGGTTTAAGAACTGAGAGAAAAAACTCTGATTAACCTCCTGAAATTATCATGGTTAATTATATTTAATAGGTATTTTAGGAAATCTTAAAACATTACAAAAGGTAAACATACTGTTCTATTTTTAGGTGGTTTTTGTAAAAGTCTCGCTGGATTCGGATTTTGTTATAAATATCTAACATCTAAACAAACTCGCAAAAATATTTCAGCCACAGTATCATCATAAACCCGAATGTACCTACTCTGCCGTTTCGACCACGTTATTGATTTACTTTCCATTTGTTTACGAACTCGCCAGCCGTACTTGCAAATTCGGCTTTAATATTTATAATAAAATAACATGAATTTGCTCAGTGGTTCCAGAATAGCTCTGCATGATCAGAACATCTCGTTCGGTTAGTTCCCATCGTTTATCGGAGCTAGTATAACCGGAGTTCGCGTCAAAGAGGCAATGATATAGAGCTTAGATTTTGTGAATATACTTCCCAGCTTATATAGTTAACATGTTATCTTAGGAACTGTGTTTTATCTAGGTGTTTAAGTTCATTGGTAGACGATAGTCTGTGTTTTTACCTTGACCATGAGCGTCTTCTTACACTCAATAGTATCTCACGGTAAGTGTCAGTAAGTGATAATTTGTCGTTTCGTAAAATCGCTGAGTTGCGCTTGTGAAATAAGCCTGTGATAGTACAACTTTATCAGGAAGATAGCACCTAGGCAACAGGCTATCTAGCTTTGTAATAAATGTTATTTGAGGACAGCGGGTAAGTTGCTATGGCGCTAAGGCCTCTCGTATTTCCTGTTAGCAATTTTCACAGAGATAGGAAGTTGCAATAAAGTTTATCTAGAGTTATAGTTTCAGGAAATGAGCAATAAATATCGTTTCTGAATAAAGTAGTCTAGTTTCATCGGCGTAATTTTTACCGTAAAATAATAGAAGCTGCGACAAAGTATTAAGTATATGTATAAGTATATAAGTATATATGCCCAGCAAAATGAAAATTTTGAAATTTGCCACTCATTTCTTTTTATAATCTTAAGTCATCTAATTGATTGATAATGGCAGCTTATGGGCAATAGATCATTTTGATACCAAATTAGATAAACTATGAACAAGGCATGAACAAGGTATCGAAATCAAAATCTTCTTTTCCAGAATTTTTGGAAATTCTATGTTTGGGTCAAATCCAAAGTAACATGACTTACTACATATGTACTTGCTTACTGGCGTGGCGCAGTGACCCGAATTGGATCTTGGCTTCTGTCACCAGAGAGATAGATAGAGTGCCAGTAGTTCCGGTCCCTTCCCGTTTCAGTCTTGTCGACGACACTAAGATCTTATAGATCTTTTTAACCCCCGACGCAAAAAGAGAGGGGTGCTATAAGTTTAACGTGTCTGTCTGGTTATCTGTGTAACTGTCTTTGGTATCGTAGCTCCCAAACGGATGAACCGATTTTTGTTTAGTTTTTTTGTGTCATAGATAATTTTATCCCGAGTGTTCTTAGTCATTTCATAGATTTTCATGAAAATCTGTCAAGGGGTTTTTAAAATTTTTAATTTTCTTGTTCAACTTCGTCGCTCCAGCGGTATCTAGCACAACCAATAGGCTGTCGGCCACTTGTGCGACCCTTGTTAATGCTGGTTGCCCGATCCTCCCCCATTCCAACTAGATGCCCGAGCGAAACAATATTTATATCAATTTATAAAGCAGAAATATTTAGGTGCCTATCACATTATATCGACCTAAGCAATCAAATCTATTTCAGAAGTTCTTGAGAATATCATAAAGATGAGTGCTCTTTTGCATCTGCTTTTCTACGTATATTCTATTTATTATTTCCTGCTGCAACACGTGAATAGTTATCTGCCACGTGATATTGGTACCTATATTTTCCTTCGCTCAATTACAGATTGTCATGCAAGGAAATTAGGTAACAAGAGTTGCTAGGCTAGGTAAACTAGGCGTTACCACCTATTGTTAAGTTCTCAAGCCTCCACGTGTAGTGTTCGGTAGCAATGAAATCGTAGGTACATTGGTACGTAATTACCTACTCTGTTTCAGGTCTTGGTTTAGGTGCACTTAATTTGATTGTAATATGGTATAGGTACTTTGGCGACTAGACTGGTCTAATTAATACGAATATGCGGTTATTCGAAACTAAAACGAGAAAAACGAAACCAAAAGGGATAGCTCAAGGTGAAGCTCTCAGTCCATCGTCATATTCGTCATCTTTATAATTTTGATGTGCTATTAACCGACTTGGAAAAATGAGGAGGTTCTATGTTCAGCTGTATGTTATTTTTTCATCAATTCAGACCGATTTTGAAAATTCTTTAGGTATTGTATAGATAACTAGCTGCGCCCCGCGGCTTCGTCCGCGTGGAAATTTATGTTATCAACTTTCTTAATTTTTTCTTTCATAAAAGAACCTTCTCCTGACAACAACAAACACAACAAAAAAAGAATTAGTGAAATTGGTTTAGCCGTTCACGCGTGATGCCGTGACCAAGAGAAATAGATAAAGATCTCGAAGTGACCACGTCGATAAAATGTTAAAATTTGTCCCTTCTTCTTCCATCATGCATTTACTTCTTTCATAATTAATTACTTCTTTATTCTACTTCCATAATTCATTCCATCTTTATTCTACTTCCATAAAATGTTATTCCCGTGTGATAAGTGTTTCTCCCGCAAAACTTAAAAACAGTGTAAAATTCAGGGATTCAAAGTAAGTGTTTTGGTTTTACAAAACAATCAAATAATTTTATTGTTTTTCTGTAATTTACATAAATCTAAGTAGAGCTTGTCATATTTCTATTTCAGTTAAGCTAAGATAAGAAACAATCCTTAAACATTTATTAACATTAAAGTATCTTATTGATATTTTGATAACATCGTATTTACCTGACTGCTCGTTCCTCACCTTAGTATTTACGCGATCTTAATAGAGAAGACAATTTTGTCTCCACTCGTCCCTAGGGGATCAAAATTGTTCCTTACATTTTGCGAGGACCCAAGTTTAGTTTAAAAGTGTTTTTATTGTGGTGTGTATTGATTTTGAGTTCAGAACAAGATTGTGATTAGCGCGTAAATACATTTTATCAACTGTTGTCGCTCTACCATTCGGGAATTTTCCTTGCTATGGCGTTCTTTTGAGGTAAACATTATTAATAGCCACATATTCCTTGTTTTGAACTTATTTTGAAACTGTTTTGAGTATAGGAATTGCAATAGTACCTAGGCATCTACCTTATCTATACCTAAATACTATTTCCATTCTTAGTTTAGTATTTATACTAAAAAAAAAAAAAAATTTAAAATTGCAAGAAGTTATGATTAGTGTAGTAGTGTTTTGTAAAACAGTGGCTTTACTTTTCACTGTGGAACGATTAACATATTTTCTTTTCTTAAATGTTACCTGCCTAATACAAAGCAAACATGCAATACATACATATTTCACATAAATAATATGTTTTATTGGTTTTGGCTAACGTGCAATTAATTTCCTACTTTGTTCTGAATAGCTATATTATTTAAGTTCTTTCAACCAGGCAGCTACAAACAATTATTTGCTCTAGATCTCTATAATTGCCGTATAATACCTAAGATAGAGTGAAATATATATTATACCTATCGATTGATATAATCGAATATTTGATATATTTCGATAAAAAATATTTCTTAATATTTGATATTTTTCGATTCTCTAATTTTGTATTTGCAGTGTGCAAGTTGTCAGAATGGATTAAAAAAAAACTTTAAATTTCCCGATGCACAAAAACAAAAGAAATAATATATTTGGGTACGTGAAGGTAAAATGCTTATACCTACCTACATCTTGTCTCGAACTAAGGTCATCTGCCAAATTTCCATCAAGGTTTCCCGACAATTTGGCACAGCATTACAAATTTACAATCAATCTTATGCTAACGAATCAGTTCCAATGCTGTGCCGATAGATCCGTAGGTCATATCGAATATTCGTAAAAAGTGTTAGTGTGAGACAATAGTTTTAAACTAAGTAGATGTTGAAAAGAGTAGTTGAATTGAAGTTATGTTTTAAAAATCTTTTCATAGTATGTCTAGGTCGTAGGTAGGACATTTGGCACTAGACCCAGAAGACCTACGCGTTAGTGTTTCTCGCCCAACTGTCGTTCGCGCAAATGTAACATTTTAATAACCCGTCGGAAATATTTGCGAACCTCTGAATGTATGCGCGCTCTATGCAGACAGGTCCACAGATTCATATTTTCGTCGGATTAAACTAAGTTAGTTACCTAATATAATAAATTATATCTCTTTCTCTCTCTCAAGTATTTATACCATATGCAAGTCGACTAATTATTCGGTGGTTTTTAGTTGTATCTAAAACTTAAAACCCATGAAAAATACCTATTCTATTCCTATCTCAAATAGCTATCACAACTTCACGAGGTATTTCGTTTGTTCCAGGGTGAAATTGAATAAAAAGCTCGCAGGATACTTAGTTCCAACGACGAAGCTACCCAATGCAGACTCCGCAACCGCCGCTAGGAGCTACCCACGGCCAGCCGTGATCACCTGGCCCCACTGCACCTTTGATGGTCACTCTTCCGCTCGAGAAAATTACCTACACGCTCTGTCACTTCATTATTATTAAGTTTCTCAACATTTTCTACATTTTATAGTTTAATTAATTATCTAGTAATTTCATATTAATTGAAAATGAGCACAGTACTGAAAGTAGTTGGAGCCTCGTGGCTGAGAACGAAGATCAGCTCCTATATTCTTGGGATTCTCGGAATACTTGCAATATTGGCACTGTTTGTTGGACAAATCGAAAGGTAAGATACACATCCATAAGTACCTACCAAGCTTCGGTATCTTCCATAAATTGATTAAAATCTCTGGAATCGACTAAAAATATATACCGTTTATTTTGTTGTTGCGTTTCTCGTACCTTTGTAGCACCTTGATTTTACTTTTCTGTTCCATTTTAGAACACAAGAAGATGGAAATTACGCAGCAACAGTGTTTTACTCGGAGAAAACCGGATACCGTATAGAGTACTGGGGGCAGAGCAATGAACTCGCTGATATACCAACAGGAGTGGCGCGTGCATACTTCAGAAAGGATGTCGACACCACGGGGTGGGTAACACTAGCCTTTGAAATGTCGCATGGTTAACTGGATTCCGTGATGAATGGTTAAAGGCAATGACCGCGTGGAACCAGCTTTAAGCGATTGACCGTAAATTATAGGCAATGTAGGGCAAACTTGTTGATCTTGTCAAGGAAAGTTGAATTCCGAACTCTATTGAAAGTACTACTTCTAATTATTAAAGTTCTGGTCACGTTTTATTAGTGTTTGGAAAAACTTTGGCACAAAAATCGTCCAGCATTCGTACATTAATAAGATAAACATAGACTCCCATTTCCATCACCTTATCTAAATGCTCCATTACAGCTGGTCGCTCTTAGAAGTGGAAACAAACTCTTCCTACCCCGACGACATCCAAGCATACGCCGCAGGCGTGGTAGAGGGCGCTCTGACCTGGCACCTCATCCACACGCATTTGGAGAACACCATCCGGGAGAAATGCGAAGACACTGCGCTTGAGAAGCAATGCAACAAGCTGAGAGACGCGTTGGACAAGTCCGTCGATATCTGGAAGAATTATGCCGCTGAACATGCGAGTGAAGACCCTTTTTGGCATCAAGTGAGTTTTTAATAAGCTAGTTATCTGATGGTTTATGTGCGTGTCTATACGGGAACGACAGATGCTGGCGAAGTATTGACATCCTAATGACGAATACTAAATTAACCATGATTCGTGGATGTAGGGCCATTGATTATAATGAGTCATCTGATAGAGAGAGTTTATTGTAGTGTTGTTAAAGTGTGTTCATTTGGAGAAAGAGGCTTAGCCTATTCAAAAAGTCGTAGAACAAAAGTTGATCCCTTTGGGATCCAGAATAACCCACTTTCGGCTTAGCTCTTTTCGCTTGCCACCTCACCGTCTCACGGTTTACTTAGGAATTTACCGTTACCGTGTCTTTGCCACCTCACTCTACACAGGCCTTTATTAATTTATACCCCTATCATGTCGTCAGGTATCCCTGTACTACAAACAAATCAACGGAATCTACACCGGGTGGCAGCACGGTGTAGAACGAAGCATGAACGAGTACGAGACCGACAAATCAGACCTCTACTGGCTAAACTCCATCGCCGAGGTTGCGGAACTACAACACAAACTGAACATATCTATAGAAAACACCACCTTGGACCGACTCCCGGATCTGTCGAGTGCGTTCTTGAGGGTCGTCAATGAAACTGGCGATGACGGGGTCGAAATGCAAAGGATGTTCCTTGCACAGAACGCTGTTGGAAAGTGAGTTGCTTTTTGTTATTCTTTATATAGATGTGATGGTAGGTTCAATGAAGTTGCATCAGTTATTTAAAGCCTTCGTTATACTCTTGAGTTCCTGATGCAACGTAATTAAATTAACTAACTGCAATTTATTTGATATTTTTCCATAAAAATTTTAATGAGGTAAAATTGCATTGCAAGGTTCTTTGCAATGCTAGAGTTATCTCCGGAACGGTACTACCTATTCTGATTTTAGAAATCATTCACAAATAAGTAGCAACAATTTTATTGGGTACTGTTTATCTACTAGAAAAGCCACGAATAAAACCCAGTCCTATAATAGTTTCAACGACACTTCAATTTGCAGCTACTCATCAATGACGCGCATCCTAAAACGCTACAAGCTAAACTACCACTATACATCCAAGAGCTCCGACATCATCCCCGGAACTACTGTAGACTTCTCCAGCTACCCGGGCGCTATCACCAGCCAGGACGAGTTCTACGTGGTGAGGGGCCGCGGACACCGAATGGCGGTCTCAGGAACCACGTTGAGGAATTATAATGAGAAGCTGTGGAAGAACGTCAGCATTAATGATCAAGTAAGTTGAAATTGACTCTAAATCCTGACCACGACTATGCTCAGGATCTTACATATGAACAAACAGCTATCAATTTAAGTTCGAACAAAAATTAGACCCGATATTTTACACAAATGCGATTGCAGTAGTTCGCTTGCATAGCAAGAGAGCATTCAGAGTCTACTAAATTTACAAAATCGAATTTAGGTGTTATAAATTCATTAATTTCGGACCGTTATCAAAAGTAAGCAGGTCAGGAACAAATGTAAAAGAAATTGCAAAAAGTTATAATATGAGACTGGTGTGGCTACGAAAATCAGGAGTTCATAAACAGCACGCACCAGACGTCGAGACAGTACGGCTAAGAAAATAAATAACAGATCTACATCAGGTAAACATACCCATTTGGTTTGCACGTAAATTGTCCACTCGCAATGTGTTAAAGGCATAACAACACATTAAAAAGGTGTAGAAACTGTAGAACGGTACAAACTTGTTACAAAGTATTGTAACAATGAGTTTCAATGCATTGTTCGCGTACTTCGTTTCTGTTGTTTTTGGTACCTGATGGTTATTTGACCAGCAGAACAATCTATGCGTTAACGAGTCATCGTCGACACGAAATCTGACACAGATACCTAAGCGGTTTTTGATATTTTCTGCGTTCTGCAAGGAATTAAACTTCCAGAAAAGTAGTTTTCCACAAATCGTAGACCATTTCCTATGAACCAATGTTACAATAAAGTTGATATAATGCTTGTGCTAATTATGTAGATTTTTAGTAATAAATCTCTGAACTCTTAACTCTGACGAAAAGCAGCACTAAATCGAAATTAGTTAAAACATAGGTTCATAGAAAATGTATTGCTTCTTATGGAAAAATACTTTTCTGCTATTTATATTCCTTGTAGAACGCAGAAAATATTAATAACCATTAAAATATTTGAATTTCAGATATTTTAGCGTGTAAGTAATATATGTAGTGCAAATTTTTCAGTAATTATAATTACAGCTTAACTTTGTGCACCTGGCGAATAAAGTAAAGTTACTGAAACATTTTAAAGTAAAAAATTTAAAGATGAGAAAAGAAGAAGTTTGGTGGTATTATTACAATATGCCTGCGAGAAACACAAGACCACGGAGACTGGTAGGTACCTAAAAGCGAAAGGAGGCCTATAACCAGCAGTGTGACTCCGAGAAAAATGATGATTGTAAAAAAATGGAATAACCGGACATATCACAGAAGATTCATCATTCGGCATCATGTCGTCTAAATGAAACAGGGTTTGTGTGATGTTATGGGATGCCGATATGAGATAACTTATTTTTTTCGATCTTGTCTCACTGCGGAAATCGAACTCACAACCCTCCGCATCACAGGCGGACCTTCACCCGCTGCGTCTCGTCATATGATGATCTTAGTATCATCATATGACGAGACGATTTGAATTACTCTTGTATTTCCAGATCCCAGTAAGTCCTCGCGTGCTAGCCGCCAACCACCTGGCTACCAACGTGAGCTCGTGGGCGCATATCCTCGCCAACAGCAACTCGGGCACCGCTAGCAAGCAATGGCTGGTCGTAGACTTCTCCCGTTTTGAACACCTGAACCATGCACCTAAGATGGTGAGGAGTACGAGGAACGAGGTGGTCACTGAGATAACTGTCAACAAGTGAGTACCTACCAATTTGCTCCCCTTGGAGTCGAGACCCTAGGTCCGTGGGGTACCGAGGCTCTTCGGGTTTTCAAAAAACTATCTGAGCGTCTGGTCGAAGCGACGCGTGACCCGAGAGCTGGTGAATATCTGGCACAGCGTATCAGCATTGCCATACAGCGTGGCAATGCAGCCAGCGTCTTGGGGACGCTTCCGACTGGTGTTGATATGGATCAGTTGAGCTATCTGTAGACTGTTTGCAACAGTCGGCAGTTAGCTCAATTGTTTCAATTGTAAATACAGAAAAATACCTAAAGTATTTTGGTTTTTAAGCCAGTAGCGTTTTCCGCTAATCACATTTCACGACACATAATATTCTTTCCTACCAAAGTTATTTGATAAGTACTGGACTCTTTATAGTAAAAATGTTATTTTCAACCTAATATTCTATGGAATAACAAGTATTATTTTATTAAATTTCTTCCCCTCATGATATGTCTTTGGAGTGCGACAGAAGCAGTTCATAGGTTCATGTCATATCGACAACGACAAAAAATTTTTGTTCAAAATACTTAGTTTCCTTCGACGAAATTGGTCTAACGTTTAATTTTGTTCCAGGCATGTCCGCCACACCGTAGTTCATCGAGCCAGTACCGGCCGCACCAAGGGACTGGTGGCTCTGATAGAGCAGGTTCCGGGACTGACGCACTCGGCCGATCTGTCTGACACCGTCCTTGAGAGGGGCTACTGGGCTACCTACGGATTACCCTACTTCAAAGTAAGTGTATAGATGACCGGTCTGGGCATGTCCACCCACACCGTAGTTCATTGAGCCAGCACCGGCCGCACCAAGGGACTGGTGGCTCTGATAGAGCAGGTTCCGGGACTGACGCACTCGGTCGATCTGCCTGATACCGTCCTTGAGAGGGGCTACTGGGCTACCTACGGACTACCCTACTTCAAAGTAAGTGTATAGATGACCGGTCTGGGCATGTCCACACCGTAGTTCATTGAGCGAGCACCGGCCGCACCAAGGGACTGGTGGCTCTGATAGAGCAGATTCCGGGACTGACGCACTCGGTCGATCTGCCTGATACCGTCCTTAAGAGGGCCTACTGGGCTACCCACGTCCTATCCCACTTCAAAGATAGGTACTTGCGTACTCCTATGGCTTTGCGACTCGTAGTGTGTTAGCCTCTAATAAGGAGGCCAAAAAGGCCTACAAATGATAAACAATTTAACTGTGTGCGCTTTAATATAAAATATTAGTTTTTCATATTTCAATGTAAGACGCTAATACAAATCTCAATTTACGTTTTTTTCGTAGTTTTTTAGACCATCTACGAAATGACCTCTACGAAAAACAGAAATCCATAAAAAAGACTTGAACACACTCCCTTGATAATGTTCGTTTTGTTTATTTACAAAAAACGAATGAAAAATTGCTCATAAACTTTTATATTTTCCAGGATATAGCAGAAACCACACAAACAAACAAGATGGAAGAGCTACACGGCCACATATTCTCAGAGTCTGAATCACCACGTGCAGTTCTGTTCAAACGCGGCTATAAAAACGCCACGTCACTAGACAGCATAATAAAACTAATGAGGCAAAACAACGTCACTGCGATAAACGCTGCGAGTAATAAAACTTGTGTGGGCGAAGTAGAGTGCATATTAAATGAGCAGGGATATTGGTCCGTGCTTGGCGCGAGAGGTGACATCGTCGGCAGCGGCAGAATGGCGTATGGAGTTATTGATACCAAGATTGTGACAGGTGAGAATGTGCTCTCAGTGAATCGGCATGAACTTTAGTGCTCTAAAATTTACTACGCTTAAGTAAAATAGAACTCTGTTACAAACATTTCACATGTAGTTTCGCTGGGAGTAGGTATAGATAGAAAATTCATCTGAATTCTTGTTACAAAATGCAACTATCATTATGTTGACAACTGTCCCTCTTCCAACAGGAACCCTTAATTCATCAGCACTAGACTTCATAGCGGTCGCCGGTCCGCCGTACACAGAGATTCAAGCCAACATCACAGTCCAACTCAACAAGGGCAACGTAGCACCGATCTACACACAACAGTTCAACAACAAACCAGACATCAACGGCCTAGAGATCCGGGACTTGGTCCAGCAACAGCAAGAAGAAGCAGCAGAGGAAAAACTTGAGCTGCTGAACAAGGATACTGTAAAGCCATTTGATTGGTCGGAGGGGGAATTCAAGAGGTATTCGCATACTGGACTCCCTGATCGCTGGGCTTTTAACAAATATAAGCCGAATTGGTCTTGGTGAATCTCTTAGTACCTAAATACTTACCTAAATTAGTCACGTTCCTTCTGTTCTTTTTGTTGGATTTAATTGTCTGTATATTTGTTGTGTTCTGAATATTAGTTTAGCTTTGTATGTTCATGGTAGACAAATGTTTGTAAATTTAAAACTGATCGTTGATAAGCTTAGAGCAACCACCAACGTGTTTTATACTTATTGCCATTTGATAACATAAAGGCATCTTTACTTTCCTTTCACGTTTAGTGAAACTACTTTATTAGTTTTTAATACCTGCCTGTCTCGGTATATCTTCTCAGGTAAGTGTTAGGTACTTCCTTACCTACATATTTATTGAATCGTGTATGTGTGGTCTCGTCTTCATAATGTTTTAATGTACTTAGATTCCTAAAGCTAAGGGATATCTACCTATTTAATTTGTGTTTGTCTTTTAAAATAATAATTAATTGTAAACGTAAACAAATGAAGTTGTAAGTTATACTTAATTATAAATGAAAAAAATGTGGGAAACTAGAACAAAATTTCTACTGTAGGTACCAATATTTCTACTGTTATTTATTAATTGGAATTTATTCAAGTGAAATTTTAATAAGAATGAAGTGACTTTTACATGCATTGTTTTCGATTTTACTCTCGGAAATAAATAAAATAGATACCTACCATAAGTTTTTTTATTGAATTACCCAATTCGATATGTAATAAAATAAATAATGTACAGTGCCGCTACCGTGTGTCCAACTCTGTACTTGGACACTTATTTGGGTTTATACTACTGGCCCTGTGGCAAGGTAATATTATCCTATCCTGTGGCCACGTGGCCAGCAGTCTAAACCCATCCAACTGGGCAGAGGAGTGAGACAGGGGGATGTTATATCCCCGAAACTGTTCACGAGCGCGTTAGAGACGCTGGACTGGAAAGGTAAGGGCATTAACATAAATAGGCACTTATCTACCCAACGATAAGACCGATTTTTGCAAGTTACCGCGAGAAGACAACCAAATGTACCTAATGGCCATGTAGTTAGTTCAAATCAAAGGCACCTGTCAGAGCACCAGTTGCTTGTGAGTGACCAAATTGTGGTCTGTGCTGTTAACCGATGCGTCCCGATTCGGTTTCCATCCCGATCCACGAAGAGTAGATAGGTACGTGTATGGCGAGTTCGGTCGTGAGAGCCGTTTGCACTACGCGTAGTACGCGTTTGCAACACCCTACCAAACTTTATTGATTATTGATTAGGAACCGAGGAGGTTAATGTCAAAACGATGTTGACATTGACATTGTCTTATGGTAAACTAGCGACAACTTTGACAGGTAAGGAAACAAACAAACAGCTGATGACTCATTTTGCTGTGCGACTGACTGTGATGTGATTTCAATTTGTTATTTACATTCATTCTTCAGCGCTGCTTTTCAGTTTTGCTTGCAAAATTTAGATAAATTTCACGTAAATATACGCAAAATCAGTCCGGCAGTATTTCAAAATTGGTTATAGATTGACGTAACTATGAATTCCAAAGTCAAAGGTGCGTAAAATTAGTAAAAAATTTGACTTCAGATACCCACTATTTATTTGTTTAAAGTATACAATTTTTTATAATATTCTCTTCAGAACAACAACGACAAAATGATCGCGAGCTTCGCAAAGCTGGGAGAGATCTAGAAAGGGATAAGGCAGCCCTGGAAAGGGAGGAAAAGAAACTTGTAAGTTGGCAGGGTACCTTGGTCTACTTGTTTTTTAATAAGTATATCTCAAGGACGGAAACTTGCTTTTACCTGACCTGCCGTTTTACCTATTTAATTAACTTCTCACTATCAAAAAGTAACGAAAATAATACTTGTACCAAATACCTAGCTCCCTCCATCCATACCTATGACTCATGGATTCCTACAAACTGTTACTGTAATTTAATAATAATTGATACATACTGTAGTGATGAAATATCTTTGGCAAACTAATTAACTAACCGTCCCTGTAACATTTCAGGAAAATGATATAAAGAAAATGGCTAAAGAAGGTAATAATGAAGGGTGTAAAATATTAGCAAAACAACTGGTGCAGCTGAGAAAACAGAAAACCAGAATCCAAGGTGCTAACAGTAAGGTAGGTTGATTTTTATGATTAATAATGACGAAACACACACATACTAAAATGCAAAGTGGCTTTGATCTATTTAATAATAATACAATATACTACATAGATAGATATTTTTTATTATACATAGAAAACATCCAGAACGCCCTGGACAAATGTCTGCAGATCGTACAAACATTTGATATTGATCTGGTCGTTTCTATGTATAATAAAAAATATCTATCTATGTATTGTATTATATGATGTATATCAGTCATCTTGTACCCATAACACAAGCTCTGCTTAGCTTGGGGCTAGATGATGTTGTGTCCAGCATTATTTATTTATTTATTTGTCCCAAGGCGAAAATCGAACCCGCAATCTCCTGCGTCGCAGGCAGACCTTCGCCCGCTGCGCCACAGAGGTCGTCATTTAAATTGAAACTTTTATTTTAATTTATTTGACATGGTGTAAATAAAGTAGGACAAACTCAGTTTTGCAGTGCCCTTCCAGGGTGCATGTACCTAGCTAGTGATAAGCCTATAACTAATCATTCACTTAGACCTAAGAATGAATGTAAATGCAAGCAAAAAAAAAAAAAAATCACTCAAATTCTTTAAAATTACAGCGCCCTATGTAGTAATTGCCTATGTATTCTTTATAGATACAAATAAATAAGTATTCACAAATGAATCAGTTGAGCTTTACAGTGTTTCAAACAATCTAAGAGGTACTTCAACAGGCCAAAATAATTCTTATCGGATATGGCTCCCTGCTGTATGTGATCCTGCTTGGCTGCACCAGATACCTACTCTCCAAAAATGCTATAGGGTCAAAAGAATCTATAATTCAAATTAAGTCATACAAATAGCTGAAAGCAGCTGAATAAAGGTGATTTTATTTTTATTTTCAGATAGCCAGTGTTCAAATACAAAACAAAGCAATGGGAGCCAACATTGCTATAGCAGGGGCTATAGGCACTACTGCTAGGACCATGGGCAGTATGAACAAGATAATGAACCCGCAACAGATGGCTAAGGACATGGAGGCATTTAAACAGGCTAATGCTAGAATGGATATGACTGATGAGATGAGTAAGTTGAGTTTTGGCTTTATGGCTTCTGTGGTCTTTACACTCAATTTATTTATTTATTTTAAATTGAGATGCTGTCTGTTCTGTTACAACCAGTTTTGTAAACTGGTGATAAAAATAAGGAGTGATAAAGTACTGACTTCCTCGGAGTCAAAAGTTTTATTAAATCTATATAAATGGTGAAGTAGGTAGGTACCATAAGTTTTAGCAGGAATAAGCAAAATACAGTTATTTCCGCTGGGTGCTTTTCTATGCATTGTATTATTGTCTAAAAGGCAATCTCTAGTTCGTTTGAGGCTATCTTCATCAAACAAATCCATTTACTCAATTTTATGAAGGCTTCTGATTTTAACCATGGTTTTGAAGTGAAATGAAATGAAAATATAGAATAGTTGTTAATAGAAGTGTTTTAACAGTTTCAGACACACTGGACGACATCATGGGAGCATCTGATGAGGAGGAGGAAACCGAAGGAGTCATCAGTCAAGTGCTGGATGAGATTGGCATTGAAATTAGTGGCAAGGTAAATTTTATTTAGTTTATTGCACACCCACATGCCCACTTTGCACAAATTGGCTCATTTGGTCCAATGATGGTCCAATTGGCTCATTTGATGAAATGGGAACTATTCTGGCTTAAAAAAGTGTAATTTCTGAATCAAATAAAAATAGTAAAAAAATTATAGTGGACAATAATATTATTATCTAGCCTTGGGGCTAGCAAGCTAAGCAGAGCTTGTGCTATGGATACTGGATAATTGATATACGTACTTAATAGTAGTAAAATAATATTTATTAACAAAGAAAATTACAAACAAATAATAGAATTAACACGTCCAGTGCCACTAGCTCGACCTGCATGTTCACGTAACTTTTATTCCAGTGATCTGCTATAGAGTATGTAGCAGCTGTCGGCGGAACGCAGAATAAATAATTTTTTACTCATTTATCGACCTGACAAAGCTTTATAGATGTGTTTAGACTGTATTAGGGCGATTGTGCACTACAAGGAATTTTACTGTCCGGCAGTCCGATTTTTTACGGTCCGATATGGCACGTCATATAATGTATATACTAGTTTGTGCACTATACGTAATTTTACCGTCCGATATTTTACTTTTCCCCATTCCGGAACGGTTTTTCCGGTCCGAAATGACAGCAATGAAAAACGTGTTTATGCTTGTGATGAAGCAGGCAACTGCCGACGTTCCAAGAAACTCATCGTTCAGAGTAATTTCGCGTGCGTGGCGTGTAGTTTAACTGACGGAGAACTGAAAAGAGACTGAAAAGACGGAGCTAAACTGAGGCGTATCATCCGAGTAAAGACGGACAAGTGCACCAGCCAATCATCCGTTTTTTTCATGCCACTTCGGACCGTAAAAAATCGGACTGCCGGACAGTAAAATTCCTTGTAGTGCACAATCGCCCATATTGTCCCATACGCAAACTCTAGTTTGTTTGAGACTTCACAATTTTCCAGCATTGTTTGCATCCTTTGTACAAAAAGAATGTGCTGTATTAATTTCCAGCATTATTTATTTACATTTCTCACAAAATTTATTTGTTTTTGGAACGAAGTTCCTTATCGCGCGTTGCGAAGGGGGCTAGACGAAAAAAATTAAGACCAAAAGTTGTAACGACACTTTTTGCTATAGTTGTAAGCCGTGCGGCGTGCGCGTGTTTCTCTGTCGGTCTCTCTCTCTCTGTTATAGAAAGCAAGCCAGATATTTTCGTTTCGTCTTTCTATTTCGCACTGTAAAGGAACTTCGTTCCATCCGGGTGTCCCTTGACACCTCTCAAGTTTTTTGACGTGACAACGTCTTATAATTCGATAGAGCCGGCTGCACGAACGAAAAAACATGACGTCATGCGGCGTTACCTCGCTCTGAGGCGTTCCATGTAAGGCTTGAAGTGCAAGCGAGAGCGCTCGACATCCGTCTCTCTCCTACTTGAGTGAGCGATGCGTCTGCGTGGACAGCTGCTATACTATATTACATTTACATGTTTTGATCGAGTATCGAATGCTACCATTCCATCAGTATTTTCTTAAGACGTTGTCACGTTCAACTATCGTCAGTAAACCGACTTTACAGACAACCAATTTTTTTTTTCCAATTCCAGATGTCCAATGCCCCAACAGTAGTACGCAACAAGCCCGGAGCCTCAACGTCGGATGCTGACAAGGACCTCATAGCACAATTAGATCGACTTAGATCATAGAAGGCTATTGACTATTAAAAAAAATCCTGTGGAAATGACACATTAAAAAGGTCTGCTGATGTTGTAATTTATAAAACTAAGGTTTGTGTTTAAGCTATTAATCTAATTTTCACTGCATACTTAAGTATAGTTTAATGTGTTCGATTGTATACTGCTCATGCAGGGATAATCATTTTTTTATATGTTTTTCCGTAATTTATTGCTGATATGTCGTCCAAATATTGTTAAATCACACTTGTACTTAGTTGTGTACATATAATTTAAAAAATCTATTCAAATACCTTGTAAATCTGTGATATTTTTGGATTATATGTAAATGATACAAGTTTTAAAAGAGATATTTTCTTTTGGAATATCCTTGAATTAATTATTCGTTATTTAAAGTTATTTGTAAAATATACTTGTTTTGGAATATCCTCATGAATTTTAACCGTTATTAAAAGTTATTTGCAAAATATTCTTCTCTTGGAATATCCTCATAAAATTCATGAGGAATTGAGGATATACCAAAATAAGTATATGTATATTGCCGTTATTTGAAAAATATACTTCTTTGGACGTGTTAGAGAAACCTAAAATGCTAATGTTATTGTCTGTTAACGCATTCACTGCCCCGGCAGTGCAGTGCGTCTTGCTAAGGGGCATAGCTTTATGACTTCATCATTGGCACTCAAAGTGTTAACGAGATAATAATGGTACCGCGCGCGTCATACCCAAGATCGAGGGTAAAATAATAGTTCCCAAACAAATAAACTCTGAGTATGGGTACTCTATCGATAATTTAACGTTAGCATACATAGGCACCAACCTCCACAGGCGAAGTTCTCGCGACGAGTCAATAGAAATTATCGACGATATGTTTTTTGTTAACTACATAATATGTTGCATAAATTTTTATTCCGGCAAGATAACAACATTATTTACATTCAACATCATAAAAGCGGCCTTATGTATCTCATTCAATTTCTGGTGTAGATAGGCCTCTTCTGCTTTTTCCTTTGAATAATATTCTATGTCTTTGCGCTAGATCTGAGATCGTGTCTGTCATTTACCCTACTTGGTCCTGACTGAAAACCAGCGCAATTTCTTTCACAAATTACCTACCCTAGGTTTCTGTGCAGACTGCAGGCAGATGCTGGATGCGGCAAGCTGAAGACAGGGCGCTATGGCGCTCATTAGGGGAGGCCTATGTCCAGCAGTGGACTAATATAGACTGATGATGATGATGAGGTTTCTGTGCAAGCAACAAGCTGAGTCAGGACCTGTTAGATCTACACACACGCACGTCGGCTTGCTGAGTGGGCTACTAAGTACCAACCCAATGCTTAGGTACTTCACACTAATATTATAAATGCGAAAGTTTGGATGGATGTATAGATGGATGGATGTTTGTTACCTCTTCACGCCAAAACTACTGAACGGATCGGGCTGAAGTTTTATATACAGTTAATTATAATCCTGGAATCAAACATAGGCTACTTTTTATCCCATAAATCAGTTCCCATGGGATAGAAATCATCTTTTAACGTTTCTATAGAAACAACGCATGCGAAGCCGCGGGCAGAAGCTAGTGTGTTAATAAACGTATTGTGTTAGTTTTATTATCAATGTTCACCTGTGTTTTTGTACGTGTTACTAAGCAGTCTTTTATTTTATTAGGAGTGTAGAGTTTAATAAATAATTTTCTTTCTTTCGTCCGATCGTCTCCAATCTAAGACGGTATTGAGCCCTCTCAACCATGGTCTGCCTTTTTTAGCACGTCTTCATTATTGCTTATTCTGTTTGTTGGTTTTATTAGGATGCGTAAAAGAAAACTTTCGTTACTTGCTTGCAAGAACAATGTTAAACTCAGCAACCGGCTCTTGCAACCTTCGTAGGGTTACCTTAAAAACCTTGTACCATACCAAGGCGAACAAACGACCACGACATTGATATTCGAAAAGCGACTCGGTCGTTTAATTTAACATTTAATAGCTTACCTTTGTTTACCATTCGATAATGTCAAGGTGGCATGCTTTTCGACCTAGACCATTAATCAACTGAAATAACCGTTTGACACTGTAAATATTGGTGAAAATTAAAATTCTCTACCAAGTTCCCGGAAAGGTTTCTTATTCGAAGCTTAGATCGCTAAGGATAACTACGGTCAAGAGCCTACAAGGAATATTATTTATATTGGGATTGAAAAGCTGAACATGATTCCGGATCACTTGTTTGAAGAAGGCCTGAACAACACCTATTTGCAAAATGATATGAAGCATGTTCCAACTCAGAAGCACCTCTATGAGAGAACCCAGAAAGATTATGTAAGTCTTCTTGAATACTTACGATCTTTATGATAACTCATTTTTAACAGTCTGCAGTTAGCTCAATTGTTTCAATTGTTAATGCTAGTTCTATTTGGTTGTAGGTAATTTTCTTTGTTAATTCTGAAGCTTATTTTTATCTAGTAGGTACCTAGTTGATAGGTTTTAGACTGCGAATATTTTATCTAAAAGTTATTTTGATTGAAAGTGTATTGATTTACCTAAAAACTATCTACAGAGATAGTATGAAAATATTAACTAGGTACATAAATTATCTAGCTGTACATACGTTTACTGGGTATTTGTATATGTCGTGGCCATATCCTAGAATTGATCACTTCATGATGTGACCGACCATTTCAAGAAATGGTAGAATTTCATGAAATGGAAAATACGCGCTGGCCACATCATGATGTAGTCAGGCCAGATCAATGAATAATCAGCGTTTAACGATATGAAAAGCTAAACGCACGGCTACTTCATGATAAGGTCAAACAATATCATAAAATAGTTACATTATCCACCGTTAGAGGCGCTGATATTGTTTTGTTTTTGACATCTGTGGTTTTTGGGTGTGTGTTTGTTTGTTTCTGTTCTGTGATGTGATGCATCATGTCGGCGGACAATTATTTAGTTAAAAATGCGAATAATAATGTGCAAATAGAAGACAAAAATGAAGTAAGGAGCCGTTACGATAAAAAACTACAGGAATTTTATAAAAATCACTCGAAAAACGAGCATAACGTCTAAACTGAAAGCCAACTGCATTAAGCAATTTTTACATAATAAAGTTCCTTCCTAATTCGAATTTTTCATTAAACCTTTTCATCATCATCATCAGCCTATATTAGTCCACTGCTGGACATAGGCCTCCCGTAATGAGCGCCATAGCCTTAAACCTTTTGTTGTCATGGAATCCCTACATAAATGATATGGCCAAACGTTGATGGAAATATCATTAAACGTTGATGCTTAAACGATATAGTCAGTTTTAGCTGGCCATGTCATGAAATTCTACCATTTCATGAAATGGTCGGTCACATCATGAAGTGATCAATTCTAGGATATGGCCACGATATATATACCCGACGATTTTAAACATTTTGAACGTTTACCTATTGATTTACCTAAAAACTAGCTACAGAGATAGTATGAAAATATTAACTAGGTACATAAATTATCTGGCTGTACATACGTATACTGGGTATTTGTATATACCCGACGATTTTAAACATTTTTAAAGTCTTTAAAAATGTTTAAAATTTAAAATTATTTAATAAATATAAAAGTGGTGTGATAATTGATCCAATACAATCCTTACCGATTATAGCAGACTCTTAGATGTTTTGTTCTAAAATGCCAGCAAGGGCCATCTTTAGTCTCACTAGCAAAGCCAAGGTCCCAACTGGAATACTTAGTCCTATTCTTAGTTCCATAAGTTCCAATGAGAGTATTCCACAGGAACAAGAGCAGAGAGACTTGCTCTCGTCTCAAGACGGAGACACGTGTGAGATCCACGATCAGTTCTACAGGGACCACAAGCTGCTTCTCGTGCTGTTCAGGGCTCTGGCGGTCATGCCCATCACTCGGTCTCGGCCAGGTTTGATATTCTTCATTCTAGATCTATACTTCTTCTTTCTTCTCTCTCTTAATATACAATGTGTCTGGTTACCGGTGTCGGAGACTTTGGGGGGGTGAAGTACGGTAAATTTTATCGACAAATCACTATCCCTATTTTTTTTTCTCGCTCCCTGATAAAATGGCAGCCATTTTGTTTTCTTTTGCCTCGAAGCACGGGTGCTTGTATTGTTTAAGCTATAGCTACCCATGCAGAGGTTCTAGGAAGACGATAGAGGACTCATTTGATTGCCAATAATGTAGGCAATAAAGAAATGATAACATTGTTGCATTTTCTATTTTATAATAGAAGAAAAGAGAATTTATAAAACATAAAAAAGTTATTTTTTCAACATTTTTTTTAAATTTTTATCGTTTTCATAAAATTGAAACTGTCAAGCTACATGTTTTTTGTTTTTTAACGATAGTACAGAATATGTGCTTCAAAATAAGTCATGCATCTCAGCCCTGAGTAAGATAGTTTAGAAGTTATGACGATTTGAATCTGACCCTTGAAAGTTTAAATATCCCGCTAATAAGCAACTGGACTCACGGTTTTGAGGAATTGCGTGTCCATAGACAATTCTGTGCTTTGTTGTAGATAAGGACGTGCTGAAACTGAAAAAAAAGAGCGCGCTGTCAGATTAATTTTGTTAAGTTTTGTATTTTTCGCGGACGAAAGTTAACAGAAATGAAAGATTTCCATTATTCTAGCCAGGACGTGGCCAATGCATCCATTTCGTCTATGGATTGTGCAACGGGAACGATAATGCTGCTGTAAGAGAGTATGCGAGAAGATTTCCCAATAAACCAACCCCGAATGCTCGCACATTCATACGACCATACCATTTTAGAAGACAATAAAGGAATACGTTCGTTAGGTGCTCTTCTAATACCATTTTCGGCGAGGTTGAGGTGTAGTCGTATGAATGTGCGAGCATTCGGGGTTGGTTTATTGGGAAATCTTCTCGCATACTCTCTTACAGCAGTATTAGCGTTCCCGTTGCACAATCCATAGACGAAATGGATGCATTGGCCACGTCCTGGCTGGAATAATGGAAATCTTCCATTTCTGTTAACTTTCTTCAGCGAAAAATACAAAACTTAACAAAATTAATCTGACAGCGCGCTCTTTTTTTTCAGTTTCAGCACGTCCTTATCTACAACAAAGCAAAGAATTGTCTATGGACACGCAATTCCTCGAAACCGTGAGTCCAGTTGCTTATTAGCGGGATATTTAAACTTTCAAGGGTCAGATTCAAATCGTCATAACTTCTAAACTATCTTACTCAGGGCTAAGATGCATGACTTATTTTGAAGCACACATTCTGTACTATCGTTAGAAAACAAAAAACATGTAGCTTGACAGTTTCAATTTTATGAAAAAGCTAAAAATTTAATTTTTTTTTTGAAAAAATAACTTTTTTATGTTTTATAAATTCTCTTTTCTTCTATTATAAAATAGAAAATGCAACAATTTTATCATTTCTTTATTGCCTACATTATTGGCAATCAAATGAGTCCACTATCGTCCTCCTAGAACCTCTGCATGGGTAGCTATAGCTTAAACAATACAAGCACCCGTGCTTCGAGGCAAAAGAAAACAAATGGCTGCCATTTTATCAGGGAGCGAGAAAAAAAATAGGGATAGTGATTTGTCGATAAAATTTACCGTACTTCACTCCCCCAAAGTCTCCGACACCGGTAACCAGACACATTGTATATAAATCACGTGTCACGTTGTTTGTCCGCGATGGACTCCTAAACTACTTAACCGATTTTAAATTAAATTTGCACTCCGTGTGCAGTTTGATCCAACTTAAAAGATAGGATAGCTTACATCTTAATTTATAGCCGCAATATTATTAACGTGACAACGTCTTATAAATTGGTTTGCCGGGTGACACTTCAAGAAACTACGTTACGCTCCGCGTTGGTTTGCCGGGTGACACTTCAAGAAACTGCGTTACGCCCTGCGTGAGCGGAGCGTAACGCAGTTTCTTCAGTTACCACTCAAAGTCGTTGTCACGTAAAACTTTCGCCCGTATACCGACTTTACAGGCAACCAATTTTTTTTTATTGCAAATCTGGGCGATTTCGCTAATTTTGGTCTTGAAATGTTTGTGTAAGTTCAGGGAAGGTTTAAAAGTTGAGCGCGGGACGAAGTTCGCCAGGTCAGCTAGTAATATTATAGAGAGGAAAGATTTGATTGTTTGTTTGTTTGTATTGAATAGGCTCCGAAACTACTATACTATTTGAAAAATTATTTTACCATTAGGATCCCACATTATTCCTGATGAACATAGGCTATATTTTTACCACGGGAAAATGCATCATTCCTACGGGAAAACGGGGAATAGGACAACGGGTAGTAAGAATGCAGTTAGTTAGTAATAAAGAACTATCATTTAATAAAACATTCCACCAGTAAAATAATTCTAGATTAATAGGAATGGGCTTCAAAAAGCTTTACAGTGGGGTTATGGGCTAAAATTCATAATAGGGGTTTTCTTTGAAAGTAAACTCGCTCTGCCCTGAATTATCAGTGGGTGTGTGTGTGTTCGGCTATCCCAGGCCTAAGCCAGGCTAATGTCACTTAAATCATCTTGCGTAGATGTAAAATAAGCCAGCGATGCTGATGTGGATTTAAATATTAGTGGGAGATCAGTATTTAGTCATTAATTAGGTTTCGGACATTATTTTGTACGTGAGGCGATTAAAAAAATTAAGAATTAAGACCTGGCGTCTTCACTAACGTGTTCGTGATGATGGGCAGAACCAGCAGTTTACGCAGTGTCTGTGAATGACCAATTACCCTGTACCTATTAGCATAACTCTGACAAAAGTCATTCATTCAGGCATTCCGTCATCAGGCTCATACATGCATTCGCAAACACAACAACCTGACCATAGGTTCCTTCTTTACCAACGAGGTCTTAGGCTGCCTGTCCATTGACGGAGCGGAGCGAGGGAGTAAAGCGGAGCGGAGTTGCGGACTGTGTCTGTCCATTGATGAGGAGCTCTCTGATTTTGTATGAATTCCGCTCTGCCTCCCCGCTCCGCTGGCTCGCTCCGCTACCCGGTTTTGTATGAATTTTTAACTTCTTCGCAAATCACTGTCCTCAGAAACGAGATTTTATTTATTTACTTATTGGTCGTTAGAGGTACCTTCTTACTCGTATAGCTAACTTAGGCGTTATACTATTAACTACTAACTTTAGTGTTAAGTCGTTACCTAAGTGTGTATAGATTAAAGACTCTATACAATACTCACTTATGTACCTACGACTTAACACTAAAGATACGATGGAAAATACAACATAGCTCGTCTCCTCACCGCGTCATTGGACAAGGAGTCTTATTTTGCCAACATTTTTCTCCACATCCTTTTCCTAACCTTGCTTTCATCAGAATAATAAACTTTTATGTAATAGGTAGGTAACCAAATATTGTTCACGTGCAAAAGAACAAAATCTGTACCTATCCTGATTCCAACAGCCTACAAAGCATCTCGCTGCTTAGTATAGATAGGCCAGCTCAAATATTTATCTTTCCATCAAAAGTCCTGTTCTGTCTATATCCTGGTACTTCTCAACCTCAACCTCAACAACCTGTATTGGTCCACTGCTGGACGTAGGCCTCCCCCTGATAAGCGCCTTGTTGGCTTTTATCTCATGGGGGTAATGTCCATAATTTCCACGCTGGGCATGCGGGTTGGGGGTCGCAGTTCGGTGGTACAATTGATCTGCAGGGGGCGCTGGTGCCCGCCCCCGTTGGATATCCCTTAGTCGCCTCTTACGACACCTGCGAGAAAAGTTGGGGTGGTGCAAATTCTAAGCTGGCATCACACAGCTGGTCTGTCCTGGTACTAAATCAAACTAAACTTGTAGGCACCATCACGTTCAGCTGGCGCTCCACTGCCACCATGTACGCCATATGTTTCTACATCGCTGCTACCGTCATCGTACTAATCGTCGGCTACGAAAGGATCCTAATCCTTCGGTCCATTCGTCGCTTCGATGACTACATCTACGCAATTCTCTTTGTGGTGTTTCTGGTCCCGCATTTCTGGATACCCTTCGTAGGCTGGGGCGTCGCCCATCAAGTCGCTATTTACAAGACTAATTGGGGAAAGTTTCAGGTGAGCCGTAGCTGTAATTGAGTGGTTATTTGTTTTAGAACTCAATTAATTGGTGGCTAGAGAAGTTCCTGATACTTGCAAGTTACGATTAGATGATGGATAAACGACGTGAAAAATCGAAAAGATTCGGGTTGATCGTACTCGGCGATAATACAAAAATATAAGATTAGTAGATCGTAGTAGTACCTAGTAGATAAAATTCTTTATTGCACACTTATCGATAGAAACAATACAACAAAACAGTTTAAAAACTAAGTTACAAGTGAGGGTCTTATCGCTTCAGAGCGAAGACGTTTTTAATATGTGAAAGGCAAAAATGTATAGTTACGCGGTCAAATTGTTTTATCAGCTCTGCGTGTACTTACAGTAATTGACTTTAGAATATTTACTCCTAGAATTGAATAGTATCACATAATAATACGACACCAGGACTTATGATTTGTTTTGAATTATCTGGGCACCTGCCTAATACCACCAATATATACCTATATTCCTTTCTCCTTTGCTTTTCCACCCCTGACATTACACCCCTGTATCCCTAGGTCCGCTACTACCGCGTCACAAGCGAGAACCTCAAGTTCCCTAACCTGAAGACCACCATCGTTATCATCAGCGTGGGTTGCCTACTCCTAGCCGTGTGTTTCCTGCTCAGCCTCTGCGCCCTGCTGGACGGATTCCTACTGAAGCATACCACTGCGTACTTCCATATTATAACGATGATCAACATGAACTGTGCGCTTTGGTATATTAACTGCAGGGGGATTAAGATCGCCTCACAAGGACTGTCGGAGTGCTTCCGCAGGGTAAGTTTTTGGACCAATTTTGTAGTTGATATATCTATACTAATATTATTAAGAGGAAAGATTTGATGGTTTGTTTGTTTGTATTGAATAGGCTCCGAAACTAATGGACCGATTTGAAAAATTCTTTCACCGTTAGGAAGCTTACTTTTGAGGGAGTGACATAGGCTATATTTAATCGCGGAATTCCCACGGGAACGGGAACTACGCGGGTGAAACCGCGAGGCGATCGTCTAGTTTTCCATAAATTGATGGTTTGGAGATTCTATTTCTTGATCATGCCACGTGCAACTTGGCGAAATAGGTAGGCAAGAAATAGAGATTAGTAAACTATTCGTGGTAGAATTGTTCTGCAGGGGGCGCTACTGCCCGCCCCTGGTGGATATCCCTTACTAAGGGATATCCACCAGGCCTTAGTCGCCTCTTACGACATTCGCGGAAGAGTTGGGGCTGCGATCCTCAACCCATCCTCAAAGATTATGGGCATTACCCTCATGTGATAAAAGCCAATAAGGTGCTTATATAAGTATAGTATTGCTAAAGTCGATGTAGAATGTTTGTAAACAAATCGCCCATACTTAACCTGAAATTCACTCTGTTGACGCATCTTTTTATATGCAACTAGCTGTGCCCGCGGCTTCGCCCGCATAGAATTTAAATTTTTGCGCGGAACCCTAATTGTTTGATGTTTATTCCGCTATCCCGGACAGAGACAAATCCAACAAAACAAAGATCTTTGAAATCTTTGCTTTGAATTGTTTTCAGTTATAAATGGTGTAACTAACACGACGTTGTTTACATGCTGATATTATAAAGCCGAAAGTTTGTGAAATCTGAATTTTTGTTACCTAGTATAGGAGGCTTTTGACCATAAACTCAGAAGGATGGCAGGATCTCAACATAAAACACAGTTATCGTATATACTTTATGTATTGAAATTATTTTACAATTTAGAGGAATATTTTACTTTAATTTCTTGCAACGGAATTTACATTAAGAACAATTAGGAACAAACGAACTTCTTCTTACAAGCACAAAATGAAAATGGTAAAGGTATATCGACAAGCAAAGTAGCAACGTTCGTCTAGCTCTGTGGTTTTCGTGAGAGTGGGCTCCGATCGAGCGCGCTGACGCTCGTCGGCTCGTCTCGGGACTCATCGGCTCGTCTCGGGTCGCCAAAACAAGGTGCAGGTGCGCGTGACTCAGGCTGCTTGTGCTTCTTGGGGATTTTCCGCTGTATTTTCAACAATAGCAAATGATAATTAATTGTACCTAGTATTTCATAGTTATAATATAAGTTCAAAACACAGGTATTATTAATAAAACTGTAACAGCTCGGCCATCCACTCACTAACGAGTCCCTTCGTTATTGTTAATTAAAAAAAAATATTGTACTTTATTAGCTAGTTCATTATATTAACTAGGGTACATAAACTTGAATCTGTTGCTTGATTCAAGACACTAGCCGCCGCCGGCCATTAAATAAATTTTAATTAGTTGCTCGATCCACGACATTAAAATGTTACTTTCAAAATAATAAATTAATATAAATGTTTTAATAATTAAAATGTTTAAATTAAAATAAATTAAAATGTTTTTTTTTTGATAATATTGAATCTGTAGCTCGATCTATGACATTGATCGTTACCAGCCATTCATAATAATTGAATCTGTAGCTCGACCCATGACATTGACCGTTACCAGCCATTGATAATATTGAACCTGTAGCTCGATCCATGACATTGATCGTTACCAGCCAGTGATAATATTGAATCTGTAGCTCGGCCCATAACATAGATCGTTACCAGTCATTCATAATATTCAATCTGTAGCTCGACCCATGACATTGACCGTTACCAGCCATTGATAATACTAAACCTGTAGCTCGATCTATGACATTGATCGTTACCAGCCATTCATAATATTGAATCTGTAGCTCGACCCATAACTAGATCGTTACCAGCCATTTATAATATTGAATCTGTAGCTCGATCCATGACATTGACCGTTACCTGCCATTGATAATATTGAATTTGTAGCTCGATCCATGACATTGATCGTTACTAGCTATTGATTACGATTTACAGTGAAAGTCCGTTACATTGACTAGCACACTTAATTGAATATTTTTGAGGTTGTCTGTGATAGCGATACGAATCTTACATGTACATAACTACACGCTATTTACCATATATGTATATACAATAGTAACTTGATTAAAGCACATACTAGCATCAATATGATATCAGTCCAAAATTGAGAGTTACTACGCGCTTTTGTGTAAAATCTTAACTTGATTAAAGCGCATAAAAATAACAATGTGTGGTATCAGTCCAAAATTGATAGTGCTATAACTTAAATTCACGCTTTTGTGTAAAATCTTAACAAGATAAAAGCGTAAAGCATACAAAGAACAATTTATGTGATCAGTTCAAAATTGAAACTGATGGAACAATGTTACTTACATTTCTTCTGCGTAAGGACTCTGTTTAGTATTTATTAATATATCATATAATAATCATAATTACGGAATATTTATTTATTTCAAACAAAATCCCTCAAAGAACTGAGAAGGCTTCAATTTACAAATAACGCAATAGTAACTACTGCTCCTTTTTTTTTTGAAGAACAAAGCTAATTTTGATGTCATCTGCCTGTCTCCAAGCAATATACCATAAGACATAATACTATGGCAGTAACTGAAATAAACTTACATAGCTGTATCTTCTTTGGTAACGTGTCTAATTGTTCGAACTAAGTCTGCATGCGAAAGCATCATTTTATGGCTTCCATTGAAGACAGGAATCAATAATTATGTAAGTAACTCTAGGAAAACAATGGAATCATAAAGTGAACAATCTCATCTTTTAGCATAATTTTGGTTGAGAATTCTACATTTGGTAACATGAATTGGCGGTGAACCAATCTAGTAAGTATTCGTGAAAGCGAATCATTAACTTCATTGTTATTATACATTGCTGTCATCTCTAAAAATCAATTAAGCAAATAACAAATTATCAGAAATAAAACTACGTCACAAACGTCTTTCTTTAGCAATATTTAAATTTATAACTCTATCAGAAAAGTATGATTATATAAGATCCAGTGCCTTATTGTTAATTCCATAGTGTTTAAATTTCCTAATTAATGTATCATGAATGACAAACAAAAGTCTTACAAATGGTCACAGTATGTACCAATAGCATTTTTTTTTGCTTTACCCCACGCATCAAATATATGCTTTAGTAGTACTATACCAGCATCGGTTGTAGATCTACCCTTGGTGAAACCAAATTGATGTCCATGGAATAGCTTATCGAGATCGGAATGTTATCTTGGTGAGAATATGTTGTTATTTTAGTGTGGAAAGTATTGAAATCGGAATCTAATTGCGGAATTGCATATGGATCAGTTACCAGATTTATAAACAGGAGACCCTTTTACTATATTTCATGAGATCAGGGAAAACAACTCCCATTATACTCACAACAATTATTGAAAATGTACACCAAACAGGGAGCCACTTCCTTAAAGCATCGTACTTTGGTTGAAATACCTCAGAGATCATCAGTATTTTTGATGTTAACAGATTTAAACCCTTTTCAATAAGTAATCAGCATTTTACATGACTAAAGAGAAAGACCTCCTTACATTTTCAACAATTAGTAAATAGTAATTCAACTGCCGTTGATGCCTAAGAGCAAAAAGACTAGGGAACAACTTTGAATGCAAAAACCGCATCAATTTTTTTCTTGTAAAGAATTAAATTATTAGTTTTTAACTTTATTCTTTTATTCGTGGCTTTGATGTACCAGTTTCGTTATTTGTTAGTCTCCATGTTGCTTATACTTTATTATAGGAGTTTATAATAATAATTATTATTATAGTTAAAATCGTAAATTTGGCTTTCTTGGAAACTTTCTTAAACATTTTAGAGCAATTGGTTATAGCTTTATATTCTGGTATATACAAACAAAATACGCAGGATCATGTGTCATAGTTTTTCTAGCACCATAAAGATTATACCGATTATTATAACCTAATCCTACTTTTATATAATACCGGGAGTGGCCCAATCAGTAAACCCGACCCTATCTGTCAATGTGATAAGTTTGTATACTGCTTTTTTTTTTTTTTTTACAACATTCAAGAGATTGGCAAAAAGATCATTGGGGTCATCAGAACAAGCAATGTTGTTGTTAGCTACTTAGTTCAAAATCAAAAATCAATCACTCTACTTTCAAAATTCTTAATACGGCCCTCTGTGATTGGTCTGAAGGTGTATTTAACGTTCAAACTATATCATGACCATAATTATGACAGCACTATGTCAATATAATATATAAAAACTTGTTGTGCACTCATGGAAATATCAATCGATTCCCTAAAAATAGTGAAATACGTAATTTGAATACTAGATATAAATATAAACTCCCTGTGCCCACAACTAGGCTACAGAAAATTCAAGTATCTTTTAAAGGCAATGTGTACTTTAACAACAAAACTAGTGAGTTTCAATCTCAATTAAGTCAAACAAATTGTCAGAACGTTCCTGAGCAAAAAGGCTTACTACAAAATATCACAATATCTAGAAGATAGAAAAGCTTGGGAAGCCTTTGCTCTAACTCAAAAAATAACAAACAATAAAAACTAACAGGATAAAGGTTTCCTCGTCACTTCTTTACTTTAGTATACATACCGAAGCGACAGAAATCAAAAAGATCACTTTGTTACGGTGTCAATGGTTAATTTTATAATTTGATTAAGCGTACTTACATTTATTGTATTTTATTAAATTATATAGAATTTTTTTTGTTTGATTTGTTTTGCCAATGACGCGACAGTAGTAGTTATCTAAACGTACAGATTGTATTGTACGAAAATGAGATAAATTAATTATTAAAATTGACATGACTAAACTTGTGTAATTTTAAAATTACAAAAATTAAATCAATAAATTTCTACCTAAAATATCAATCAATTAATGTAAGATGTTGTGTTGAATCATGTATTTTCTTAGGTATTAAACTTGACGAACATTCTAATTGGAAGCCGGATGTTGACTATATTTTAGTAGCAATCATAGATTTGTTTTACCTTGAAGATTAATATTAATAGTTAATTAGGAAAACTGTGTCACAAACAGCAGCACTTGCTGCCTACCATGACTAATATTATTTGTCTTCTGCGTTGCTCTATGGGTCACCATTGCGAGGTAATTCGGCGGAGTTACTCAGAGCCTGCATTTTTTTGAAACTTTTCGTATTAAAAAAATGCACGCGTGTTCTTTGCGGAGCCTGGTTACTAGATAGCATAAACCACTTAAAAAAAACTAAGTTCTTCACTTGCCACTTATGTACCTACACTATAGAGGTAGAAATCTGCATAATATCCGTTAAACAATACTTACATTATTTCAAAAGAAGCGAAGTTTATCCAGGCATACTAGACATATAAATAAGATATTATATTCCAAATCGCCATTCTAAGTTTTCATGGCATTTCAGACATCTATTACGTTACCAAAGGAATTTAAGGACTTGCCAATGACTATGTTTAAAAATAGACAAAATAAAATAATACCCGAGTCATTGTTTCATAGCCTGGTAGAATATTTTAATTTTGCGCAGACAATACATTTTAAATGCATTTTCTAAATCATTATTTTTATTAAGTAGGTATATAAATAAATTGATAAATAATGCTGGACAATCCACACAGCATCATCTAGCCCCTAGCTAAGCAGAGCTCGTGTTATATATTAATATTCTCATACCAGTCCAAAACTACTGATAGTATTGCATTGATATCGCTGCTGATAAATTTAAGAGCACTGCAACACTTGACATGACTTCTATAAATACATTTAAATGATTCTATTCTAGGTAGGTATTACTAAAATTAACACTGACCATACTGGTCCGATTTGAAATGCTTGATTACTGCTTTGTTGGTAGAAGATTGACTGCGGTAAATATTGTCTAATCAAGGTGTTAAATGTTAGGATAACCGTAGTACCATAGTACATCCATTAAAAAGATGTTGTAAAATAAGCATTTGAATAATTGATTTTGGTCAACCGGCAATTTCATGACCCAGTGGTTTGTAGTTTGAGCAAAACAATTTCAGTCTCGGACAATAAATAAATAAATAATGCTGGACACTTCACACAACATTATCTAGCCCCAAGTTAAGCAGAGCTTGTGTTATGGGTACTAGATAACTGATATACTTAATACAATACACTACATAGATAGATATTTTTTTATTATACATAGAAAACATCCAGAACGCTCGGGAGAAATGTCTGCAGATCGTACAAAGATTTGTCCCGAGGCGGGAATCGAACCCGCAACCTCCTGCGTCACAGGCAGACCTTCGCCCGCTGCGCCACAGAGGTCGTCTAACAATAATTAAACGTACGACCTTTTTCGTTACAAAGGAGGATATTGACCCATTTAGATTTCTAAACCTTCGAAATCTCTTAAGAAAATCTCCGGCCAGCGCAGCGCTCGCTGCGTGTGACGTTATAGGATAACAGTAAGTTGCGCGCTCCCGAACGGTTCATTTAGTGGTTCTTGGTCACATGCAGGCGCACAGGTGGCCTGCCTTCACATCTTCACCGCGACCTGCTGCAACCTGCCGTGTGCAAAAACGGGACACCACTCGTCACCGTGACTAGCTGCGCCTGGCCTCTCTTTCATCAGAATCAGCAACCTGGTGGCGCGATGTTGCTGCATTCTTGAACTTAGACCTCGGGTTTTCTGTTTGCCCATAACCTCGGAAGAAAGAAAACCATTGTAATTTACATAATACGTAAACATCTCATATTTGAGTAGACAATTATAAAAATCAGTGATTGAGATCGTAACGTTTCCTATTCTAAGCCAATAGTAGGTTGCAGCCCGAACAAGTCACAACTTAACCGTTACGGTATGATAAAGTGTTTTCGATCTATTTGTTTCTAATTATAGCCTATAAGAACATGACCTTCAACGTGGTCTGCAACATAACCTGAAACATGACCTGCATCGTGGTCTGTAGGGTAATGTCGGGTAATACCGGTCAGTTGGCAATACCGGTCACCTCACTTTCTAACAAAATACTGCGTTTATGCGCATACACCCATGCAAAGAGGGTGGCGTGATCGTTCCCTGCCCCGATGCACCTACCCCCGCTTAGTTCCGGCCACTTGCCATTGCGTCCAAGACGCGTGTGTGTTTTGCGCCACTTTGTTATAACTTTCTGGTCGCAGAAAATAAGAGGTGAGTATCGTAATTTTCATATATAATTTATTGTTTATAATATTTTTTGTGTGTCAGTTATCTAACTATGCATTAGATTGTACATTTGAAGCAATTAGCTACGCGTTTTTTCTTAAATTATTATTAACTTCAAAAGTGCGCAGGCGGGTAATGCCGGTCACCGTGACCGGCATTAGCCGCAAGTCACAAATACAAGCAGATGATATTTTGCGACGTATAAAAAATCATTATGTTCTATGATCGTAGAGTTTGTTTTTATACATAATTATACTTAACCTACTTTTTTAAAAAGGAGGAGGTTCTATGTTTGACTGTTTGTGTTTTTTTTTTTACGGTCACCGATTTTCGTTTTATATTACCGATGATTCGTTTTATATTAGTTTTTTATATAGGTACAGTTACTGGCCTGTAATTGTACTTATGTATATTTTTTGCGTTTTGTGTGGGCATTGGGCTCACGCCGAATGCTGAGGATACGAGTCCCCCGAAGATTATATTTGTGATTTATGGCTTTAAAATAACTGACCGGTATTGTCAACCTGCTGACCGGCATTGCCCGCCATGTCGGGCAATACCGGTCAACGCTATATTTTTTTTAAAAAGTCTATTGTGGCATGTGTTTTGAGAAAACTGAAGTCGTAGTTCATAAGTATGATAGAATAATAGTTAAATTTAAGTTTTCCATATAGTTTTTAAATAAAAACTAGATTTTTTTGTAATTTGTGTTTCATTTTGCTTAAGTGACCGGCAATACCCTTCCTTACCCTAACATGACCGTGACGTAGGTACTTCGTCAAATAATTATTAAATTTACCGAATAAAGTTATAAACCTTCTTTGAAGGTAGAACTAGTGAAAAGCAAGAACAAGTGCCTAATAAATTATCAATAGTGGTAAAAGGTTAAAATCATATCTAGATTCGTTCATCTCTCAACATGAGGGTAGAGAAAAAACTGACGGGTAAAAGCCAAGGCTGGTGCAAGAGTTGGTGTGATAAATCATAACATAACATAAGTTACCTCCTTTGTTGTCGAATGCCTTATAATATAACCGTAAGCCTCAAAATACTACAAGAAAGTCGCAAGGACACCCGTCCTTGCGACGTATTCGAGACCATTCAGTTACGCAATGGATGAAAAAATTTACGGGAGTAACCCCATCAATTATCTTTCTGTGCTCACTAGTCTTTCTCGTACCTCATGCTACCGTGATTTGCGAAATACTACAAGGTCTGCAAGGGAGTGCCCCGGCCAAGTATTCGGAGTAACGCGGAAAAACACCATAAAAGAGAAACACGGGGTGTGCCCCGATCGGTTTCTCTTGCCAGTGCTGGCACAAAGGGACAAAGAAATCGGCAAAAATAAACAACACTTATATTACTTGGAACAAAATGTGTACTTACACTTCTTTGTGTGCGTAGCTTTTCGAATCCCGATTCTGAACTATAGGAGGCTTTTGACCATAAACTCAGAAGGATGGCAGGATCTCAACATAAAACACAGTTATCGTATATACTTTATGTATTGAAATTCTTTTACAATTTAGAGGAATATTTTACTTTAATTTCTTGCAACGGAATTTACATTAAGAACAATTAGGAACAAACGAACTTCTTCTTACAAGCACAAAATGAAAATGGTAAAGGTATATCGACAAGCAAAGTAGCAACGTTCGTCTAGCTCTGTGGTTTTCGTGAGAGTGGGCTCCGATCGAGCGCGCTGACGCTCGTCGGCTCGTCTCGGGACTCATCGGCTCGTCTCGGGTCGCCAAAACAAGGTGCAGGTGCGCGTGACTCAGGCTGCTTGTGCTTCTTGGGGATTTTCCGCTGTATTTTCAACAATAGCAAATGATAATTAATTGTACCTAGTATTTCATAGTTATAATATAAGTTCAAAACACAGGTATTATTAATAAAACTGTAACACTAGGATCTCTAAAAATACTGAACAGATAAAGATGTAATTTGGCGTACGTTTAGAACAAAGCCTAACTTAGATAATAGGCTACTTACTATACCGAATATACGCGTGCGATGCCGCGGGCAGAAGCTAGTTGCTTATAATTATATCTGGAACTCGACGCCAAGCAAACGGGTTTTACTTATATGTGTCGTGGTTTGGTTGCAAACTTCTACATCGAGTTTGGCTGGTGTATAAGTACTTATTAGTTTCACTTTCTTCCAGCTTTAATAAATACTTACTCTTTAATTTTCACAGGATGTGCAGATGGAATGCTCTGCGAAGCTGATAGCCCGTTACCGCTTCCTTTGGCTGAATCTCTCTGAACTGCTCCAGTCGCTGGGTAATGCCTACGCTCGGACATATTCCACCTACTGCCTCTTTATGTAAGGTTCATTCTTAATGCTATTAACAGAATAAAACAATAACAACCGAGTTGGGGAGGCCCATTGTGTGGGACGCTACATGCGTCGACACACTTGCGCCTTCCCATCTTCCGAGGACGTGAGGGCGGGTGCGGCGGCAGATTTGGCCGAAGATCTCAAGAGGCGCAAATATGCAGGTCTCGACAGAGCCTACACATTTGCTCCCCTTGGAGTCGAGACCCTAGGTCCGTGGGGTACCGAGGTTCTTCGGGTTTTCAAAGAACTATCTGAGCGTCTGGTCGAAGCGACGCGTGACCCGAGAGCTGGTGAATATCTGGCACAGCGTATCAGCATTGCCATACAGCGTGGCAATGCAGCCAGCGTCTTGGGGACGCTTCCGACTGGTGTTGATATGGATCAGTTGACCTACCTGTAGACTGTTTGCAACAGTCAGCAGTTTGCTCAATTGTTTCAATTGTAGTATAATTTTCTTTGTGAATAAAGATGTATTAACTAAAAAAAAAAAAAACGACTAGTAGATATATACACGTATATCTGTTTCTTTAAAATCTAAGCCGTCTCCAGTAGGCAGAGTGCCCAGAATGCTGGCTGGCAGCATTGCCACGTTGAATGGCAATGCTAATTCGTTGTCCGATTCTGACAGATAAATATTCTGTGAATTTTTAATGAATTTTCCGGTCCAAAAAGAAGCATCTCACATCATAATGCTCTCCGATTTGAATACTTTTTATGATAGTTAATGCCTTAAAAATTACAATCAAATAATAGATGCAAATTAGTAGGTACTAATGTTTACAATTGGAACAATTGCGCGAAGTGCAGACTGCTGCAAACAATCTACAGGTAGCTCAATTGATCCGTATCAATACCAGTCGGAAGCATCCCCAAGACGCCTGGCTGCATTGCCACGCTTTATGCTGATTAATTATTGTTCTTGCAAAATTAGCTAGTAATTAGACTAAAAGTGCCTACAATACTTTGCATTTGAATTTTTTTAAAATTTTCCTAATATTTAGCAATCCCTAACGCATGTTCCCAACTTTTCGAAACTTTTCTATCTTTAAAAAAATAAAACGTTAAGTGCTAGTCGGACTCGCGCAACGAGGTAGTTACGAGGGTTCCGTTTAAGACCTTGCTTCTCAAAATGATCCTATGAGGTTTCCGTTTTTCCATTTTAGATATGGAACCTTAAAAATAAAATCAAACATGACTTAGAACTTATAAAACAATCTCCAAATACGCCTCGGAAAACAGAAGTTCCAAAACAGTTTCACCAGTCAGTTCAGAGAACAACATGCAACGCAAACTTGCTGTCTCAAATAGTTTGTATTCCACTTCCACCTGAAGCATGTTAGTGATTTCGCAACTTCAATAGAACTAAATTGGTCTAATGAATGTTCTATCGTTATTCGAACTATGATCGTCGTTCGGAATTCAGCTTGTGGTGCTCCGATGTCTGCAATCAAGTTCGACTGTAATTTTCTTCGTTGGTACGTAGGTACCTTGTAGGTTCATCTTTGAAATTATATTTGACTCATTCTATTTCGTCCTTTCCTAACTATACCTCAACTTTATACAACGTGGGTAGAAATGGAAAACATAGCTACTCTAGCATACTTCACACTAATAATTATTATAAATGCGAATGTTTGGGTGGATGGATGGATGGATGTTTGTTACCTCTTCACGCCAAAATTACTGAACGAATCAGGCTGAAATTTTGCATACAGGTAAGTCTAACCCTGGAATCAAACATAGGCGACTTTTTATCCCATAAATCAGTTCCCATGGGATAGAAATAACCTCAAAACGTTTCCATAGAAACAACGCGTGCGAAGCCGCGGGCAGAAGCTAGTTAAGCAATATATTGTTTTTTTTAAACGAATTACATTTTTAGGGTTTCGAGTCCCTTTTGGTCTCGCGTCTCGCTTTGTCTGTCCTTTTCCCCCTATTTAATGTCTCATCAACTACCGCAGCTATTATCTTGAAATTTAAAATAGTAATACATTTCGTTCAAATGAAAATTTTAAACACTAATTGTAATTTCGAAATTTTAAAAGAGACCTGCGGGGCCATGTGGGGTATGAAATGAACGGTACCTATTGGTATATCTCAAAACAGTTTTTGAAATTTTGAAATATTTGGAAAAAAGTGTAAAAATTGACCATTTTACCCCATAACCTCCGAAGTTTGTAGAACGATCCATCTGAAATGTAGGTTGGTACCTACTATTTTTAGGTATTCATTAAAAAGCGAAGTCTCTAATCTAACCTACATACCTACCTACCTTTAGTACCTACCTACATTATTTATAATTGACAAACGTTGGAAGCCCTCAGCGCGCGAGTTACACTCGCACTTGACGGATCTTTTTTATTATATATTAGAATTACCTGCAGAAGGAATGTTTTATTTATCTATTTATAAAAAGTGCTTTTTGAGTGTATTTTTAAAAAGATGTTCAACCAGCGATAATTTTTTATCTACAAAGTTATTCAATTTCAAGATTTTTGTAGTTTTAAATTAACCTTTGTTCCATGAAAATGTGACCAAGATATTGCATTAATTACCGATATTTTTTTATTCAAAATAATTATTTTTAAATTCAATTAGTATAATATTTTTAGGGTTCCGTACCTCAAAAGGAAAAAAGGAACCCTTATAGGATCACTTTGTTGTCCGTCTGTCTGTCTGTCTGTCCGTCAGTCAACCCTCTTTTCTCAGGAACGCGTGGACGGATCGAGTTGAAATTAACGTCAAATACTGGAAGTCCGTAACCTAAAGCCGTGATATAAATTAAACTTCTACGTCAACGCACTCAAAAGTTACAGCCGTTTATGTCTGAATATTTTGAAATTTCCAAGTGAATCACATTCACACAAAACCTATAGGGTACTTCCCGTAGACCTAGAATCATGAAATTTAGTAAGCAATAAGGTCTTATAGCACAAGTAAAGGGAAAAATCCGAAAACTATAAATTTGTAATGTATTTACTTTAAAAACTTACTTTTAATGCTCGCCATGAACCAAAACCTACAGAGTACTTCCCGTAGACCTAAAATTATGAAATTTAGCAAGAAGTAGGGCCTTATAGCACAAATAAAGGAAAAAATAAGAAAACAGTAAATTTGTAGTTTATTAACAAGAAAATAATAATTTTTGATTCTCTCCCTCGACCAAAATATACAGGGTACCTACTTCATGTTGACCTAGAATCATGATATTTGGCAAGAAACAAGGTCTTACAATTAAACGGAACCCTTAGTGCGCGAGTCCGACTCGCACTTGACATTTTATCTGTAAATAATTAATGTTTTAACCAGATACTTACTACTTTTTGACTCTACAGCACAGGGTATCCTAGTGTAGAGATCAAAGTGAGTCACTATTAGTCTTAATATAATGTAGCAAAATAAGAATAAATCTAAGTTAATGTAGTGATTGTTGTATTATGTATGCATGTATATTTGTGATGAAATAAAAATTATTTTTATTATTTTGTTTGTTAAATGCTAAAAGAATGTACTGGGTTTCACAATAAATAACTTATAAAATAACTTATTATACAGGTACTTCAACATAACCATAGCTGTGTACGGCGCTCTCTCTGAGATCGTGGACCACGGGTTTGGTTTCTCCTTCAAAGAGATGGGGCTGATTGTCGACGCTGCCTATTGCTCCACTCTGCTGTTTATTTTCGTGGACTGCTCGCATAATTCTACATTGGAGGTATTCACATACAAACCACATTAAATAAAACCTACCAAGTGTCTGTCGGGCCACCCGCACAGTGTAGGGTTCCGTACTTGCATGGTTTAATACCTTACACAAAGTTTGCCTATATTACACAACTAAAAACTTTAACTAAGTTAAGGACTTGACAATGACATTGTTTAAAAATAGACTATACTTAACTGGTTATTGACTTTTTTTAAAGCGTGGGCGCTTATTTTTTTTATAAGCGGACAAGACTAATTAAATTATGATACCACTGATATATTAACAGCATTGTTATATTTGAATGTTTTCTGTGAATAAAATGATTCTATGCTATTCTAAAAAGTAATTTTCAATAGAATATGAATGATTTTTGCCTTCTTATCTCATTTTAAGTGTATGACTATTACTCGTTAACTACATAGTAAAGCATACTAAGCTGTGATAGTCTTTCTTTTGTTTTCGTTATTATGAACTACTACTGCGAAATTTTTCACATTTCCAATAACTTCATTTTCCGTTTAGCTAGTAGAGAGTTTTTTGGATTATATTCTACGACTGTCGGCTTGGTTATTATGTACCTACCCATAAAAATTACTGCTTTCGAGTAGGTACTCATCGTTTCTAAGCTAAGCCTTAGACCGACAGACGAACATGGCGAAACTAGATATAAGAGTTCCTTGTTTACGATGGAACCCTAAAACTGCGATAAACAACGTATGCGGAGTGTGGTGATGGTACACCTCCCTCCCCATTGTATTCTTTGGGGATGGCCTATGTCCTGTAGTGGTCTACTTGGAGCTGATGGACAGCTAGCCTACTCCTTTATTTAAGATTCAAAAGATTCCTGGTTTTATTAGTAAATATTTTTACACGTCAATATAATAACATAATCATATTTTCGAATGATAACAATATTAGTTTGTTTAATTTGTGTCGATCTTTATCTATATTAAGTATTATTATTGAATATCATTATTTATTCAACCACTCACTCCCTATCAAAAACGTGCTTACAAAATGGTCTAGGTTTGGTTATCAATAATAGGGACTAAAGAAATGAAAAAGAAACCACTAACAGCATTAACTTCTTTCAGTTGTTAATGTAGGTACTTTAATTGCATTGCAATTAAAATCCGATGACCTTGCTATTATTTTGACTATTAGATAATATACCTACTTACAATTTTTTTACTGTGACATTTCCAGTAATTATTTTATACATATATTCACGTTCCTACTCTAGGTTTTATAATAATATTTGACGTTTCGGAATGTATGTAATTCTGTAAGTCAAGTTTGAATAATTAAATAAAGTGCATTAACAACTGAAAGAACCCGAGCAATGTTTTTTCTAGGTTGCTGCTGGTGTCCAAGACACTCTACTTTCAATCGACGTGCTGGCTGTTGATAGACCGACGCAAAAAGAGGTAAAACTAACCCCTTCGGTCGCTTACGAAACCGTAAGTTCGTTACTCGTTATGGTAAAAGAAAAAATCTGTTTCGTTCGTAACTAGTTACTAAGAAATACGTTTTTTTCCTGACACGACACCGCGGTTTCGAAATAGGACACATACAACTACATCGCAAGTGTAGTTACGAGAAATACTTCATTCTATTATTGAAGTTATACAGGTTGTCCCGTCACCGGTGTTGGACACTTTGGAGGCGTGAAATACGAATAATTTTATCGACCTTCGCGTTCAAGCTCCCGAACGCAAAAATCGACAGAAAAAGTTTGTCTATATTATTGTAAAAATTATCAAAAGTATGAAAATATTGTTGGAAATACCAACAAAATTGTCTATGACATCAAATTCATTATCTGTGAATTATATGCTTTGTAATGACTCTATGGAAATATTTTTAGGTTTTCCGTTTCCGCTTAAAGAAACTACTTCCGTTTTACTCTTGAGACAATGACTATAAACTCAGTGTTTCACATTCCAACTAACTAATACCAACCCCAAACAGGCCACCGCAACAAATATTAAATCAAATCCCACGTGGATGAAATCACGGGTAACAGTGTAATATTAAATACCTTATACTCGTAGTTCATAACTAAAATTCCTTTCAGGTGGATCACTTCATTCAGGCCATCGAAATGAATCCTGCAGTAGTGAGTTTGAAAGGCTACGCGCACGTCAATAGAGAGCTTCTTACATCGGTGAGATTTGATCACGTCTTATACAAGGCTATTGGAAATTCTACAGAACTATGTTGCAACGTTTACAACTTTGTCTCTCTCTCCCAATAAGGTTAGCTTGAAGGGAACTCTTTTTAGGGTTAAGCTTGCCTTTGCCATAATTTTTCCTATTAAATGTTTTACTTGTACCTTATTGTGCAATAAAGAATTATGAATTATGAACGTTTATGATAGAGATGCAACTGTTCCAAAAAATCTTAAATGAAAACTTTTATAGTTTTTGGGGTTAATTATTCAGATGACATTTTATTTGATTGATTATCCACTTAATAAATTTAAATGTTTAATGAAAATCACAAACTGTGGCGTCCTAGAGGATGTGCAGTGCAGCATCTTCTAGTGGAGTGTTAGCAGAGAGCAACCACGAGATCAAAATTCTTTGGAGTTTACCTAGATACTGGTGTTATGCAAATTGTTTCGCCACACCACTGAGTGATGCGGCAGAACAATATATTTCAGTTTTAGATTAATTTAGTTAAAAGTCGTAAATTTGTTGCGTAATTTACGACTAATTTAAAAATAACACAAGTGGATTAACCTCCTGTACCTATTTTGACACGAAAAATACCTACTTTAAAATCACACTAATCACACTAATATTATAAATGCGATAGTTTGGATGGATAGATGGATGAATGAATGGATGCTTGTTACCTCTTCACGCCAAAACTACTGAACGGATCGGGCTGAAATTTTGCACACAGGTAATTCTAATCCTGGAATCAAACATAGGCGTATTATCCCATAATATACCATACTTTGTACTTTTTATCCCATAAATCAATTCCCATTGGATAGAAATCACCTTAAACGTTTCCATAGAAACAACGCGTGCGAAGCCGCGGGCAGAAGCTAGCTATTTATAAGATTTGCTTAACATTTTCTTGTAACTCGGTCAACGTACCATATTTTTAAACATTTTTTTCTTTCGCAGGCCATAAGCATGATCGCAATATACCTGATCGTTCTGATGCAATTCAAAATCTCGCTGCCCAAGGAACCTCGTGATTGAAGCCAAGATGTTAGTTCCATTATCACATCGATTGTACTTTAAGTCAGTTATTATACTCACTCAGACTAGTCAGGCAGATAGTTACTTATAATGTATACGAGAACAATAATAAATTACTAGAATATCAAAGTTAATATAGCAAACAGGTACTCTACCTATTTTTGTGTCTCGTTAGCGAGTAGTTACATAAATAAATGTCGAAGTAATTTGGGTCTTATTTATTTGAGTCCGTAATCCATTTTCCTCGATGCATTCATACATCAATCGTGTCCAGAAAAGCTTTTAATACTTTTCGTGTGAACATAAGCACACTGCAATATTTTGGTGTGGACACATAATATTTTTCTTCAATCTCTTGCCAGTGTGGCAGCAGCCCTCTTATTAAAAATATTAATTGTGATCTCCTATCTGGAGTTCAAGCAAGCGGCAAGCTGAAGACAGGGCGCTATGGCGCTCATTATGGGAGGCCTATGTCCAGCTGTGGACTAATATAGGCTGATGATGATGATGATCTTGAGTTCTCGCCAGTTTTCAATAGGCACTGTCAATCAATGTGGATTGGATTTATATGAAGGGAGATAGCACGAATTTGGCTGTACAACTCGTAGCCCAGGCGGTTTTTTTCTTTTTTTTCTGGATTTAATGCGGAAAATATGGAATTGCTGAATCCTATTATACTACTACTCTGTCTCTCATATCTAATTATTATATTAATATTTGCTAAATTATGTTCCAGCAATCCCCGATGCTACGCCGCCGTAGACATACCGTAGCGAGCTACAATTAAGCTATAGGTATTTAAAGTAGGAAAATTTTATTTATATTCATCATCATCACTATAACTATCACTTTAGCCTCTCGGTGACCAGCTATCCAAGAGGAGTAAATTGAAAAACATCGCTGCTTGCATATTAATGCATTACAGCAAAATGCTGAATTTACTCCTTTTGCCTTAATCTATTAGTTTTAATTAAGTAGTATAAGTATAGTTTTATGCTGTGTATTTTCTGCATTATGGCAATAAATGATCTTCTATTCTAAATTATCTTCTATTCTATTCATCAACCTATATTAGTCAAATGCTGGACATAGGCCTCCCCTAATTAGCGCCATAGCACCGTCTTCAGCTTGCTGCATCCAGCATCTGCCTGCTGTCTTTCGCAGGTTGTCAACCCCCCTGCCGGGGGGTGTCCTACACTACGTGCCGGTCTTCACTCAAGAATACGTTTAACCCAGCGGTTGTCGGTTCTTCGCGAGATATGACCTGGAAGAGATCGCTGTTAGCGATAAGACCGCCGATTGTGCCACACTAGATATAGTTAGTATTAATTAACTTTTTAATTGTTTTATTTATTGATGGTGTAATAAAGAAATAATCTATCTATCCATCTAGGGCGATGTGGTCGCTAAGCGACAAAGTCCCTTTATTTTGATATAAATAAATCTACCTATCTATTTATGGCCGGCCCACTGCCACTTCAGCTTGCTGATTCTTTGAGCTACGTCGATAACTTTGGTTCTCTGTTGGATGTATGTATTCGTTACGAATGCTATCCTTCAGAGAAACTCCGAGCATAGCTCTTCTTGTTTATATTACCTACCTAGATATCCATTAAAATGAAATACTCAGGTATTTGTGATTAGAAGTGATTATTTTGCCTAGCTAGCTTGGTACAGCGCATTTCACAAATTTTAAAGTAAAATCTCATCTCTTAATTTGTAATCTACGGTTGCTCGTCGACGATAGAACGTCACGCATAATGGGAATTCATTAATCAAGTTTTCTCATTTCCATCAGAATCTAGTACTCCGTTACCAAGTTGGGAGACATGGGTCAAAATACGTCCTCCAAAGTATGCAGATATCCAATTTAACTGACGATATTTTAATTCGTTGGCCAATAAATGGATTCCATTTTCCTTTCGCATCCTGTTTTTGTGTGAGGGTAAGTAATTAAAACACACTTGTTTTGCATATGAAAAAAATATTGATGATAAAACAATACCTATCACATCAATGTAAAATAAACAACTTCGTAAAAATGCGGGTCTCAAATTGTTTGAAATCCCTGCGGATTGGCCTAACCTTGAACACAACGCGTTCAGATTTGAGGCACGATCTGAATATTCAAACGAGTTTCTTTGAAGCCTATCAACCAGGATCTAAAGATATTTCGTCACTGGACTCTGAAGATATTTAGGATTCCTTCCATAACCAACGGAACCGCGACGGGCATAGACTAAGTTATATCTAAGCCAACGGGAACGCCCTCTGTCTGCCTGTCTGTCTTTGCGTCCGTCATAAGCTTCTATCTCTGTAACCGACCTACTAAGTCAAATTACTACTATTAAAGTAAGTAGGTACATAACTAATATACCTAGGTACCTGAGTTAAAAAGGTTTTGACAGGCCAAAGAATTGATGCTATTTGCTATGAAGTAGCTTCAATATCTGTTATTGACCCAATACATTCAAAATGTTTAACAAAAAAAAATTGGTTGGATCCATCAAATCATATTTCGTTCCAATCAATCCATTGTTGCTTGCAAACAGCTTTTATTTCAATACAATCAATGTGTTCAACCCAATAAATCGTTTTGAATTCCGCACGGTGAAGGGTTCCGTTGCAATTTTTTTTTAGTTTTTTGGTATCTACTCTACGCCTCGGTTCTAGCGATAGACTGTCACAGGACTGTGACAGTGAATTTAAACAAAGAGGCTCCTGCCATATTTTTAGATTTTCTTCATAGATATATCACATATTTTTAGATTTTCACATATTTTTAGATTTTTACACATATTTTTAGATTTTATTTAATGATAACATTTTCTTGATACATACTTACCGGTTTTGTTTTGTTCTATTTGGCACCGTTATCCTACAATACGAGTAAGTGCTTTTACTTTTTTAGTTGTTTTATTTTTGAAATTGGGTTAAGTATTTTGTTTTGTTTTATTTCACCGAGTTTTTACCTTACGATTTAATAATAATGTTAACGTGAAAGTGGTGAAGTCGATCGATACTATTTAAATTAAAAAAAACTGGTTTATACCCTGGGAATTATACCCATCTGTCTCCCTGCTTTGTCTCCCTATCTAGAGCGACAATTGAGAAAAAAGTTCAATTTATTTTTTTGCAACGGTGGGACAGATGAAACTTTTATTAATATTGAAACAGTCCCCCTGTTAGTAAAGGGCAGAGACAGAAAGACAAATGGTACCAGATAAGTGCAATAGGTAAGTATTTTTAGGTAGACAATTTATTATCTGTACTAATATTATAAAGAGGAAAGATTTGATTGTTTGTTTGTATTGAATAGGCTCCGAAACTACTGGACCGATTTGAAAAATTCGTTTACCATTAGAACCCCACATTATTCCTGATGAACATAGGCTACTTTTTACCGCGGGAAAATGCTTCATTCCTGCGGGAAAACGGGTAATAGGACAACGAGTAGTAAGAATGCAGCTAGTAGTTACTAAAGATAGAAACTTATCACAGTTCCTATTCTCATTTTGAATTTGAAATAGGAATAGTGGCGCTCAAAGCGGACGTGCTCAATACTTACCCGTATCCTGGAAAATATCAGTAGGTAGAATTGAATTGACGCAATAGTCCCCGTGACATCATTCGGTAGCATTTTGTACGTGTAAGCTTTTCACAGGAGCCGATACGACATTCACACACATAGATTTAACGGGTCCGGTCTAGTATGACTGAATGTTGTAATGAACTAAGGTTTAAATATTTATTTATATTTATTTTTAAATATTTATATTCGACGACCTCTGTAGCGCAGCGGGCGAAGGTCTGCCTGCGACGCAGGAGGTAGCGGGTTCGATTCCCGCCTCGGGACAAATGTTTGTACGATCTGCAGACATTTTGTCCAGTGCGTTCTGGATGTTTTCTATGATTAATAAAAAATATCTATCTATGAAGTGTATTGTATTAAGTATATCAGTTATCTTGTACCCATAACACAAGCTCTGCTGAGCTTGGGGCTAGATAATGCTGTGTGAATTGATCAGCATTATTTATTTATTTATTTATTTATTTATATTTCTTATTATCTAAGAACGTACCAGCTATTCTCGAACCGAATGGTCTGTTGCGTGACGATGGTAAGAGGCCCGACGGTATGACACTAGTCCCATGGGAGTTGGGGAGGCCCATTGTGTGGGACGCTACATGCGTCGACACACTTGCGCCTTCCCATCTTCCGAGGACATCCGTGAGGGCGGGTGCGGCGGCAGATTTGGCCGAAGATCTCAAGAGGCGCAAATATGCAGGTCTCGACAGAGCCTACACATTTGCTCCCCTTGGAGTCGAGACCCTAGGTCCGTGGGGTACCGAGGCTCTTCGGGTTTTCAAAAAACTATCTGAGCGTCTGGTCGAAGCGACGCGTGACCCGAGAGCTGGTGAATATCTGGCACAGCGTATCAGCATTGCCATACAGCGTGGCAATGCAGCCAGCGTCTTGGGGACGCTTCCGACTGGTGTTGATATGGATCAGTTGAGCTATCTGTAGACTGTTTGCAACAGTCGGCAGTTAGCTCAATTGTTTCAATTGTAAATACTAGGTAGTATAATTTTCTTTGTGAATAAATGTCTAAGAACTCTTTCTGTGTAATATTGTAATGTGTTCAAATCTGTTTGTTTGTTTACGAGAGGGGGGTAGGTAGGTAATCTTTGGAACTACTGGTTCGATTTCGAAAAATCATTTATTAACAACATTATCCCTGAGTGACAAGATAAGTTTTATCCAGGTTCGGGATATGCGAATCCGAAAGCAGAAGTTAGCATACAATAAGGCAACCATAAAGCTTCGACCAAACCTGCGCGTCAAACACACGGAAAGCGGGACGCGAAGCGGGAGCTGCAATATAATAATGCGGGACAATTCACACAGCATTATCTAGCCCCAAGCTAAGCAGAGCTTGTGTTATGGGTACTAGATAACTGATAGACATAATACAAAACACTACATAGATAGATATTTTTTATTATACATAGAAAACATCCAGAACACCCTGGACAAATGTCTGCAGATCGTACAAATATTTGTCCGAGGCGGGAATCGAACTCGCAACCTTCTGCGTCGCAGGCGGACCTTCGCCCGCGCCACAGAGGTCGTTCGTCAATTTGTTCTTAGGTAGCTCATCATAAATAAACCCTGTGTTTGCATGAAAATAAATTTCTATAAACGAATTTAAAATAGTAGGTACGTCGTGCCGATAAGTGTAAAAGCCCTGGTAGAGATTTGTATCGCTCTCCATATGAAGTGCGGTTATTAACTCTGAAGAGCACTCTAGATAATAAGATTGGCTAAAACGCATCCACTAACATTATTTGTCATGACGCTGATAAACCGTTGACCTTCTTCATTTTGCTCGACTACTGTTCAAAGCTCTGAATTTTTCGCGGAATTTTAAGATTTATATGATTAAATAAGTCACTACAAATTTTCAAGGATATGGTAAAGAAATACTATTTTGTCCTGCTGCAACTGAATACGGCCTTGTTTCCATAATATTAACGCCCAAAGAATCACCAGCGCTGAACTGTTCTATCATCTGGCGCATGATTCGGGTCGCCACCTGGTGGTGGAAATTAGTATTATATCTAGTATGTAAATATATAATTTGTATATATTTATAGGTATGGATGTATTTTTGTAATTTTATTGTAGTATGTTAATATTTATTTATGTGTACCTAGTAAATATTTATTTTTTAAGTACCATACCAGATGCTCACACATCTTACCCCATGTACATATCCGACGATCCTATCCACACCAGGTTGTCTGGCAGAGATCGCTCTTGAGTGAAGAGACCGCCAATTGTCACTCATTCATTTGTTTTGTTTCTTAGCTTTAACAGTGCAATAAAATAAATAAATAAAATAATAAATAAATAAATAATGCCTCAACCTCCTGTTTGCAGTAGGTAGAGATTTTAAAAATACATAGGAGTAAGCTTCTGCCCTTCAGCTTCCTCTGGAAGGTTCCTTATTCTTACTCAATCCACGGGTTGAGTTATGGGAGTCTTTACGTCGCTTACGTTTCTAAATATATCGTTTTAGATCATATTTGGCAAAGATGTATTACGAGGATATACACGAGAGAGATTATATGGATTAATTACTGATATCGAGCGTGTCTCTTTTCTTTTCCTTAACTAACTAAGTTCTTATTATGTAAGAAAAGCGGCCCGTCCCGGCTTCGCATGGGTGGACAATGTGGACATTCATTTTTTTGACATATAAATATAGACTATGTTACGTATCTGTACTCAAGAATAATGTAGCATTCTAATGGTGAAAGAATTATGTAAATCGGTTCAGTTTTGAGTTTATTCGTTATGCGGCTTCTAAACGGGCAATATTTGATTGCAATAGTTATGTGGCTGCAACACAGTGGCCGGGAACATTCCAAGCAATACCAGCCAGACTCGCAATATTGTACTTATGTCATGGCCATATGTCCAGTATAGCCAATGTTGTTTTGATAGGTTGCCGGACGATCGCTGAGCGATCGATATTACTGCAATATTGCCCGGCAAGTTCTATTTTTGTTTCAGTCGCTCTCTATTGCTATTGGTCTATACCATGATGGATACACTAGTATCCCTTTCTACGCGACATGAAGTTTGCTGTGAGTGACACCGGGATTAATTGCTATATTCAGTTGTGTTGTCAGTTGTCAATGTTGTCATGTAGTTTTGTGTTATGGTCAGCCATTGTTGCCCGATTGTGTAGCCCGTTTACGAGTTTGAATTAGTGACCATACATGCAGATACAACCATAGAACTATGGCTGAGAATTCTATAGTCCAGACATAGAATTCTCAGCCATAGCTGCAATATGATGGCCGACCACTGTGTTGCAGCCACATATTGAAAACGCATTTTCCTGACTACTCAGAGAACCATAAAAATAATGTTAAAATTAATGCGTTTTACAAACACTGAGCAGTTAGACTTATCAAGTTATTATTTTACCATTTATTAGTTAAACTAGTTTTTGCCCGCGGTTTCGCATGCATTGTTTCTATGAAAACGTTTTAAGGTTATTTCTATCCCATTACTAGTATAGTATTATAATAACTGTCCATGGTAATTGATTTATGGGATTAAAAAGTAGCCTATGTTTTATTGCAGGCCTTGAACTACCTGTATGCAAAATTTCAGCCAGGCCCGTTCAGTCGTTTTGGCGTGAAGAAGTAACAAACATCTGACGACCTCTGTGGCGCAGCGGGCGAAGGTCCGCCTGCGACGCAGGAGGTTCCGGGTTCGATTCCCGTCTCGGGATAAATGTACGTACGATCTGCAGATATTTATTCAGGGTGTTCTGGATGTATAATTAAATATATATTATGAAATATCTATCTATATTGTGTATTGTATTAATTATATCAGTTATCTAGTACCCATAACACAAGCTCTGCTTAGCTTGGGGCTAGATAACGCTGTGTTAATAGTCCAGCATTATTTTTTTATATCCATACATCCAAATTTTTGCATTTATAATATTAATGTGATTATGTAGTTATCTATTCAGGCAGGAAGACTTTTGCATCTGGTATTCCTGTGTAGATTTTTTCTTATTTGCTCAAAATGTGAAATATAAAGGTTATTATTTTAAAAACGACGACAGCCATGACTTCTATTTGACAGCTTCGTGGCATAAAGGGAAAAATGAATTTGATGTTTGAAAAACATTTGATTATTATTTGACAAACCGTCACAACAATACAGGGTGAATTATTGTAAAGAACGTATAAAAAAAACCTATTTACCTCAGAACTAATATATTATGGTGTCGATTTTTAACGAAGACAACCCAGCTCGGGTTGTCTTGTAAATAAGCACGGTCTGTGTCACTTTAATTTGGAGGCCCCATGAGCTACCTGTAGATTGTTTGCAACAGTCTGCAGTTAGCTCAATTGTTTCAATTGTATATACTAGTTTTAATTTATTTCTATTCTTTGATTGTAATTTTCTTTGTCAATAAAGGAATCGATGAGAAACTTTGAAATTGAAATATTTATAAAAAATCATGAAGCTGTATTATGAGTAAGAAAGAAAGAAAGAAAACTATTTATTAAACACTACACCACAAATAAAATAAAATAAAAGATAAATAAAATAAAATAAAAAGACTACTTAGTAACACGTACAAGAAACAAGTGAACATTATACTAACACAATACGTACTGATTTATGAAGCTGTTAGAGTAGTAATTTATGAAGCTGTTGAGGATGATGATGATTAATATTTGATAGTTTTGATAGTTGATACAGGAAGCCTATCTCACACGAGCAGCCTTACAAAGCAAACTTCCGAAACTGTACCTAGAATAACAATATCTAAGGGTAGGTCCTTACAATTTCTCTTTACAAGGTTATGGCGACGCATAAATCTGCGTATAAAAATAATTAGCCGTTTCAATTTCCAGAAAAATTGGCTTTATTTATTTGCGTGTAATAGCTTCACTTTTACTCGTTTGGCGACATTCGATGATTCTGTACTAATAAATACTAAAAATTACCAAGCTTGTTGACTTAAAACTTACTAATATTTCAATTTGAATATATGATTATATATTCAAATTGAAATATTAGTAAGTTGTGACCCGAGAGCTGGTGAGTATCTGGCACAGCGCATCAGCATTGCCATACAGCGTCGCAATGCAGCCAGCGTCTTGGGGACGCTTCCGACTAGTGTTGATATGGATTAGTTAAGCCACCTGTAGACTGTTTGCAACAGTCTGCAGTTAGCTCAATTGTTTCAATTGTAAATACTAGTATAATTTTCTTTGTGAATAAAGGCTTTTTGTAAATAAAAAAATTTGTTTGTTGTGGTCGTTAGTTTTGTTTAGAATAGTTGAATAAATAGATAGTACTTAAGGGCTGTGGATTTTGTGATACAAATCCTACTAATATTAGAAAAACGAAAGTTTATTGTGAAGATATTTAAACCGAAGACAACGCCAAAGCTACTGAATATATCAGGCTGAAATTTTGCACACATCAAGATCAGAATAACATAAAGGCTACTGTAGTATTAACTAAAGAAAACGCGTGCAGAAGATAGTCTATACTAATATTATAAAGAGGAAAGATTTGATTGTTTGTTTGTATTGAATAGGCTACGAAACTACTGGACCGATTTGAAAAATTCTTTCACCCTTAGGAAAGTTAGGAAGCTTACTCTTCAGGGAGTGACATAGGCTATATTTTATCCCGGAATTCCCACGGGAACGGGAACTACGCGGGTGAAACCGCGAGGCGATCGTCTAGTCACACTATCACACTAATCTTCTATAATATAAAAATGAATCGCAAAATGTGTTGGTAAGCGCATAACTCAACAACGCCTGGACCGATTTCGCTAATTCTTTCTTTGTTGTGTTTGTTATTGTCAGGAGAAGGTTCTTATGAAAGAAAAAATTAAGAAAGTTGGAAACATAAATTTCCACGGGGGCGAAGCCGCGGGGCGCAGCTAGTACATATTATAAATGCGAAAGTTTGGATGGATGTATAGATGGATTGATGTTTGTTACGTCTTCACCCCAAAACTACTGAACAGATTGAGCTGAAATTTTGCATACAGGTAAGTCTAACCCTGGAATCAAACATAGGCTACTTTTTATCCCATAAATCAGTTCCCATGGGATAGAAATTACCTTTGAACGTTTCCGTAGAAATAACGCGTGCGAAGCCGCGGGCAGAAGCTAGTATCAAATAAATGGCAAAAAATGCCGTCAAAGGTAACACCTCTAACGGCGATTTCGTAGCAAAAATTGTACAGTTCAGTATTATGGATGTATTTTGTTTAGTTTGACCAAGTAAACTATCTTTGCCCGCAATAATCCCGAAAACTTGTGTTGTGCGTTGTTCTTCTTAGTTTTGGACCAATATGTTGACGGTACTTTTACGTCACTCGCTCGTATATTTCTCCCGAATAATAACACATCTCTAGGGTGTGTGGGTGGCACATAGAAAAGATAATCTGAACAAAATCTTCGACAGCCTGGTAACTCGATTCTTTTTATTTATCCCATGGTATAATAAAATAACTACGCCAGATATGACATTGATTTATTAAAGTGAATGAAAACAACAATAAATGTCAAATAAAATTGCAGTTTCGAAGATGTGAAATAAAATACGAGAGAAACTATGTAACATAAAAAATAAATATGCAGGTCTCGACAGAGCCTACACATTTGCTCCCCTTGGAGTCGAGACCCTAGGTCCGTGGGGTACCGAGGCTCTTCGGGTTTTCAAAAAACTATCTGAGCCTCTGGTCGAAGCGACGCGTGACCCGAGAGCTGGTGAATATCTGGCACAGCGCATCAGCATTGCCATACAGCGTGGCAATGCAGCCAGCGTCTTGGGGACGCTTCCGACTGGTGTTGATATGGATCAGTTGAGCTACCTGTAGACTGTTTGCAACAGTCAGCAGTTAGCTCAATTGTTGCAATTGTAAATACTAGTATAATTTTCTTTGTGAATATAATAAAAAAATGTTTCCTTTATAAATAGTAATGTCATGGTTCTATTTGAATTAAAGAATAAAAACTGATTGGAAGTAGTATTTACAACTGAAATAATTGAGCTAACTACAGTCTGTTGCAAGTAATCTAAAGTTAGCTCAACTGATCCATATCAATACCAGTTATAAGGGTAAAAAAATATCCTACTATACTACTTATCTGATAAAGCAAGTTTGTGAATATAAATTTTTGTTACCAAGGATCTCCAAAACTACTGAGTAGATCAAGATGAAATTTGGCATACACTTAGAAAGTAGCCTAACTCAAACTATAGGCTACTTATTATACCGAAAATACGTGCGAAGCCGCGGGCAGAAGCTAGTGTTATTATAAAAATATAACTATAATTAGAACAAGCGTAGGTAGGCGTCACAACATTTGTGGCCATTACAGAAGAGCACAAAACAGTCATCAAGACTTGCCTCAATTAAAAGCTCATCTAACGTGTTGTTAATTTACAAGCGACCCCGAGTTAATAAAGATGAGGCTACGTGCTTAGCATACGCTTCAAAGCCTAAAACTTATAAAAGATATGCTAATGTCGGAAAGTGACCGCTTTTATCTGCTGCCGCTGCGCCCTCTAGGTGTCGCATAAAACCAGCGCACAGTAGCGCCATCGTTACCGTGCATCATGCTGAGCGACGACCTTTTTTGATGTCACTGTTGTAATTTTTATTTATTTGTGCCAATTTTTATTCACTAAAACTTTTTTCCTCAAACTATGCAGTCCCAGGCTAGCTTTAAGAGTATACTTTAGAAACACTTTTCTATCGAATTGTACCTTCCATTGTTAAAGGTAGCACTGAGAAATTGAGAGCAAAGCGGCACTTTTTGGTAGGTATTTAAATATCAGTGCATAGCGGGAACCGAGCGTAGCGAAAGTAACCGAACTTTACATGTAATTTTTGTGACACAGAATAAATACCTGCTTTTAACTTTTTTTTTATTATCAGAAACAAGGTTATGTATAACATTCCTCAACAGTCTACATATATTGGTCCACTGCTGGACGCAGGCCACCCCCTGACAAGCGCCATATTGGCTTTTATCTCATGGTGGTAATACCCATAATCCCCACGCTGGGCATGCGAGTTGGGGATCGCAGTTCAATAAACTATAAATTTACGGTTTTCGGATTTTTTCCATTACTTGTGCTATAAGATCTTGCTTCTTGACAAGTTTCATGATTTTAGGTCTACGGGAAGTACCCTATAGGTTTTATGTGCAAGTGATTCCCTTGAAAATTTCAAAATATTCGGATATAAACGGCTGTAACTTTTGATTGCTTGACTTAGAAGTTTTATTTATATTGAGGCTTTAAGAACTTACGGACGAGTACTTGATGTTAATTTCAAGTCTATACCTCCACACGTTCCTGAGAAAAGGGAGTTGACATACAGACTATAAGGGTTCCTTTTTACCTTCTGAGAAACGGATCCCTAAAAAACGTCAGGATCTAATCGTCATTGCCGTGAACCGTAAAATGTCATCACGTTCCAATGGGAACAACTAAGATACGTTTGTCGTTCGACCATAAAAATCGCGACGGCAAACAGTCGTTATAATGGGGACAGCTGGAGACGATAGTCATCTAACGATAATTTACGGTTACTACACAATGGGAACGCGCCCTAACTTGCATTTCACGAATGGAAACCTTCAAGCTTCGATTGCAGAATACCTCAACTCTACCCGGGAGCCAGTTTGGTTCATTTCGCTATAAAAACAAACTATGCAACCGCTCCGACGTTCTACGTGGAACTAATCAATGCGAATTATTCTCTCTAGGTCCTTTCCCACTGTGCATTGGATGTTTAAGGTATGTACTTTCTACTAATATTATAAAGCTGAAAGTTTGAAATCTGAATTTTTGTTAATTAGGATCTCCGAAACTGCTGAACAGCGCAAGATGAAATTTGGCGGACGTTTAGATCATAGCCTTACTTAGATAATAGGCTACTTATTATACCGAAAATACGCGTGCAAAGCCGCGGGCAGAAGCTAGTACTTACTAATCTATTTTGTACTAGCTTCTGCCCGCGGCTTCGCACGCGTTGTTTCTATGGAAACGTTTTGAGGTTATTTCTATCCCATGGGAACTAATTTATGGGAAAAAAACAGATGTTAGATTTCAGGGTTAGACTTGCCTGTATGTAAAATTTTAGCCTGATCCGTTCAGTAGTTTTGGCGTGAAGAGGTAACAAACATCCATCTATCCATCTATCCATCCAAAGATGCAAGCAAACATATTTAACTAGTTTCTACCCGTGGCTTCGCACGCGTTGAATTTGAGATATTAGCCTAGGTGACCGAACCAAGCGCGACGCGGTGGCTAGGGCTAAGACGAGGTGGTCGCGGCGTGTCATGTGTTTCGGGCGCGTCGCGAAGGGGTGGTGCTCCACACCCCCAGTGAAGGGCCCGATATCGGGCAGTCGCGGTGGGTTCGTGGATGAAAGCGTAAGCTTCCCCACGTTCCTACCATAAGCGGCAGAGGCGGAGGCACCTTGAGGGTTTTAGTGGTGTTAAAGTCGCACATCATCGTACTTTTTCAAAAATTTTGGATGTTATTTGATTTCTTAGAAATTACCTTGAGCATGAGGGCTTACGCACCTAACGAAAACCTTTGAATTCATTCTTCAAGGCACCCGTTACTGCTACGAAGAAAAGCTCTACGCCGTAGCACTTCGTAGACGTGCTACGCTATAGCTACGCCAACAACAAAGTGAAAATTAATTATTAAGCATGCTACGGTAGATACAAAATACAAGTAGGTATTCAATTAAGCTATTTACCCTCAAATAAAGTTGTTTTTATTTTAAAAACTCCCAAAAAACCATTCAAGAATTAGATCTTTCATGCTCAATCTAAAGTAGTTCTTTAAAATATTTTATCGAAATATGTGGTAGCTAGCTTCTATCCGCGCCTTCGTGGGTGCATTCCCGAGATAAACAGTAACCTAAATGTTATTTCTATATGGTAAAAGGCAGCCTATAATATATTTTTAAGAAGTAGGCATAATATAATAGACCATGTTATAGTCGATAGTTAATTCATAGGATCCTGTGTCTGACAGAACTTTTTATTTTGCAAACGAGAGCTCACTTCGTAGTACTACGCAAGGATATCTATGCTTATGGTACTAAAATTTTAAAGCTAGAACCACATTGTTGTGTTGTGGCGCGTCTGAAGCGTGTGAGCAGCATAACGGTATCATACATTTAGGCCTGTATTGTAAAAGCTTGCTCGATCAACGATCTATGCTTGAGTTACGATTTTCTATGACATAGTACGTACGTGACGTAACTCAAGTATAGACCGATGACTAAGCAAGCTTTCATAATACAGGCGTTAGTATGGTTACACCAAAAAAGTATTATAGTTACTGAAGGAGTAACCCTTCGATGCTCGGTCTAATAATGCATATAAACACATTGTCACAGCGACACAACGCAACACATCACACAATAATAATGTGTTTTTAATCTACTATATAAAAATAAGTCGGGTTTTCCTTCCTGACGCTATAACTCCAGAACGCACGAACCGATTTCCACGGTTTTGCATTCGTTGGAAAGGTCTCCGTGAGGTTTATAGCAAAGAAAAAATTAAGAAAGTCCGAAACATAAATTTCCACGCGAGCGAAGCCGCGGAGCGCAGCTAGTCTTATTATATGAATGAAACCAAAACCGATATGCTTCTGCCACGCCACAACACAACACCACAATAGTGTGGTTCTAGCTTTATGCCTAAGCTCTAAGTCGACGAGCCTAGGTAAGTAGGGTTGATCTCCTTTTTGTAAGATTTTCAGTTATGTTAAAATTATACAATTGTACAACATGTAGGTAATGAAACATTTCCAATTGACAGAGAAGAATGTAATATATACTACACCTGTCGACTTTCATCATGTATTGAGAACCTATTTCTTTTCTATTTAGTTAAGCCCCGTAGGGACTTAAGTTAAGAGAGTTGACTTTTACATGTGTAATGTAAGCACACAAAGTACCTATGTAACTTAATTTCGTTCCCCAAAACTTTATACGTCTATTACAATGTTTAAAAGTCATTGTAATAGACACTTTGTGCTCTGAATAAAATACAACGTTACTTTTATTGAGACATCAAATAGGTTATTGCAGTGCGATTTCGAATCATTCAAATTAGAAAAGTATTCCCAATTTTTTCAACGCGTTCTATACTTCCTTTCACAAACAAGAATAATACTTTAACAAGTACGCTCTTTTGCATATCATATAACTTTATAACTTCAAAAGAAATTTATAAGGTTTTACTTACGCAGTCCAGTGTTTATTTTATATTCATAGAGGGAAGTGACCGTGATAAGGATCAATTGTTATGAAGGATCAGTAAATAGATAGTTTAGTCTAATATATTTAGTGGCTGCCTGCAGCTTTGTCTGCCATATTCGGATAAAAGTAGCTGACTCCAATCACAGTGATTTTAATAATGCAGGGCAACGACTCCTTGGTCTATATTTTATATTTTACCAGCTTCTGCCCGCGGATTCGCATGCGTATTTTCGGCATAGTATGAAGCATTATTTAAGTTAGGCTTGTTATTATTTAAGTTAGGCATGTTCCAAATGTACGCCTAATTTCATCTTCATCTGTTCAGTTGTTTTGGAGATCTTAGGTAACGAAATAAAATTCACATTTCACAAACTTTCGGCGTTATATATTAGAAGGATTTGAATAAAAGAGTTTTAAATTCCTATGATCTTTGACGATGTTTTTCGTACGCATATTTAATCAAAATTGATCATATTTGAAGAAATTTGCGAAAACGTGTCAATATCGTAATCAAAGTATTAATTATGAACAAAAGTAGTCGGCGTTTACGAATACCTACTAACCTGAAATGAAAAGAATCAATTCACACTTTATAGGTAACAATTTAGTTTAAAATTTGACTTGTCCATGGGTTATTTTGTAAGCCTAAAGAAATATATTTATTGATTTGATTTAAGTTAGATATGTTCTATGTCTTAATTAAAGGGACACTAGCAAAAGCTTAGCCTACTAAATTTTAGGGCAAAAGTGACGTTTTTAGAACCAAAAATATAAAAGTAAAAAACCCGCTCTATGCCTGCTTTTTAACTTTTTTCGCAAAATAAGGGAGCAAAGACTTATAAAATGTAGCTAAAAGCAGTCCCGGAATTTACATGAGTGGTTTGATACCTCATTTACCAAAATTGCTTATGTCGTTTTCTCGCTTTGATATAATAAAGATTCTTCCAACCACTTACATAGATTCTCGTTAAAAAATTTACCTCCACGGGAAAATAAATTAAAAACATGCATCCAAACATTCACCTTGGTTCGATCAGCAATGTTTTCACTTGACTATTATTTTCTTACCTTCGGGTGCCCCGGATACAATCCAAGGTCCACTTCCGGGATAATCTCCTCCGCTTTAAATCGGATGAATGCGTAATTTTCCTTTCAGACAGGATTTTCAAGTTTTTTCCAGTGAAATAATGTTGTCACAATAATACAGTTGCTAAAGGTGAGTAAGGATTTGGATCTTTGAAATAAATTTTGTTTCATCGTCATCTGAAGCCAGATTTTACGCACTGCTGGACATAGGCCTCCTGAAGCTTATGCCATACAAATGTTTTCTTACTTATTACTTTTTATTATTACTGTTCCAAGACCAGTAAACAGTATTTTTTTATTTTCTATCATTAAGGTTCTACAGAGAGAATTACCAACTAAACGCTGCCATGAAAAACGATAAAACAAATAAAAGTAAAAATTTGGTATGCGCGACGTAGCGATAATACCTAATATGTCGAAACTAAACAATTTATCAAACAAAAACTCAATAAACTTATACAAAAATGTTAAAAATCACTTCTGTGTATCAATTAATACATTCGGCGATACAATTGCAGAGTCTAACACGGAGGGCGGGCGGAGCGTCCTGCCGCCCCAGCCGGATATAAAAGCGGGCAGGGCGGCCTCAACCACACATCACCACGATCTCTCAGCCAGGCTACAGTTCCAATACCACCACAGGTCAGTACTTTTCACATATTTTCTTTTTATAATATTTCACAAAATACAAAGAAAAGTTGACCCATAGAGTATGTAGTATTTTATAATTTAGTTTTTGTTACTTTTTTGATGTCCCATAATTATTTTACACCTATAATGTAAACGCAATATATTTTATCAGTCAAGTAAATTTAATATTTTTTACTAAATTAAATTCAAATATCCAGCTACTTATTCTGCGTGTAAATAAGTTTTCAAGGTGAAAATTATACCACTACAACTTATTTTAACTACTGATTTTTTTTTCTGACGTGCCCCAAATATTTTTACTACTAAAAATCGAATTAAGTTAAGTCTAAAAGCATTTCCACTAAGTAAGCTGCTCAGAACGTAAATAAGTGATGACCGATTATATTTTTAATCCACTATTCTGAATATTAATCATATTTATTTTATACTTGACTTACACGTTGCCGTGAGTTATTAATTCAATTATATACATAATAATAAGTGAAATCGAGCAATCAAATTGATTTTTAAGCTTCCATGGACTTTATTCAATTACTTTTATTTCATCAAATATATGCCGTAACCATGCCAACCCATTGAGAGAAAACCGTAATCGTATTATCGACTGATTGAATGAATTGCTTCAAAGGTCCTATTTATATTGGCTTAGATTAAAAATTGCCTTTATCCGACCCTCAGTTATTACATGCACGTGTAACATTTTCTTAACCTTCAACCTTCTCACTATAAAAATATGTCTTCCTGGGTACCTTCTAACATTTCTTAACTTAGGTAAAGTTGAAAATGTAATAAACCAGAGTTTAGCGTAGCGGTTTAGCGGTAGTACTATATAGTTATTCTGTGGTTTTGGTAATATTTGCAATCTCAGTGGGAACTAAATTGTTTGACATTGAAAACTATAATAAAAGCATCGTCAAAAGTAATCCCGTATGATAATAAAATACTAAAATTCAATCGTAACTTTCCTGAGTCACATTATCGCGAACTGCATTTATAGTTTTCGAATAGAATATTTATTTAAATACCCATCGCTTAGAAAGTTTCTCAAAACGAGGGGTATTTTATATCTTTCATTCGTAATTTTTTTTTTTGAAAAACTACAAACCATTTCGTTTTAGGTTAAAATTGGCTTCTGGTTCTCAGGTAAACGGTAGGTATTACTTACCTTGGGAATCTAAAGTAATGTTAATTCAACTAGTAATTAATTGAATTTATAAAAAAACTCACTTGGTTCGCATTTTAAGAGAGAGAGAGAGATCATTTATTTTACCCAAAAAACATATCAGTACAAGTACATACTTTTAGGCAGAAAACATTAAAACCATCTTAAGGTCGTGTAGGTTTACTTTTTTGTGCTTTTAATTTTTTTTTTTGGAAAACCGGGGCAAAGGCCTACAAAATAGAAGATTAAGAACATTCCCATAATTTAGACGTGTGTTTTGATACTTCATTCATCGAAATCGCTTTAGCCTTCTTGTTATTACCCAGTCCCAAATCTCAGAATTCCCAGAGTCCTAGACAACCACATAGATACGCGCGAAAAACATGCACCCTGGATACATTAAAAATAGACCATACTACGCGTAACTACTCAAAATCATAACATTCTCACAAATTCAGGTAAAGCATGAGCGAGCAAGATTAACTTAACCTATGCTAATTTTAATTTGCAATGTAGGTACCCTTTTTTGAATAATTTAACTTCGTTAGCCCTTACTTATGTGTGATATTAAAATTATGAACAGGATGAGAAACCGAGACTTGTATATTCGGCCTTTTCCCTTTCCCTAGAGTGGAAGTGGTTTTAGGTAGGTACCTACATACCTACTACTGAGTACTTATAGTGGTTTTATCCAAGAAATACATTACTGACATGAATTTTAGATTTTACCATAAATCTTGTTATGGATTCTTGTGGTATGAGCTTTTAACGTCTTGTATTTAGGTTACCTTTGTGGCTGCGTATTATAATAAAATGAGGTTCAAATAAGTTTTGTTTTTGTATCGTAGGTCACGCTACCTATGATATTATGACATAAAAGAATAAATAGGTACGTCACGGGGTTGGAGTTAAATACTTAAATATTTGTATAGAGACACTATTTTGACTGGCCTTCCGTCGTTCAACTCTTCTCTGTTTTCTGCGACTATGGTCTTTAAAGTCTAGTACATTCTTTCTGTGGAAATTTAACTATCTAAACTGGTCGTATACCACTCATTAATTTACTGTTAATTTCCTGAATTTTGTGAAATAAAGAAATCTTATACGATTTTTTCATTTATTTCGGATACTGGTGTTATCCAAATAATTTTAACCGCTCCACTGAGTGATGCGGCAATTGAATTATTTAGGTTAATTTTACATATCATTTAGTTTTAAGTAAGTTGTTAGTTTGTTAAATCACGGGACTGACATAGTGAGCAATGACTCAAAGTCCCTTAAATAAAAATGAATAAAAAAAAAAGAGTGCGGTAGGTAACTACCGCTAGGTCTTTTTTGTCTCTGAGGATCCATTGTGTGTTTTCGCTCAAAAGCAGGTACTCGATGGATTCGATAGACACCTTCAATACAATTTTTAAATCTATCATGTCTTTCAGGAACAAGATGCGTGGAATCTACGGGGCTGTGTTCGTTGCCGGGGCAGCTTTGTTGGTCTGCTGTAGCGCGGATTCTCATAGGGTAAGAGGATAACATTGGTGTCTCTTCAGATGTGCCACATCTGAACTAAACTAAAGTTAAAAAAAAACTAAACTACTGAACTAAACTAAAGTTCAAAAGCACTAAAATTAAAACCGATCCTTTCACAACAAACAAAATAAAAAGAATGGCATCATTTGTAAAAGTAAATATAAAATATCTTTGACACCAAACGACTCGTTATTTATAAAACTCTCTTATTTTACGAAATAGTTGAGATTCTTGTTCTCTTTCATACTCTGTCGTATTTTCTAATAAATTAACTTAAAAAGTGTCAAAAACAATACTAAGAGTACAGAGAGATTTTTATAAGGGGTTATATAAGTAAAGTCTCGGACGATATTACTTTGAGCGAACATAACATCGAACCTACACAACTTACTCACCATTAATAAGCAGTTTTTCTGCAAAATATCTAAAGAGAAAAAAAAACAACTTTGAACAATCATAACGACAAATATATATAATATAAGACCTATTTTCATTAAAAGTGTGATGTAAAAGATTTGAAGAAGTGTTCTCTGAACATAATCGGACGACCAGCAGCTTCATTGGCTTCTTAATACTAATTAATAAAATATTACTAATTAATAAATTATTGTACTAGCTTCTGCCCGCGGCTCAAGTCGCAAGCACTTTATAAATTAGCCTAACAGCTAAACAGCTTAAAATCTAAGTGACAAGTGGCGGTCTCATCCCTCAAGATCTCTACCAGACAACCGTGGATGGATAGGATCATTGGATAGTACTTTCCATCATTTTATAAACATAACATAGTGATTTTACATCACAGAGCTTTGAAACTTGAGTTGGTTCCTATCAAGTTATACTTGAGACTTTAGATAGGTAGTTACCTATTAGTTTCAAGCATTTCCAAAGTTTATAGCCAGGTTAAGTTGGCCAAGTTATAAAATAAACAATCTCTTTCAATTCTAGTTGCAATATTTTACGTACCTACTACTACTAGTAGGTACTATTATTTTATTATTGTTAATGTAATATTCATAAGTAAGTTTAAGTATTGTAATAGTTGCAAGCTTTCTAGTGAACTAATAAATTAATTTTCTTTCTTTCTTTCTTTTCTTTACCTCTACTTGAAATGGGCAATGTTTTTGTTACAAAGTATATTCTGAAAATAGGAGACTCCGTGGATGCTTTTGACCAGATGTAGGACAGAACAGGCCCCCTTTTCGGCATGGCATTGAATTCTAATAAGTAGGAAAATATAACAATCCCATTAGAAAGACTAATTTAGTCTCGACAGCCCCCACTGAGGCCGAATACTAAACATTTTAAGCCTTCAATCAGTATCCAATCATTATAAACGAGTTTCTTGTTACACAATTACAAAAGATTACAAACAATATTTCTACCTCAGTGGCTTCTATTGAAAGATTTAACAAACCAACTTATTCCGCGCACTTAAATTTATAATAAGGTCCATCAACCACAGTCTAGCGTATTCTATCCAGTTCATTAATAAAAAATAGCAATTGAGTCTGGATCATAAATTAATGATTTAAGAAGTTGGTCCTACAATAAAAAGAAACAAAAGGGAACTAAATTTCGTAAAGACATACAACCAACGACACTTTACAAACTTTATTTCTTTTTGTTTTTTACTTATATTAAAATTTTCTTAAATCTAAATTGTAATATTATTTAAATGTAGATAAATTAGTAGCTTTATTTTTGTAATTTTCAGAATTGAATTGACACAGTTTTTTAAACTTCTGCAGATGACATCGTTTTTCATTTTATAACCATGTAACCATTGTTTTTGTTCCATAATAAACGAAAGATTGTAGAGGCTCTGCGAAACAGCTGCGCCGTAGGGCTACGGCTAGCACCGACAAAGGAAAATCTGCTTTTAACTTTTAATTCATCCTTTCTATCATGGGTTTTTTTTTTATTAGTAGAAAATAAAACGTGTTTCTTTTTGCAACAGGAAAATGAACTAAGCGGCGATGGTTCCGGGAAAGGCTACGATGTTAACGGTAAGCCTTCATAATGTTTATGTTATTTCATTGTAAATTTCCGCACATTGAATACTACTTTACTGTGTTACCTGAAGAATGTTCCCTGGCACTGAACTTTCACTTTACGAACCTTCATAATTTTTGTGTTATTTCAATGTAAATTTTCGCACATTTAGTACTACTTTATTGTGTTACCTGAGGAATGTTCCTTGATACTGAACTTTAACACAAATTTTACACACTTCACCAACCTATGCCTAGTAAATGACACCAATTCTGCACGAAAATTACATCAAAAAGGTTACTACTTCGGTGTCGGAAGAACATGTATTGCCTAATAAAAAAACTGTCTATCATTTTCCCTGTGAACCCTTTCCCCAACCTATGTAATATAAGCACTCGTGAACTCACCTTTTTCAACACTCCCTGTACACACGACTCAAGCACTGTAAATATACATCTTACGACACCTTTTTGACAAACAACTCGCACTTTCATTCCTGTAATGTTCCAGCACAACGTTGACGACACTCTGTGCACTGTGTAATGTACCACTTGGTAAGTACCACTCTTTTCTTATAAATTCTGTACCTCACTTTTCAACTTCATTGCCAGTTTACCTTGCTTGCTAACCGAAAATCTACACCAATATCTTTACTAAACTCTTGTTGTTACAGAATACAAACAGCCAGCTGAGTATGAAGAATTCCTCCGTTTCTTGGAGGAATACGATAGGCTTCAAGATCGCAATGGATTACATGGCATTGGGGGCTCTTTACTTGGCAGGAATCTAAACGGAATCGGAGGCAGCTCTCTGCTAGGAAGAAGCCTGGGGGGCAACAGAAACCTAAATGGACTGGGTGGATCTAGCCTTGTTGGTAGAAACTTGAATGGACTTGGTGGATCTAGCCTTGTGGGTAGAAATTTGAACGGACTTGGCGGCTCTAGCCTTGTGGGTAGAAATTTGAACGGAATTGGCGGCTCTAGCCTAGTGGGTAGGAACCTTAATGGAATCGGTGGCTCCGGCCTCTTGGGGAGGGATGTCGAGAGCGAAAAGTACGCTAGATTCGTGGATTCCCTCGGAGGCAGCAACTTTGTTCGCAACCTGGATTCTATCGGTGGTGGAAACTTCGTAAGGAACCTGGATTCTATCGGCGGTGGCAACTTTGTAAAGAAGAACCTTGACCAGCTTGGAGGACCTAATCTCGTCAAGAAGAATTTGGACTCTTTGGGAGGGGGAAATTTTGTCCGAAACTTGGATTCTCTTGGCGGTGGGAACTTTGTTCGCCAATTAGATCCCCTTGGCGGAGGAAACTTTGTTTGAACGAATACGTTAATAATAATTTAAAGTCCATAATAGTTGTTACGCCTCAACAATTTTCTTTCATGACATCATTCAGTGATATCCCTCGACTAACAATCAGAAGTATTTTATCGATGTTAAAACTTTACCTAGTATTATTGATTGGTTAAAAACTACTAATAAATACTGGCAATTTAAAACAAGGGTTTTATTTTAACTCATTCTATCTGAACTCCATACAGAACAACGATGGTTCAGGTAAGTTATTTCTTATTTCTTAATAATCTCAAGACTCATCGCCGTTTAATAAAATTCTAGGTCACAAAAACAGAATTCTTCACCCTGTACTCGAAGCTACGGGAGCTGATAATCCTCGGTCTTCGTATGGTCTACTAAAGATGCTTGATTACATATCAAGGTATGTCAGTTTATGTCGTTATCATCATAACAATCCTCAACAGTATCCGAATATTTTTGAGAATATCCTGATTTTGAATAGCGCCAACTGCGTTTATTTTTAATTTAAAGTGTTCATTTTTAATTATTATTATGGTTTTTTATGTTATTTCATCTGGGTATGTTACAGAGCAAAAGAAGCTGGAAAATATCCAATGTCTCCTTACGAATCCAGTCTGTACGGAGGCCTGAACGATGACTTCTCCAAGCGTAACTTCGATGAAATTGACAGGTAAGAACTTCGTAAGGATAATAAGATTTGGTGTTCCTTATTAACCTTATTCCTTCCTAACCCATTCACAGCAAAATTAATTCGTTATAAACACTTTATCGTTGGTGCAATATTTGGTAGAGTAGGTAAGTAGCTACTCTACATTACCTGCTCTACTCAATATTGCACGATAATATTGCACCTGAAATGTCCTATAACTTATTATCTACCAAGAGTAAGAAAGGGTTTGGTCAAACTATTCCCACGTGTAAAATATCTACATAAATATCCATGCAAAACCCGTCTAGTCCATATCGTATGAAATTTTCACAGAGGCAGGATCTAATTCGGAAAATGAAACCCTAGCAATATCAACATCGTAATAACTGTCGACCCGAAACAAACTAGACTTGCGAGTGCATAACAGGCACGACGATCAAGTCATTAATGATAATCCAGTTTCAGGTGAAATAGGCTGATAGAGAGGCATTTATTGATGACCATCCGTAGCCGCCCTAGATGCCCAATAGTGCCCATCGATCATCTAATATCATTGTGTTATACACCTTGGTCTTCGGTCTAGTGTAGCTACCTACTACTTTTAAAGCCTACCGTCTACACCACAATGACTCAATCATATTAGTGTCGACGATAGAGATGATGTGACATTATCGTATCACTTTTAATGAAGTCACATAGATTTTTATCACCATTTCCATCATTGCCTTTTAACATCCTTGAAGGATAATTCTTCACATTTTTATAGGCGAGATAAAAATATACTGGCAAATACACAAGACATAATTGCGAAAGTTGTTCTATAAGATTAAAATTTTACATGCATAAATTAAAGCAAAAGGTCAAACCGCCTACCATAACATGAAGGATACTTTTAATCTATGTTTATGTTACTAAAAAGCTACATGAAGAAGCCCTTAACTTTAATAATATCAGCTTCTACTTGTGCACGAAGTAACACAATCACTAGAGTAGAATAGTAGTCATTGAATTCTTCACCTTTATCGTGTGACTCGAGAGAGCTGCACGTTTCCAATACTCACATAACTGAGTCATATAGACGTTCAAACACTAAGCTGTGTAGGTACTCACCAGAAGTTACTAAGGTATCATAATACGGGTCCATTTTGCAGAGGACTCATCGAAGTAGGAAAAAGGTACGAAAATAAAACCCTATCAACTTCCGTTACCATGTTGTTATTTGTACATTTGTCACGGTCGCCGGTCGTTATAATTCAGTACTGTTATCGGTAATTTGGTTGCTAAACATAATTCGAACTCAAAGAACATAATTGGATTGGACCTGCCGAACACTTAAAAACGTTAACCTAATGTCGCGGTAAACAGCCCGTAAATTATAAGACGTGTGTAATTTGTTAAATATAATTTTAAATGCCTAATTGGTAGGACTTTGCCTTGCGTGTCTTTGAAAATTACATTCGTTTATTTAAAAAAAATCGTTATACAATTCCCGGAATAAGAAGTCACTAAGATATTGAATCGTACTAATATTATAAAGCCGACAGTTTGTGAAATATATATTTTATTTTGTCACCTAAGATCTCCAAAGCTACTGAACAGATCAAGATGAAATTTGGCGTACATTTAGATCATAGCCTAACTAGGATAATAGGCTACATATTATACCGAAAATACGCGTGCCATGCCGTGGGCAGAAGCGTCTCATAAGATCTCAAAAGATCTCAGCTCATCAACCGAATATAGTCCTGTTGTTGTGTGTATTAATGTTGCTGAGATATAAAATGACATTTATTGCCATTTTATTTTATAATATTGACCTTGGGTAGAATTGCGCTGGCTCTACCAAGAAGTTTGCATGGCATGTTGCAAACACAGGGATTTATGTTATTTACCTATTTAGTCCACATTAACTCCGATTGATCACACTCGCCACCGAATTCTGTCCCATTCTGACAATCGACACGTGATCACACTTTCGTTAATAGACTAAAACCTTGAATCCGCCTAGTCCATTCCAATAATTAAAACTTAGCAGAAATCTACATAAGTACACTTTCGTAATCAAATAATAGTGGGAAAGGTTGTACCTTTTTGCATAGGAATTTCTTCACATCTCGAAGACGATGTTATCATGTTCGAGATGGTGTTATCGATCTAAGTAAAAAAGGAGAGATGAGGTACTATAGCTTCTCGAAAGTGGAAGGTTCAAATTAGGTGCACCTTAGTCATAGTCGCACGGCGTTGGTTTTACGCGTTCTTGCTACTATACGTACTTTAATATGATTTATTGACTAAAAGATTGTTCATTGTAATTATTGCACAAGATTGGAAATGTACATGTGAGCGAGTGTTTGTGTGTAGTTGAAACACAGGCCAGTTTTGTAAGGGTAGCAGTTGAGAGCGCTGCGCAGCGCTTACTCAACTGCTACACTCACATTTTTTTTACTTAGATGAAAACATTGCAGCTATGATTCAAATTTCCGCGAGTTTATACCTATAACCATAGTTATATAATAGTACAACTCAGGAGAAAGTGGTGTACCTACCTATGAACGCCTTGAAGTAGAACTTCGCACCTTAACTTAAAGGTAACCAGCTTCTGCCCGCGGCTTCGCACGCGTATTTTCGGTATAATAAGTAGTCATTATCTAAGTTAGGCTATGTGTGAAATGTACGCTAAATTTCATCATGATCTGTTCAGTAGTTTTGGAGATCCTAGGCAACAAAATTTTTACATTTCACAAACTTTCTAATAATATATTAGTAGGTTCTTTACCAAGAAAAACTGGGAATCTGGTAAAGTGCAAACTTTGTATTCGCTTCACCTTCTTTGTTTAGTTAAAACTGTTTATGAGGTATAATGTTATTCCATATAATTACAAGGAAACTCTTGCACTTTGATGAAAGCATTACGCGATAAATACCCGGGAACAGTTAAATTATTCAGTACGAGTTTTCGACTATAAACTATTACAACACGAGTAACCACAATTATGAAACTTCGTTATGAAATCGACGTTGAAACTTTGTAAAGTTATTAGTAGTTTACCTTATAGTAGTTTACCTTACTCAACTCCAGTGCAAGTGGGTTATTGAAAATAGAGTTAATTTTATCGGTGTTCTGTATTTATTTCTTTATTTTAACTGTGTTTATTGAAGTGTGTTGTACCAATCCAAGACATTTGGGTAGTTAACTTTGTAGAGTAAAAAATCAAGATGTAGTGGTACATCAACTATCACGCGACAGGCCCACGCTTGATGCGTTTACAACAAAAATAAAACCAGCTCCTGGCTCGGTTTTGCTTTCTTTTTTTCGAGATAGCAAGTGGTTTTTATGTTATTGCAGATTTTATATTTCAGATGTATATGCAACTAGCTTCTGCCCGCGGCTTCGCACGCGTATTTTCGGTATAATAAGTCTGCCAGTCAGCCTATTATCTAAGTTAAGATAGCTTAACTTAGATAATAGGCTGACTGGCAGCTGAACCGGTCACGATGCAATTTAGAACCTATGTTCTAAATTGCATCATGTAGTAGTAGTTTTGGAGATCTTAGGTAAAAATATACATTTCACAAACTTTCGGCTTTGTGATATTAGTAGGTAGTAATTTTTCACACATGTTAATGTTCTGGTGTTTTTTGATAACAAACACTCATCGGCACATACCTACTTTCTAGTTTTCTATAATAATTTATTTACTAAGATGATGATGATAAATAACACTTTTTAGAGGATAAAGCCTTTATTCACAAAGAAAATTATACTAGTATTTACAATTGAAACAATTGAGCTAACTGCAGACTGTTGCAACAGTCTACAGGTAGCTCAACTGATCCATATCAATACCAGTCGGAAGCGTCCCCAAGACGCTGGCTGCATTGCCACGCTGTATGGCAATAACACTTGATTTATTGTCGACAGGTCAAACCTGGACACGTTCGTCTCAAAGCGGAACATGGACGAGATCGACCGCTCCAACATGCCGTTCCCGTACGCAATCAAACGGTTCTACCACCTGTACGGATCCAACTACCTAGACCTTGATACCCCAGTGTAAGACGTGTTAACGTCATTTAGAACACACTGTCCTTGCACTCAAAGCTCATTTTACAATGTTAGAAAATCCCCTCTCAACTAGTTGTTCCCGTACGCAATCAAACGGTTCTACCACCTGTACGGATCCAACTACCTAGACCTTGATACCCCAGTGTAAGACGTGTTAACGTCATTTAGAACACACTGTCCTTGCACTCAAAGCTCATTTTACAATATTAGAAAATCCCCTCTCAACTAGTTGTTCCCGTACGCAATCAAACGGTTCTACCACCTGTACGGATCCAACTACCTAGACCTTGATACCCCAGTGTAAGACGTGTTAACGTCATTTACAACACACTGTCCTTGCACTCAAAGCTCATTTTACAATGATAAAAAAACACTTCTGAACTAGCTGTTCCAGTACGCAATCAAACGGTTCTATCACCTGTACGGATTCAACTACCTACATTCGACGTGTTAACGTCATTTTGAACATACTGACCCTTCCAATAGAGTACAGTTTACCATAACAAGACAGCTCTATAATGTTCTCGTACAGTATCCAAGGACTCTACCTGTACGGATCCAACTACTTAGACCTTGATACCCCAATTTAAGACGTGTAAACTTTACTTAGAACACACTGTCCTTGCACTTAGAGTTCATTTTAGCTTTACAAATTAGTCTGCTCTAACGACTCTCTGTACGGAAGGATCCAACTCACTAGACTCACAGAACTCGACACTTCAGGTTGAAGATGTGTTGATGTCATTTAGAACACATTATGACAAGACCATTCTAGACTCAGCTAGTCCGGATCCAACTACTATATCTTGATACTTTAGTGTATAATATAATTTATATCAAATAAAACCCTCAGTACCAATTATAGAGCACATTTTATGAGATAGACATTTCTCTACTGAACAAACAATACATGCCCGAATTATTTGAGCTTTGCTTTTTTAGTATATTTTATCAGCAGTAAAAGGTAGTATATTTTATCAGAAGTAAAAGGCAATTCGAGTAAAGTTCACATATAAAGGTTTGATGGTTTTATATTAAAAATCGGTCTTTAGTTAGATCCTTAGTCTAAAATAAAAGATGTGTTCTTATAGGGAATTATGTATAGGTAACTAGTTTTTTTGCGATTCTCAATCGGAAATTGCCTTTTTCTAAAAATACTACCTACCCACGTATATACCGATTTGTTAGCTTATGAAAAGTTTATCGAACCTAAGAAACTCCGATATTCTAATAATTAAAAGTTATTTTTAAAAGAATTTCCTCAATTTGGTCATGAAAGTAAAAAATACAAATGTTAAGAATACATATAAACGAAGCTCTAGATATCCCTGAAGTTAAATCAACAAATACCTTTCCAAAACAAACAATACCGCGCCGGTACCACAAAAACCATTGAGATATTCCTTGCGTTAATACTCGTGTTGATTTTGGCTGATGCTACCTTCACCTAACACAAAGGCATTGGGAGGGTAGAATTAGCTATGACAAATTCCCGTATGGGAAAATATTTATTCAGTGAATAAGTTGTCGTTCGTTCCAGGTCCAGTTTCGACAAGAAGCGTTACAGACCTGACTACCCCATGGACGAGATTGACCTATCGCACTTCCCCATCGGATCGAAGCGTTCCTTGGCCAGCTTTCCCCTTGCGCGCAACCTTCAGTAAACAAGGTCCTGTTTAAAAAGTTTAAATTTTTTATCGGTGCCCTTTCAAAAACGTTTAAATGATTGTGAATCTCGCTGAGTAAACTCTTTAGAATAGACTTTTAACCTTTTTTGTAACTGTGCGTAGACCCGCTACGACCGTAGCGGGTCTACGAGCGTAGAGGTGCTACAATCGTAGACATGCTACGGTTTAGATAACTGCGTGTGGTAAAAGGTTAAACAGTATTTTTCTGATATTAAAACTTAGGCTAAGTGAATTTAGGGAGAGGTTTAGATTTAGCTTATAATTATCAAATAATATACCTACCTAGTTATTTAGAATTGTACCTGTAACGTTTTGTGATTACCAACTTTTAATAATTTAACGACTGTTCAAGATATTTTTATTATGAATCATTAAAAGATGAACTATATTCATGTTTGGTTTTAATTAAATCACCCACTCTTATTCTTGACAGTAGGATATATTACATTCTCTACATAAATTTACTTCATAGTATGATAATGAAAACGGTGCTTCAGAATTTTATGTTTTCAAATAGCATTTAAATTAAATGCCACAAAACGGCGTCGTTAAATTTAATTTCGAACATCTTTTTCAGTACCTACCTGTGTGTGTGCGTTGGTCTGGACCAAAATCATTATATTCAAGTTTGATCGAAGGTACCAAACAAATTGTCAAATCCTTGCTGTGCAAAAAGGCTTAAGGAAAAATAACAACTAACAGGCTAAAGGTTTCTTTGTCGCTTCTTTACTTTAGTCTACATACCGAAGCGACAGAAATAAAAAAATATCACTTTATTTCCACACACACAGTTTAGCAGTGTTTAGTTTTATATTTTGACCTTTCCTAAGTATACATTTATTGTATTTATGGAAATAAAGAGTTTTTGATTTTGATTTTTGTACAAAATTGATTCTCTGCAAAATTAATTATCTTACAAAATTGATTCTCTACCTAGTACATATTAATTTGGTCACATCTGATATCCTAAACAATCTTAGTAACACACAGACTTTCATAACAAGGTCAACCAAATACGATACCTAGCTTAGGTCTAATCCATGAATAGCGAACAACAAAGAATATATAAATACAAGTTTTTCTTTTGTGTTTATTTTGGTACAACCACGTGTAGGCTGTTGAGATATTTCATTTTGCAGTAGGTCATTCATTTTCTATGAAAGCTGAGTTAATAATATTCAACCTTAAAAGGACTAATCCTTGGTTGCTTTTAAGAAGCTTTGAGTAAAGGTAGTAGGTATCTGCGTGATATTTTTTCAAAAACCGTACCTAGGTCGACTGAATTATTCAGTGAGTAAGTTGTCGTTCGGACTTCTGATACTACGCCGATGCTGGACTAGTTCGAACTTAAAATGTCAAAGCCCGGGAAAGCTCTCATGAAGTCTCAGTATGTTTGGAATGTTGAGTCAACTTTACAAATAAGTAATCAAACTTCGTATAAAATCTAACTCAACACGCTAAACTATGATAAATAGACGCACAACCACAGAGTTTGGAGGTTAGGAAGTCAAGCGGGAAGTTAGTTCGAACAATTAACCATTTTTCAAAAAAAAAAATGATATTATGTGAGGCATAGACTGCCAAATCGCATAGTGAAAACTTGGAACTGGTTACCAGAGTCAGTGATCAGTGCCCCCTCAGTGAACTCTTTCAAAAACAGACTGGACAAATATTTAAAGTGCATTGACAAAGACTCAGATATACACGTACCAGCTTAACAGCTGCCGGTGTATCACAAATTATTAAGTAGACTCTAGAACTTTAGTACTTAATGACGACCTCTGTGGAGCAGCGGGCGAAGGTCCGCCTGCGACGCAGGAGGTTGCGGGTTCGTACAAATATTTGTACGATCTGCAGATATTTGCTCAGTGTGTTCTGGATGTTTTTCTACGTATAATAAAAAATATATATCTATGTAGTGTATTGTATTATGTATATCAGTTATCTAGTAGCCATAACATAAGCTTTGCTTGGCTTGGGGCTAGATAATGCTGTGTGAATTGTCCAGCATTATTTATTTACCTATTTATTTAGGTACTTCATCGCATATACCTAGTAATGATGGCATAGCTTACTTTTATTCTTGCATTGAGAAAGTCTTACCTTGTGGATATTCCATCGACTCGCACTAAGCGGTTCTCCTTCACGTTTATCATTCTACCGCTTTGATTGGAACTCGCTGCCTGCCTCTATTTTCCCGGCCAACTACAACCCGAGTGTCTTAAAGACGAGAGTGAACAGGTGTGTTCGTCAGACCTTCGTGATACATCTTCGGTCACATCGTCACTTACCATCAGGGTCGATTGTGGTCAAATGAAAGGTCTATCTTCTACTATATAAAAATAAGTCGGGTTTTCCTTCCTGACGCTATAACTCCAGAACGCACGAACCGATTTCCACGGTTTTGCATTCGTTGGAAAGGTCTCGGGCTCCGTGAGGTTTAGAGCGGTACGAAGTTCGCCGAGTCAGCTAGTTATCTATTACACCTATTCCACTAAGTTCAACTATAAGTTCAACCGTTGAACTAATTGCACCAAAAAATTCCAGTTCTTTCAACTTTGTTATTTTTTTCTAAAAATTGAACTTTCTGGACAATATTGGTGCTATTAGTTCAACTTTCTGTCACAAAGGAAGAGCCATGGTAATTAGTGGATACTTATTTTTATTTTTTAAGTAGGTACAATGTTTAAGAACGTAAACTCTCTAAAAACAGGGGTACGGATAATTCACCATTTACTAGCTGCATTTGCATGTCCAATATTATTTTGTCATTTATAACAATTCTCTCTTTCGTTTTTTCAGTAACTGTTGTCTTTCAATTTGTCCTCTTTTAAATGTTGTTAATTTCGCGTCGTCGTGTAGCACTTTCAATAATTGTATTAAGTTTACCTGCTTTCGTTTAATAGCGTTATTTAATTTCAAATGCCAACCCTCCACGTTATTGTTAGTACGGTGTCTTTCACCGAAAATACACCATGATCGTATAAAATCACTACTTTTGAGCCAAAAATTTTTAAAATAACAACAAATTCATTTATTTCCGTTATATTTTCAACATGAAGTTTTAAAAAACTTATTTTGTTTAGTATATATTCCCAACCTTCTAAAATGTGTTGGCTGGGCAGAAGGGGTAGTACACTAGTAAGAGCTATAATTTTTTTAATGTATCCCGGTTTGGTTAGTTTTAATCTTTTTGCTTTTCTCCATACACTATTAGAGTAGTGATAGTAACAACCTTTCCTTTCACCAAGTTGAACTAATAGCACCAATATTGTCCAGAAAGTTCAATTTTTAGAAAAAAATAACAAAGTTGAAAGAACTGGAATTTTTTGGTGCAATTAGTTCAACGGTTGAACTTATAGTTGAACTTAGTGGAATAGGTGATAAAAACAAAGACAAAATAAAAAAAATTAAAAACCCGCCGACGTTTATTGGCTGAACAGATTTTCATGAAACATGGCTAAGAACACTCGGGATAAAATTATCTTTGACACAAAAAACTTAACGAAAATCGGTTCATCCGTTTGGAAGCTACGATACCACAGGCAGATATACACAGACAGACACGTCAAACTTATAACACCCCTCTTTTGCGTCGGGGATAAAAAAAACACTAAATTTACTAATAATGGATACTAGACTAAAGATACTAACCTCGTTATAGGTAAAATTTTAAAAGCTGGTGCGATCCCCTTTTGTTTTTCGTATAGGTACTAGGGCTTGGATAAGTGACGTCAGCGTGGATAATCGTATCACACTAATATTATAAATGCGAAAGTTTGGATGGATGGATGGATGTTTGTTACCTCTTCACGCCAAAACTACTGAACGGATCAGGCTGAAATTTTGCATACAGGTAAGTCTAACCCTGGATTAAAACATAGGCTACTTTTTCGTTCCCATGGGATAGAAACCACCTTTAAACGATTCTATAGAAACAACGCGTGCGAAACCGCGGGCATAAACTAGTATTAGTATAAATACTTAGAAAAATATGTCAGATTAAAATATTAGCTCATATTTTTCTCACTCTGACTGAAGAAAACTAACGACAAATTATTATACATAAATAAGCATAAAATATATAATAGATAATCGGACAATTAGGCTGCTTCGTCGGTTAACGCTGACGTTTATTGTATGAAAACTTGTGTAAAACCCGTCAAAACAAATGTTTACAATTTAACCATTTCTTGGTTAACTCGGGTCTTAGTAGCATATAGTAAAGAAAGGCTGAATAGATAGAGATACGCTATATAGATAGAGAATTAACTGGTAATTATTTCGTCCATGCTATGTGCTAAATGCAACCGGGCCAGTCAATAGGGTTCTACTATAGGTATAGTTATATCATACGGATAGCGAGCTCTATGAGTTTAACATTCACTATCAACTCGAACGAGCCGGATAATCTTACATTGCTTTAATAAATAAGGCTATTATATAGGTAACTAATACGTCGTAGAAAGACGGAATGAATGGTGGACGAAATGTGATATTTATTAAGATGAATTGATGCTACAGGGAAACTGATATTGAATTTTATTTCGCAGCAGAATGGTCCAAATTTTTCCATAAGTGGCAAAATGTATTTCAGTATCATTTACCAGAGTGCAACTCATATAATTTGGCTGGTAAAGCGATCTCAGAGCGCGCCCTACAAAATTGTATCAAAATTCGTCGACAAACAAGAGTATCAAACAGATATATGTATTATGATGTCCTCCTAACCGAATTTCGGCCTCGGTGGCCAGTCATAACGGAGAATAGCGAAGTGTGCGGGAAATATTTAAAAAAATATATGTACCTAATGCAGAATCGTGTTTTTATAGTATGGACGGGAGGTTAGAGTCATTGAACCGTTCTATTAAAACTCAAAAGTTTTTTTGACAAGATTAAATCCTGCAGACGAAGGCCGAATTATTTCAAGGTTCAAATCCTGAAGAAGTTGACGATGTTATAATGCCACGCATTGGGCTCTAGATTGGATTTGACATCGCTATACAGCACAAATTGGCTTTTACTAACTTTGCCAACTTTCATAATAACTGCGAAGCGTCGATGAAGGGGCTTATTTCGGCGAAAATATTCGAAAACTAGACCTTCCACAGCTGTCTCACACGAGTTTCAAAAAAGGATGATTGACTCGATATTGCCATAGCGTTAGGTTTGATTTGTTTTTCTGTGGGCGTCAGTTTTCAAAGGCATAGCTGGCAGTGGGTTCGGCTACGCACCTACGCACAAGTGCCTACGCGACGTAGCAAAGCTCTACGCTGCTACGAATACTTCGGTGAATATCGGTTCATGTTTTGTTTTTCCATTTTCAGTATGTTTGTGAAGCTTGCCCGATAACTTCAATTCACAACGTAACAAGCATACTGGACATAGGCCTCCCCTAATGAGCGCCACAGCGCCCTGTCTTCAGCTTGCCGCATCCAGCGTCTGCCTGCAGTCTTTCGAAGATCGTCATCCCACCTGGCCGGAGGGCGTCCTACACTACGTTTGCCGAGCCGCGGTCTCCACTCAAGAAGACGTTTACCCCAGCGGTTGTCGTTCTTAGCGAGATATGGCGGGCCCAGTGCCACTTCAGCTTGCTAATTCATTGAGCTATGTCGATAACTTTGGTTCGATAATTTCACACACAATTTTCATCAACCTCACGTAAATATATCGTAACCTTCCGAAGACTCAATTCCAGTAGGATTTTATGGCGAATTATGCAAATGCCTGTAAGTAAATTGTACAGTATATGACCGTTTCGATCTACTAATAAATTGAGAGTGATGTCCCAATTGGACTTAATGGCACACGCGTTCGGAAAAGTTACCTTTTTTCTGATGCGTATTTCCTTATGAAGATCAAGACTGAAATGTTATGTTTGTTTATTGTATTGTATTTTATACTAAGTACCTATGTACGTACTAAGTATAAAATACAATACAAGAATGCTCTAATGTACGTACACCAACAAAAATTTACATTACAAATAGATCTACATAATAATATTATACTATCCTACTAATATTATAAAGCTGAAAGCTTGTGAAATCTGAATTTGTTACCTAGGATCTCCAAATCATAAATCACTAGCTGCGCCCCGCGGCTTCGCCCCCGTGGAAATTTATGATTCCAACTTTTTAATTTTTTTTTCATAAGCACCTTCTCCTGACAATAACAAACACAACAAAGAAAGAATTAGCGAAATCGGTTCGTGCGTTCTGGAGTTATAGCGTCAGGAAGGAAAACCCGACTTATTTTTATATAGTAGAGATAATTCTGTATTCCACAAAATTGTTACAAGTAGAACATTTACCAGGAAAAATAATGGCAAAGGCGAGCTTAACCCTATAAAGAGTTCTCTTCCAGCAAACCTTATTGGGAGAGAGAGACAAATTTGTAAAAGTGGGTACTTGTGCTCCAAAACTACAGATCAAGATGAAATTTGGCATACGTTTAGAGCAAAGCCTAACTTAGATAATAGGCTAGGTACTTATTGTACCGAAAATATGCGTGCAAAGCCGCGGGCATAAGCTAGTAAATATTATAAAGCCGAAAGTTTGTGACATCTGAATTTTTGTTACCTAGGATCTCCAAAACTACAGATCAAGATGAAATTTGGCGTACGTTTAGAGCGAATATAATATATGTACAATGTACAACTCAACATTAGAATGCTACAATAACCCTGAGTAATCCGTGGCTATATTTATATGTTTAAAAAATAAATTTCCACCCGTGCGAAGCCGGGACGGGCCGTTAGTAAGACATAAGTACAGTGGGCGGCCTTATTGCTTAGAAGCGATGTCTTACAGACAACTAAATAAATAATAAATAATTTAATTAAAATAAATGAATAAATAAATAAATAATGCTGGACAATTCACACAGCATTATTTAGCCCCAAGGTAAGCAGAGCTTGTGTTATGGGTGCTGATATACTTAATACAATACACATGTAGTATAGATAGATATTTTTTATTAAACATAGAAAACATCCAGAACAAAAAAAAATTAAGTTGTGTCATATGACGTTTTCACTTATTTATCTATACAGGGTGCCACGGAAAGGGTGTACTAAGCCGAAAGGGAGTGATTCTGTACCCCGAGAGGGTCAACTTGTGAATAGTGATTTTTTTTTATTTCAAATAAATATTTCGAACAAGTATATTTTTATTTTTAGGCTTAAAATTATATTTTATTTTGTACCTATTCGTTTTCTTTTGCACGCACTCTTGCATTGTTTAACATGACAAAATATTTCACAAATGTTTTTTGCTTGTTTTTTCAGCAAAACCAGTGTTTGGTCATGAAATTATTTCAAAAAAATCTGTAAATCCTTTGAAATTTCAAAACAATAATAATAATGTAAGAGTACACTTAAAAGCACACGAATATGAAGAAAAAACGGTGTAGCCTCAGTAGTCCGGTTACATTTAATTGAACCGGACTACATACCGAAGCGACAGAAATCAAAAAATATCACCTTATTTCCGTGTCAGTGTTTAGTTTTATAATTAGACCTTTTCTAAGTGTACATTTATTGTATTTATGGAAATAAAGAGTTTTTGATTTTTATTTTTTGATTTTGATACATCGAGCGACTCAGTAGTCCGCTTGACTTTAACGTAACCGGACTACTGAGACTAAACCGAAAACAAGTCTCTAATAAAAAAAAATATTGAACAAACGTTGACCCTCTTGATGTCCAGGATCACCCCCTTTCGGCTTAGTACACCCTTTCTGTGGCACCCTGTATAGGATTAGGTATGTTGGTATAAAACACATGTAGTTTCTTAGGTAGTTACTACCTACATACCTAAGTAGGAACCTTCCTTACTACACATGCAAGGGTGGTTAAAGGTAAATTTATGATGTATTTATATTTTCATCAAAGTTATTAAAGTTTGCCTTCCAAAGAGTTAAAAGTGTAAAGAGTTTAAATAACAAACTCGATTGAGGCAGAAGATAAGATCAAGAAATACAAAATAAATAAACAAACTGAATAAAAGTAGCTACAAGCTTTGGCCTGCATCAAATAACCTTCAAGTTATTAATGAAACTTCGTCGAGTTCGGATGAGTTATTAATTCGTGTTTAGTTAGGAGAGTGAGATCGTCCTGTGATAATAAACATTCGGTCTCGTCAAGTAATTTTGTATAAAATACAAAATACTCAATTGAGTCCTTATCTTAAGTCCTAGACTAAGATATATGTCCATACTTACCCTTTTTTTTCGATGGGAAAATGCTGTTTGCGCATTGCCTCTAGCCTGAGGAGGGCTAGGGGGTATGTTGGGCTCTCCACTGAGCTACTAACAAGAGTGTTAGTAGTTAGTGACATACCAACTAAAAACCCATCGATGCTCCCTCTCTCACCTTAGTGCCAGAGCGTCGTCAAACCACTCGTCACCAGACGATTCGTTCGACGGCGCACTGGCACTTGACAGGGTTACGGGTTCCCGGTCGGATTCGACCGCTACCCTGTCGGTGATCATCCGTCTTGGACGGATCCTTCTGGTAGTCCCTTGAAAGGGCGAGGCATGTCCCGGAGTAATATGTCCATACCCTACCTGACAGGGTACGTGAATACTTACAAAACTTTGTAATATTTTTGTCTTGCAATATAAATACATGAATACTGAATCCTGGAGCTTAACCTTTAGCCTCCACCCTACAGCTGGGATTTTTAAGTGCGTCTTGTGTCGCGCGATTTATTGCGATATTTGTTTGCAGTACATTTGGTACTAAGACGCATACGATCTTACACACTGCTGCGATTTCGCATTTGGCGCGCGGCGGCGTCTAGAAATCGCGTTTACAAAAACACAGCGGAATCGAGCTACAAATCGCAACAAATCACGCGACACAAGAGGAGCTTCAAAATCGCGGCTGTGGAATGCAAGCGCGGATCCAGAGGGGGGGTCATGGGGGTCATGACCCCCCCCTTTGGCTGGGTACAGCTAGGTACTTTGTATGGTGGCAAAGGGCAAACTAGGTATACTTAGAACAAGGCACAGGGTTCGTATTACGAAAACACTAACTACCTAGATAGGCCCAAAAACACGAGTATTTTATGCTCTCAATCAACCAACACACTCTAAAAATGCCACTCCGTTAGATACGACGTTTTAATCCAATAATTATTAATTACACAAATATTAAAATCGCGCGCGGCTTCAGCGACGACGTGAACGTCACGACGACGACGATCGACCCGACCATTTTGGACGTTGGGACGTGTCTGTGAAGTTAGCAAGCATAAATAAATTAGAGTTCTGTTCGCAAGCCGGTGAGTTCTATAATTCCTGGTAATTTTAAGGAACAGTTCTGGCGTTTTTTCATAACAAAAAAATTATGTCAAATTATTGCTCTGCTAACTTCGCATAGCAGAACATTTTTCAGGTATCGAAATAAAAGGTACATCAATTAGGTACATTTCTGTTCCATTCGTTTTGATACTTTTCAGAATAATATCTTTTGAAATTGTCATGAAATCGGTCTTTAAAAAATTACGGAAGCTGAGACATGTGCGTTGAATTCGTATTGACTCAAACACCTGTAAAGCAATTTTGATTAGAGTTATATTAGCGTCCATGGAGTTGTAGACAAACAAATATTTGTTTTTATAATTCTGACACTTTTAAGAAGCAGGTGAAATTTTCCTGAAAAAATACTTAGAAAAATGACAGAATCAAATTTATTCTCGTCGAAAGTATAAGACAAACACAGGCTTGTTCTTATGATTTGTATACTTTCAGATGCAGAACATTTCAGAAATTTCATGATAACGGTCTTTGAAAATTTTTGAAATCTGAGATTATGAGCGTTGAATTTGTATTGATTAACACCTATAAAGCAATTTAGATTAGAGTTCTAATAGCAACACAATGCGTGTGTTGTAGAAAACCGAACGATTGTCCTTATGATTTTGATAAATTTCAGAAGCTGAACTCAGTTTTCATTAAAACGAAGTTAGAAAAATTACAAAATCTAAGATATTTTCGTCGGAAGTGTAGTGATACAAACACCAGTAGAGCAAGTTTTATCGAAGTTACAATAAGATGCATCGGGTTTTAAACAAACACCTGTCTGTTTTTATGATTTGGATACTTTTCAGAAGCAGAACTTCTAAAATTTTCATGAAAACGGTCTTCGAAAAGTGATAATATCAATGATATATGCGTTGAATAGCAAGTTCTTTAACAGTTTCAATGCCTTCATCTTCAATAATTAATGATACTTTTCAGAAGCAGAACTTCTTAAGTTTTCATGAAAACGTTTATAGAAAAATGACAGAATCTAAGATATTTTCATCGAAAGTGTGTATTGTTTTGCCCCAGATTGTTTCATCCAACACATCGCTCAATGCTTTTTTCGAGGTTATTTATTTAGATGCCTACTATTAACTCCTATCACATTGATTATAGCCTCCAAACAAGAGAATAAATTTGCGGCTCGCTCCGCTCCCCGATATTACTTCTACCTACTTGTTTCCTTTCTGTGTGACCTGCTGTGTTCAATTCAACCAAAAAGCAATCAATTATTTACCCGTGGTGTAGCCTGGTCCGTTTCAGTCAGATCACTAAAAATTAAAACAATAATCCGACCAAAACAGAATATTTTTTCGAGGCTCCACTCGCCGATAATAACACTACTGCACCAAAACAAATACACGATAATAATAACAATACATAATAATATAAATTGTTCTTGATTAAGCCCAGAGCCTGGTCTCCATGTTTAAGGTCACTGTGCAAACAATATAAATAAACAAATAACACAAAAATCGGACAATCCACGTTCATGGTTTTCATTTCTATTAAGTAACATGTCTTTGGTCTCTATTGAGGGCTTGGCTCCCATTTAAAGTGGAGGGGAAAACCCAAAATATCCAAAAAAAATCACGGCTCGCTCCGCTCGCCGCTAGCAAGTATTTTGTGCTTGCTTTAGGCCAGGGCCCCCATTTTCAGGTCATCTTTCCCATCACCGCTAACAAATTACGAAAATCTAACAAGGTACGTATAATTTTCGCGGCTCGCTTCGCTCGCCGGTAAAGTATATTATTACGCGGCTCGTGGCAACGCCCCCTCCCCCACCAATGAATTTGTGGGCAAGGAGGTAAAATGGCAGCGTAGTTATTCCACAGTCGATTTCGGATTTGGTAGAAAATGTGATAAGGAAATGTATCCTGTAAGAAAGTAGGTATTTATGTATTCTTGCTCTCTCTCTACCTACTGTTAGTGTAGCGACGGCAAAAAGGTCTTTTTCTACCCTCCGTAGGCTATAAACATGGCCAAGAGCTTCCATGGCAGAAGACCGCATATCTGGGCTAGCGCTTCTCCTTGTGCACAAAACAATACCTATTGAGGTGGACTCGTTTCGCAAGAAAAATAAGAGAAAACCACATTTTGTAATTTAAATTTTGAAGAATAACTTTGAAACTAAATAGAAATCGAAGAGACCACTTTATTTCCCACTTTAACACAAATCATTTGAAATATCGGACATGTTTCAGAGTCCTGTAAGGTCTAAAGAAAACGATTTACGAATTTTAAACGATAATGAGATTTTAAGATATTGTTTTCGTCTGCTAAATTCGTCCCACTACTGGGCAAAGGCAAATCCGGGCCCTTAAATCCTTCCACGTTTTCTTTTTAACTACAGGAATTATTCTTTTCACGTTCGAGCCAGTCCTGATCCTGACTAGATTTTGACTATATGACCCCCCCCCTGAATTGACAGCTGGATCCGCCCTTGGTGGAATGGAGGCTTTTACCTTCGCTATTTAGTTTTACAAGTACTAGAACGTAGCCAGCAGGCCCTTCAATATGACACAGTTTCACGCGAAATACAAATATTTTAGCGTTTTTTAATATTTTCTGCGTTCTGCAACGAACGAAACAACCAGAAAAGTAGTGTTCTTTACCTGCCTACGAGAATCTAAAAACTGTGGGCTGTTTACGTCATGCATGTCCGATGTCGGCACACCGCACCGCGTCTACGAGAATGCAAATAAATGCACTTTTTTATATGTCAGACTCAGATACGACGTCCAAAGGATATGCTCGATACCTTGTTACCGGCAACACAGATATTGAAAGAATTGAAACGATTGAGAAGAATATTCCCGGACTCTACTTTTAACGGGTTAGGGTACATCTGTTCCGAATCTCAAACTGATCCGCGGACGAGATGTCCACTTCACTTTTGAGTAGGGGTAGGTACATCTCGTCCGAATCTAAAATCTCTTGGTTTTAGATTCGGATGAGTTGTAGGTACCCTCAACCAAAAGTGAAGGGGACATCTCGTCCGAATCTCTTTTTTTCTTTTCAATGGTTCTGTATCGAAATGTTTTAAATACACATCCAGCACAAATACTGCCAGATTTCTAATGGGAAATTGTAGTACTCGTCGAGATCTACATTTCGGAAGACAGCTGTCCTCAATAACACTAGGTTTTGTAACAAAATCGTTAGGTATCCACACTTTCCTATGGATTGGTAAAAAAAATGAACAATTAACTATAACTACCGGTACCTACTTATTCGTTTGTAATTTTCACCACCCCAACTCTTCCCGCGGATGTCGTAAGAGGCGACTAAGGGAAGGGAGGGAGGAAGGGCGACCGGGGCGGGCAGCAGGGCCCCCTGCAGAACAATTCTACCACCGAACTGCGATCCCCAACCCGGATGCCCAGCGTGGGGATTATGGGCACTACCCCCATGAGATAATTTTTATGTTTTAGGTTATGTTTTAGGTTATTTGTTTGTCAAGCACCGTTTGAAATAAAAAAATTACGTTACTAAGTATACCTACATACTATATACCTACCTACCTTTAGGTAAAGTAGGTACCCAGCACGACCGGGGCGAATGGCAAGCGTGGCGAGGTCTACGCCCATGCCCAGCAGTGGGCGCTAAACGGCTGATGATGATGATGACTCCTACATACCTAGCTAAGTATTTTTTCGTCAATGTGTGAGTAGGTACTTACCTACATAGATGAAACAAGGAAACCTATCTACATAGGTAGTTATACTTTACCTACACCCTCGTGGTTTTGGTTTTTGATTTTCAGTAAGTATCTACTGACCTATCCAGAATTTAAGGTAGATACTTACCTACCTAGTTTTATATCTACGTTGATCAATAAACTACGCAATGGCTACCTACTCCCGTAACAATTTTTTGCATGAAGATGGCATCTAAGGAGTGGATAGGTAGGTATTAGGTAGGTAAGTTACTTTGGGTAGGTTAGGTGGCCACTGTGGTCATCGAGATATACCTATGTGCAGATGCGAATAATAAACGGGATTGGTTGTAAATAGGTATATAGTACTTACTTACTTACACAATGAAATAGGTTTATAGGTATTTAGAGTAAGAATTAGGGTTGCTACCTATGTATAATAAAGTACCTATTGTACTTATTGTACTTTATTTCGGTCTTACGTACTTTATACTTATGAGCACAATAAAGTCCGCCAAAATACTTTATTTGGATTTTCAAGTTTTTATTTAATGTTCACCGTACTAAACGTTGAAGTTTTTGAATGTTGTTACACTCAGAAACAACAGAACGGATCGCATCGAGTTATTCTACAAAACACATGAATTTGAACGCATAAAACGTCAAATGGCAATAATCAACTTGATTTTTAAGTCGGTGCGACCAGTGTTGCTGATCTTTTAGCCCCTTTTCAGATATTTCTCTATCTCTGCAGACATTTTGCGGACCATAACGCGATACGAATCTTTACAGACCAAAACGCCTATCGCAACGGCTCATCACACTAATATTATAAATGCAAAAGTTTGGATGGATGTATGGATGGATGTTTGTTACCTCTTCACGCCAAAACGACTGAACAGATCGGGCTGAAATTTTGCATACAGGTACTTCTAAACCTGGAACTAAACATAGGCTACTTTTTCTCCCATAAATCAGTTCCCATGGGATAGAAATCACCATTAAATGTTTCCATAGAAACAACGCGTGCGAAGCCGCGGGCATGAACTAGTACATATATAAGATAGTTCCTGAGAGAAAGAGACATTGAAGAAGTCTATAGTGTGGAATCTATACAGGCCTTATTGTGGTTTGTTTGCCGTTACCATGAGATGTTTTTATTTTGCGGTTTTTGATAAGTTTTTCCTTCTACAAGGAATAAAATTACCGGAAACGTAAGTAATTTCTTTTGTTAACTGCGGCCAAAAAAGTCTCCGAAATGGTCATGGCCTCTCCGCATGGTGTTCACTTAGCTTGTTTGCTGTTTTCGGCAACAGCCTCTACAAAGCCTGAAAATTGTGCGTTGGTTACTCCGCTCCTTGTCAACACTCCCGTCTTAATTTTTTTTTTTTCAATTTTTGACATCAGCCACTACAAGCGCAGTTTTTTTGCAGCTCTTTTAACTTGCCGCTTTTTTTTTAAATTTAATATTTATTAAGGTAAACCACAGCGTTACAATTTCCATATAAGTACTTAAAATATACATAACACTAAGGCCAAAAAGTTTTTACTCATTTTATTTTACTCATTGTTGTGCTTTTCTTTTCATTTTGGCCAGTTTCCACTAGTCTGAAAAATTTTCGCGGCTCACTCCGCTCGCCGTAATATCGTTTGGTTTTGTTTGCTCGCCGTTTTGGCCAACTGCCGCCGCTTTAAACTCTAAGAAACATCAAAATAAATTAGTAGGTACTCTATTTTTACACGGTGTATTTTTTTTAACGGCCGTACCAGGTAAATGTACTATATTTGCCCGAAAAAAAGGTGGCAACCACAGAAATCTTAATAACAAGGCACTAGAAATGCTGAGTACCATCCGATCTATCGGGAATGCGTGTCGCCGGCTCGCCCCCTCTACTACCTTACCACTACATACACAGACAATAACTACGGAATTACGGCTACACCCATCCAAAAATGCAGTGCAAACCAAATTAAGCCTTATGCGTAGTTGCATACGTTCGCTTACTCACACATTAGTGACAAGTTTGCATTTGTTGTCGTTATGACGTCATTTTAATGTAATCTACCCTAGTGCTGGGCACGAAATATCAGGTCACGTACCTATCGTACTGTTATTCTATGACTAGGGCATTGTACTAATAAAATAAAAATATAGTTTGTACTTCAATATTCATTTATTATTAACTAGCGACCCGCCCCGGCTTCGCACGGGTGCAATGCTTATACTAAATATACCTACTGCAGAATTGGTACTCCGGCCGATACCGCAATCGCTATGTCCCTGTCATTTTAAATCTGTAATATCTTCGAAAATATTCATTCAAATTACATGCTGTAAAGGGCAATATTAATCTATATTAAATGCACAATGTATCTAAGTTACTTAATTGGATAAGGATTAATGCTGTACTGCTTAAAATCGCCTCGTAAATAAGCCATTATTTCTCGTAAAAAGTAAAGGATAAAAAATGGTTATTGTGGGTTATCCCTAAGAGATAGACATATACTATCGTAGACTTTTTTGTAGACCTTTTTAAGTTGTAAAATACTGTAGTACATTATTCTGATCTATCTCGTAGGGTTCAGCCAGCGTTTGCAATGTAAGGCATCCGGTAGCACTCTCAAAAAGGGGGGTCTTGGGAGGAACGGGGGGGTAAAATTTTTTTTGGAATCGAAATCATATGACCCCCTTATACAACCCCCTAAAAATTTTTCATCAGTGTGACTCTGCTTGGCGCCCCCCTGGGGGGCGGTGGTTCCGGGGGGCAAATCTCAAAAAGTCGGAATTTTTCCTAGGTCCCCCGGACACCCCCTACATGATTCTGCAAAAAAAACATACCTCCTCCTCCACCATCAAGGAGAACAATTATGTCAGTCAGTCAGTCAGTGGTAATCGAGCTTTATAGATAGTTAGTTATTATGATAATAAATCATAAATAAACAATTTTAATATAACATCGTATTCCTAAAATACTATGTTAAATTATGCAAAGTTGTTTTACAAATCACAACCAAGGTAATATTAAGGATAATATTACCCTGTCACAACACTAGCTCGCGACCGAGTTCTGCGGCCGTACCACGATAGGAAATCGAGCGCGCAACGTTATCGTTCACTGTGCAGTACATTGCTTTTTGTAATGAGGTACCTGCCCGATGTTGACAAAAATAAGAGGCAATGTATAGTTAAACGTGATAATAAGAACGGTCGACTGTGACGTTCGTATTACTTTTAAAGATTCTATAATTTTAAGGAAAAACGGCATTATTTAGAAAAAACAATACTTACCGATGAAAAGTTATTCCTTTATTAATATAATTACAACTTGTGGAAGAATTTCCGCAATGGGAAATGCTGCAACACACCATTTTTACACACGCACGTTTCGAGAGCAACTGAACAGCAACGAACGCACTGGTGGCGTGAGAGTCACCTGAGCGGCGACAAGGTCACGCGCGCTTACGATTTCTAGTGCCTTGTTATTCAGATTTCTGTGGTGGCAACCCTAGTAAGAAATCTTTGATCAGGTAATAAGCGGCCCCGCAGGCGGAATCCTTGATCGATGTAAGAACCGATAACTTTCTGTCATTTTTCTTCCTACTACCATAGGTTCACGGTTTTATTTTACTAGCTATACCTAGTACCTACCAATGCCATCTTCCTAGAGAACTTTCTTACCTACTGTAGGCTGTAAGTCCTAACCAGCTGTTTATCAAGGTAGCTGCTAACTTTCGTTGTTAAATAAAGCTTAAGAAACATTGATCTATTTTACAAATGAAAAGTTCGATGATAGGTAGATCTAACCACCACAGAAATTTTTATTTGTAAAATTCGATACTAGGATCTTCAAAGTTCAAAGAGAACCGTCCATAATTTGATTCTGCTTTTTATCCCATCCGACCTCTTCTGACTGATCCCCTAAGTTCAGTGGACGTGACGGATGTTTTAGGAATAAGCTATTTCGATCACGAGGCAAACCGATAAAAGTTAAGTTTAAAAGTTTTGTGTAAGTAGCAGAAAATACAACACGATGCCGCCGTAGATACCCACTGGCCACTGGTAAAGGACCATAGAGTAACTTATATACTCGTAATGAACGTAGGTATATAAGTATGTAGGTACATGTATTTAGGAATTAGGATACCTACGAGCTTTGACAAGGTAAGTAGGTACTTATTTAGACTTTTTTCATGGTAAAACATGAGTAAAATGCAGAAAACATTTACCACCCAATTTTTATTATATATCCCGCCGCTCTCAAAATATTCAACAAATACAGAAGGTACCTTCCTACTTCCGGTTGTAGACATTGCTGTAAGGTAGGTACCTTAATACCTACTAAATTACTAGTTTCCTACCTATCTGCATGGTTTGATGAGGTATTGCGAGGAATTTTCAAGATCTACGAAAAGGGATCGCTCGGTGAGGTGCTGGGGTAGTTATTGTACGTGCAGCTTGGGCTTCGAGTACCTATAGTCCAATTCAGAATCTTAGATAATTTATGTAAACAAAGAAATGTCATGATATGTCACTGTCATAATGACAAGTCAGGGGTAGAAATCATTTTTTTACCATGGATCACTATTAGTAGTGATGGCGCGCGGTTTTGCTTGTGCGATACGAAAGATACCCTACTTGTGGATGTGGCATTGTCGCGGCCTCGTTTCCCTGTGACCGTAAGGAAATACAAATAAAACAATTAAAATAGTTACATATTTTTATTGCTTAAAAATATTACATTATTCTGACATCTCAGAATCTACGTCATATCATATCATCATATCCCTATCATAACACTACGTCCATTGCTCAGTGCATCGTGATTGATTCAAAGATTCAAGATTCAAAGATATTTATTGCGTCAAACATGGTACCTATATAGGTGGTAAGCGATATGAGAGGTATTTATAAGTTCAATGTTGGTTAACTTGCGGAGCTATAATACATATAATTATTTATTATCCAGACCAGACTTTACCCTGTGGCCAATTTATATGTTATATGTATTTTTGAATACATTCATCACCATAAGTTTTTCTGTAGAACTCATAGATTTCTTCGGACGTTTTTTTTGTGGCGACAGATAGTCACTTGTGGACCCGGCATCTCCGCCGTCGGCGGCGCGAGCGCGGGTTGAGGTTCCATGTTGTGTGACACAACAACAACAATACATGCACAACAACAACAACAAGGTTTAAAACATAACAAAAACTGATAACAATAACAGACAACGATAATGTCAAAACGAAAAACTGATAACAATAACAGACAACGATAATGTCAAAACGAAAACAAAACAAAAACTCAACAACGCACAATTGCACACGAGCAGCGAAAAAGGAACACATTCGACTTCGGCGGACGAGAGGCGAATGAAATTACAATACGTACAATGCAAACACGAAATAAAATGGCGTCTAATGACAAAATGTGAAAATTGTTTCGAACCTCTGTGATTTACGCCCATTTTACTCCGGTAATAAAATAACCGGTAACCAGTGTCATAAAATATTTTCTGCTAATATTTCTTCATCATTTTATAACTTTGTTATACAAATGAAATAAAATATAATATGTAGCACAAAACCATTGCTATTTTCCATTCAATGGATATTGATTAGAAAATAAACCCTACCATAAGTATTTAGAAAAATTGAGTAATCTTCTATGAACTTCTATTTCGAAACATTTTTTTTGATATGGTATCACCGTTGTTTACATAAATTATCTAAGATTCTGAATTGGAGTATAGGTCATTGGAGCTTACTTCTCTTTTCAAAGGAAAAGGCAATCATGGTTGTAAAAATTAAAGCAGAATGAAGAAGCTGCTTCTCTCAAGAAAAGACCCAGAGGAAGTTGCCTCTGCGAGAAGGAGAGGAGTAGGAGTCGGGGTAGAGAGGAAAACCTCAGAGCCCTTGAACCTAACCAACTTAGGGATTTTTGTTTGAAGAAAGTCAGCGGTGCTGCTGAAACGCATTCGTGTCATTGTCAGATAATTGACACTGAAAGGTCCTGACGCAGACCTGCAAGGCTGACATTGACATCTGACTAGACAGCAACATGACAGTTACATTTTGCTATGCTTGGCTTTCGTTTCGCTGCGCTGTATGTTTCTCTTCTTTCAATTTCAATTCAATAGTTGGTTGGTTTGGGTTTTCGCTTGATTTTTCAACATGTTTTCGGTTTTTGATCATTGATTTGTAATATAATCAAGCTAGCGCGAATGTTTCAGCACCAGAGTAATAATGCCTAGTTGCTATCAGTACAGTGTCATGTCTAGAAAATGTTGATTGAAAATAGTCGAGTTGCGAAACTTTGTAAATAAACTCACGTTTACTTCAATCAGATGTTCCAATTGAACTTTTCGGACTGATATTTTGGAGTTATAAGCAGTTTTCCGTAAACACAATGATGGAAGGTAATACTGCAATAATGTCGACCGCAAACGGTTTAGTCGACAAATCTAAAGAACTTCAAAAGGAGATCCTCATGGAAAAACTGAGGTCCAAAACATCACAGTACAAAAATTTGGCAGAAACTTCAAAGGGTGTGCGAATGACTATGCTGGTAAGTCTTGGGAGGGGTGTGCGTTACCCCAGCAGGATTTTTTCTTCTAGAATGAAGTTTGTTTTACAAATAATTAGAGCGTTCTACACTGTAAATGTGCGTCAGGAAAAAAAATTTGTGCGTGTCCCCGTTTCGGAATAAAACGCAAAATACGTTTCCTGCTGGGGTAACGTTCTTCCAGCAGGAAGATTCTAAACGAATGGCCCTAGACAAATTTAACTTATATGGGCAGATAGCTTATATTTGTGCATAAATGTGCGACTAAAAATAAAATTTGTGCGTCTTAAGGTTTTTGAGATATTCGATTTCCTGCTGGGGTAACGTTTTGCAAAATCTTATTTCTCGGAAACCATTGAATGTGCATCTACAAAATATACATACACTAGTAGCCCTTGATTAGTGCTTACATATAACATAGAAAAAATTACGTAAATACATACAGTTTTCATGTAATCAGGCTTCTTTTTATAACCTAAAAAAAAATCTAGCTCTTCAATGGACAGATATACAGGTTCATAATAAACGGTATTCGGTTTTTGTTGTCATTCTTCGTATCCATAAAAAGTTTCAAGAAGCTACTTAGACGCGTTTTTGAATAATATCGATTAAGACACATCGGGTGATGTCATAATTTTGACGTCAAAATGCAAGAAACCTTTTCAACTCAAGATCGTCGGTATAAACTAAAAAACTAGAGTGTTTAATGATTATTATATCCTGAAAATTTCAGCTCTCTACGTCTCGTATTAAGCTAGTTATAAACGATTGACTGAATTAAGACCCACACTTCATAATCAGTCTTAGCCTACCTGGTAGTCCGACAAAATTCGAACGACCACTAAAAAGCGACTGTTTCATACATACTGATGACCATCTTAATTTGGCTAACGAGACGCATTGGGCCTGGGTACACTCGAGTACAAAAATTATGGATTACTTTTGCCAACTATTTCAGGTTATTAAGAAATCAAGTCAGTTGGTATCCTACCTACCTATCTTTTTAAACGACTCCTTCGGACGGTGGGTTATGTTTTTGAGAATTATATACCTACTTACCTTAATGATTTTTTACGTAGGTAGGTAGGTAGGTAGTTTGCTACACCTAGCTAGACAGATATTTTCTCGAGTAAGGCTAGTCAAAATTTACCTACCAGTGACCCTGGTTCGAAAAAACCGTAGGTAGTTAAATACCTAGTAATAATAATAGACGGCACAACTACGTTTGTTAATATTTTGTATTCGGATAACTATTACTGTTTTTCAACATAAACTTATCTAGTTTCACTTAGTAAATAAGTAGGTAGTAGTCAGGTAGGACCTATGTCTAGTACTAACTACCTACCTATGTAGTTTACTAGGGCAGATCTCACACCGGAATCAGACAACAAAAACAATACTGCACAGTACAGCCCGGCTTCGCACACTTCACTCTACCTACCTACCTAGCTACAACACACTAAGAAGTCTGAAGTCTCGCTCAGTTTGTTTAGTGTAGAAAGAGATGCCCGCTACTGTGCCCGCTATTTCAACGCTGATCTATAGAAGTAACTATGTACAAGCTGAAATTACCTTTAAAATTTTGTTGTTGTTAGAATCTAAAAATATAATTATATCAAGGTCAACCGCATTGACACGACGTTCATGTTGTCAGTAATTTTTCTTGCACTCATTTATAAAATATATTTTGTCCGATCTGGATTGTAAATCGTGTGGGGAATCCCAGCGTACATTGTCTGTGTTGCACGTACAGAAGTTTCCGATATTGTACGGTTAAAATATTGAAGTAAAAGGAACAATATTAAAAGTAAGTAGGTACATAAAGGTTCAACTAAGGCAAAAGTCCGGTTACGGTGTCATGGCCATCTGCAATGAGCTGACCCTTACGATACACGATTGATTCATGACATGACAATAGACTAAATAATAATAATATGCTGTTTACCATTGGCGGATACAGGGGGGGGGGGGGGGGTGGGGGGGGGGGGGTGGGGGGGGGGGGGCACGGGGGGGCTATCGCGCGCTCTAGCGACGAAAAGACCCGTTCATTTCTACGTTCGGTTCATTGTGAATGACTGAGACGCGGTTAGGTATTCGTTCCTTAATTCCTTACCAAACATTACGTAGGTATAACACGCAGAAGTTAACTAGGCACCTCGTGCCTTGAAGTTTACTTGGCACCAGGTGCCAAGTTGATTTCTGCGTGTTGTACACAACTGTTTTCTTCCTATAGTAGTAAAAATATTACTACTGATACTTGATACTTTTGTTCCAATTTACTTGAAACTTTAATTATAAAGACCTTCCTTACAAATGTTTTAACTATTTACCAAAATATTTACATTCCATACGAAAACCAGTTAGCAACCAAATCGATTTTATACTGACAGACGAATAATAATCATAATCGATTTACCCGATAGCCCGAGAGAGGGGGCTATTATTTTTCGAGTAGGTAGGTAAGTACATGTAAGTACTTGGGCATCTAAGTAGGTATGTAGGTAGGTACCTACTGTACGTACCTACTACCTAGGTAGGTTAGGTAAGTACCTCTATGTAAATTATTTACCAACAAGGAAACCCGCCCCGGCTTCGCACAAGTTCATAAAAATATCAAGCATAGGTAGGTAGGTATTAAATCAAAGTGAAATGAAAGCTGATTGAAATGGTCTAGCAATAGTCGGATAAGCTTTGTAAAGTTTTGGTAAGTACCTACCCAGGTAGGTAGGTAGTCCTTATTATTTCTAAAGTAGGTAGCTTTCCTAAAAGTCGTCGCATCAATCAATCCATTTTTTAGTAGCCTTGGGATCCTTTAGGAAGATAAACTTTATAAGAAAAGCAACAGACGAACGAAGGTGTTATTGTAGGTACCTAGGTAGGTAACTAGGTATTAGCATTCGACACAGACAAACCTCACCTCAAATGAATAAGCTTACCTACCTATTCAATTGCCTAAATTAAATTCGCATTCAATTCAATAGGTAGTAGCCGTGGTAGGTAGTAGGTAGGTACCCAGGTCACCCAGGTACCTAATTGAGTAGGTACCTACCTAAGGAGTTATATATTTTTCTGTCGGACAACTTTACCTACTTGCTTGAGTTTTTTTATAGCTCAGTATCTAGTACCTACCTACCTAGTAGGTATCTCGCAATTTGACCATTTTAGACGCACCTACCTAGGTATAATAAAACGACGGTTGTTGGAGGCACGCAAGATAGGTAGGTAAGTATTTTCCGGTGTGAGATCTGCCCTAGTAAACTACATAGGTAGGTAGTTAGTACTAGACATAGGTCCTACCTGACTACTACCTACTTATTTACTAAGTGAAACTAGATAAGTTTATGTTGAAAAACAGTAATAGTTATCCGAATACAAAATATTAACAAACGTAGTTGTGCCGTCTATTATTATTACTAGGTATTTAACTACCTACGGTTTTTTCGAACCAGGGTCACTGGTAGGTAAATTTTGACTAGCCTTACTCGAGAAAATATCTGTCTAGCTAGGTGTAGCAAACTACCTACCTACCTACCTACGTAAAAAATCATTAAGGTAAGTAGGTATATAATTCTCAAAAACATAACCCACCGTCCGAAGGAGTCGTTTAAAAAGATAGGTAGGTAGGATACCAACTGACTTGATTTCTTAATAACCTGAAATAGTTGGCAAAAGTAATCCATAATTTTTGTACTCGAGTGTACCCAGGCCCAATGCGTCTCGTTAGCCAAATTAAGATGGTCATCAGTATGTATGAAACAGTCGCTTTTTAGTGGTCGTTCGAATTTTGTCGGACTACCAGGTAGGCTAAGACTGATTATGAAGTGTGGGTCTTAATTCAGTCAATCGTTTATAACTAGCTTAATACGAGACGTAGAGAGCTGAAATTTTCAGGATATAATAATCATTAAACACTCTAGTTTTTTAGTTTATACCGACGATCTTGAGTTGAAAAGGTTTCTTGCATTTTGACGTCAAAATTATGACATCACCCGATGTGTCTTAATCGATATTATTCAAAAACGCGTCTAAGTAGCTTCTTGAAACTTTTTATGGATACGAAGAATGACAACAAAAACCGAATACCGTTTATTATGAACCTGTATATCTGTCCATTGAAGAGCTAGATTTTTTTTTAGGTTATAAAAAGAAGCCTGATTACATGAAAACTGTATGTATTTACGTAATTTTTTCTATGTTATATGTAAGCACTAATCAAGGGCTACTAGTGTATGTATATTTTGTAGATGCACATTCAATGGTTTCCGAGAAATAAGATTTTGCAAAACGTTACCCCAGCAGGAAATCGAATATCTCAAAAACCTTAAGACGCACAAATTTTATTTTTAGTCGCACATTTATGCACAAATATAAGCTATCTGCCCATATAAGTTAAATTTGTCTAGGGCCATTCGTTTAGAATCTTCCTGCTGGAAGAACGTTACCCCAGCAGGAAACGTATTTTGCGTTTTATTCCGAAACGGGGACACGCACAAATTTTTTTTCCTGACGCACATTTACAGTGTAGAACGCTCTAATTATTTGTAAAACAAACTTCATTCTAGAAGAAAAAATCCTGCTGGGGTAACGCACACTTGGGAGGGAACCTTAAACATTCTGGCTTAACTACATCCTAAGTAGTTGTACTCAATAATTATTTTGTGCAGGACAAACGCTGGGCTATAGATAGCCAAGACCGCATGATCCTGCAAAAGTGTTTAGACAGCCTACAGCATTGTATCAAAGTTGGTTCACTGCAGAGCTTGATTGAGAGGCTTGAATGTCTCTCTAGGCAATTAGGGTAAGTTGTACGAATTAGTTCCAGTGAATTAGTTTTTTTTATTGTCGATAGACCTTCATCTGACCATAATCTCACAAAAGGATGATGTGGCCAATGATGTTAGACGAATTTCTACAAGTTACCAGGTGTTCTGGTCAGAAACCACCTATGTATAATAAAAAATATCTATGTAATGTATTAAGTATATTAAATATTAAATATATTAAATATCTAGTACCCATAACACAAGCTCTGCTTAGCTTGGGGCTAGATGATGCTGTGTGGTTTGTCCAGCATTATTTATATTTATTTATTTATTTATATTCACTCTTGTCTCGAAGAGACCCAGGTTGTAATTAATAACATTTGTGAAGATTATAGAATTGAGAAGAGATTGTGAGGATAATTGGTAAATGTTATCTATTTCAGGCTAAAGTTTGTTGTGGGAACTACAGGAGTAAACTTATTCATTTCTTCGGATATGTTCTATCTGGAGATAATAGTTGAACCTTCAGGAGGAATCAAGGATGTTAAAATACATCATGAAGGAAAGGTATAACATTTGCTGAGAGCTATTTGCAAAGTAACATTTAGCTTAGCATAATTTTAGGATTATCAGATGATTCTGTGTGAAAAGTCCAAAATTAATCTCTTTCAGTTTTGCTCACTCGGTACCTTGATAAAACATAGTTAATGTCACTCAGGGGTAAAGTACCTTTCTATTAGTGAAAGGAGTTTGAAAATCAAACCAATAGTTCCAGAGATTACCCCCTATTCAGAAACAAACATTACACTTTAATGTAATTTTTGAACCTTTGCTGAGCTATTTCATGTATCTGGTGTATTGGTTTACAGATAGACCAGCAAAGCTGTGAAGAGCTGGTGCAGTGCATATCGCAAGGTGATTTTGCTGATTTCACGGCACAACTGGAAGGTCTGACTGCCGTATACCAGCTCAATGCTGAGAAGAAGGTACTAAATCAATTTCCTTCTGCTTTTTTTTATTGTGGATGGCAAAGCAGTTGACCACACTTAAGAAAGTGATGATGTGGCCTAAGATGGGGCATGCTTTCCCAGAAGGAAGTTATTTGCATTTGAAGACTCTGGAAATTTTACTCTCCCAGAAAAACGAATGAAGGAAGTTTGTTCCACTCATTACCGGTACATATAAGGAAACATTTGGTTCGGCATTGTGGGATGTTGTTTTCTTTCTTTCTTCATTCTTTCTGTGGTGAAAGGGGCTATCACCAAAGTGGTACTTGTAGAACACTGACAATCTGGCAATGCGCCCTCTGTGTTCAAGGCTGTGCAGGTTGTTCATCACAAGTAAATCATTACTTATGAGCCTGACACCGCACCACTTAATCAAATCGAGGATTTCAACCTAGTATTCGGCAGATAGAGGCGAGCTTCTATCCAGGAGAAAGGAATAGATTGGTCCAGTCAATGTTTACACATTATAATGCTTTTTTTACAACTTTATCTATAACTCATTAAAATTTTTAGGTAAAATCTAAGGCATTTAGTGCTCTGCAGAGCTTAGAAGAAGACTTGTGCACAATGAAGCAACTTCAGAACTTTATAAAAGATCCATGGTCTCAAGTTCATAAGAGCCCTATTGGATTCTTACAGAAGAGGAGAGGTGGTAAGTTTTGACTTACATAGTTTCAACATTTAACAACCTAAGAATTTATATATTTTAAGATATCAGAATTCAATCATGTTTATTTATTTAAGCTTACAAAATAAGCTCATAAATAAGACAAATTTAAAAAATATTGAATATGTAAATTGTTATTTAATTTTCTCTTACTTAATTTTTTGTTCACTTGTGGAGAAAGAGAAATTGATTTCTCCTCTGTGTCCCATGCAAATTTCTGCTCTGTGTCCCATGCGAAGCCAGGGCGGGTTACTAGTATATAAGAATTATAACCAAAATAAAATCTTAAACATACTTTATATACCTTTCTACAGGTCATGCCATGAAGCTAACATATTTCGTCTCACCATATGAGCTACTGGATAAAGACAAAGGCCTCCAGCCACTGACAGCTGAGCTGCTGACAGTAGGCAAGCCACAGGCCTCCTCGGTTCTATCTTCCCTGGTTACTCCGTCACACACACAGATTGGTCACTCAGCCACTGTGCTGCTGGAAGGCTCTGCAGCAAATAAACTGCAGTTGGCACCAATTATTTCAAATAGGCAGCAATCAAGCAAAGGGTTAGTATGATAAGATAAATACTATGACATCAAGTATGAATGTCTACTTTCAAAATTGGAAAGAGTGTGGTCGAATGTAGACTGCGGTCAAGCATTATAAAGATTAACGTCGAGAGGTCGACATCGGACGGTCCGCGCTAATCTTATCAGACGGATTTTTTGAGCGTAATGCTGGGTGGTGCGTCCATAGTAACCGTAGCAACCGGATTGCCGACCATTCGCAAAGGATTAATGCAGTAAAAGAATCGCTGGCATTGCTCGACAGTCTGATGCGTCCGCTCGGTGCGGTGCGGATCAGCGGACGAACTTTTATGGCAAAGAATACTAAAATCCGTTTGATGAGATGCGAAACGTGAGATGTCTGCATGTCATAAAATATAATTTGGTACCACTGCCTGCAAAGCAACATCTTTGTTTATCCAAATTTACTCGTACTTAGTACTTGTCTCTCATAGTACCACATGAAATAATATTTCTGTTCTTCTTTAGGAGTCCAGTGTACGCCCAACTTGTGCCACAAAACAGTGCAATGCTCCCAGCTTGCTTTACATTAAAGCTGTCGCAACCAACACCTTTATGTTCTGGGCTAGCAAAGCTCATTCATGCTACAACTGAGGTATGTTACTTTGTATTGCCTACTTATCTTTATAACAAGCTGGTAACAGCCACACCCCTTCTTTATCACGACACCTCCGCAGTTATAAGCAGGTGTGTCTGATCCATGGGTAAGGTCCCCGGAGTAGTCGCGGCTCATGTGTTTCTGCCGCGTCGCGAAGGGGGGGTGCAAGGTGTGGAGCACCACACCCTCAGTGAAGGGCCCAATATCGGGCAGCCGCGGTGAGTTCATGGATGAGTGAAAGCATCCCCACGTTCCGACTACAAGTGGTAGGGGCGGAAGCACCCTGAGGGTTATAGTGGTGTTAGAGTCCCACATCATCGTACTGTCTCCCCATGGCAGTACGATATGCGTGCGTATTTACCTGAGGTTAATAAAAAAAAAGATGTGTCTGATCCATTGACTTCCTTCTACCTAAAGGTAGCCTGCGAAAGACTGTAGACACATGGTGGATGCGGCAAGCTGAAGACAGGGCGCTATGGCGCTCATTAGGGGAGGCCTATGTACACCGGTGGACTAGTATAGGATGATGATGATGAAAGGTAGGCTTTAGGGCCATTTTACATACGGTTTTCTGGGCAATCTATCTGGGCCTGTAAAAAATACAGTTTAGATTCTAAATTCAACACAGAAAAGTTCATTTCAGCTTCTACTTTTCCGTCAGAGCAGCCTAAATGGCTAACGTCGGTCTTTCTGCGTTGAAATAGAGGGCATCTCTTTCTACACTATGCAAACTGAGCGAGACTTCAGACCCAGAAAGATTACAACACTATTAAAAATTAATCAAAATGAGCTTTATTTTCAGGTTGAAGTAGCAGCCGACTGGAGCAATGCTAAACCACTGTTAGGCTTAGTAACGCAACAGGCGTACAATAAGCTAATCCCAGGCAAAACTATCGAGTTGAATCTCAGCAAAGGACTTTTTGTGGTAAGTACCATTTATCATGCATACGAAGGTACAGTGGCATTCATTGTTAGTTAACCCCCTTGGCAGGTTCCAAGTCTCGTTATTCCATCAGTTTTGTTTTTATAGTTTTAAATTTGTTGTTTTATATAGGGTTATTGGTTTTTTTGAACTGCAGGTTCTGCCCATCATCACGAACACGTTTGTAAAGACGCCAGCCAGGTCGTAATTCTTAAATTCGGTATTGGTGGTAGGTACTCCCTCCATTCAATAATCGTTCTTCAGAGAGGCTTTATATGAAACTAAACTTAAAAACAGCTCTGCCTCGAATGAACAGTAAGTGTGGGAGTGGAAGATCGATCTTTAGTAAATAATTGGGTTCCCAACAAACGTCTTTTTTTTTCTCATTTTGATCAGAGGTGATTGAAGAATTAAGACTTGGCGTCTTCACGAGCGTGTTCCTGATCATGGACAGGACCTGCAGTTCACAGTGTCAGTGAATTACCAATATATATAAATACAATAAATATAATTCGACGACCGATGTGGCGCGGTGGGCGAAGGTCCGCCTGCGACGCAGAAGGTTGCGGGTTCGAGTCCCGCCTTGGGACAAATGTTTGTACGATCTACAAATATTTGTTCTAGGTGTTCTGGTCGTTTCTATGTATAATAAAAAATATCTATCTATGTAATGTATTATATTAAGTATATCAGTCATCTAGTACCCATAACACAAGCTCTGCTTAGCTTGGGGCTAGATGATGTTGTGTGGATTGTCCAGCATTATTTATTTATTTATTTAATAACCCTGTATAAAACGGCTTGCTATCTTCATTTTACCTGAAGATACTAGTTTCAAATAGTACTGTATTCATAGAAATTGACAAACTTAACAGAGGGGTAAGCTAATAATGAACACCACTGTACAAGACAAGTGCTTCCTTTCTTCATCAACAAATGTTCGACGTCATCAACTTCACTAACAGAGGGGTGAGCTAACAATGGACACCACTGTCCAAGTCCTTCCTTTATAAACCAACAAATGTTCGACGTCATCGTCTTCAGCCTATGCTAATTCACTGGCCATAGACCTTACCTAATATGTGCCGTAGCGCTCAATCTTCGCCTTTCGGTAATTTGCGACCCATCTATATTCATCCTAAAAAGTTCGTGTACCTACCCAGTTGCTAAAATCTGTTTTATATTTTACAGAATCTCCCCGACCAGATGCAATGCTACTTCGTGTGCGAAACGCGCGGCCTGACCGGCTGCAGCGTGACGTCGATTCCGTTCACACACCCGTCCCACGTGCCGCCGCTGCTCGCCTGTCTCCGCCAGCAGACTCTCTTCAACACGCTGCTCGCTAGCTGCGTGCGCACTCAGGCTAAACAAGGTTACCCACAGCATCAGAATTAAGTAACCCCCCTGCATAATACATGCAGGTTTAAATCCAAACCTGTAAATCGTAGGAGTTTTACAAGTAGAAAATAAATAATGTGTGCGATCTTTCACCAATCTACTGGTGATCCAAGGCCTTGCTGAAATCCTTCCACTGGCTACAATTCCGCCCGAGCGATCTTCCACCAATCTCTAAGGAAAATGAATTTCGTCTCACAAACGCTTTCATCAAAACAGTTAAATAGCAGAACGTGGTTTACAATCTCATTTTACAAGCATTTTAAAATCCCGCCACGATTTTAAGTTGGCAGAGGTCCCGTCCTGAATTTCTGAAGGAGGGCCCTTATCGAACAGTGGTCAGTTATCTATGGTTGTGCTCTCACATAGTCGCAAACTTAAATGTAAAGCGTAGAATCTAATCTTTTACCCGCTAACAATCTATTTCCTTTACAGTTGTAGAACTAGAAAGCACGCTAATGTTCGAAGTGAGCGCGCTTTCCTGGCAACACATCTCGATCTCCCTCGAACACCCGCTGGACGAAAGCATGGCCACAGTGGAGTTGGAGCTTTCCGACCCCGCGGCGCCTCGGGCCTCCGTCTACTCGCTGAACACTCCAGCAAGGGAACAGATAGACGAATACATCAGCCGGGTGCTGCAGAAAAGTCACTCTATTCCTATAACACTAAGGTGAATTATCCTTTGCTTTTGTTACTGAGCGCGTGTTCTGAGTGGCGGCGAATCGGGCAAGTGGGTAGCTGTCTTTAGTGCTTTCTTCGCCCGCACACTGAATAAGCTTTAATTTTGTAAGCAATCATAGTAATGATTATTATGAGGGTAGGGAACCGAAGAACTGACAACCGGTGGGTAAACATGTTCTTGCGTGGATAAAAAAGGAAAGAAATGTTCGAAATTCACAAAATCGTAGAACAAACGTTGACCCCCTCGATGTCCAGAATCACCTCCTTTCGGCTTAGTACACCCTGTCCGGGGTACCCTGTATAAGCTCCAAATTTCGTGCGCCACAAATTCCACATTCAGGACGCGCCCTTAGTCTGCTTCAAAAACTGCTGCCGCAAGATAATAAACTCTACGAGAAAACTCAAAAAGCTGGTCATTCCAGATCGCTGGTGAAGATATGGGAGCGTGAGGCATCCACGAAACAAATGAACGGAGGTTACTCGCCACTGGACGCAAATTTTAGCTGTGGCCTCGGGGGCATCGACCCCGGGGGCGAGCGGAACAACATCAAGCATGAGCCGGGCGCGCCGCGGTCTTTGTACCCTAATAGTGTCAACCATCCGCATCAAGGAGGTAACCTTTTTAACATTTGAGAGCTCAAAGTGCATCGAGGAATCAAAAAATTGGTTGTCTGTAAAGTCGGTTTACTGACGATAGTTGAACGTGACAACGCAGACGCATCGCTCACTCAAGTAGGAGAGAGACGGATGTCGAGCGCTCTCGCTTGCACTTCAAGCCTTACATGGAACGCCTCAGAGCGAGGTAACGCCGCATGACGTCATGTTTTTTCGTGCGTGCAGCCGGCTCTATCGAATTATAAGACGTTGTCACGTCAATAATATAGCAAAAATCGGCGCTTGAGTCCGTAGAAAGTCGCAAAGATTTTCGACTCCTACGTCACTTGACCTCGTGGTGTAGTTGGTTAGCACATTCCCGTACTGAGGGAAGATGCGGGTTCAAGTCCCGTCGATGTCGAAAATTTTTGCGATATTATTTGATTTCTTAGAAATCATAAATTAGCCAGAGTGCGAGGCTTACGCACTATAATAACAAAACCTTGGATAGGTCTTATCAAATTATTGGTACCTACCTATGTAGGGTACCTAAAAACTTGGAACTCTGCGCGTAAGTAACATAATTTTAGCAGTTTAATTGTTTACAAAGACTAGATATTTTATGACAACACATCTACCAGCCATTATGAATGGCTTGTGCATGAAATAACCAATCAGAATAGAATACCACTATGCACGCACAGGGACACTAATAGAAACACAATTGAATAAATACGTATAGATAATACAGACATTCCAACTGAATTAACAAGGACACGACCAGACGCGAATTTGCTCTAATGGCCTATGTATTAAATTAAACAGCTGATTTAAGCAAAATGATAGCCTAAAAAATTACTCCGATCCACTTCGGAAGGAGAAAAGGCGGAACAAATATAAAAAATATAGACATTATATTAATATAATATTTATGACAAAAATGTTTCACCATACTATGTTTACTATCACAGTCTTCAGTACTTAATTCATTGTCATAAGGCGCTAACCAAATCAGCACCGTTACCTATTTTATCTTAATATTATGTTAATAGAAAGGAATTTTCAAAAATCTATTTAGCTGACTGTGATCCCTATCATAAGCTTATTTTTAATGTCTCTGTAAAAGTTTTATTTTGTATAGTGTAGGCAGAGATGCCAAGTTGCTCTTTTTGGGCACGATGGTGAGCAAAACAACTTCGCATCTCTGCCTGCATAGTAATAAGATAAAATAGGTGGTGGCGCTGATTTAGAAAGAAAGAAAGAAAAACAATTTATTGGGTCACACATAAAAAATACATAAATAATAATAATAAAAAAATCCGTAAAAATATAAAAAAGTATTAATTCTATGTGGCACGCATTCGAAGCGGATGATTTCGTGCGTCCTAGTTTTGATTTGAATCGGGTTAACACCTTAATTCTACAACTGTCTATTCAGGTGCATACCTCTCAGAGCAACAGCACCATCTATCACTGATGTGCCAAGACGACATCAAAACCGAACCAGCGGAGCGCAAGTCCAAGAAACGTAAATCGGACAACGACCTTTGGCCCGGACAGAAGAAAGGAAAGCCCGGTGGTATTGCAGAGATGATGGACTCCGATAGCGATAGCGATTCTGACGCTTACGTAAACGATGATGATAACACGAATAATAGGTATTTTTATTATTATCACCTCACTTTAGCACTTATAAAATTAGAATAATAGAATAAAACAATTACAACTAGTATTTACACGTATCTATTTAATAAAAATCTAAGCCGTCACCAGAAGGCAGAGTGCCTAGAATGCTAATAATGAATTCTGGCAGCATTGCCACGTTGCATGGCAATGCTGATAATTCATTGACCGAACCATTCCGATCATCTGTGGACTCGAGGAGAAGCTTAAGAATATTCCCAGAATATTTATTATTTTTATTTTTAAAACTTCCTGTTTCTCAGTTTGTGAAATGAAAATATTTATTAGCTTCTCCCGCAGAAGTCGCACACCTTTTATCAGAATAAATATAGCTTTTGGCTTTTCACCATCCACCTCCTTGTCAAGATTCTTTAAAATCCGTGTAGCCGTTTATGAGTAAAAAATTGCAGGCAATTATATAGACGGATTTAGTTTCGCATGATTAATGTCATATCATCGTATGGATGAATTGCAGAACTGAACATTACACGGTCCTCAATTTTCTTTGAAAATGCTCAAAATTAGGAACAACATCGCCTCCACTTTAAAGTTAAGACAAGTCGCTAAACATAAATTACAATCAAATAATAGAGATAAATTAGAACTATAATAAAATCAATGCAGGTTGATGTAAAAATTTTTTTCATTTAATTTTAGTAACTCTACGAATGACGATGGGAGGGAATCCCTAGTGTCTCAGAACGAGTTTGTATCTGATCTCGAACTTTCTGGAATGGACGCGACGGACGCCAGGAATCAGGACAACAGGACCTCCTCGGATATGGACAATTCAAACGATGCTGATCTTGAAGACAATATGATGAGGTTAGTTGTTTTTCGGGTTATTTTACTATTTTTTTGATGGAACATTAGATCATACCGAATGAAAAGATTTACCATTTGGCATTCGTTCCACTCGGTATGATATTGGCCATTTGGCAAAGGCCGCCTTTGCCCAGCAGTGGGACGAATTAGGCTGACAAAAAAAAGGAACACGTAACATGATTCGCCTTATTAAAGTTCAGTATAGAACACAAGGTTGGCAAAATCTATTGAACGCTTCTCTTGATTTATTTTCACTTTCTTTTAAATTTTCATGGTACTGGTATGTACTGATATGTGTTACGGGAGAATAACGGGGATGGGATCTCCAATGTTCATGATATGTAAATTTAAAAGAATTGTTGATTTGCAACTATACCAAAAACATGCTATTTAATCAAAGTTAACAAGAACAGACTACTTTTGTACACTTTTTACACAAAGCGGTCTGTCTTAGCATAAGTTGGTTATAAAATCGTTGCCACCAATGCTGGTTCTCCACCAGTTCCGAACAGTTGCTTAGATCAATTGGTTCAAGTAAATAGCACTCCTGAAAATCTTTTAAACATATGTCACTTCTAGGTACTAAATTCACCATGAAGTGCGGCGGCGAGGTTCAAATAACTGAAAATAAGATTCTGCTTTAGAAGAAGAGGAATAGTGGAATTTCTGCTATGCTAGTATTCTTACTTATTTAGCTTTAACTCGGTAGTTAGTTTCGTTATCAAATTGGTTAGGTTTTTTACGTATTATTGTGATCCAGTTTTCCATACCAGTTAGTTCTACAAACATATTATCTTGGAGTTGATTAGTCGCTAAAAAAATTACAAATTGTATAGTTTAAGTTGGTCTAACACGTTTTTTTTTTTCGTTGCAGGTCTTCTTTTCAGAAGTCTGAGCACAAACGGCAAAAGCTCAAAAGCAAAGAGGCAGAAATACGAGCTAGGAGCGCCTCTTCGCTTCTACTCGACCTGACCGAAGGTAAACCTTACATGCCTTCTTCCGTCAGTATCACCCCCATTGGCTCTAGTCCAGGATCCACTCAATCAGGGTCCAGTATATCCTCAATGCTTGGATTAGACCGCCGACCTGGTATAGAAATTATACCTATAACAGCAGCAGCGCCCGCCGCGCTACCAAGCTCTATAACCATCACCCCCATAACGTCCTCACACATGAAAACCTTAGACGATAGAATGAAATCCGATAAAAAGTCCAGCAAATCCGGCGAGGAACGAAGCAAGGAGAAAAAGAAAAAGCGCCGCAGAGACGATCCGATGGGACCGCCTGAAAAAGTACCTCCCAAACAAGATCCATTGACGAAACCCGTGTCGGTCAGCATCAAACCAACCGATGGATCCCCTTTACGGTCCACGTCTCCCAATTCGCTGATAAGGAAATTTAGCCCGAGCCCGACACACGGTCGGTCCGTCTCCATCACCAAGTCTCCAAGCCCGAGCAGTGTGAAGGGAATGGGCAAGCCGTCTGGCACATCAAGCCACCACAGCAGCCCGCGACACTCGCCGGTACAGAACAGCCCGAAACACCTCCCAGGATACTCGAGTCCAAAAAACCCCAGCGTCTCTTCCCCGAAACATAGCTCTTCAGGATCGGGGAAGCCGAGCATGTCCGCACTGAAGTCAGCAACATCAGGATCCCCCTCCGGAAAATCCGGGACCACAGGGTACGATCTTACCAAGAAGATATCTAAAGACAGCTACAGTTCTAGCTCGACTACCTCCTCGAGAGACAAAGAGAAGAAACATTCCGGTCTGAACTTCTCCAGCTCCTCCGGTCGGAGTAGTCCGAAGCTAAAGAACCCAGGGAAGTTAAAACAGCTGGAGATAACTCCGGTGTCGTGCGATAGTCCCATGACCGAGCCTCTGATATCTCCGCCTAATGTGGAAGTTAACAAGACCAACGCACCGAGCGCTGCACGCAACAGAAAAGGCTCTCTTAGCGCCGTCATAGACAAACTTAAATCGGCCCAACACTGCGGCACCGAAATAGACATGAGCTCGAAATCCAGCAGCTCATCGAGCAGCAGCAAAAGCTTTTCGGACCCAAAAAATGTCAGCAGCAAAACGAGCGACAGCAAGAACCAGGAGTACATGGTGAAGCCGAGCTCGGACGGAATGAAAATTACGATCAATAAAACTAGAACGAAGGAATCCTCGAGTGCCAGTAGCGGTACCAGCAGTAGTAGCTCGAAGCTAAACTACAGCAGCTCGAGTTCGAACAAGCAGTCATCCCCGCAGCTGACGCCGCCCAGTCAAGGCTCGCCCAAAACACACACCGGGCTGAAACCGGGAGTCATCAGCGGTCCCGCTTCAAAGAAAACACAAGTAATGCAATCTTCAAAGTCTGGTAACGTAACACCGGGCTCTACACCACCGAAAGCTAACTTGAGCCCTTCTGAATCGTCCTCGAGTAATGCAAACATGACTAAAGTGCCTTCTTACAAATCGTCGAGCATGAGTAACAGCAGCGGTATCAATCTCACGAAGTCAGGGTCCAAATCCAGTTCTGGATCTCCCAAGAGCGGAAGCGGGGACATGTCCAAAATAATGCGAGACCGCGAACGAGAAAAGGCCCGATCGAAACAAATGAGTAACTCGGAAAAATCTATATTCTCAAAATCTGAACGACACTCGAGTCCTAGTTCAAGGGATGAAGTAGATGGTTACAAACCTAAAGACGCGTCAAATTTTCTCGTTGAAGGCCTAATCAAACCCCTAGACACGAGTAAATTTCAAATCCCAAAACTTAAGAACCAGAGCACTCCTGATAAAAACAGTCCATCGTCGCAATATGACGGCCGGTCCATGGTCAACGATTTCTCTCGGACGATGGATCCACAGAAGTATCCTTTTCCGCATTTCGATAATCGATCGGCCGATCCTTTGCAAAAGTCCGCTTATCCCCTAAACGTGCCAAAACCTTTGATGAACATGGGTGGTCTGAGCCCGAAGCTCCTGCCGGGAAAAGATCCAGATCGCCCTTTAGAGTTTGCTAAGATTGCGGATAGCATTTCCAAAGGCGAAAGTGCCCAACGAACAAAAGAAGAAGCTAAAGACTATTCGGGAACGTTCCCAGTTATGCCACTGGATTTCAAAACGGATGCCTCAAAAGGTTTCGCTGCGCCAAAAGGCAGCGAAGACAGAAAAGGAGCGGATTCCTGTATGAAACCACCAGCGAGTGGGACGGTCGCGCGCAGTGGCGCCACCACGCCGCAGGAAGCGGCAGAAATGTTGCTGGATTTCTCATCGTCGTCAGGGAGTAAAGTGTCGGGCCTCGTGGCCGTCCGCCCCGTTTACCCGAACTCGCCTGCTCTAGCGCTGCAGTTGGCCAAAAGCCCCGCTCCGTCCCCTCTGGTGGTGCCCTCCCCTCACTCGAACTCTCCCGGGATCACGGATGATGAGCTGATGGACGAAGCACTAGTGGGTCCGGGCAAATGAGTGCGCGTTCCCCCGCGGCGCTCGGTGCGCCTCGCGAGCATTCGCGAACAGTGAGCATCGCGGACGTTACACTGACTGAATTGTGTTATTTATCTATTTATTCGGCGTTCATTGCGCGCGTTCCCAGGAACTAAGAAATCCAAATGAAAGACCACTGATGTTGTTTAGAATCTAAGTTGTGATTATGTTATTAATCGGATTTATTGGACGTTAGTTTTGTAAAGAGCGATATAATTATTGTTTTTGTCTGATTCTGTCCTCATAAAATCAATCATCTGTTATACTTTATACCGTAACCATTGTTACAAGTGTTACAACTCGACCGACTGCCATGAGTGTAATACGGTACAACATTTAACTTTATTGTTTAAGTACGTACATACGAGTATACTCCACTTAGTTTAAACATTTTACATACCATGTAAATAGATAGATTATGTAAAATATGATATTTACCATTATCGAATCATATAGCATTTATGTATCCTAACTAAAGGTTTATAGAATTAAATGTGTAAATCAAAACAACATATTTTTCTTTATATTTGGTACCTATTTATATTAAATAATTATACTAAAGGCAAGACTACAAATTAATAATATCTTAGAGAGCTAGGGCGATAGAACGCGTAGTAACTATAAGGATATAAATGTACCATTTGGTGTCTCCTATAGGGGTTTCTTCTAAAGTGTCTGCGAATGGCGAACCTTCTCCTAGGCTTTTGCTTCTTCCTAAAAACTAGAGGCGTGGGAACAAAACCAGCAGCGGTTTCCATGATTTCGTGCTCAACTTTTTGCATGTCATCTTGGAAATAATCTTTGTCAATCACCATGTTGTCTTCGTCGGACTCTATTGATTCCGGGTCGTTTTCAAGAAACCCTGGCAATTGTGGGATTCCTTCCATGAAACCTGGGAACTGTGAGTGGTCGTCTACTAAGCCAGGTAACCGAGGTATGCCCGAAATCTGTGGTATGTCTCCAAAAAGACTTGGGAGTTCGGTGCTTTCAGTAACAAACCCTGGGATTTGTGGAACACTTCCAAAGTCCCCTGTTATTTGCACGCCTTCAACAAAACCAGGTAATTGCGCGCTCGGTGGACTATCTTCTATAGCTCCTGGCAGGTAGGTTTCTTCTATATTAAATTCTCTCAATGGAGGGCTGTCTAATAACGTTGGGACGCCTGCAAAGCCTCCGTGAGGTTGAAAGTCATTATCAATAGGTTCCTCAACATTTTCTTCAATAATTATTTCGACTTTCTCATCGCCAGGTTTGCTGAGGTCTAGATTTTCAAACGATTCATCTTTCTTTACTTGATGCTTGTAATTTTCATCCAAGGTCTTAGAGCTATCATCTGTGTGTTCTTGTGCTTCAATTATAATTTCCAATTTAGCTTCGTCCTTGTCGCTGACAGTATTCGGCGATTGAAGGTTTTCAATCAGTAGTGTATCTTTCTTTTGTTCCTGTTCGCCTTTGTTAGTCGTGTTTATAACCTCGTCGTGTTTTGTTTTTGAGTCACTGCTTTCAGCTTGAGGAGAATACTTGTGTTCACTTTGTATTGTTTGTTTTGAAACTGGATTCGCAATCACACCGATGAATCCCAATGCAAACACCGAAACGATGAGTGTCTTCATTTTTTCTGCAACAAATCAACTGTTAGATGGTGAACTTATGAATGCCAAGGACGGTATGGGCTTTTGTTAGTCGTTTTCCTTTAAATATGACGAAAGTTCTGGGTCAAATAACCGTACCGGCAGGCTCTAATTAATAAACTAAACAAAACAGTCGTCCGTAGTTTTAGAAAGTGCACTTAGGAATTCTCGAAATTAAGTTTTGAAAAAGTCAGTAGCAGCACGATGCTCTGGAGATGCACTCTTAGGTTGTTGAAAGATTATGAAGCTAATCAAAATTGAGTAAGAAGTAAGCAATCTGGATTGAGTAGCCTTCTACATAGGCACTTGGCCCTGCGAAGAACCTACCAAAATATTTACCAAGTGTCTGACGATCCTAATCTATTTAAGAATAACGTAGGTATGTGTAAAAAATGTGTCCAACAAATTAATCTTCTCACATAAGTCAGTGAACAAACAAATATAAAGAGTGCTAATCAAACATTGTAAAAAGTCCAACGAAGTTCAAACAAAAAATTTAAAAAACCACCTTTTTATCGGACTCAATATTTGTCTTTGTAAAGGCATAAAAAATGACGATGGGCTATTTGAACAGACGAATTGAATTCAAGGTAGGTTTAGGTAGGTACTCACATAATGTGGGCAAGGGACTCCGTAAGGCCGCCTCCAGCCTCCTTGGTAGCCTCCGTAATACTGGTTTCTCCTTTGTCCTTGAACAACTTGGTACGGACCTGGCCCTACTTGGTTCCTTCTTTCAGCCCTGGCTCTTTCCCTTTTCTCTTTTAACTTCTTCATGGCAAATCTTGGTAGGAAAGGATTCTGAGATTCTGCCGTTTCCATCATTTCATCGCCACCTGTTTCAGCGACACCATTCGACTCTTCTAAAGGCTTCGCTCGAATGATCGCAATGAAAACTAGGAGTAAGATAGCGCCAAGTAACTTTAAAGAAGCCATAGTTTTATTTTCAGTAAATCAAACTTTAAAACTACTTTTAAATTTGGAAAACAATAGAAACTGTCATGAACTTCCTTTGCTGACTCTTCGGAAGTTTATCCCGGTTTATCCATCGCACCTCTCGTGTCTCAGTTTTATAGGAAGGTATAGCATGACACATGGCACACATCGGTGCATTGTTTACCATAAAGTGTTATTTTAGGAAATATAACGGGTCATACGATCTCTTCCAATTAACACCATCCTTCGGTCGTATGTATAGTCGGGTTCTAATAATGAGGCTGCGTTATGTAGGTCTGCAAACTATGACCTGCTCTCCTGCTCTACATTTGTTGCAGATTATTTGTATGTAATATAATAGCTGACACAGGTGGTTCGCAGAAAAAATTAAACACACCGATGACTAATACAGTGACAACTTTGAAGGGAAGGAGACAACGAGCGATAGGCGTTGAAGATGGAAGAAATGCCACTGACGATTCGACCTGATTTTGACAATAAATCAAGAGGAAAGGAAAGGTGACGAGACAACTTGAAAGAGTCTGGTAATTATTTTGCTTTCTTTTGTTTTATTGTTATGGTAATAACGGGTTTCACTCGTCAACAAAACGTGGTTGATTAAACATCTGTGTTTAATCAACCACGTTTAGTGTAAAAACACACAATAGGTGTTTGGATGGTTATTAAATGTGCATAAATTGATTTTCTTTACCACCCTCATTGAAACATTTGCATAAGTAAAACGGAGTAAAGTCCTACATACTGTTTGCCCTTGCAATTGCATGCATATAAACTGAAACATAAATACTTTTATTTTCCCTTTGTTGTATGAAAAATTATAAATACAGAGTACAAATAATAAGTTCCTACCCACTGATAGCAAAATACACCTACGATCGTTGTTTAGCCATACAATGGAACATGATTCCTTGTTTAGACTATAAATCTGACCCCGGTTCGACATCCAATCACATACGTATGTTACCTACCTACTACGCCCTTTAATGAATCATTTCCATTAATAAAACTGTAATCTGCCACCATAATGTTAGACCAAGAGCTAACTCTACCTAATACTACAGCCTACCTATATGCATACAGTCGTTGATGAAGGCGTTTTGTCAATCGTGCGGGGGGCAAGAGACGGGTCGGGGGTTGGGACTCTCCCGAGTTACTAAGACGGTGATGTATGCAACTCGGGACCCTTGCCCCCGCACGATTGCCCTGTCAAAACCACGTCAAAATGCCTTCGTCGAACGACTGTATGCATATAGGTAGGCTGTGCTAATACTGTAGTTGATTAAACTAATAAATTAATAAAAATTAAATAGTACTGGACAATTCACACAGTATCATCTAGGCCCAAACTACCTACGCAAAGCTTGTGTTATGAAAACTGAGTGGTACCCATACTTCCATATTAATATTCTAAATTCGAAAGTCGTTATGTCTGTCTGTCTGTAACTTTTTTGGGGCTTAACGGCTGAACGGATCTAATTTGGCAGGGAGGTATACGGTATCTCGGGGACGGCTACTTTTTACTCCGGAAGAGCGCGAGCGATGATAAGATTTTATTATACATAGAAAACACCTGGAACAAATATCTGTAGATGTTACAAACATTTGTCACGAGGCGGGAATCGAACCCGTCGCCCACTGTGCCACAGAGTTCGTCAACATAGAACAATATAGAGCACATAAAATACAAATAACGGGTAATTAGATATGTAGAGCTAGTATTTTTTATGAATTCCACGTTTGATGCTGGTTCGAGGACGATATTAGCGATTTCTATAATCTATACTAATATATCTAGACTAGAGAATAACATACAAATGTTACCACTGGTTCTTAACCTAAAGGACCAGATTGTCTTCTAAGAACTCGACTAATTACCCGTTTATAGTAACAAATATTGAAGAATAGATCCAGGAATCAGGTACGACGTCGTCATACAATAAAGTCATAGGATCCTAGAAAGAAGAAAGTCGTGGTAAAAAGTGAGAAAATCAATTGATGTTTTTATTTTACAAAATAGGGTCCCTGATAAATTTGATTACCAAGGCAATAAAATTTATCGGCCACCCCGTCATTTTCTATACAAAACCAAAATAACCATCAAAATTAACTTAGACTTTCAATTGACGGAGAAATCGGAGAATATACCTACATAAAATAGAACATTCATACAGTAGCAAACCAACAAAGAACCTCCTTTTTCGAAATCGGTGAAAAATAACTACATTAAAGTAGGCACTAATAATGTGGTGCGTGTTTTTTATTGAATCCAGCACTCAATTGCTGCTCAAATATACAAGGAAAACTGAATTTAACAGGAAATTTCATCAAACAAATGTACCTACACACTAAAACAAGACTTAAGCACATACACACATTTATGGCATTGACCATACGTTTGTTTAGTAAGACGACCCAAACAGATAAAACTTCATAAAGAAATAAAAGATAACTCAAGGTGGTATTCACCTGAAATATAATTGAACGGAGTGAGCGAAGCGAACGAAGTTCTCAGTGACAGCTTGGGTGATTTGGCTGTATGGTAAAATAGTCACTTCGAGCATAACTGGCCAACCGTTGATCCGATTTGCGTGAAATTTGATAGGTCGATAGATGAGACATGTGAAATATTCGGGTAACTTAGTGGGGCCAAATCCGTCGAGGGGTTTTTGAAACAAGGGGGTCCAAAGGGGGTTACCCCCTCATTCAATCATTCAATTAATTCAAGTTTGGTCTCATATGAACGGTATTTCAAAATGGTTTTAATTTTTTTTCTATCGTGAATTTTTCAGCATTTTAAAGACCTCTCATTTGGTAGAGATTCTATTACATCGGAGCTCTTCTAAAATAAATGCACCGAATACGCACTGAAGTATCCGTGATCTCATATTATGTTTTGTTTTGAAATAAGAATTCTACTACAATTTTGCTAACCTTTTTGACCGTTTCAGAATAAAAAAAACTCCAGCCAATTTTGACAGTTTTAACATCAATTTTCTGAAAATCTGTCATTGGTTTTGTATGGACAAACGGCGATTTTTAATTTTTGAATCGGTTATTATTTAGATTACCAAAAAAAGGGTTAATTGTGTATGTTTAGGACACCATACCCCCCCCCCCCCCCTTGCAAAAAAATATATGATAAGCCAGAAAATAAACCCCTCACGCAATATCTCCCAATCCAAAGGAGAAAGACCCATCGTGTGGGGTGTCTACGAGATCAGCAGAAGGAGCTCTATAACTTGGCTCCAAGGGAATTTCAAACCGTCATAACTCCGGAACCACGCAAGACAGACCCCCGTTGTCGGGTCTTTAAAAATCAGGAGAATGAGCTCTACCATGGATCAATAACTCCCCCCCGCTCCTCTTCGAAAAACCCCTCACGACGTTATTTTTAGGGGCTAACTACTAGTTATCCAAGTGTCTAAATAATCATAATAAGTAGTTTATTAACATAATCATGATATACGAAAACATGTCAAACGGCTAAATTTTGTAAATGTAGCCGCGGCAGGTATTTTATTCTATTCATTGACATTCATGTTCGGATTCTAAAAATAAAGTCATTCAGACCGAAGGTGTCTGTGAAATAATTCAAAATGTTGAACAAATCCATTACAACTGAACAAAATCGATGGTCATCATCATCAATCTATATTAGTTCACTGCAGGACATAGCCTCCTCCAATGGATGGTCATAAAAATCTAATTGGTAAAGCTAATTGGTTGTCACTCGAACTACCAAAAGTAAAATAAACCAGTGATCGCAGTAAAGGTTATGATTTTCAGTTAGCCTCGCGATGCTGGTCGCCTAGACAGGTAATCTGAACCCGGCCAATTATGTGTGATATTATTGTATACATATATGTATTATATAAACACAATAACAAAAAAGTAAACAAGAAAAGTGCCTCCGTGTCAGTAGTACAAATGACACACCTTTGTATCTCTAGTACTAGTGACCTTATGCTACATTGGTAGTACAACTGAACATTCATTAAAAACAGTAGAACAACTTGCACTGAAATTTACAATAAGTTCAATAACAATATTTTTAATAACCTAATGAAAAAGTGTTAAATAAAAAATAAACTATTCCTACCATGAATTTCAAAACAGGCATTAAGTTGATATCAGATACCAGGATATGAGAAACAATGGAGAGGTATTTCGCTGTAGATTCACAAAGAGTCAAGATCACTGGTCGTGAAAACTTCTTCGTGGTTTAGTTTATGCATTCCTGGTACTTGAACTTCTACACGCTACCTTTTTACGTGAATCTACAATGAAATGTTTCTGCTATCCTGGTACCTGATATCTGGGACTTTATGCCTGTTTCAAAATTCATGGCAGGAATAGTTTCTGTTTTATTTTGACCCTATCTTATTAATAAAAATATTGTGATTGAACTTACGCCTCCTTGTCAGTAGTACTACTAAGATGTACAACTGGTAGTACGAATGTATACTAGAAATACAAATGTGTGTCATTTGTACTACCAGTTGAACTTAAGTTTTAATTAGAATTCAAAAAGTGGAGTGAATTTACTTGTATTTTTTTAGTACACACATCAACATTGTCTATGGATATTCCATTTTGAAATGATTTGCTTACAAACTATTTGCTTTTTAGAAAAAGTTTATTTATGGAATTAAACCTCTTTTTTTTCCCTTTTCAAAATTTGGAAAAATTTGAAAATAGAACGCAAAAAACAAAAGATAGAACGGGGACACCGATTTAAATTAAACAACGTTAATTTTGCTTAAGATAAATTTACTTTTATTTAATTACTAGACGATCGCCTCGCGGTTTCACCCGCGTAGTTCCCGTTCCCGTGGGAATTCCGGGATAAAATATAGCCTATGTCACTCCCTGAAAAGTAAGCTTCCTAACGGTGAAAGAATTTTTCAAATCGGTCCAGTAGTTTCGGAGCCTATTCAATTCATACAAACAAACAAACAAACAAAAAATCAAACCTTTCCTCTTTATAATATTAGTATAGATCAATAAGTGCTATCTAAGTAATTTTTAATTTTAACGGATCTTGTGATATTCGTAATGTCATGGAACGTCGACATTTAAGCAGAGAATAAAATAATAAGAGTGATAGGCATGGTACAAGGCGGTACCTACTATCCAACGCGTGGTTGCCAATATCCTAAACACCAATCAAAACGTAATTTCTCGATTGTGGTCACGTTATCGTGTTACTGGGAATGTAAGAGAGTGCCACACTGGAAAAAAACGAGTAACCACCCCTAGACAGGATCGTTTTCTCCAAAATTCCGCCAGGAGGGAACCCAATCTCACAGCAAAGCAGCTAGTGCAAAGGCCATCAGCTGTCGGTCAGCGACCAAACCGTCAGAAGAAGGCTACATGAAGTCGATCTTCATTTTCGTAGGCCACTTCGTGTGCCAGCTCTACGACGAGGCAATCGCGGAAGGCGACTTTTTTGGGCTCAAAAAAAATTGGTTGTCTGTAAAGTCGGTTTACTGACGATAGTTGAACGTGACAACGTCTTAAGAAAATACTGATGGAATGGTAGCATTTGATACTCGATCAAAACATGTAAATGTAATGTACTATAGTATAGCAGCTGTCCACGCAGACGCATCGCTCACTCAAGTAGGAGAGAGACGGATGTCGAGCGCTCTAGCTTGCACTTCAAGCCTTACATGGAACGCCTCAGAGCGAGGTAACGCCGCATGACGTCATGTTTTTTCGTGCGTGCAGCCGGCTCTATCGAATTATAAGACGTTGTCACGTCAAAAACATTTGTTATGGAACAATGGCCAATGGAAAAATGTTCAGTATTCGTGAAATAGAAACCTATAAACACTGGCTGTAAAGTGTGTGCCATACATTTAGGTATAACGGAAGTATAGCTGTAATGAATAAGAATATTCGTCAAAAAATCTAGCAGAAATACAATAATAAGAATTAGTTACTTGATAAACCTACTTACAGTTATGCAATTGACAATAAATTGCATCGCTATCGTGACCAACTGCAACAAAACGTGCGTACATTACATACCAAAGAAAAATGCGTGAGTCCTGTCTATTTGTATTGCAAAACGGTTGTTGGCAGAGTAAACAAACAAATGAGTTCACTGTTATAATAGTATTAAACCACTATTAGGAAAAATTCTAAGAATTTAATTGTACTAAAGTCATTTCCTCAACCTCAACCTACAGCAGCCTGAATTGGTCTACTACTGGTCGCAGGCCTCCCCCTGATAAGCGCCTATCCCCCCATGAGATAAAAGCCATTGTTCTGCAGGGGGCGCTGCTGCCCGCTCCCGGTGGATATCCCTTGGTCGCCTCTTACGACACCCGGGGTGTCGGGGTGGGGTGGTGCAAATTCTAAGCCGGCACCACACAGCTAAAATCATTTACAACGAGATATTTACCATGATTGGAGTTTTGAGCTTTCCAATATTTCGGCACAGTTTCTACACCATGATCACGGAATAAGTAATAATTCATAGTAAACTCAAATCATGGTAAATATCTCGTTTCAAATTGCTTGAGTGTTATTAACCGCGATGGATTTAAAAGTTTTTATTTATTTGTAAATAAATGCATCGCCGCCCCGCTGCTCCGTGGCTGTTGGAGCAGCGGCGGTATAAGAATCGAGCCCTTCAACCGGATGTCGTCAGTAATAGCCGACTAAGGGAACCTACTAGAGGAAGCAGCTATCTTTATCGAGTAACGAAAATGGCCGTGAAATTGGTGAATTTGAACCACCTATGTGCATTATCGAGGTCGTATAGTTCGAATTTTCAAATAGAAAATTCGAACGATGTACATATAATGGCTGGCGTGCTTGGTTATTAATCACTTCTATTAGCTACTATGTCTTAAACAGTTACGAGGCAGAAGGTCTATGATTTATCTCTCTCCTAATTGCCCTGTCTAATAACAAGAGTCCGATTACGGTACCAATTTATCTCGATTGATTTGCACGCAACGCAACATATCAATTTCAAGTATAATTACTTATTATTGAGTCCTTACAGGATTTTCTGGGCCTAAGGTTTTGTTTGTCTAATTTAAGCACAAAACAGAGAGGTCTATGCCCAGCAGTGGGTAGACAAGGGCTCATAATTTGATTACCAGAAACAAACTCGCTGTGCCCATAACTAGGCTACACAAAATTAATGTATCTTTAAAGGGCAATTTATGCGTTTTTTCCACTAAACTCCTAGTGAGTTTCAAAAATTATCAGAAAATAAATTCAAACAAATTGACAAATCTCTGCTGTGCAAGGTTTAATAAAAAATATCAGATTATCTAGTTCTAGAGGATAGAAAAGCTTGGGACGGGTTTTGCTCCAACTCGAAAAATAACAACTAACAGGCTTAAGATTTCTTCGTCGCTTCTTTACTTTAGTCCACATAACATACCAAAGCGACAGAAATTAAAAGTATCACATTATTTCCGTGTCTTATAATTTGCCCTTTTCGAAGTGTACATTTATTGTATTTATGGAAATAAATAATTTTTGATTCTGATGATGATGAAGCAGAAAACTTTACTCAGAGAAAATACAAAACTTAGTGGCACAACTACTAAACCCCATAATATATAATACTAGACGATCGCCTCGCGGTTTCACACGCGTAGTTCCCGTTCCCGTGGGAATTCCTGGATAAAATATAGCCTATGTCACTTCCTGAAAAGTAAGCTTCCTAACGGTGAAAGAATTTTTCAAATCGGTCGAGTAGTTTCGGAGCCTATTCAATACAAACAAATAAACAAATAATCAAATCTTTCCTCCTTATAATAATAGTATAGATATTACGGGCGGGAAAGCTTGCTCAGTTATAGTTCTATGCTTGAGTGTTGTTTAAGCCATAGAAAAGCGATACTCAAGCATAGACCGCTGACTAAGCAAGCTTAAAGTCACGTAAAAGTAGAAATGTGAAACTATGAACTGTTAGAGAACCGACGACAGCGCGGCCGCATATCGCAATATTTACAATAATTCTATACCTATCAAGTAGGTATTGACTTTCTGTAAAGTTATCACAATGATTTCATCACAGGGCGAAATACCTACTACATTCTACATATTGAGTCATTTAATCCAGTAATGCAGATGAAGAAATTATTACCTTCCACAGTACATACCCGTTAATTAAATAATAATTTAAGCCGGTTCAGCTTTGTTTTTTGGGTGGTGACATTGCAAGGTTTAAGGTGCAAGGGTAATTATTGTAGATGTAGAAAACCCTACTCTACCGAAGCCACCATACCTTTAAACATGGAAAAATAAAGTACGCTTTTCCTACATTGCATTGAAAAATAAATAAATAATCTGCGTGACTGTGACAGTAGATTAACTCAACCTATCATTCGATTGTTGAATCATTCAACTCTATATTATCGGTTGTGTTGTGATTGCGTCCGATAACGATTAGCTATCTATTAAACAGATGCAAACTGTGCGCAGGTTTGTTGATTGCTCAAGGTCGCTGGTGTCCCACCCTCGTGACGTCATACATACCATTATAGAAGATAGTAGTTGTACCTAAAGACTAGAGTTATCGCGACTCGCGAGACGCTTTTACAAAAAAAACGAGACGCTTGTACGTCCGTTCGGACTTGCGAAAAATGCAAGCAGTGGTGACATTGTCAATGTCATATTATTAGAGCGGATTAAAGTCGCGGATAGGTATGTTCGCCGGCTTGTCGAAACTGGCAGTCGCTCGGCGCTTTGCCTGCTAGACGCTACTCGGCCCCAGTAGCTGTCGCACCCACGCGTTATTGATCGCGTTAACAACCTCACCACGTTTCAGACTTTCAGTCCTTCAGTTTATTACTAAACAAACCGGCCAGCTGGTGCTACGGACTCTCAAAACTACTAGTTTTAGTGAAAAGCTGATCTCTCGTTATAGGTTAATAGTTTTATGGAATAGAATATTAGAGCAAAATGAAGGACAAAAAGACCGGGTAAGTTTTTTTATAGCTTTGGTTAAGTTAGAAATTTGTTAGCACCATAAAATATTCTTACACGTGTTCTAGGCTAAGTTAGTAAAACAAGTTTATTTATCGGGTATTTATATAGCGTATCGGAAATAGAAACAAAAGGTATAAATAATCTTTAATATTATGTTAACAGACCGCGAAAATTTAAAATGTTTATAAGGAATTGATAAGTATTTAATTTGTTCAACGTGTTGCATTTTTTTTTATCGTGTGAAATATTGTGAAGCTATGTATGTTAAATGTGCAATAAAAATTATGCCCTGAAAACCTGATAAAGTGGAGGTATAGGGTGCAATTTATCAAATTGTTACAACATATTCTTTTAAAAATAACGTGATGTATTCTGAGAAGACGGAGCGTTTACAGTTAGTCGGCGCTATCTGCAAAGCTTTATTTCTATGGAGGGAAAATTCAATTTAGTTTGCATACAAGGCCAGGGCAACGCTCAAAATTCATGCTTTCTCTATCTCGAGGTGTCCACGTTAAATTTAGCTGATACACGTACCAATCTATACTAATATTATAAAGAGGAAAGATTTGATTGTTTGTTTGTATTGAATAGGCTCCGAAACTACTGGAACGATTTGAAAAATTCTTTCACCGTTAGGAAGCTTACTTTTCAGGGAGTGACATAGGCCATATTTTATCCTGGAATTCCCACAGGAACGGGAACTACGCGGGTGAAACCGTGAGGCGATCGTCTAGTATTTTTTTTTTTTTGTAAACTAAAGTAAACGTAGGTACGAATATAACCGTCATTATAGTTATTCGTAACAACTGAAAACATTCAATTAATATTTCCCTAGTAGGTTATAGCCAACATTATCCATGAGGGCTACGTTTTATCTATATCGGCAAAGGGGGAAGTCAGGCTGGAGCTGGTAGGTATATAATTTATGTTAGTTTCCATGGGAGATCATGAAATCACGCTCAACACGGCCATCTGCGGTCAACAGCATTATATTCATTTCAAAAAAAAGGTAAATCATCAAACACTTTTTTAACCGACTTCCGAAAAGGAGATTCTATGTTGGGCTGTATGTATGTTGTTTTGTTTTTATGTTCATCGATTATTCCGTCCATTATGGACCGACTTTGATGGTTCTTTCGCTATTGTAAATAGAATGATCCAGAGATGGTCCCATAAAAATGATTCCCGGGGGAATAGTACCTATTGCTTTTTCAAAACAACCAAATTATAAACTTAACAAAACAAAATTAAAAAATTTTCAAACCCACCGACGACGTTTATTGGCTGAACCGATTTTCTCTCTCTCCAGATCGTACAAACATTTCTCTCGAGGCTCGAATCGAACCCACAACCTCCTGCGTCGCAGGCAGACCTTCGCCACAGAGGTCGTCACACAAATACACATTCTTTAAAAGTTTCAACTATCTAGCTCTTACGGTTCATGAGATAGAGCTCTCTGACAGACGGACAGACAGCGGAGGCTTAGTAATAGGGTTTCGTTTGCACCCTCCTAATACGAAACCCTAAAAACACTCGATAAAAACCTTTACCTGTCTACACCAAAAAGTCTCAAATATTTTGGTGTGTATCGATTATTTATATATGAGCGCTTATCAGAACCAATATCCATAAATCATGAGGATTGATGACCTCAGTGGCGCCGCGAGCGAAGGTCTACCTGCTACGCAAGGAGTTGCGGGTTCGATTCCCGCCTCAGGACCAATGTTTGTACGATCTGCAGTTTTGTTCCGGGTATTTTCTTTGCGTAGGAACTTACATAATAAAATACATTTATCTATGTAATTTTTAAGTATAAGTTTAGGGCTAGATGATGCTGTCTAGTCTTATTTATTTATTAGCTCAATCAAAGTAGGTAGAACTCATTAATCTCCCGCAGAGATAATTATTTAAAGGTACGTTATCATTATCATCCCAACATTTTTATTGCCATTTGCAGGTTAACTTTTAGCTGTTAAGGCTGAGCGCAGACTTGAGTCACGACAGTTTTAAGACAGACTTGCCTCACATAGACAAGTCTGTCTTAAAACGAAAACAAAACTGTTTTGTCTACGACACGTCGCACACCTAAAACGAAACTGTTTTGTCTATTACGACATCGCGCACCGTCTGCGTCCAGTGTGACCATTTGTGGCAGATTTCTGCCATTTTGGCAGATTTGGCTATGGAATTTTCAGTTTGGCATATTACGTTGACGAAATAGGAGTGTGGCAGATTTTGACAGATTTGGGAACAAAAACTTTGTGACCTTCTTATATAATTATTTTGGAGATTATACGTATACAATAAAATTAAATTTTATAGTAAGACCAAAAAATTATGGATATTAAATTTTGTTGGAAATAATTTTACCGACACCTGGCAACTCCTAGTCCGAGGTAGTCCTTATGGGGAATTCCCTTATAATGTTTGTTAATACTTCTACGCCATATAATCATCAACTGTAAATTCTCTACGTTAAGGTCCAAATTCTTATTTACTAGGTACCTTAAAGTTCTAATAAGTACATCACACTAATATTATAAATCATCGATGTAAAAGGGAAGATGAGGCACTAGCTTCTCGAAACCGGCAGGCTCAAATGAAGTCCAATTGTGTGCTCCCACCGCAGTCATAGTAGGACCGGCGGCGCGGGCGGACGTGATTCGCGTGCTTGCTACGACGTACTTTTGTGATTAAAAGACTACAGCAATGCCTTCGTGTTCGTTCACAAGGTGTACAAATAGCTCTAAAACAAAAAACAAAGCCCAAGGCATCACTTTTCACTCGTAAGTACACCAAAGAATTTATTTTTTTGATTAATTTACTGCCTTTTTTCGCCATTTGCAGAGAGGGATAGAAATATACGAAACATTAGTGTGTAAACAGAGATAGCAATAGCCTTATTGCGAGTCGAGTCGTTCTTCAACTCGTACCATCAATTTTGTCCCAACTGGTGTAAGTTGACAAATCGTAAAAATGATAGGTAGGGTAGGTGAACCCGTTCGCCGACCAGCCCCTCTTGTCGGCCATTGCGGTGTAGGCACTTATTAAATTTATTTTATTAGAAGTGTCGATTACAATTTCCAAACGAAATCAAGTTCAACGCCTATTCAAATAGTTACACTCTTATCTAGTAACCTGGTTAAGCGCGTAAACACACCCTGTAATTTAAAAAAAAAGTTAAATTTTGCAGTTGCGACGGAACTGTCAGCTTGTCGGATTTTTAACAAAAAAAATAGTGGCGCGTGTTTCAGTGGAAGACAAGTATGTCAAGTTTTATCGATGTACCCATTGTCATGTGTTGTTTTTCCACTATGGAAATACTTATTTTACGTATTAAGATACGAATATTTATGTTTTTGTATTGAATTACTTAAAAATTGGGGTGGCCGGATAATGGGACTTGAAACTCGCATAAAATTTACATGTCGGCCGGGGGGGCCGAAAGAGAGTACGAATGGACTCAGAATACTGTGGTCTTATTCTGTTACTTATCAGGATGTTATTAGAGTATATTTGCATCGTGTTGACTAATGTCGACCGAAGGAATCTAAATTTCCTTTTTCGGCCCTCATTTTACTGTTATTCATACGAAATTTTGTCATCGGTTTATGTGCGGCCGAAAATGGCATCATGCTTAGAATTGTGGTTTCGTTTTCGGCCAGATTTAATTTGTTCGTATAAATGAGGTGGCCGGACGTTAAAAATAGTTTTCCTTTTCGGCCAATTCGCATTAGATAAGATATATTTGGTAAAAATTTGACACTTTTGTAATGGAGAAGAATAAAATTAACTTCGAAAAAAGTTATATTGAGGACCTGGCTAAGAAGTGAGATGGGTCTTTAATTTTTGAAGAAGGTGTTATCGTATCGTCCTTAAATAATAGAACAACTAAGCTTCCGAAGCATGCCTTTGAAATTTTCCAGCAATGAGGGACGGAATTTAAGGGGATCTGTACCTCCTGTACAACGAGCAAGGTAAGCAGAGCTTGTATCATGGACAGGTACTGGTAACTGGCAGTAAGTCGGTATAGTGGCGTTTCAGGGTGGCTCTAGAATCACGATCGTCACGTTGAGTTAAGGACAAGGAGCATTGGCAGCATATAAACGGTCATAGAAGTATTTTGTCTCAGCATTGATCTCGGTTCTCCCATATTGCGTTTTCAGATTCGTCAGGTTCCTAACCAAGCTGCTGAGTGAATACTTTGGACCCTCGGTTTCGCTCTATTGCCTTTTTTAAAGCGTGTGTTGGATGGAGCTCCGAAGGCGTCGTACCATCTTCGCATTCCGCTTTTTAAGGTCTGACCTCTGACGAAGTCGCTTGGGTGGTTTCTCGTCATTTTGTCATTGGCCCAAGAGTCTCTTCCGAGTGCCAGTGCACACACAGTGCTTTTGGCAGCTATTAATACCTTCGTTTCTCAGCGTTTTGACCAGATTGTGTAGGGTCTTGTGAGTTCGTCAGCGTCTTCGGTCTTTCAAGGCAAAAACCTATCTTGAAACAGCTTCTGGAAATTCTCGCTGCCCACCATTATTTGGATTCGATAAGGTCAAAGTTTGGACATTATCGTACGGTTTTGTTCAAGCTTCAGATTGATATTTAGAGCATCGAATCAGTCAGTGACCAGATCTGGTACTGAACCTGTTGATAACTACGACATCTCTGAATTCATGCCGAATAAAATTGAGACATCAAGTCTGCTTCGACCATAGGCTCCGATAAAATTTACGAAAGCCTCGGCATCCCACGGATTCAGGGTCGCGAGTCATGACTGCAAAGGAAGCAAATTCGGCATCCCGCGTATTCAGGGTCACGAGTCATGACTCCAAAGGAAGCAAATTCTGACTATTTCTGTCAATACCTGCATATTGTGCCCTGAGACGGTTACGAACGCTTTGTGAGACATACGCAGCGGACCATGGACTCAGGTATAATGTAAAAAAGAGTGAATTTCTTCTATTCAAAGCAGCTACGAAGAGCTACTTTGTACCTCCGGTTTCACTTTACGGTACTCCTCTCAGTTGGGTAAAAAATTTAAATACCTGGGTCACTGAGGATATATCAGACAATGTGGATGTTGAAAGGAAGCGTAGGGCGTTGTCGGTGAGGTGTAATATCGTAGTTGGCAGATTCGTACGTTGCACAACGCCAGTTAAATGACACTCTTTAAGGCGTCTTGTACTTCTTTCTACACGTGCAGCCTGTGGGCCAGATATACTCAAAAAGCCTACAATGCCTTACGCGTCCAATACAATAACGGCTTCAGGAGTTGCGGCTGGAGTAGGGGCTGCTGTGGTACTGTAGCGCATCAGGGATGTTCGCAGACGCGCACGTTGATGGGTTCCACGCAATCATGCGCAAGCGGGTCTCATCCCTGGTAGGCCACATAAGCTGCAGCTCCAATAGCCTGCCGGTCGCCGTGGCGCAGGACCTCCGCTCCAGTATCATGAGCGACTAGATGATGATGCTGAAACCGGTATCATCGCTGGTGGCTCAATGATCTGTCTAGGCCGTCGGCGACAGTGCTAGACTTTATTTTATTTGATTTGATTGTGTGTTGTCGCAAGTAGCGACCCGCACCCATTGTGTGCGACGTTCCGTGCGTGATAATGTCGTTAAGGGTGGCATGGTGAGATATCCGACCGGCGGCCCTAGTACACAATAATCCGTGATGACTATGCTATTTAACAGCAGTACCGCACTGGCATTGATGAGACGCGCAACATTTTGCATCCAACCAAACACATATTGCGATAAGGAATGTTGCAGGATCTTATAATGTGCCATTATTATATGGAGAAAGCTCTTGCTATCAATATCCTGACTCCTATTTGGACCGGCCAGGAGACGGGCACGATCTGCAGAAATGGATCACGTTTGTAACAGATGATTCCGTGCGATCTGCAGAGCTGGAGCACGTTTGTAAAATCAAATCAAGTTAATAATGATAAATAAAATTCATGTTTGAGTGTTGATCATGTTGATTATACAATATAATATCTCTGTGACATTTTTTCTGATGAAAAAACACGAAAACTATGCCAGTATTTTAGAATTATGTTCCATAAAAACCCTTAAAATTAGCGGCCGAAATTGGGTTCAGGTCCGGTCGAATACTGAATTTTGTGGCCGAAAAGTGAAGTTTTACTCATTTTCGACTATTTCTTTTTTTATAAAATAACTATGAAGCTTAACTATAAAAATCCTCTAATATTTAAAACTCAAATATCTAGACTACCGACTAATATCACTTTGAACTATGCTGACAAAGTGCCAATATTTTTTCTGAGGCCTCAAAGTTGGAACTTCGCTAAATGGTCGATAACTAGTGCAACGACCCTATTATTTTCAATCTGCAACTCGCATCACTCTTTGTTTCTATTGAATTTATACGTCGAGTACAATCACAAACTCTATGTGGAACCTCTATCATTTGTATTCATTTCACATTATTTTATGTACAAAACACAAAATAAATATACCTCTTGCCTATTATTTTACTAACTTTTTTTGGTTGACTGTACTAAAAATAAAATTACTAACGAAGCGTATAACATTTTTACGATTCGTCCGCTCATACCAGTTGGGACAAGATTGATGGTGTGAGTTAAAGGAACGACTCTACTATTGTACCTACCGTAACTCGGGGAAATCCCGAATTTGTTTTATTAATTTTATTATACCTAGTGGGGTCGTACCAGAGATTAATATAGTTGTCTCTGTCTCACTTCGGTCTTAGGTACATCTTGCCATCTTAGTTGTTCTTTATATTGCACAGGACTGGAAATGTAACTGTGAGCGTATGTGTTTGCGTGTAGTTGTAACACAGGCCAGTTGTTGAGTAAGCGCTGGGAGAACGTAACTCATCTTCCCTTTTTATATCGATGTTATAAATGCGAAAGTTTGGATGGATGGATGGTTTGTTACCTCTTCACGCCAAAACTACTGAACGGATCGAGCTGAAATTTTGTATACAGCTAATTATAATCCTGGAATCAAACATTGGCTACTTTTTGTCCCATAAATCGGTTCCCATGGGATAGAAATCACCTTTTAACGTTTTCATAGAAAAAACACGTGCGAAGCCGCGGGCGGCAGCTAGTAATATTATAACTTCAATAATTTCACTTAATATTATTTCAATAATTTTACTTGCCATTTGTACGATTTAAATCGTACAAATGGCAGCCCTGGGGGTACGTCACTAGACTGTTTTGTCACGGTAATATTATCCAACAGTATTTGGACTCGGCCGTATCTTTGAAATAAATGCCTACAGCCGCGCGGTAGGTAAACATGCGATAGGGCTGCCCGCCTCCACCATTTTAATTACATTTGCCTACTTTGTGTTTCCATTTAGTTTTGTGATTGTAAATATAGGAAGGTACTTTTTTTATTATAAACAAATAAAATACTTTGTGAATTGAATGGGAAGTGTTCAATAAAAATGCGTGTTGTTTTTTGATTGGTAGATTTAATTAAAAAACCTGTTTATGTTTGAATAACAAATCGGTCTTATAAATTTGCGACCGAAAAATATTTGCGCCTCGACTGAGACGTACCTACAAAATGCTTTATTATTAAATTTTAGGAGATTTTTTTGGAGAAAAAGGAATATCTTTTACTTGGTTATAGATACCTGCAGCTACTTTATTAAATATTTACCTGAACTTATTTTTAGAGAAAAAATCGCGCGGTTATTGTTAAAAAAACATCACACCATCCGTTCGTCACTGCGGCACAGCCGCGACTGTCTGCATGCTGAGCAGTGTGACCATTGAGAAAATACAGAACCTGCCATACGCTTACTGAAAATCTGCCAAAATCTGCCCAACACTCCAAGAAAAATGCCATAAAATATGCCACATACTTTTTAAGTGATTCTTTGATTGGAAAACAAAAAAAATACTTATTAATATACTCAGGTGACTTATTAAACAACATAAAAACACAAATACATAAAATTTAAATTAAACAGTAAGTATGTATTTGCTTATAACTTCATTCAGTATTTGCTTATAACTTCATTCAATTTTTTGGTCTCAAGTGAATGTGGACATTCACTTCAAATTCTTCGTTCTTTTCGTCGTATTTTGATTCCAAGTCCATCTGTTTGGTCATTTCCTATATGCCTTCTTTTGTGGTTATAATGGCAGAACTTACTAGAACTTACTACTTATCTAGAAAAATACTATGAAAATATTCGTTCTTTGATGTAAAAATGCGATTCGGTTTAATTTCATTTCAGAAAGGTATTTTGAAAAAAGCTTGTGGCAGGAACCTAAATAAATACTATTCAAATACAAATAATAGCAAACCATGGTGAAAATGTTCTTAAATTACAAATAATTTTGGTACTACGTTTGTATGGGAAATTAATTCTCCGCCGCGCCGGACCCTTAACGTAGATAATTTACAGTTGATGATTACATGGCGTACAAATATCAACAAACATTATAAGGGAATTCGCCTTAAGGACTACCTCGGACTAGGAGTTGCCAGGTGTCGGTAAAATTATTTCCAACAAAATTTAATATACGTAATTTTTTGCTCTTACGTACTATAAAATTTATTTTTTTTGTATAAGTACGTATAATCTCCAAAATATATAAGAAGGTACAAATATAAATACAATATACACAATTCATTTATTTACCTTTACAAAAAGCTTATACAGTTTACTGGTGGTCCCCGCACTAGGTTCAGAACCTGTATCGCGGGAGGCCGAATTACAAATAGAATTACTTATATAAATTGACTGTATAAACAGGGCAGCAGGTCACAAAGTTTTTGTTCCCAAATCTGTCAAAATCTGCCACATTTCTATTTCGTCAACGTAATATGCCAAACTGAAAATTCCATAGCCAAATCTGCCAAAATGGCAGAAATCTGCCACAAATGGTCACACTGATGCTGAGCGCATGCCGAGATCGAGGCGCGTAGGTATAGCTCGCGTTTCGCCCGTTTGTATGAAGTCGGATTACTTATAGGATAATATTACCTTGGTTTTGTCTTTGATGTGCGCGCCCGCATACATACAAAAGGGAAGCCGACAATCGTTAGTCAGACTTGTCGCCGTGCAGTTCTTTTAGGTATTAGACAATTTTGTCTATGAGACGTTTTGTTCGAAGTGTGCGCATCTTCATAAATTTTGTGAAGCAATAGTCTGTCTTAAAACTGTCGTGACTCAAGTCTGCGCTCAGCCTAAGACAAATCATGAGGAAGTAATAGGAATCAAATTCGAATATGACACTATTGAACTTTGAAATAAGAATACCTATGATACCTACCTGTAATAGGAATCAAATTCATTAATGACGCTGTTGAACTCTGAAATAAGAATACCTATGCTACATACCCACCTGTAATAGGAATCAAATTCATAAATTACGCTGTTGAACTTTGAAATAAGAATATGTTACGTACCATACATCCGCTGAATGCCCAAGCGCAAGTCGCCAAATTGAACAGAGAACGGGGTCAACTTTCTGCTAAGTAAAAACGGCGTTGCGCAACCTGTCTAAATAATAAATTATGCGAATGACGTCTCTGAAATCTGGAGTCTAATAAAATGCGACCGGTGACCATATAAAAGCGTTCCTAAACAGTTACTGTACTATATGATGTTCTTTTCAACATCGAATGCCTCCGTAGCTATACGATTTTCGATCGATGTTATGAAAAAGCTAATAACTGAAAAATAATGTTAAGCTTTTTAAGGGTTCCGTACCTCTAAAGGAAAAAAGGAACCCTATAGGATCACTATGTTGTCCGTCTGTCTGTCTGTCTGTCAACCCTCTTTTCTCAGGAACGCGTGGAGGCATCAAGTTGAAATTAACATCAATACTCAAGTCCATAACTTCTTGAAGCCGTGTATAAATAAAACTTCTACATAAGTCAACGCAATCAAAAGTTACTGTCATTTATGTCCGAATATTTTGAAATATCCAAGGGAATCACATGCACACAAAACCTATAGGGCACCTCCCGTAGACCTAGAATCATGAAATTTAGAGAAGGCAAGAAGCAAGGTCTTATAGCACAAGTAAAGAGAAAAATCCGAAAATTGTAAATTTGTTGCCACTAAAAAATTTACTTTTGATTCTCCTCATGGACCAAAACCTATAGAGTACTTCCCATTAACCTAGAATAAAAACATTTGGCAAGAAGCAGGGTCTTGCACAAATAAAGGAAAACATCCGAAAACAGTAAACTTGTAGGTTATTCGTGATTCTCGCCATAGACCAAAACCTATAAAGTACGAACTGCACGTTGACCTAGAACTATGATATTTGGCAAGAAACAAGGTCTTACAATTATACGGAACCCTTAGTGCGCGAGTTCGACTTGCACTTGACGTTTTATTTTGTTTTAGTCATTCTCTTTTGAAAAAAAAACGCATAGATTTTTTGTCTTTTGTCTTTCTAGGACCTCTATATGGGTAGTTCTACGGCTTAACAACAAGCAGAGGCAAAAAAAACAGGGTTATTGATTTATCGATAAAATATACCCTGTTCCACCCCCAAAGTCTCCGACACCGGTGACCAGACACCCTGTATATGATTTAACAAACTAGGCATTTTTCTGAACTTCTGAATTTGTTTTCGTAGAGTCAATGGGAATTGACTCTATCATAACCACCAGCCCTATTATGATCTTCAGTTACGAGTATTAGTGTTATCACGTTAAATGCCAGCCAGATGATATTTAATTTCTTTTTGTGTTACTCTATTGCTTTTCTTGTGTTTGTGTATCTAATAAACTAAATTAAATTAAATAAATTCTAATCATACGTTTCGTTTCCGACGGGACCGGGGACTTCATCGAGGAATCAATTAACATCTAAAGTTATACCAACATAATAACGAGAAATGATAAAGTAATTGCGAAGGAGTCAGGGTCTGCACTGATAATAGTGTAACTAAGTTAGCTGCAAGTCAGTTGCCCCTGAGCGTCTTGCGAGGGACGTATTTTCTCTTCCTGTGTTGAGTTCCCAGTTAAGCAGCTATGCCGATTTGTTGCGGTTACTCGTTTTCCTATAGAACCTATTTGAAGGTTGTGAAAGTGCAAAGGTAGGTTTCATAAAAGTTTTTCAAAGATCGAATCAATACCGAATGATCATGCGATCAATGCTTCACAGAGCAAAAATATGTAGAGCAACAGTTTTTTAACCCCCGACGCAAAAAGTTTGACGTGTCTGTCTGTGTATCTGTGTATCTGTCTGTGGTATCGTAGCTCCCAAACGGATGAAGCGATATTCGTTTAGTTTTTTTTGTGTCATAGATAATTTTATCCCGAGTGTTCTTAGCCATGTTTCATGAATCTGTTCAGCCAATAAACGTCGGCGGCTTTATTAAAATTTTAATTTTGTCTTCTTTTTAATATTAGTACCCTCTGGTCTCCCCTTGACAAATTATTTCAGTGTGTTAAATCATTTTTCACAGATGCGAAGGCTATCGAAATAGATAGTTGTGATGCGATCAGAAAATGACCAGCATCATTTATTTATTTATTAAATTTTATTTGTTTTTCTCACTGTGCTGATTTGGCCAAACTTGCACATCAGTCTTACCTAGTCTCATTCACAATTAATCAAATCGTTTATACGCAAGTGGTTGTGGTCATTATCAGCTATTTGTGCAATACATAAACATAAAATAAGTGATTGATTCTTTAGATATCTAGCAGGCCTACGGTCAATGGTTATTTTATTAATTTCATACAAAAGCCCGTTGTTAGGTACAACCACAGAAATATAATCGAGAAGTACAACAATATGTCCCCTATTCCGTCTATCGATGTCCCAGATTTTAATTGCTTGCCGTTTGTATGGAATCGTTGTTGAGTGGTTGTTGGCATGTTATTAAGAATTTATGTGTTTACAATTCTAGGTATAAGTATACATATTATGCGAATCGCATCATCATCATCAATGGCCTTACCATCCACAATGAATGGTTTATCGCATCATAACCTATGTACCTATAAATAAATAAATAATGCTGGACAATTCACACAGCATTATCTAGCCCCAAGCTAAGCCAGTGCTTGTGTTAAGGGTACTAGATAACTGATATACTTAATACAATACACCACATAGATAGATAATTTTATTATACATAGAAAAGATCCAGAACGCCCTGGACAAATGTCTGCAGATCGTACAAACATTTATCCCGAGGCGGGAATCGAACCCGCAACCTCCTGCGTCGCAGGCAGACCTTCGCCCGCTGCGCCGCAGAGTTCGTCAAACCTATAAAAAGATGCAACATGTTTATTTGTCCACTTAGCATTTAGTTGTTTTGAGTACATGAGGTAGGTATTTGGGTATCACCGCGGATGAATGGGCATTTTTGTTGGTTATCAGTTGTTCGAATTATCAATAGATAAATAATCTTACGAAACTCAAACAAGATCAAAGAGCAAAATGTAACGATTACTTACCTACACAGAATTATCTCATTTCCGAAAATAATCTGAAAGCTATGACTCTATTTCAAACTATTTTCCGTTTATTTTAGGATTTGGCTACGCTTTTGCCCAGGTCATCGTGCTCGGCAAATGTAAAAACGTACGCAGTGACATGACCGGGTGACATGACGTGACCAAAGGTTAATATTTATAGATAGAGCAAACATAAGAACGCTAAATAAACAGAAACTTAAAATAACGCGCATTAGAAATGAAACAATTCAGTCGCAGAGTTTATCAACAAAATTTGGTTTAACTTTCAACATAGACATTGTTACCATCGATTTACAGACTTTCTGACAACACCGGAGAAAGAAACAAGACACTCCTAAGTATGTAGGTATTAACTACTTTAAGCCCCGGCTGCACGAGGATTTCAAATGTCTAATCCGTACATCCATACTAGACAGATAGAGTTACCATCGAATTTTTATAAATTTAGTAATATTAGGATAAAACAATATTTAGTAGGTAACAATTCCGCGCAAAACCCTTTCTGATAAGATCCAACAAAATTCAATTCGTGTGTACCGCCGCCCTCCCACAAATTGATCAGAGAAGGTAAACAACAGACTTACGTAATATAAAATTGCCTAAGTAAATTACCTTCCTACCTTTAAGTACGAAAACAACTTAATTTGTAAAAGAAACCACACCAATTACAAAATGAAAAAACTCATCAAAAATAAGTCGTCGACTAGTTTCGTCTCTCCACGAGACATCAAGACGCTTTAACAATACTCGACTTTGACACTGAGACCGTCAAGCAACAACGACAGAGTCCTGCCAGTGATGTTGCCTCTCTGAGCTGCCTGCGTAAAGTCACTTTACGTAAAGTGACTTTATACTACACCTGCTCGGAAAGTTGCCTATTCCTTTTCCATTTATAGAATAGAAAGTATGTCTTTGCAGGCCTATAGGAAACCGGGAGGAAAAACTCTATGGAATTTCATTTCTCACGTGTTTTAGCGGGAGGAAAAAGTGTATGGAAATCCATTTCTAACGTATTTTTTTTTTAATTTCCTAAAAGATCGGCCGGTAGCTATGGTTATTTTCGTTCGGTCAAACGACAAAAAGTTTTTACTCCAAGTCCATTAGGCCTCCTCCGATTTGCGAACAATGTTTTGAAAAAAGAACCCAAAGGCTGGCGCGGTCAATGACCAACATCATTGGGCGCGATTTCAATTAATAATTAATTCTGCTTTTTATTTTCCTCGAAGGTGTAGTATAAAGCACTATTTATCACTCGGCAGAAAGTGCGATTCCTACCTCGTGTGTTTTAAGGTTTAAATTCCTACCGAGTGTGTCCAAAACGACACACTCGGTAGGAATTGATCACTTTCTCGCCTTGGTGTAAAATGCACTATTATGCAGGGTTCAGCAGCGCCCAAGTGAACCAATATAGGCTGTTTAGGTTGAGGTGTGCAAGTATGGGCGTGTGTGATGATATGATGTGAAGATTATTGTATTCCAACAGCGATGGCGCCCACGAAGCTATGCTGGACAGCGGGCACAAGCCGCAGATCGCCTCCAAAGAGGAGAAGAAGGCGGATGAATACGAAGCCCTGCAGAGCTTCCTTCGCAGCATCAGCTCCACTGCTACCCTCCCACCGTACGTCAAAGGAGAGACCTACTCTTCCACTAGAGGCGTTTTTAACCAGGTGAGTTTTCCCTTTTTTTTCACTTGTTTCTGCGTGAAATTTGGCTTCGCACGCGCTGTTTCTATGGAAACGCTCAAAGGTATTTCTATCTCCTAGGAACTGATTTATGGGATAAAAAGTAGCCTATGTTTTTTCGATGTAAGCTAAATTTCAGCCCGATCCGTTCAATAATTTTTACGCGAAGAATTAACAAACATCCATCCATCCAAACTTTGGCAATTATAATATTTATGAGTTTTCGCTAGAATCAGAAGGTATAATAATACCCCCAAAAATACCAAATTTTCAACCAAGTGTGTTTTATTTTTGTTGTAAAAATTTTCCGTTTTTTAGTTTTACTGTTTGTTGAGTTTACTTTTGGTAGAATCAGTAAAAACACCTACAAAACTAGCGATAAGACGAGTACTGATTTACACGCTTTTCTATGCTGATTCGTTTCGACAATGTTTCTTGGATATTTGTAGTTTGATTTTTAATTATTCACGACTATACCGAAAGCCGCCGCCGTTTCTCGCATGTCATTATTAAATAAAACTTTAAGTGCGAGTTCGACTCGCGCACTAAGGGTTCCGTATAATTGTTAGACCTTGCTTCTTGCCAAATTTCATGATTCTAGGTCTACGGGCAGTACCCTATAGGTTTTGGTCCATGGCGAGATACAAAAGTATTTTTTAGTGAATAAACTCAAACTTTACGATTTCCGGATTTTTTCCTTTACTTGTGCTATAAAACCTTGCTTCTTGCCAAATTTCATGATTTTAAGTCTATGGGAATACCCTAGGTTGTGATGTGCCATTCCCTTGGAAATTTCAAAATATTCGGATATAAGCGGCTGTAACTTTGATTGCCTTGACCTAGAATTTTATTTATATGACGGCTCCAGGTGGTTACGGACTTGAGTATGAGATGTCAATTTTAACTCGATACCACGCGTTCCTGAGAAAAGTGGGTTGACAGACGGACTAACAGACAAACAGACGGACAACAAAGTGATCATAAGAGTTCCTTTTTTCCTTTTGAAGTACGGAACCCTAAAAATCACTATGGAAGGTTTTAAATACCGTCGTAAACGGTCAAAAGGTCTCCTTAGGCTACCTAAGTACCTACCGGTGTAGGAAGTACATTTCCGAAACAAGATTCCTGAAGTAGGTAAAATAACTCTTTTGCTTGGACTACACCGCCGGAATTTGTTAAATAAAACTGTATTTTGACCTACACTCCATTGTCTGAGGATCATTCTCATCAATATTCCATTTTTATTTCGTTAAATACATAAACCAAAGTTCAAAACGAAGGCGTTTTGGACTTTGGCTCTACGACTGCCCGATCAGTACTGACAAGATGGACCTTGACACCACCTACTTCTCTCAATATAGCGATGTAAAAATATAAAAATGTCAGTTGCAATAAAATATTAGATCTCATGGTCTGGCATTTAAGAGGTGACAAAGCACAATGTAAATGTTATAGCTATAAGGCAGCAGGACTTGTTATTATTGCAACATCTGGTAATGACCCCAATACTAGTCTTAAAGCAAAAATAATTTGCATAATTATGCTCAGATATTCAAAACTTTAGATTTTTAGGCAGGAGAATATCCAAAAACGCAAAATAATCTCGGCTACGCCGCCGACCGACGGCGACCCGGTAATTACTAATTAGGTATACAATTTCTTTTTATACATTACCAATACAGATTAAACTAAATATGGTACCAAATCCGAGAGGTTTGTCTTCGTACTCACATTCGTCATGACGTATGAATCTGTACATTTTGTTACGCTTTACCATTCGGTTCCATACTACGCCCAAGGTTATGGATTTACCTAAAATATTCATAAAGTAGCAAAGAGTTCGACTGCGTTTCAATGTGAATCGGCTCTACAATTCACGTTGACGACGAAAGATTTACGAGAAATTTCAGCCGAGTGACTTTTAAAATCTATTTCCATCTGAGATCAAGCAGCCTACATTCCGTAGGAATTTCCATACCAACATGGTTGATAACCAGTAGTACAGTATCTACAATATCACGGAATAGACGATCCATTAACTGTCCGTGATAATAACTGTTGAAACTTTTGACCGTCCGTTTACGGCCTTGGCTATGGCCATGGTCGTAAAAATTTTGGAGATTTAAAGATCATTTTACCGCCTTTTGTAAAGCAGGATCATTATCATCATCATCAGTTATCTGCCCACATCTGGGCGGTAGGCCTCCTTCAATTTGTGCCATTCACTACGGAGTTGAGCTGATCGCATCCAGATTTTTTTTGGATTTTTTGAACTAAGAATTAATAAAGAATTAATATAGAATATTATTCTAGACAAAAATTTCAGATATTATGTGTCCTACCATGACTTCCCTAGATTGGTTAATTTGTTTTAGGTAGGGAATCAATTTTAATTACATATTTTTATAGGAATACTCTTCCTAGTGATTGATAGCCTAATTTGAGTAAGCGCCCAATTCGAATATGTAGATACGTTTACCTACTAGACTATTTTATGTTTAATTCATGATAAATGCCGACTAAAAGAGCACCTTAAATCAGTGATGATCTGGTGATATAGACTTATCATCACTAGGTTGGATACCAAGAGTAGCCACATAAAAGTAGCTCTCGCCTGAAAAGTAGCGAAAGCGTAGCAAACATATTTACATTTCTAAAAAGATTATCAACGAAGTGTACACTAAAACATGGTTTCGTTATTTCTAACAAAATTAGAAATATAAGTGCCACCTCAATTACAGGTACAAATTTTAATCAAAATTCATTTACTTACAACAATAGGTAAGTATACTGTTTAATACTAACTAGCAAGAAATCCATTAAATACCAGCAGCAACCTATGTGTAATAAAATAATTTAATAAAGAACAAGGTTTTATAAAGTAGGAACGCGAATCGACTATATGAGAAATTTTATGTTTTCAAAATAGGCGAATAGCGGCATGAATTTTGAATACCGGTGTTTTGAGAAATAGTAGACAGATCAATTGTTTTGTATCGGTATAATATATTTAACTAGCTTGTGCCGGCGGCATCGCACGCGTTTTTAGGAATAAAAAGTAGCCTAGGTATATCTCATTGCAGGTGTGCAAATATTTCGGTTCGATCCATTCAATCGTGTTGGCGTTGTCTTCTTTATTTCACAAAGGCTCAATTACCTGTATAATATTATTAGGATTCATACTTTCAAATTCGACTTGCGAGCAAGTTAATGTCACTAACCATTATAAAATAACACTTTTCCCATACCTTAGTGGCAACCCAAGCGAATGTGGCCTTGCCTCTGTCACCTGATGAGCAAAATGAAACAGAACCTAACCTACCTAGCACGCAAGTTGATCCCAATTAAATAGATTGCCACACACACGTGTAGAAGACTTTCGAAGAACTTGTTCGACTCCACAACAACGATGACACCACAGGCACGGTAATCCACAGAGTAGAGTTTCGTGGAACATTCCTTGCCTTCTTTTATGGAATATTTATTTCCTTCAGGGCAACTGTTTTAAGGCCTCATTAGTATTTTTATGTTTACGAAGCTTAAGTTAATAGGTATGCTAATTTGATTTTTTCTTAGTGAGACGATAAATTTGAAAACACATTAGTGGTTTTTTATCAATTCTTAATGTTTTTTACGAAGTCAGCAACTTTTGATTCCTGTTATGTTATGAATGACACAAACTTTGAAATGACTTGGAACTTGGAATACCTACACGACTTATAAAGTTATGTAGCTATTTCTGATTTATCTGTAGACAAAAAGATGATTGAACAAGTGGTTGCACAATAATAAACGCAAAATACTTCAAATAAACAAAAACAGGTGGTTACTACGAACATACCTACTGGCATTTATGTGACGCTCTGCGAAATTGCAGAAACACAAGTCTCTCATTTTGCTCAATTTTGTAACATTAGCAATGGGTAGCTAATATGATACTAAAGTGGTTTTATGATTGACATAAGTATATTTAAGTAGGGTATAGTCATGGTTGATATAAATACATAACTGGTTTGCCAAATTACGATTATACATAGGTACCTATAAAATGATAGCTCCTTGTAAGGCCTGTATTGTTATTTTATCAGCTAAATACTTTAGCCAACAGAAGCGTAATTTGCATTTTACTTACAATTTAAAATGAAAATCATAAATCAATAATCAATATTCTGGTAGGTACCTATTTGTATCTTTACCCAACAGTGGGTGCAAACGGGCGATAATTATAATGATTTTCACAAAAAAAAAGTACGTACGTACCTACCAGTTTATGGATCTGTACTGTACTATACCACAGATTAGGCACGTACCTAATTTTATGCCTGCCGAGCGGAAATTAAAAGGACACTTTTTATAACAACCGGATCGTAAATATAGTAAAACCCATAGATCTAAGTAAAATCTGTAGATATGGTACGTTCTCCCAGCGCTAACTCAACAAATGGCCTGTGTTACAACTACACGCAAACACTCGCTCACAGTTACATTTCCAATCTTGTGCAATAATTATAATGACACGAGAGCATTACTGTAGTATTCTTTTAGACAATAAATAACACTAAAGTACGTCGTCGTAGCAAGCACGCGTAACACGAACGCCGGCCGGTCCGACTATGGCTGCGGTGGGTGGACCGAATTGCACCTAATTTGAGCCTTCCACTTTCGAGAAGCCCCTCATCTCCCCTTTTTTACTAAGATTGATGGTAAAACCCACAAAAACTGGTTGATATAATCACACTCAACTCAACCTATCGTTAAACCATGGTTAACTAACTGTGACCAATTTCGGTCATGCAAAACTAACTGTTCGATTCAGTCAACATTGGCCGATAAATCTTACAAACCTCCTATTCTCATGTTCGATAGCAATAAAATCTTGGCATGGGCAAGCATAATAATAAGGTAGCTAACGGCTATTCATGTGATGCTGTTCTGTTTATTTTATGTTGATAATGTTACTAGTGTGTACTAGTATCCCTTGTACAGTCAGTAATTTTGATTTATTTATTTATTAAACGTTCGAGTTATACTTGTATCTTGTTCTCGAAATAAGTATCGTGAAAATAAGAATTATTTGTAACTTGTAGTAGCATCTACTGACCACCGTTCTCATGCACTACTACATCTTATTTTCAGGATACTTATTTCTTGGAATGAAATGCTTCGTATAATTAAGATTTAACTTCAATTGGTAAGTTCGTTTAATAATCAAGTATAGCATACAACAGGTTGCTTAAACCTAAGATGCTATACTTTATACATACTTAACACTAAAGATACAATAGAAAATACAACATGAACGAGGTTAAAATAACACGAAACAGTTTGGGTACCTACTTAAAAGGGTTCCTGAGTTAAAAACTTAACTATAACACATTCAATTGTCTTAGCGTTAAGTTCTTTATTCACAAAGAAAACTTCAATCAACTAATAGAAATAAATTACAACTGATATTTACAATTGAAACAATTGAGCTAACTACAAACTGTTGCAAACAATCTACAGGTAGCTCAACTGATCCATATCAATACCAGTCGGAAGCGTCCCCAAGACGCTGGTTGCATTGTCCCGCTGTATGGCAATGCTGATGCGCTGCGCCAAATACTCACCAGCTCTCGGGTCACGCGTCGCTTCGACCAGACGCTCATATAATTTTTTATGTTAGTGTTATGAATGGATAGTTCACGAACGAAGCATCTTCATACGATTAAATATTTTAAGATGCTTCTCATATCGATTCAGTAAGTAAAAAGGGGACGTTTTACTTACTGGCATGGCGCACAAACTAAAGGTATGCTAGGCCTATGGCATTGAGAAGGCGTATTATAAGGTCGAGGATTTTCTCGACAAAAATTGTAATGTGACATCAAATTATTATTATTATTACCTGTAGACTGTTTGCAACAGTCAGCAGTTATCTCAATGGTTTCAATTGTAAATACTAGTATAATTTTCTTTGTGAATAAAGGAATTATTCTTATTTAATTAACTTTTGTATTTTTTTTTACTCTGTAATTAATAGAATGTATTTTTTATATTAGGATCATTGACAATTAATTACACAGACAATACTAGCTGCGCCTAATTAATCATCATTTTAGTATGTACATTTTTTATTTTATCTGTTATTATTATTAAGTACCAATTTTAATTACATTTGACATGTAAATATAATTTTACCAATAAAATGACTAGACTAGATCTGGCACTGCGTTGTGGATCTTTGGCGACACTAGAGATCGCCAGTTCCCTCGATGCAGCAATGGTTCCTGTAGTTCCTTGCACCAGAGATCGGAGATCGGTTTCGAAACCCTTATGGTCTCGCTTTGTCTGTCCTTTTTTCCTCTTTAATATCTCAGCAACTACTGCAGCTATTAACTTGAATTTTAAAATAATAATACATTTCGTGCGCCTGTACAGATATGAAGAAAAACAAATGAAAAGCAAGTAGCCTATGTCCGACTCCGGGATACTGTTTACCTCCCTGCTAAATTTCATTAAGATTCGTTCAGACGTTTAGGCGTGTAAAGGTAACAGACAGACAGACTGACAGAGTTACTTTCGAATTTATAACATGCGTATTCCACACGGTCTGTCATCATATCATTAATTCTAAATAAATAATATCATTGTACTTATAATTTCAGCGTTCTCAGGAGCACAAATCACAAACACACACACACATAACACACACGAATGGTGTCTCCTGTTGCCCGGACTCTTAAGAGACCGGTGTTCTCAGGAGCACCATTCACAAACACACAAACAAACACACAACACACACGCACACACTCATGGGGTTTCCTGTTGCCCAGACTCTTACGAGACGGGTGTCCTCAGGAGACCCATCACATAATGTACAAAAACACTTTTGATTTAACCTTAACTTATTTAAACGTTAGCTTGATATTGTCTTCTATAAGAACCCATGAAAGGTGGTCCCCAAGATACAGGTTTATCCTAGTTTGGGGATCAATATATCACACTAATATTATAAATGCGAAAGTTTGGATGGATAGATGTATGGATGTTTGTTACCTCTTCACGCCAAAACTACTGAACGGATCAGACTGAAATTTTGCATACAGTTAAGTCTAACCCTGGAATAAAACATTTTTTAAAACATACTTTTTATCCCATAAATCAGTTCCCCTGGGATAGAAATCACCTTTAAACGTTTCCATAGAAACAACGCGTGCGAAGCCGCGGGCAGCAGCTAGTATGTAATAATTTTAAGTCTTAAATCTTTTTCAATAAACGTTATTATTAAAAAAATAGCTGCTAAGACTCTTAGCGTCAAAGTAAAGAGAGCGAGTGCTAAGAGAATGGCAATCAGCGTTTTAAACTAACACTTTCATGGCCCAAGACGCAGATGATCTCTCCCAGCCCCGTGTAGCGGCGGCGCGCCCCTGCAGGGCCGCGATCACGGTGTGGTAAGTGTTACCTATTGGCATTACGGCTCAAGCGTTAGCAGTTGAAACGTTAGTGTGCGCGTTCACAGGCCGGCATCGGACAATCCACCGACAAGTGCGTCCACTGATCGGCAATCCGAATGACGTCATACGCACTAAACGGAAAAGTTGCCTTCAAGAATCCTCGCCGGCATTGCCGACAGTCCGCTCCGTGCGGTGCGAATGTTATATGGCAAACCATTGATGGGGCCATTGCGGATTGTCCGATGCCGGCCTGTGAACGCGCACTCTAACGTTTCAACTGCTAACGCTTGAGCCGTAATGCCAATAGGTAACTACACTTACCACACTGTGATGCAGCCCTGTGTGTCTACCATGAGTTTTACCAATCTATACTCGTTAGCGACTGTAGTTAAAAAATGTATGAAAACTTGTACCGCGCCTCTAGCGGATAGTTGGGAACTAAAATGCGCAGTATGAGTCACGTAGTTAACTATCCTACGTCACAGTGTAGTAAACTATACTAATCGACTGTAGATTAGGCTTCATTTGATTGGAATTTGGTACCATGAGTTTCAAATTTGACAGATGTCATAGTAACGCACTATTCTACTGTAGTTACGGCACTCAACGACATTTTGCTTCGTGAATGTACATAAAGTTTGTCATAGATTTGGTCGTACCGCCGAGGCTGGGCTGTGAATGCGTTAAACGATATGATTTGTTGCAGTGCCTAATCACATGCGCCGTGCTAATCCTGGCCACGGGTGCTGGCCACCCCATCGGCTTCTCAGCAGTCGCGCTGCCGCAGCTTAGAGTCGAGAACAGCTCCATGAGGATAGACGACGAGATGGGCTCGTGGATCGGTGAGTTTGATCTGCTTAGCTGGTATCCTCAACAGCCTATATTGGTCCAGTGCTGGACGCAGGCCTCCTCTTGATAAGTGCCTTATTGGCCTATCTCATGGCGGGTAATACCATAATGCCAACGCTGGGCATGCGGGTTGGGGATCGCAGTCTGGTGGTAGAATGATTCTGCAGGTTGCGCTGCTGCCCGCCCCCCGATGGATATCCCTTAGTCGCCTATTACGACACCCGCGGGAAGAGTTGGGTAGGGTTAGCTGGTATCAACTGGTTTATGGAACTTTCTTATTTTATTTTAAAATCTTTATATAAAGCTATTAATCACACTGCGATGATGTCGCTCTAACTAATTCACAGAAAAGAATAACAAATACGAATTGAAATTTAAAAACTAAACATATTAAACTTACATCTACTAAATGAACTATATAAATATATAAATAAGAACACAAAGGTCAGCTCCGATGGGAGCTGAACTTAACGTTGAACAATTTCACTACATTTTTAAGTTCTTCCGAACGCGGGTTTGATAGGGTTAAGTTACAGTCAGAAAATTCTTTTACAAGTATTTACACTTTTCCGCCTGAAAAGTGTAATCCTGGACACACTCCATGAGAACATGTGGTTTCAGGAACGTACTTTGAAGTGCCTGAGTTAAGTGCATATAGTCACCACAGTTGGGATTTATTTGGTAATCAAATCAAGCACATCTTGTCATTGCACCGACTATCTCTACCTAATCTTTCCTTGACCCACGATGGAACATAGGGGTGTATGTGTGCCAAACTCAAGATACAAAGTTTACAAACATTTGACCTAAAAATCACTTTCTTTTTGCACCGACTATCTCTACCTGATCTTTCCTTGACCCACGATGGAACATAGGGGTGTATGTGTGCCAAACTCAAGATACAAAGTTTACAAACATTTGACCTAAAAATCACTTTCTTTTTGCACCGACTATCTCTACCTGATCTTTCCTTGACCCACGATGGAACATAGGGGTGTATGTGTGCCAAACTCAAGATACAAAGTTTACAAACATTTGACCTAAAAATCACTTTCTTTTTCTTGGTTTCTTGACAGAATTTGTTCTACTTGATTGACGTTAATTTTAGCTCTTTATACCTACATCTTTGCTAACAATTAAGTTTGTTTCAAATTCGACGCCAAAACGAGAATTATCGATTTTTGTTTTGTGAGTTGTTTACAAACATTATTTTTAGGGTTTCGAGATCGGTTTCAAAACCCTTATGGCCTCGCTTTGTCTGTCCTTTTCCCCTCTTGAATATCTCAGCAACTACCGCAGCTATCAATTTGAAATTTAAAATAAGAATACAATTCATGCGCCTGTACAGATTAAAAGAAAAACAAATGAAAAATGAAATTGAAAATTTTCAGTAGGTACAAATAATACTTAATTGTGATGTCGAAATTTTAAAAGATACCCGCGGGGTCATGTGGGGTATCAAATGAAAGGTACATTTCAAAATAGTTTTTGAAATTTTTGTAGGTTTCATACTTTTCGAAATATTTCGGAAAAAAATTAAAAATTACCGATTCACCCAACTGATCCGTTCAGTACTTTTGGCGTGAAGAGGTAACAAACATCCATCCATCCATACATCTGAACATCCAAACTTTGGCATTCATAATATTAGTTCGATGTTATTCACGATGGTATTCATTAGTCTCTGTATCCAAGTTTCAAAATAACTTGTTTCGGTTTTCATGTGTAACGTTATCATATTGTTATTGGAACGTTTGATGCGTGTCCTCCTGCCTCATATCTCTACGTAATTTCGGCTCGATCCAATGAACTATTGATCACTGACACGATATTAATGTTTGGTTCGTTATTAACGACCAGCGGGCGATCTCGGAAAAGGATGAGCGAAGTTTATGTTTCGTTTTTGTGCAAAACTAACTCTTAAGTCGTTAGCATAAGATTAGCGTTTGCACGAAAACGAAGCAGAAACTTCGATTTCGTTTAACCGAGTAGACCTCCAGGATCCCCTATAGTCCCTGTTCGTACGCTGATTTAATATCGGTAACGTAACGAACGATGATTTTATAGAGCACAAATCGACACAATCTATCTGCAGAAATAAAAGCATTCATTCATAATTTACTCTACTTTGCGCTATTTTACAATTGAGAATGTAACAGTCTACATGCCTACGGTCATAACGAAATATGACACTAGAAAAACGATTCGTGTAAGTATAATATTCGATCTATGCCTACTGGTCATAGCGAAACGAGACAAGAAAAACGGTTTGTGTAAATATAACATTCGATCTCCCATTCGAAGATTAGGTATACTTATACAAACAGTTTTTCCAGTGTCTTATTGCGCTATGACCAGTATGCATGTGAACTGTTACGATTTCATTTGTAAAATAGCGCATAAGAGAAATTATGAATAAATGCTTTATTTATTTTTATTCGTTCAGTCATTATAATTTTTTAAATTATTCCAATTCTAAGGCCGGCTTGCATATTTATGGATATTTAACTTTTTCTTAATTTAATTAAGTAGTGTAGTGACTTATCAAACTATACAAATATCGACAATCGACGACCTCTGTGGCGCAGCGGGCGAAGGTCTGCCTGCGACGCAGGAGGTTGCGGGTTCGATTCCCGTCTCGGGACAAATGTTTGTACGATTTGCAGACATTTATCCAGAGCGTTCTGGATGTTTTCTATGTATATTAAAAAATATCTATCTATGTAGTGTATTGTATTAAGTGTATCATTTATCTAGTAAGTACCCATAACACAAGCTCTGCTTAGCTTGGGGCTAGATAATGCTGTGTGAATGCTGGACACAGCATTATTTATTTTATTTATTTATTTTAACAATATTCAGGAAATTAACAGCTAACTTAATGAGTAGGTATGTGACTAAATACTGAAGGCTAATTAAAAATTTCCACAAAAAGCGACTGAATATAATACTAAACAAAGTTACAGGACGACTACAAAAGGTTGTTTACAGATAGGTTAGAAATTCCTACCAATTTTGGTTTATTATATGCCTTAAGAAAATAATTAAGAAGATGTACTGAAAAATCTACCACTCACTATTTATTTTAGTTTAGTGGGATTAGTGAAAATATCCATATCAACCTCTCTGGAAAGAACGTTAAAACATCTGCATGACCTTATCAAAAATGTGTTCTACCTGTAGTTAGTTTTATATTTATTTATTTATTATTTAAATATGATTTTAGTCCGTCTACGATTTTATTTTCTGTTTGGTATATGCACGACTATGAAGTTCCCTAATAATAATAATAATAATGCTGGTAATATAGGTAGGCATTAAAAATCGTTGTGCAAGCGGAGCTAAACCGCTCAAATTGCAAACTTGTAATAATAAATCTGATCCCATTAGCCACCAAAGATAGCCTACTCACTAATTTTAAGAATCGGTTTCTCATAACAGGATGGGTGATCTCATAACAGGTCGTGAGAAAATTGATAACCTCTTGAACCTACCAAAGATCCAACTACCACCTAATAAGACACATCTATTCATTTCATTCATTCATTTGTAACTAAATTAAACCTTGGTAGGTTCTATGTCTTCTTTATAAAGAGGGCGACAGCGACAGTTTAGTTGTGATTATAGACCGTATTATAATAATTTGGCGTATTTTAAAAAACTATAAACCGACTCAAATTCTTCTAGTGGCGACATCTAGTTAAAATTCGAGTGTAATTTAGTTTGATGACACATTGAGGTAACCAATAAAATAATTATGAAAATCGGACTACTTTGTAAAAAGGTATGCGTGGTCATACATTACAATCAGTGAGTGAACAATCAATTATCCCTGTTTTCCTACCCTCAAGGTTTTTTTTTGCCAAATTTCCGTGGGAACAATTTCGGAGTATACCCTTTCCAATAAAAAAAGAATTGTCAAAATCGGTCTACGAGTATAATTATATACGCGTCGACTGGAGAACCTCCTCCGTTTTTCGTCGGTTAAAAACTATGCTCAGTAATCGATCTATGCTCGGATAACGCTTCGCAACGAAAATCGTCACGCAAGCATAGAATGATAGCTGAGCAAAAGCCCTTATACTCGTAATAGGGGCCTAACTCAAGCCTTCTGTCACCCTTCCAGAAGGAAGAGTGACGCCGCGACTTTCTCTCTATTCAATTTATTCATTTAAAAAATCCTTAAGGCGGTACCCTACCTCGTTATTGTGTGAAGAGGATAGACATAGGATTTCGCGTTCACAGGAGCGGGACAGAGCAAAGCGGCGTAAGCCCAAAAATCAAGTTTTTAGTAGTTATTTGCTCCCCACAAACATTAGAATAGTTAATTGAAAAAAAGGCAACATATAAAATGTTCTTTATACTTAGTTCAATTACTATGCTTAATCTCAAGATCGTATCATCTGTATTTATTGAGAAATTAGGGTTTTAGTAAAAAATTAGAGGTAACTTTGCGATTTTTTTCTATCGAGAAAATTTTATGGCATCGTGTTTTCAAAACATATGATCGATAGAATAAGTCCTGAACTTTACCATATATAAATTTCAAAGTTAAATATTCAGTAGTTTGGAAGATATGGAGGTCCGACGGAGTTGAAAATAAGCAATTTGAGGTACCCCCTTAAAAAGAATTGTTTTACAATCACAAGAGATTCCAACCGATTCGACCAATGGGCAGTCGTTCTGGGCGTCAATTTTTTCTATGATAGCGTCATATTATTAACTAAGAACCATATAAATGTCTTCATATCCTTTTTATAAAATTTTGTTCTCACTTTTTGTACCTATTTGGTTAGATTAGGTTAATTATAATTTCCCTTTATTTTTTTTCGTCTTGTAAATATTTTAATTTTTGTATATCTTCTTTGTCCTTATTTATTGTTTTACGCGCGTGTCACAGCTGCTGCTGCGACCTCTAGGTGTCGCATACAACCACACAGCAGTGCCATCGTTACTGTGCATCATGCTGAGCGACGACCTTTTTTGATGTCACGGTTGTAACTTTTATTTATTTGTACCAACTTACTTGTATTTTTTGTGACACAGAATAAATACTTTTTACTTAATTACGTTCTCTACACTTCTGTGTAGAGAAAGAAAGTCGCGGCGTATGGATCGATTTAAGATCTATGTAGGTATTGGTACTATACGCCCGACTTGCACATTAATTATGATTAGTGAGTTGTCAAACCATACATACATAAATGTTAAAGTTAATTAAAATTAAACATTTAAAAATCGTTGCGCAAGTGGGACTAAGTATTTATGTCTAAGGTCTATTTATGTCTAAGTATTTATGTCTAAGGGCACTTTCCCACTGTGTTGTAACCGTAAATTATCGTTGGACGACTATCATCTCTAGCTATTACCATATTCCCATTATAACGACTATTTGTCGTCATTGTGTAGTCGCATTTTCTATCGTTGAACGACGTATGTAGTTCTTTCCATTCCCATTGGATCGTAACGACATTTTACGGTTCACGGCATGGCAGTCACCTTGTCGTTTGCACATCACAACAACAACACAATATGAATTTTACGTTTTTTGTCATTTTACGACTGTCGTGCTAGATGTTCCCTTTATAACGACAATCTATCGTCACAACAACAACAAACAATCAATCTACCTCCATTTAAATATTATAAGCCACGATGCTTTATACCGCACGACTTTCTATCCTTACGACGCAGTGGGAACACGCCCTTAGTAGGTAAGGTACATAACAGTAGTTCTTCGTCTACTGTCGCATATTTCTTGAGTCTACTTCCTACATGATACAAATACCACGCACAATTTTCTGATTTAATATTTTACCCTTACAACCGGCACAACAGGTCTCAACATAGGTACGTATCATAAACGAGTAAATATTTAGAAATAGCTTCTTCCGGTGTCTTTGCTTCCTGAAATAAAATCCACTTTATAATATTTCTAGGGACTTGCGGTAGACTTTGCGTCATAATCTTGCTTGAAATTTTATTATAGCTAAAATTATTTATGGTAAAGAAAGTAAACTATTTTATGTAAATACCCATCTCGTTCATCGTCATATTATTTCTTTATTTAATAATAGCTGTGCCCGCGGCTTCGCCCGCGTAGAATTTAAATTATTGCGCGGAACCATAACTTTGTGTTGATTGACAAATTCAACAAATCAAAGATCTTTGAAATCGGTCCAGCCGTTCTCGAGTTATAAATGCTGTAACTAACACGACTTTGTTTGATTTATAAAATTTTACCAATTAACCGTTCAACCATTTAAATCTTTTCATGTTCATAAAATATTTTTCATAAAAAAGGTGGTACCACTACATATAACGTTATTTTGTCCTGTTTATTATAGGTAATATGTAAGTAATAAATTAAATGTGAGGTCGGCAAGTTTCCTAGTACCTAAACATAACCTAAGATTATGAAATTTCTTCCTTGTTTTTTAATGCGACATAATAAACCTAGTGTTAGCTAATAAAGAGCTCGAGAGTATATCCGGTCTACCTTAGATAGGATGTTTAGATAGGAAGTTCTTTTCCCTTCACTTATGATATGACACAAAATACCATACCTATACACTAGCCAACCTCGATTTAGAATGTTAGTAAACAGATTTTGTATATTATAAATAGTATTCTTCTTTGTAAGTATTCGTTTCTGGTACTTTAAACCCTAGAAAATAGTACTGGTTTGTGAGGGGGGCGTTGTCATTCTGCGACACAGTGTTACACTTCTGCAGATGACATCGTTTCTCAAAACTATTTCTGTTCCCTTGTTTCTATGCCAATAAACGATTTTTACTTTTTTTTTTTTTACTTTTTTAAACAAAGCATGACACAAATATCTAAACCTTACCTGCTTGGTGTCGAGTTTCAGATATTGTAATCAATATTTATTAAAGGAAATGACAAATCTACAAGTAACGTAAATTGAGCATATAAAGACGCGACAACAGAGTCAATTTTAGGTAAGTGTTTAGGTAAGTGGGTACGAGTTTTTATGTATGGGTGGTTTGTTTACAATCATTCTACATTGAGTTTGGCTAGTGTATTAGGATCTCTACCATAAAAACAGTTTCTCCGGATATCGTTCGAGTCAAAAAAATTCTAGCTCGAAACAGTTTGATAGAGCTGAAATATAGAGTGGTATTGTGTGCTAGTGGTGCCGGCTTAGAATTTACACCAACCCAATACTTGCCGCGGGTGTCGTAAGAGGCGACTAAGGGATATGCACCGGGGGCGGGCAGCAGCGCCCCCTGCAGAACAATTCTACCAACGAACTGCGATCCCCAACCCACAAGCCCAGTGTGGGGATTATAGGCATAACCCCCATGAGATAAAAGTCAATAAGACGCTTATCAGGGGGAGGCCTGCGTCCAGCAGTGGACCAATATAGGCTGTGAAGTTGCTTGCTAGTACACAATTTTATGGTTGCCGCCGTCCCATCGGGTTATAAGAGTTAGGGAAAAGTAAGTGCACCTGTGTTTGCGAACACAAGTGTGCACTATAATATGTCCTGCCTGCACATATGGCTAGTCTTTCAGACTGGGCGCCCTGGCCGAAATTCAGCAAAGAGGACATCATCAAGGGCCTAAATGTAAAGGCATGATGCAATTTAAGTCTTGTCATACCAAACGGCCAGCGATGGACCTTGAACGCGTGACCTGAGGTTAAGCAACATTAGCGACGGTTTATCGCGTACTAATATTTACAAAATGATTTTTAAGCCAGACAATACTATGATGAAAATGGATCACTTTGTTGGCCGTCTGTCTGTCTGTCTGTCTGTTAACCCCCTTTTCTCAGTAACGCGTGGAGGTATCGAGTTGAAATTAACATCAGATACTCAAGTCCGTAACTCTTGGAGCCGTGTTATAAATAATACAATACAATACAATACAAATATTCTTTATTGCACACCAAGATAGAAAAACAAACAGAAAAGAAAAAACAAACACAAAAACAGTTGCACAATGGGCGGCCTTATCGCTAAAAGCGATTTCTTCCAGGCAACCTTTGGATGGACACGGAACTATTGTACAGGTACAATAATAATAATAATAATAATGCTGGACAATTCACACAGCATTATCTAGCCCCAAGGTAAGCAGAGCTTGTGTTATGGGTACTAGATAACTGATATACATAATAATATACGAGTACATAGATAGATATTTTTTATTATACATAGAAACGACCAGAACACCCTGAACAAATATCTGCAGATCGAAATAAAACTTCTAAGTCAACGCAATCAAATTTACAATTGTTTATGGCCGAATATTTTGAAATTTCCAATGGACATGCACACAAAACCTATAGGGGTACTTCCCGTATATCATGTTTGGCAAGAAGCAAGGTATTATAGCACAAGTAACGGAAAAAATGCGAAAACCGTAAATTTGTAGTTTATATTGCTTTTGCTTTGCTCTGACTAGCATTCAATTCAAGCAAATAATAGCGCTGGAAATGCCAGACCTCATGTATATTTTCATTCAATTTTCATAATAAAATAAAAATACATTATTCAAACATTTTGTCCGATCACCGTTGGTTTGGTTCAAACGTAGAAACACGTGTAATTTCAAATAATGTTCGCGTCGTCACGCTAACTTAAAAGTCGTGACACATCGTTTCCTATCGAAAATATCTACAAACTTGCGAGGTAATTATTGAAAGTATGGATGAATCTATACTAATATTATAAAGAGGAAAGATTTGATTGTTTGTTTGTTTGTATTGAATAGGCTCCGAAACTACTGGAGCGATTTGAAAAATTCTTTCACCGTTAGGAAGCTTACTTTTCAGGAAGTGACATAGGCTATATTTTATCCCGGAATTCCCACGGGAACGGGAACTACGCGGGTGAAACCGCGAGGCGATCGTCTAGTATTTGCTATACAGCGTGGCAATGCAGCCAGCGTCTCAGGGACGCTTCCGACTGGTATTGGTATGGATCAGTTGCGCTATACCTGTAAATTATTTGCAACAGTCTGCAGTTGGCTCAGTTGTTTCAATTACAGTTGTTTAAATACCTACCAGTGTAATTTTCTTTGTGTATAAAGGCTTCTGCCATGTCTAAAAAAAATGAATATTTACTATAAATAATTGAACCTTCATTTCGCAACCAGTAACCGTAACCTAGTGCTCAATATTCCCAAAGGATACTCAATATTCCCAATAGCCACTCTCGGTAATTATTATATAGTTTCCAAGAAACGTCGCTCATCATAACGAAGCTTCGTTACAGTTTTTACTGCTGAGCTGAGCCATTGCTGTATTGAAATGTAATTTTAACTCCTTCATTCGCAAAACGGTGCGGGCACGTTTTTGTATGCAACGATGAGTCATTCTCGACCGTAGCAGTTCCTATCTTTTTCCGTCACGATTTTTTGCGAGGATGAAAAATGATGTTTCAAACATTTGTGTTTCTCAAGTCTCCAGTTTCCCTCTCCACTCTTTGTAATAACAATAAACATTACCCGCTATGTGTTTTTTCCACAAATTTGAAGGCGGTGTCTCTTCTCAGGGCGTTAGGGATGTTTGATTCAATCATGTGGGACTCGTTAGTTGTGATACCGCTCTCAATTTTATCGAACTATCAATTAAAACGTTGTGCCCTTGATTGTATAAATAGAAAGGCTTATTTGTATTTGTGGCTCATCATTAATTACATACCATAAACTTAACAATGAAAACTATGCTTGTTTCGAAGTTCATTTCTGGCTCAAGCAATAAATTAACTGCTTACTGAATTATGGAAAACTAAGTTAAGTGTAGGTGTAGGTTGAACTTTGAACCTAGCCAATTTTTACCATAACACAAGCTCTGAGGTTTGGGCGATACTGTGTGAATTACACATTATTATTATTATAACACTTCACACTAATATTATAAATACGAAAGTTTGAATGGATGGATAGATGGATGTTTGTTACCTCTTCACGCCAAAACTACTGAACGGATCGGGCTAAATATCGCATACAGATAATTCTAATCCTGGAATCATACATAACATACTAAAGTTAGTATTTAGTTCTTATTAAATTGTTCTGTGTATAGATGGTGCAATAAAGATATAATCTATCTATCTATCTACTTTTATCCCATAAATCAGTTCCCGTGGGATAGAAATCACCTCTAAACGTTTCTATAGAAAAAATGCGTGTGAAACCGCGGCTTGCAGGCATAAACTAGTTTAGTATAACCCTACTAAATTGTTCCAGCATCCATCCACTCAGCAGCTACCCCCCTCGGTTCCATGCTCTCAGGGCCCATCATGGAAGCCATCGGTCGCAAGCGCACGCTGCAGGCTTGCACGCTGCCTCTCATCATCGGCTGGATCATCATAGGCTCGGCCACGCATCACGCGCTACTGCTGCTTGGCAGGATCTTCTGTGGATTCGCTGTCGGGATCATGGCTGCTACTTCACAGGTTAGATAGCTTTATTCTACTGTGACGTCACCAAAGAGTTAGGTACCTATCATAAAAGCCATCGGTCGCAAACGCACGTTGCAACAAAGATTTAGATCTTTAGATAGGTACGCTTTGACACTAAAAACTGTTGCATTGTCTTTGAATGCAAAATGCCGACGCACGCACACTGAGTGTTTTTGCCAATAAACCTAACTCATAAATATATGTATATATTGCTCCCCTTGGAGTCGAGACCCTAGGTCCGTGGGGTACCGAGGCTCTTCGGGTTTTCAAAAAACTATCTGAGCGTCTGGTCGAAGCGACGCGTGACCCGAGAGCTGGTGAATATCTGGCACAGCGTATCAGCATTGCCATACAGCGTGGCAATGCAGCCAGCGTCTTGGGGACGCTTCCGACTGGTGTTGATATGGATCAGTTGAGCTATCTGTAGACTGTTTGCAACAGTCGGCAGTTAGCTCAATTGTTTCAATTGTAAATACTAGTATAATTTTCTTTGTGAATAAATTTATTGTGCAATCAATATGATTTATGTAAAACGACATCGTTATGTACACGAACTTATGTAAAAAACTACACAATACCTACACTGATTCCAAATGAGCGAGCTATCTCATTTCGCTTGGCAATAGCACCGCGCGGTCTCACTGCCGAAAGGGCCTATAATAACCATATAAATCTTTGCGTTGCAAGCTTGCACGCTGCCTCTCATCATCGGCTGGATCATCATAGGCTCAGCCACGGATCAAGCGCTACTGCTGCCTGCTTGGCAGGATCTTCGGCAGATTCTCTCGCAGCTGGCATCATGACTTCACATGTTAGATAGCTTTATTCTTCCGTAACGTAATCTATCTGGCCATATTATGGGAGCCATAGCAAGCGCACGCTGCAAGATTGCACGCTACCTCTCAATATAGGCGGCGCATCACGCGCTACTGCTGCTGCAGGATCTTCAGTGCTGTCGGATGTCGGTCGGATCATGGCTGCTACTTCAGAAGTTAGATAGGTAACTTTGTTCTACTGTGACTTTATTATCGGCTCTGTCGGAAGACCAGCGTTGGTTTTATAATCAACTCATGCTGAACTGGACAAATGTTTGTACGATCTGCAGACATTTGTCCAGGGCGTTCTGGATGTTTTCTATGTATAATAAAAAATATCTATCTATGTAGTGTATTGTATTAAGTATATCAGTTATCTAGTACCCATAACACAAGCTTTGCTTACCTTGGGGCTAGATAATGCTGTGTGAATTGTCCAGCATTATTTATTTATTTATTTATTTAACTGTTTTCTTGATCCATCCAGCTAGCTTGTTTTGATATGTGCTCTCGCTCAACGTTGAACTTAATTACATTTAGTTTTATTTGGCGTGGTACGGACGGAACCCTTTATACTCAAGTCTAATTCACACTTACCCTATTCGTATAATTTTGTTTTAAACCTTCGGACAAAGTGCAAAATGCAAGTTGGACTTTGCACCTGTTGCTTTGCAAATGTAACAATCATCCTTGGCAAAGAGCTAAGCTGATAATTACCTGAGCTAAGTTGTCTAGACCAATTATAGGGTCTAGACAACATGGTAACCTTGTTGTAGGGATTTTCCCTTTACACAACTATTATTAAATGTATGTTAGGTACAACGTCGTACGTTTGGCAGTGTAGGTGTTTTTGGTAACAACTGTAACGACTATGGTATTTTTACCTCATCTTCACAATATAACATCACACCCAAAAATGCGAAAGTTTGGAGGAATAGATGGATGGATGGATGTTTTTTACCTCTTCACGCCAAACTACTGAACGGATGGGGCTGAAATTCTAATCCTGGAATCAAACATAGGCATTAACGTCAAATCATACATTTTATCCCTGAAATGAGTTCCCATGGGATGGGATAAAAATAGTCTTTAAACATTTCCATAGAAACAACGCGTGCGAAGCCGCGGGCATAGACTAGTTTCATAGTAAATAAGTAAAAAGAGCTCTATTCCATATAATATCACACAAGTCAAATAATATGTCATTCTTTTAGTCATAGTCATAATTATAAAATTAAAACAAGACATAATTAACATTTTATAAAACCCGCCGACGTTTATTGGCTGAACAGATTTTCATGAAACATGGCTAAGAACACTCGGGATAAAATTATCTATGACACAAAAAAAACTAAACGAAAATCGGTTCATCCGTTTGGGAGCTACGATACCACAGACAGATACACAGATCGACAGATACACATACAGACACGTCAAACTTATAACACCCCTCTTTTTGCGTCGGGGGTTAAATAGATGAATTTAATAAAATAGATGCCAGGTGTTTTGTGTAATGAATAAAATTAAATAATCAATAGTTGTCATGATTCTTGATGTCAGTTACTTCGTGATATGCAAAGTATATTATTATACCATAAGGACCGTTTTCGATCTTCAAGTGGTATTTAGATTGTGACTATGTTTTGCGATGTGTTTGGTTTTATTCTTTTGACCACTCTTTTGTTTGGTTGTCTGATTGTTTGGTTTTTCACTCTATCTCTGAGTTTGATTCCTTAGGAAGCTTGTTTCTTTGCCTCTCTGGCATATTCTAAGTCTTTCTAGCATTTTCTTTGTTTTTGTCCAGGTTTGAGAAGCATGGGTCAGGCAGGGTGTTACGCATATGTCCATGGCTTGGCTTTGCTTTTCAATTTGAAAACCTTACCCTCACAAAATAACATTTCACAACAAAAAAGCGCGACTCCGAAAGGACATGAGTAATAATAAGTAATAACATGTCACATAAAATAACATATAATTATAATGGTGTTAATCATGTATGGGAAATGAAATTAGGTACCTAATCTTGGGAAATGGATTGCCATTTCTTTGTTCTCACTGATATTACTCAATACTTATTATTTTTATCCAGATGACGTTTTTACGTTGAATATTATGTGACTGCGTAATCTATGAGATATAACATCCATAGATTATAAAATATTTATGTTTGATAACTTATAATAATACATAAATATCTATGGTTAAAATATCGTGTGTTATATATATTGTAAATCGAGCTGTGCTTAGTTAAGGCGATATAAAAGCGAGATTTTTGGGTGATTTTTAAAAAACTTTAAAAACATCATATCTCAGCAGCCGTGATACTTAGGATATCGAATCTACCGGAGAAATGAAACCCATGACCACCCAATTTCCCAAAAATAATGTCGGTCCCAATATAAAACATCCTGTATACCTACCATTTTTAAAATTTTTATTCCAGAGCAATTCCTTTAAATTAAACACATTAGAGTAGGAACATAGTCATAATCCATAAGAAGCACGTTATAGTCTTATTCAATAAGAAAACGGTTAGCACTAGCGTACCCTCTACAATCTAATAATATACAAGGTTGCCTGGACTCTTCCAGGCAACCTTGTCGCTCAAACCAATAAGGCCTCTTGTACTTCCTCGATTCTCAGCATTTCCTTCTGTATTGTATTTTGTGAGGTACAATAAGGAGTTATCTATCCATCTAATATAATTTATTTTCTTCACAGGTGTATCTAGGAGAGATCTCAGAACCAAGATTGCGAGGGCTGCTAATAGGCATGCCTTTCGTCGCCTATTCACTCGGCGTGCTATACGTGTACGCACTAGGCGGCGCGTTAGACTGGAGAACAGTGGCGCATCTGTCGACGGTGTTGCCAGCGCTGGCGTTCCTAGCTCTCTGCTTCTCGCCTGAGAGTCCGTCTTGGCTGGCGCGGCGGGGGCGATTCCATGACGCTATGGCGGCTATGGCCAGGCTGAGGGGGGACCATGATACGGTGAGTAACCTTATATGTAGTTTTAAAAACGGTTGTGTTTGTGTCGTTATATCGACGGTGTTGCCACCGCTGGCGTTCCTTAGCTCTCTGCTTCTCGCCTGAGAGTGGTTTAAGTAAAAACGGAATTCAGAGAATTACTTAGGTATATCTATGGCGTTCGTTATCTTACAATTCTGTGGCAGATTAGGAAATGTTAATTTTTAAATTCTGTTTGTTTTAAATTATCGTTTACCTTATAGTAGGTACTTATAGTCGACACTGTAGAGTACACAATCGTTCCTCAGTTCATATGTGCTGTATATTTTGGTTTATGGCGATAACGCCATAAATTTAGATATCGATCGATCTTAGGTCGGTGTCTTGCTCTGTGCTTATAACATATGCACTTATGTATTTACGTATTTTATTTTAACTCTGCTTGTCAATATATTGATGAGAGCCCTAGGGGTATCAATTATATTGTAGGCAGGTAGGAAGATAATATGAAATTATGAGCTACTAGTTCTGCTTCTTAGGTAGGCTATACCTACCTACAAATTACATAGTATGTTTTCACAAAGCAAACCACCAAGAGATAGCCAGATGGAAAACTAGTAGGTATTTCATCTTGCATCTCTATCTCTATATAATCGATTTCATTATCTAATCAGACAACTATTTTTTTCTGATAAAAAATACCCAGGGAATAAGCACGTGTTATATTAATTAAATGGAAAACTTTACGCGACAAAAGACGTTACTTAGAAAGGTCACGTTCATCACGATAGAAAGTCACTAGATAAAATCGCTCCGTGAATAATATAAGGGTGCGCTCTATACGATGTTATGCCCTTATAGTGGTCGTTATGTCTTGTTTCTTTTGTTCACAAGCAAATTCCACCAAAATTCGAAAAGCCTCTACGTCCTTGATTGTGCCCAGACATAACATGAGAACCACAGATCCGTAAACGTAGTGTAGGACGCCCTCCGGCTAGGTTGGATGACCTGCGAAAGACTGCAGGTAGATGCTGGATGCGGCACGCTAAACATAAGAAAGGACACTCTTTTAGTAAACTATAATACTTCATTGCTCTCTATTTATTCACTTTTCAACAGTATCAACCAAAAAAAAAGCGTAGCTCAATCAAATCGGTTATTCTCATCGGGTCCTACCAGAGCCTACCTAATTATGTATACAGTCGTTCGACGAAGGCATTTTGAGGTGGTTTTTACAGAGCAATCGTGCGGGGGGCAAGGGACGGGACGAGGAAGGGACGCTCCCAAGTTGCATAAGTACATCACCGCCTTAGTAACTCGGGAGCGTCCTCCCCCTCCCGTCCCTTGGCACCCGCACGATTACCTTGACTAGCTTCAAAACGCCTTCGTCGAACGACTGTATACATATAGGTAGCCTGTGATCCTAATGCCACAGACACGTTAATTACACCCTCTATAGAGACGTGGGTTAGAGTCACCGTTATCTTCAGCTTTTTATATTTTCAACCGACGAAAAACGGAGGAGGTTCTCAAGTCGACGCGTATATTTTTTTTATGTATGACCACGCATAACTTTTTACAGAGTAGTCCGATTTCGATAATTCTTTTTTTATTGGAAAGGTTATACACCCCGAAGGTGGTCCCATTTCAATTTGAAAAAAATAATCCAACCCTAAGGGTAGGGAAACCGGGGATGATTGATTGTTCACTCACTGATTGTTATGTTTTACCACACATAACTTTTTACAGAGTAGTCCGATTTTGATAATTCTTTTTTTATTGGATAGGGTATACCTCGATGTGTCATCAAACTAAATTAGACTCAAATTTTAACTAGACGTCGCTACTAGAAGAATTTGAATTCGGTTTATCGTTTTTTAAAACACGCCAAATTTCTATTTCACAGAAGAATTTGCAGAATTACCAGCTAGAATGGATAAGAAATGGATTTCTAAACTGTATTTTATAGATAAAAGAACTCAAACGTGAGATAAAATATTCGTAGCCTATGCATTCGAAGCTACGAGCGTCCATATGAAAACAATAGAGGTATTATCATCTCTACCTACTCGACTCAAGGCGAAAAGTTATGAAGATGTGATTGTATGCAAACATCGCCAAAACTACGTGTGGGTACATCGCATGACGCAACAGAGCTGAAATTTTGCACAGATAGACATACGTCTGGTCTAGATTTTTAAAATCCATACCAACTTTACTTATTTAATATTATAATTATAAATGAGAAAGTAACTCTTTCTCTCTGTCTGATATAGGTACTTTCACAGCGAAACCCCTGAATCGTTTTTGATGAAAGGTATCTAAATAAGTAGCTTGATTGATACCTTGGAAGGACATACCTAATAGACTACTTCATATCGAATGCGCTGAAGAATTATGATAAAATAAAAAATTATAATTAATCAGAATAATCAATTTATTGCTAAAAATAATAATTGTAACTACAATAATGAAATTACATTTATAATTTGAATAAATAAATAAATAATAAATAATGCTGGACAATTCACACAACATTATCTAGCCCCAAGGAAAGCAGAGCTTGTGTTATGGGTACTAGATAACTGATATACATAATAATATACGAGTACATAGATAGATATTTTTTTATTATACATAGAAAATGACCAGAACACCCTGAACAAATATCTGCAGATCGTACAAACATTTGTCCCGAGGCGGGAATCGAACCCGCAACCTCCTGCGTCGCAGGCGGACCTTCGCCCACCGCGCCACAGAGGTCGCCAAGAAAAAGAATGTCAAATAAACCGTCAAAACGTAGGTTTCTACTCGTATTTTTTTGCACCATTTCGTCAAAATTGAACGCCTTTACGACAAGCCGGGATTTAATACACGCTTAAAAGAGGAGAAGCTAGATGCAGTGACTATCTGTTCCGGTAGGTTGTTGTACAATGCAGGTCCCAGCATCTGAGTCTGTCTGACTTACTTAGCCAGTCTATCTGATACCGCAAATGCCTTACCAGCTCCGCAGGTAATTAAGTACTCAGCTTATGCTAATTTTTGACCTGGAAAAACTCATGCAGCTGTCAGATGTTTATTATAACCAATAGAGTTCGTTCCACATCTTTCCATCGTTAAACGGTTAATGGGCTCAATAAGGAAGGCACATGACAATTGGACGACTCGAAACGTGCAGGCAATTCAACCAATCAACACTCGCGACATAAAACAATCAAAGTGTTATCTAAGCTAGATCATGTGCCCGACCTAAGTATACCAAACATTTTATTTTTGATCGTCTGTGTCGCATCCTTCGTGGCTGAAGGTTGTGCCGTCCTGAATCCTATAACGCTAGGGTCAGACTGAGACGCTGACAAGCTGCTTCTTTGCTACGATATGCTGTAAGTAGAGGGCGGCAACCCTACCTGAGACTCTGCCTGTCTCAGGGCTGTAGGTAGGGTTGCCGCCCGGATGTATCGTACGTTATTTCGGGATAACGTACTCTCTACTTTATGAGCATAATTAAGTACGCGAAAATACTTAATTTGGGTTTTCAAGTTTTATTTTAATGTTCACCTTAACAAACATACGAAATTTTTGAGTGTAATTTGTTGTCTTGCCGTTTCGGCCAACTATCGCTATAAAATTAAAAAAATAGGTAAGTACCTACTTCATTATTTTTTTTAAATAGGTAAGTACTTCATTTTTATATTATAAAGCCGAATGTTTGTGAAATCGGAATTTTTGTTACCTATGATTGCCAAAACTACTGAACAGATCAAGATGATATTTGGCGTACGTTTAGAGCAAACCCTAACTTAGATAATAGGCTACTTATTATAGGTACCGAAAATACGCGTGCGAAGCCGCGGGCAGAAGCTAGTGTCAACTAAAGAAAACAAACGACTGGCTATTGCTTATTATTATTATTGAGGAAGGTTCTTAAGGGGATTCATTTATCGCATATAACAATTTACTGGTGATGACCTCAGTGGCGCAGCGGGCGAAGGTCCGCCTGCGACGCAGGAGGTTGCGGGTTCGATTCCCGCCTCGGGACAAATGTTTGTACGATCTGCAGATATTTGTTCAGGGTGTTCTGGATGTTTTCTATGTATAATAAAAAATATCAATTTATGTAGTGTATTGTATTAAGTATATCAGTTATCTAGTACCCATAACACAAGCTCTGCTTAGCTTGGAGCTAGATAATGCTGTGTGAATTGTCCCACATCATTTATTTATTTATTTTATTTATGTGATAAATAGAAAGTTGCTGTTATGTATATAAGGAAGTAAAGAAAGGCTTGGCTTCATTTTCTATCACACACCTCTAGAAAATAGGAGGCTGAATTATGATAATGCAACAGTATAATGATTCTCATTTATCGCTTTCTGATTTTCACTAGCTCTAAAATCTTATCAACTTAATTTTTTGTGTGTTGCTTTCATAATGTTTCCTTTTACCCCGACTTTAAAGAAATTTGAGGTCTGTTCTGTACAAAACCTTGTAGAGGCCGTTTGGTTTCAGTACTCAGAGAGAGGCCGTAACTAATGAATGAACAGAAATGTCAGCTGGACTGGACCGTTTACAATGCTGTTTTGTCTCTGACAAAACATCAGCTCATATTTCTGAGATTTTTTTAGATCATGGTATGGTATTCATAAATTTTGGCACCGAGCCGAGAATTTTTTGTAAAGCTTGTAGTTGTTCTGAGAATCTAGTCATAGCTTAAGCGGACAATAAAATAGTCTTATTATTTTCTTGCCACAAAACCTGTTCTTATCGCCATGTGAGTTGTTCCGTAAAAAAAACACACGGTAGCTAAAGTAATAATAATAATCTGCTGGTGGATTATCCATCAAGGAAATTCGGGTTCCTTATAAAAAAAACGGACTCTCCAAACTGTGAAGTTTGTGAAGTCCTAGATGATGTGCAGTGCAGCACCACATCTTGATTTCAGCAGATTTTTGATTTTCACAATTTTAGCAGAACCAAATTCATTAGCATTTTATATTATTAAATCCTAATAATGTTATCAATGCGAAATTTTGTGCAATGTGAAATTTTTGTTACCTAGGATCTCCAAAACTACTGAACAGATCAAGATCAAATTTGGCATACACTTAGAACGTAGCCTAACTTAAACAATAGGCTACTTATTATACCGAAAATACGCGTGCGAAGCCGCGGGCAGAAGCTAGTATGATATTAAAAAAAACATTTACAGGCATGACCTTGTTAGTCGATGACGCCGGTACGGTCCGATCCGAAACACTTTTGTACCTTGTCACTTTAAATCTGACTTAGGTTGACTTGACGACCGTGTTTTATCGTTCAGTTAACCGCACCTCGGTTTGACATGGTACTAAAGTGTACCTATACATATTAATGCATGTGACTGTACCTACTTTAATAAATCATCGTTCAATTCAAACGATTGCGACAAGGCACACCAAACAATTGATTAAAGCTACTGCAAAAACATTGGTACAATAACATGTGGCAAACAAACCACTCAAGTTGATGATAACTAATCGTTAATTTCAATATTCTCTTTTATTTTGTAATTAGGTAGGTACCGAAGTTTTCTCTTGTTTCTTTTTTAAGTTTTTTTGCCTTTATAATCTGTATTATACCTAGCCAACTGTCATGAACATGTTGTTCAAAAGTTGTAAAAAATGAATTAAAAAAAATTAAAAAAAAAATGGTGTAGTTATTGTTACACGAAACACGGACCTGTGGGACTCTTGAAGAAGATTAATTGAAACAGCCAGCTATGGTACATAAAAACCACAATGAGTATGATGTAATGTAATAATGATTTTCCATTGTAGGTACGTTAGGTATCCGATGATTTGCAAAAACTGTACCTACTTATTCAGCGATGATATGATGACATCATGCGAAGCTTTCGTGCTATTATTTTTGGACGATTTTTTATTATTTTTCCCTATTTGTCTCTGTTATTATGGTTGAAATACTTTGCTTTGTTAATACACATATTAACATAGTATGAGCCTATTTTTCACAATGTCTCTTACTAGGCTTTGGTTTGGGACAGCCGAAACCTAGTATGAGCCTATTTTTCACAATGGCTTTTACTACGCTTTGGTTTGGGGCAGCCGAAACCTAGTATGAGCCTATTTTTCACAATGGCTCTTACTACACTTTGGTTTGGGACAGCCGAAACCTAGTACCTACGTATGAGCCATTTTTCACAATGGCTCTTACTAGGCTTTGGTTTGGGACAGCCGAAACCTAGTATGAGCCTATTTTTCACAATGGCTCTTACTAGGCTTTGGTTTGGGACAGCCGATAGTACCTACTATTATACATTATGTACCTACAAACATTATTAAAATATGGTAGAAACGTAAGAAATAGTCAAAATTATAAAAGGAATAGGTACGTATTACCTATGTGATAAATTCACTATTTTTTAGCTAATTTACAAATTCATGTTCATAAAATTTATACCCTTGAATTGGTTTTAAAATATGGGCGCCAACTTGGAATTTAACGGTAAACAAGAAGACCATGTCCGGGCGGGCGGCTTCGTGGCGACTCTGTGACTGAAAGGATGTGTAATTGCACCCAGAGCCATACATACATAAATTTGTATAAAAAAAATTCTTGTTGAAACGAATTGTTTTATTTGTTAGTTGAATTGTCACTAGTCGAAATGTTTTCAGTCGAATTGTGTTTTAGTCAAATTTTCCGCAAAGCCGTAGCTACGGGTGCGTGCGCGTCAAGGTCTTTTGTATGCTACGCCGATCCCACATAGCATCCTAGAACGTGCTACGAAGGTCTACGTTAAAGTAGGTTTCTGGTTATGCGGAAGGAAGTGGGAGGGGTAGGGGAAGGTGAGATATATCACAAGAAAGAGAGCAAAATTACCGACACAGTGGTGAAATCCCCAACTCTCTACGATGTCTATTTCGAGAGATATTATGAGTTTTGTGATTTTTTTTTGCGCAAGTGTTCAATCGCGCAAATGTCCACTCGCGCTAATATTCCTCGCGCAAGTGTCATTCACGCAAATGTCCACTCGCAAAAATTTCCACTCGTGCAAATGTCCTTCGCGCAAGTGTCGTTCGTGCAAATGTATTTCGCGCAAGTGTAGGTACCAGATCCAAATATATGGGGAAAATTAAAACTAGGTATCGTAAACAGTTTTGATTTTTATCGAACCGACATAGGTATTGAAGATTATTCTAGATGATTTTTCCGTGACAAAGTATTGAAAATAATTAAAAAATTATGCTTTACCACAATAACTCAATCTGTCTTACTTTTTATCACGGAAAAACGCGTGTAAACGCGTGCGAAGCCGCGGCCAGAAGCTAGTTTATGATAAGGTGACTTGGCTATTTTATAGTTAACCATGCCTGTGACAGATAAGTGCCTACTTATTTACAAGATTAACTATCGGCCAACTGAGTCGGGCGGGGTGTTGATAAAGTTGCATACCTACACGTGATTTCAAAACGTGGACTCATGTTTTTGCAACATTACACTGCAGTTTGCTTTTTTATAGTCTTCAAACTTGTACACTTGTGATGGCATCTCATCTAGAAACCTTTCCGGGCCTCACTACTTCAAAGAAAATTACATACCTTTCAAAAAGATATTGGTCACGGTTGTTCTAACACATAATTTTGTTTGAGCTCTAAGTAGCTAACTAAGTAGGCAGGTAGGCACCTACTTTTTGCAAAATAAAAGCGTTAGTACGCAAACGCCTGTTTCTAAAAAATAACTAAGTGTTTACCTAATTACTTATACCAGCTGGTAGCTAGCCTAGGCTATTACCACGCTGCGTAGCTACGCAGCGTAGCCTAGGCCTACGCTGCGTAGCAGTCTTGTAGACCGCTACGCAGCTTGTACCTATCATACACAGACAAGGTACACACACGGTGCAGCACTTGCGAACCGACATAAACGGTGTAATAGTAGAGTATAGCAGCTACATGCTACGCAGTGTCGTAGGCCACCTACGCGGCGTAGCAATTACTATGATCACATTATTTCTCAATTAATATGAATTTTATTAAAATTTGACTATTTATTTGTAATAATTTAGTTTAAAATTTGATTTGTCGTCTTTTGTTTGAATTTATTTTAAAATTTGACAAAGTGACGTAATTTTCTCTATTCTACCCTAGTCAACAATCCCCTACAGCAGCCAGGCACCGTAGCAGAGTAGCGAAGATACTCTTATTAACATAAATTCACAATAATTATATTTAAGTAGATACCAAAATTATATCAGCTATCTTGTACACATAATACAAGCTCTGCTTAGCTTGGAGCTAGATGATGATGTGTAAATTCTATTTGTATGTTCCTTTATGATTAATTTTTACAAACTCTTGACAGGCGGAACGTGAGCTCCACGAGCTGATCTCAGCCCGGGAGAAGGAGAAAGCGCGAGGGGATGAAAACATCACCTTCCTGACCACCGTCACCAGACCGCCGGTGCTGAAGCCGCTTATCCTCATCAACGCGTTCAACATGCTGCAGATCATGTCGGGCAGCTACGTCGTTATCTTCTACGCGGTGGATATCGTGAAGGATGCCGGCGGTTCTATGAAGCCTACGGTATGTCTTTGGTAGAATTTATAGACTAAGAAAATTATCAGTAAATAAATTCAAACAAATTTTCAAAACCCTGCTGTGCAAAAAGGCTGACTATAAAATATCATATTATATCTATCTATAATATACCTAAAAATGAATCGCAAAATGTGTTGGTAAGCGCATAACTCAACAACGCCTGGACCGATTTCGCTAATTCTTTCTTTGTTGTGTTTTTTATAGTCAGGAGAAGGTTCTTATGAAAGAAAAAATTAAGAAAGTAGGAAACATAAATTTCCACGGGGGCGAAGCCGCGGGGCGCAGCTAGTATATATATAAAAATGAAACCCGTTTTCCTTGGTCACGGCATCACGCGTGAACGGCTGGACCGATTTCGCTAATTCTTTCTTTGTTGTGTTTGTTATTGTCAGGAGAAGGTTCTTATGAAAGAAAAAATTAAGAAAGTGGGAAACATAAATTTCCACGGGGGCGAAGCCGCGGGGCGCAGCTAGTAGAGGATAAAAAAGCTTGGGACGGGTTTAGCTCCAACTCGAAAAATAAAAAATAACAGGCTAAAGGTTTCTTCTTCGCTTTTACTTTAGTCTACATATCGAAGCGACAAAAATCAAAAATATCACTTTATTTCCGTGTCAGTGTTTAGTTTTATAATTTGACCTTTTCTAAGTGTACATTTATTGTATTTATGGAAATAAAGAGTTTTTGATTTTCATTCAGATTATCATCGTCAGCCTTTATACGTCCACTGCTGAACATAGGCCTCCTCCAAACGACAGAGAAAGATTAACTATCTCCAGTCATAGTATTCTAGTCTTTTAGTACGAGAGCCCACGACCAAAATTTTTGTCTCATAGCAATACAGCCAAAACCGCATCAAATCGATAGATACGATTATCCTGAACTCGAAAATACCAATATCAGACATTTTCCGCGTAGCGTTTGATCTGACCGAATTTTCAAAATTGTCAAAGAATTTTACCGAACTGCATCATAGCAATATGTCTGATTTGCAGACTGTAGTTGAATGATAGTTCTGAGATACCGGAAACATATTTTTCAGACGTTAGTGGTGTAGCGCAAACCCGTAAAATCACTTAAAAAAATTAAAAATGAGACAAAAAAAATGTATATTAGCAATACGTCTGAAAATCTTTTTTATTAGTAAATTTTGGTTATTTGATGCGAACAAAACAATTTTCAGACGGAAATGTGAACGCATTAAATTTTGAGGCCGTTTTGAAAATGTTAACAAATTTTACCGATCGGTATCATAGCAATATGTCTGAAAATTGTTGGACATGATAAAATAAGTTGTCCACATGTGCAAAAAATTTATATCAGACAAATTAAGTGTAGCACCTTCTCTATCAGACCACTTTTCGATACTCAGATATCATTTAAAAATCGTATTGAGGCATCTTGAATTCTCTGTTACAAACCAATGAATACGTTGCGACCCTGAATTTATTAGATGATAATTAACAAAGAATTTACCCGTAACCGTAACATTGAAGTTGAAGGACTGAAATAAATCGCACAAAAGGAAACTGGGATGAAGTTGAAAAAAAAAACGGTTTATTCAAAGTTACAAAATATTCTCGTATTCAATCGCTGTCGGATTCGGAATCGTCGTCTTCGAAATCACTCTCGACGTCGCTCGGGAGATCTTCAACGTGCTCTTCTGTAAAATAAACATCGTTCGTAAAAATCACGAACTTATTTATGAAATTAACAGCAAAAGCCATGTAAACTGTACCTGTTGTGGATGATGATTTGTCGTCCAAAATAACGTTTCTCAACTCAGGTAGTTGGTCGTTTTTGGGAGTATATGCTACACTTAAAGTGTCTGAAAACAGGTTTTTGGTAATCATGGCAGCAAAACGAAAAGTTAAAAAAAAAATTATCTGTATTGCTATGATACAGGTCGGCAAAATTTGCTGACATTTTCAAAAATGCGCTCAGGCTATGTGCTACGCGCAAAATGTCTAAAACAAACTTTTTCGTAATACAATTATAAAATCTATGTACATTTTCACTATCAGACGTATTGCTATAATACCGACTGCCTTTTTTTTTTGACACAGCAGAAATGGCCTCCCACGCAGTTGCTACACTTTCGACCGTTACTACACACCTAGTCGGGTTCAGAATCATACAATCTAACGATTTTATAGGGTTTTTGCCGTATTGCTATGAGACATGGTTTTGGTCGTGGGCTCTAGTACTATTTGCTTATGTATACTTATAACTTACTAGCTTATACCCGCGGCTTCGCACGCGTATTGTCGGTATCATATTAATAAGTAGCCTATTATCAAAGTTAACCTATGTTCTAAATGTATGGCAAATTTCATCTTGATCTGTTTAGTAGTTTTTGAGATCTTAGGTAACAAAAATTCACATTTTACAAACTTTCGGCTTTATAATATTACTAGCTTCTGCTCGCGGCTTCGCACGCGTATTTTCGGTATAATAAGTAGTCTATTATCTAAGTTAGGCTTTGCTCTAAACATACGCTAAATTTCATCTTGATCTGTTCAGTAGTTTTGGAGACAAAAATTCAGATTTCACAAACTTTCGGCTTTATAATATTAGTAGGAAGTAGGATTGGATATTAGGAAGCAGGACTTTTTTTTACTCAGAAACGTTCAAGTACCTACATACCTATACCCTATACCTAAATATAGTTATAATATATGTATATATTAACTTACGCGATTAGAACACACTACATATTATCAATATTCACGGATATTTATTGCGTTTATTTACCTACCTATTTTCCCGACGTTAAGTAATCCCGTGACCACGACAGAGTGTAACCCTATTGAAACGTCGGGAAAAGTATGTAAATACAACGCGATAAATACCCGTGAATTAAGTAATAATATTATTTGGGGGTCAAAACGGGTGATGCTTTAAGTGATATTTTAGTTCTTATATGCGTATCTTCTGTTTGTAGTGCTCAATCAATAAAAAAATATTTATTTATTTAATTCGGATTGCCATCAGCTTATCTAATTACAATAGAAATTAAAATAGACACAGAAAGCTAATAATAGGCATTCACTAATAGAATTATAATAAACTACCTAATGTGATCATCACTAAAAAAAATTACGTCGACCTTTGCGTACTTAATGAAGCAATAAAATTATAACAAATAAAATTAAGATATTAGAAAGAGGTCAAGTTTGTCGATCCATACATAAAATGCCAAGCCTCGCTCTTGGGGAAGACGCTTTGACCCACCAAAGCGTCTTCCCTAGACCGAGATCCCCAGGTCAAACAACGTTTCGCATAAAATATTCCTGTAGCATTCATACAGTTATATAGTGTCCGTCAAGTTAGCAGCCCCGCCATGGAATTCGGTGTTTCAACTATGCCAATAAATGTGTCATGTGGCATAGTTGAAACGACCAAATTTCATGGCGGGGCTGCTAACTTGACGGACACGTTAATATATTTAAAAACTAGTTTATGCCCGCGGCTTCGCACGCGTTGTTTCTATGGAAACGTTTAAAGGTGATTTCTATCCCATGGGAACTGATTTATGGGATAAAAAGTAGCCTATGTTTGATTCCAGGATTAGAATTACCTGTGTGCAAAATTTCAGCCCGCTCTATTCAGTAGTTTTGGCGTGAAGAGGTAAATACATCTACACATCCATTATCCATCCAAACTTTCGCACTTATAATATTAAATAAATAAATAATGCTTGACAATCCACACAGCATCATCTAGCCCCAAGCTAAGCAGAGCTTGTGTTATGGGTACTAGATGACTGATATACATAATAATAATACATTACATAGATAGATATTTTTTATTATACATAGAAACGACCAGAACACCCGGAACAAATATTTGTAGATCGTACAAACATTTGTCCCAAGGCGGGAATCGAACCCGCAACCTTCTGCGTCGCAGGCGGACCTTCGTCCGCCGCGCCACATCGGTCGTCGTATTAGTGTGATTAGTGTGATGTGATAAAGACGTACCTAATCATTTCTTTATTTCCTTACAGAGTGCAGCCAACATCAGCGCACTGGTGAGACTAGGCGTCACAGTAGTAGCGTGCGTGCTTCTCTTGCGGCTGACCCGACGCGCGCTAGTGATGATCTCAGGCGTTGGCACCACAGTCTGCACCCTGGCTCTCGCCATCATCCTCTCACAAGGTCCTGGAGAAGGCCTAACCACGCCAGTCTTAATACTTAGCTATGTAGCCTTCAATACGCTTGGATTCTTCCTCTTACCAGGCCTAATGATTGGCGAACTCCTCCCTACGAAAGTTAGAGGTCTATGCGGTGGATACATCTTCTGTCTTTTTAACGCTGTCCTTTTCGGATTTACTAAACTCTACCCGATTATGAAGACCAGTATAGGCGGCATGGCAGGAGTTTTCGGCTTATTCGGCGCATCGTCCGCTTTAGCTACCGTTGTACTGTTCCTTTTGCTACCAGAAACTAAAGGCAAGTCTCTACTGCAGATTGAGCAGTATTACCAGAAATCTAACATTCTATGGCAAACGCGCAAGAAAATACCGCAAACTAATACTCAGCGCGTTTGAATTTATACAGTTTAACTGTATTGTGATAAACCCAAGGTGGTACGCGAGTGATATGTAACCAAGAAATGTATTTGTACCTTATACCTACCGCTTAATTTAGGTTGGTTTCCACTGAACCGCTGACCTTAAAGTGATAAAGCTAAAAATAGATTACAAACTAAATATCTTTTTATAATTATGTGTGCTGTGCTTTAGTGGATATCAGCCTGAACGATCGTAACTTTACACGTTTGATATTGATGTTGCAATTTTTAAATGTTTATCTGCGTTTAAGATTCTTGTATATCGTTACAAGCTTTGCATGTAAGAACAAAATATGTTAAAATCATAGATATAAGTAAAATTCTGTTGATATGTTACGTTCTCCCAGAGCTAACTCAACATGGCCTGTGTTGTGTTACAAATAAACGCAAAGACACGCTATTTCCAATCTTTTGCAATATACCTACCTAATGAACAACAAAGATGGAAAGACGTATCTACCTAGACGGAAGTGCGACCGAGACAACAATACGCACGCGAAACACGAACGCCGGCGTCGCCGTCGGTCGGACTATGACTGAGGTGGCTGGACCTAATTGGACCTAATTTGAGCGTTCCATTTTCGTGAAGCTAGTACAAAATCTCCCGAATTTTACTTACATTGATGGTTAAAATGCGTTTCAAGTGTCCTGTATGTTCAATGTGATAATGTTATGTAGACTCAAGTAATAAATTGTTCATAGTGAGATGATTATCACATAGTAGGTACTTTAAATCTCAGTCAGTTTTATAACTAGAAGTAATCTGGCTGGCGAGTTGCGGCATATTTATGCGATATTTAAATTTTAAATAAGAGTAGGGATCTCAAAATCACCGTAAATAAATTAGTTATTTTTATCAGTGGTTCATATCAAACAATTGATAAAACTATAACATATTTTAATAAACTATCAGAGGTGACCAATTAGAAAAGAAAAATCTACGCGTAAAACTAATCTTGTTCGTTGTAAGCCAAAATATTTGATAAACATACACTCGCAAAGCAATGAGAGATTTTAAACTGTGATTTTCGAATGACCATGTTATTTTAATGTTAAGTAAATGAATACCTTGTTACAACTTAAGTTAGGACAATTTTGTAAGTTAAGAACATTTATTTTTCTATTGCAAATAGAAGAATTCCATATTGTGATATAAATAAATCGAATAAGTACTTAAATTTTAAACTTGTATCATTTCCTTCCACCTCAAACTCATAGATCTAGATCACGAATACAACTAGGTTTACTTAAACGCAAATTTTAATAGATCACTTATTTTTATTATCTACACAATTAGTACTAGATAAATACACGAAATTCCAAACAATATTTCAATATTCATTTGCAGCAAAAACTAACAACATTGGGCGTTTTTTCATTGACCAGTCCGGCCCGGCACCGACACCGGACGCATAATTCTATGAAATTACTAGCTGCGCCCCGCGGCTACGCCCGCGTGGAAATTTAGAATTATCACTTAGGGGTATGAAAAATAGATAGATGTTGGCCGATTCTCAGACCTACTCAATATGCTCACAAAATTTCATGAGAATCGGTCAAGCCGTTTCGGAGGAGTACAGGAACGAACAATGTGACACGAGAATTTTATATATAAGATATGGCACACCGTCTCATTGGCCCGGCCTAACACCGTCTAACACCGACATGCCGGCGCCGGCGCCGATATGTCGTCACAGCAAGTCCTGTGTCGGGCTGGCATCGTACGTATGTGTTGTATACCTACGCAAGCTTCTATGTGGGCGTGCGTGCAAGCTCTCTGTGGAATTACAAAGTCGTCGTCGTCGTGTCGTGTCGGTCAAATGAAGAATGTAGCTGTCGGTGCAGTGTCGTTGAGCACTGTCGGTATCGGTGCCGGACCGGGCCGGCCAATGAAGAAACGCCCACTTCCGACCAAATTCTTATAAGTATCTCGATATATTTTTTTTACTGTAGTGTGGAGCAGTCTTGGGAACGAGGCCCTCGCATTCTCAATAGACGTGGAGTCGTGTTAGTGGATAGTCATAATGCTTCAGCCCTGAGCGTTCGGCAGGCGCTGGTACAGAAGCGGGCGACTGGCATAGCCGGGACACACGTGTAGAGTGGCAGCCAGCACGCCCTCGTATTCTCAATAGACGTGAATGTGGATGATCATAATGCCTCAGCGTTCGCAGGCGCTGGTACAGAAGCGGGCGACTGGCGCAGCCGGGACACACGTGTAGAGTGGCAGCCAGCACGCCCTCGTATTCTCAAAAGACGTGTATGTGGATGATCATAATGCCTCAGCGTTCGGCAGGCGCTGGTACAGAAGCGGGCGACTGGCGCAGCCGGGACACACGTGTAGAGTGGCAGCCAGCACGCCCTCGCATTCTCAATAGACGTGAAGACGTGTTGATGGATGGTCATAATGCCTCAGCGTCCGGCAGACGCTGGTAAAGATGCGGGCGACTGGCGCAGCCGGGACACACGTGTAAAGTAGTAGCCACTACGCCCTCGCATTCCCAGCAGAAATGCTCGCGGCAACGATTGCATCGGAATAACTGGAATTACATTGATTTATGGTGTTATACTGGTGACTTTTGGATGACCTAAAAACGAATTGTGTTCTCCAATTTGGCAAATAAATATAGTATAGTATTTTTCCATATTAATATTGTTTTATTGAAAATGAAAAAAATCATTATTCAAGTTGACCCCCTCGGGGTCCACAGTCAACCACTTTCGGCTTAGTACATGTGGTATCGCATTCCTCCGAGTGTTCCTGTAAGAAAGTTTTACAAAAATACTATCTTCTGCCCGCGGTTTTGCACGCGTATTTTCGGTATAATAAGTAGCCTATTATCTAAGTTAGGCTATGTTTTAAATTAACGCCAAATTTCATCGTCTCTGTTCAGTAGTTTCGGAGATCCTAGGTAACAAAAATTCCCATTTCGCAAACTTTCGGCTTTATAATATTAGTAGGATAGAAACTTACCTGTTTGTCTATGTCTGTGAAATTCCTCAAGCAAGCAAAGCAGTACTGAGTTTGACCTTCATTCGGCAGTTCTTCATACGAGTCCACCGGAAAGAGATGGTGATATGATCTGCAAATTGAAAGTTTGGTTTTTACTACCATTTACAAACTCCAGAGCAAATGCTGTCCTTGAGCGCATTCATAATTTTCCAAGGAGAACATGCTTTTAAAATCGTGATCACTGCTATTTTATTAACCCGCAACACAAATAGAGGGCTCACGCCTTCCCCTTTAGTACTCTAGCTAGTGAGACAGTATTACCTGGCGAGATGCGGCGCCGAGGCGAGCGTGAGTCCGCACGTGCGGCACTGCGCCGGCAGCGAGCAGTACTTGCTGCGGCACTGCGGACACAGGTGGCCCTCGCCGCTCACGCCTTCGCCCTCGCCTTCTTCCAGGTGGCTGCGGAATTAAATTAGGCACTTGTTAGCAATCAGTAAGGAGTGGTTTTTGTCCATTTGGATTGCAGTTGCGGGTTCCCACCTTGGCACAAATGTTTGTATGATCTGCAAATATTTGTTCCGGGTGTTCCGGGTATTTTATATGTTTAATAAAAAATATTTATCCATGTAATGTACCTATTATATCTATCATTCATCTAGTACCCATAAAACAAACTCTGCTTAGCTTAGGGCTAGATGATGGTGTGTGGATTGTCCAGCATTATTTATTTATTTCTATGGAACCTTGGTTAATTATTCTGAATCATTATCATGGAGACCCTCTCAGCCTCAAAGCTGCACTAATCACCAAACTGGTCCAGTGTGGTAGTAGGCATATAATACTCACCACATACACACGGCTATAGGCGGGTCGGCACTGCTCGCAGGGTCGGTGGCGGCGTCCAGCGGCGCGCAGTGAGGGAACCCCATCTTCACGAGCCCCGCCTCCATGGCGCGCGCGCGCGCCGGGGGCGCCGTCTGCTCCAGCAGTAGCGAACGGTAGTGGCAGTCATCTAGTACTACCTGGAAATAATCAAAAGTGTGTTATGCTGGCTACATTACAATTTATAGTTTTCATATGGGACAGGTTGATAATGAAGCTAGATAAGTTGTAAAAGTAATGATGACGCAATGACTTAATTCAACACTGTGTGATATAGACACATCAGCCACAGGCTCTTCGTCTATAACCCGTTCATAGCCCAAGACGCAGACGAGCCTCTCGACCCTCGTGTGGCGTGAGGCTGGGCAGTGAATGCGATACCTAATAAATAAATAAATAAAAGTACTTGTTTATAGTGTTAGAATTAGAAAGGATCCTTGCAATTAATATTGTTAGTGAAATCATTTTGCTGTTCATGTTTGTCAATTACTTACTTTGATACCTCTTTAAGAATTATCTACTTAAGCAGTGGCTCTGGCCATCCAAGTGATATTTAATGGTAGTTTTCTGTAAAAACTTACTCCATAATCTCCTCCTGTATCTTTACACAGCTTCTTGCAAATTCTGACTTCGGCTGCTAGTCCAATAACAGAACACCTAATACCATCTGTTTTCAAAGCCTGGAATCAAACAAAAAATTGTGGAATTGTATTGCTAGATTGATTAAATCTGCTAGCTACTCTTGTCTGGAAGCCATGTCTCCATGGGAAGTCGGATAGCAGTATAGAGCTGGGTGCAGTTACTGATAGTTCTATATTTATCTATGTAGTGTATTGTATTAAATATATTGGTTATCTAGCACCCATAACACAAGCTCTGCTTAGCTTGGAACTAGATAATGCCGTGTGAATTGTCCAACATTATTTATTTATTTAGTTTTTATAGTGAATACTCTTGTCTGGCCTGATGTCTATGGGAAATAGCAATGTCAATAATACTTTAGATGAAAGAATAATTCTTTAGATGTTTACCTGAATAGTAGTATTTATATCACTGGGATCACAGGTTGTCAGTGATGCAAACAGAATAAGCAGTTCTCTGGAGGAATGAGCTGGAAGTGGCCTGAGTACCCTTCCAGCACTTTCTAGAGTATTCTGCAAGGATGGCTCCCCAGTTAGAGACATGTTTGCTAACCTGTGGAAGTTACCAGTGAATACCTTGAATTATTGTGGAAATATATGTAGACTGTATGCTTGTGAAATACAGTTTTCAAGTAGTTCAGGTGTCTGTGTTATTTCATAATTTTGTATTATTGTATTACTACTAAGTATATCAAAAATAATTTTTTTACTCATTAAAGTTTTACTGTTTCATTATAAGGATTTACTGGCGTCTTTTATTGCACAAAACAAATATTATATTATAAACATTATGTAGTATGCATCTACACTTACCCTTGTATTGCCTTGATATGTTTTCTAACATTTCCAGATAGTTCAGTGAGTCTTTCAGCTCTCTTGTTTTTCATAGTCAATATACCGAGCTGGCTCAAAGGGTTCTGATCAAAGAACTCCTCAATGAACTTTTCAAATAGCTGAAATAGATAATGCTTTATGAGATTCATACCAAAAAATATTGGAAAATATTGGCAATATATACAAAATGTTTAGGTTAATATTCTTTAGTTAGGAACCTTCTCTGTACTGCCCTTCTTATGATAAACAACGTAAGTGCAGCGCGGCATATTTCGAGAAAATCGCGTTTAAAGTTTTTAAGGTTATTTTTGGTGTCACGACTACACTAATTGTGTTATTTTCAAAATTGTTACTTTTACTTGTAGGTTAAAGTGTGTATTTTATAATTACTTACATATTTCTGTTTTCTCTTTTATTTCTGAGTTATTATAACTTAAAAACTACTTATGATTAGTAAAAAAAATGTCACTTTTTTGAAATACTAAACATAACCATCGCATGTGCAGCAGTTGCGATGTTTATGACTAGGTAAATGAACAATTACGTTCATTATGACTAGGAAAGTAAGCATACGATGTTTATATCTAGTATCTTCATACATCGCAAAAATAATTTACAATAAAATGTAATCATAAGCAACCACATACGTTGATTATGTCTAGTACAAAAGTAAATTCTAAGGAGTTAAAGTATCAACGTGCAGTAAAGCTATTAGGTTTGTAACTTCAGAAGAGTCAATTATGATTGGATTTAAGTAAAGTTATTTCTATTAATATTATGAATGCGAAAATTTGTACATTTATGTTGTGTATTACTCATCTTATTTCATATTAGTACATAAAGGCATAGTAAATAAATAAAACAGTTATTTAAAATTAATGTTTTATTAATGTTTAAGACAATTATTAAATGCAAAAAAAATGATATCTGCCCCCGATAGTTAAAAAGGCGCATGTAACAACAAGTTAAAACGGAGAAAAAAATGTTTTAATTAATCAAACGGGAAATCGTTTGCTGCCTTTTGGTAAATTGAAATAATTACACATTAAAAATTGGAAATAACGGCCACAGTAATAATCTTCAAATTCAATTATTAAAAATATAAATAATAAAAATTATTTAATTAAAATAAGGAAAAACTGTTTCATCTTAGTATAAAAATTGGGAGAAAATACTACGTCCATAATTGAATAGACGTAAATAGCCAGATGCGCCCTATCAATCTAGAACGCTTATTGCAGTACTTAGGTTTCTAAACAAGATAGGCGCATTTGGTTATATCCGCTTTTTTGCTTAAGTATTCAAAACTATGTAGATAATCCTTAAATAAGATAAAAAGTATATACAGTAAACTAATTAATCCTTTCATCTGAGGATATAAAGCTAGAAATGTAAGTACAGAAAATGTGTTTCACGGCTTAGTATTATATGGATAGGTACTCTAATTTATTTTTATCAAAGCAAAAACACTATCGACGGAGTCAAGTATTTATTATAGAAAACTGCTTATCTGTGGCAAAAAATCAAAATGCATGTCACATTGTTACATTATGCAATGAGTTTCACTCAGGAATCACTAGATCTAAATATAGTAGGTAATTAAGTATGATAATTATATAGCTACAAAATTAAACACTAACCTTACGTAGTTAGAAGTAATATAACTCAAACAAAGTTTAGCTTAATCAGATCAGACTGAAGTAACAAATTAAAAAAAAAAACATAAACTCGCAACTCAGTACCTACCCACTAATCATTGTTAGGTAACTAATAAAATCGAAAAACATCAGTCTGCATTCATATAACACCTACATATTTTACCTCCTAAAATCACAGAAAAACCTTTGGACAAATCTTAAAAACTAGGTAAGTACAAGAAATACTTTTAGTAACAGATAATTATTATATAACCATCAGTATCAAAAATCTTAAACAGACAGCATAGTTAACGCAATATAAGTAGGTAGGAGATGTACTTTTTTTTAAATTAATGTTTATTTGTCACCTATATCTATTCCTTATCAAATTGACAAAGTTATCATTACATGGCAAATTGTACCAAAATACCTTTTGGTTTTCTAGCATTGGAGAAAGTAACTGATAAACTATTTCAGATTCCCGCTTCTCATAAATTATTCAGTATTAGGTTTTGATAACCGGACTTGGAATTCCAGTTTTAATGTTTTTCATTCTTACGAAGTCCAGAACCTACCTACTCTATGTGCTCCATCAAAATCAGTTTTAAACGGTAGGTATCGTACGTAAGTCCTCCTTGAAAAGTGACTGCACACATATTTTTCTGGTAGACTCGTGGTATCGTACTTTGAAGTATAGAGACAGAAAAACACTCTTTAAATCTACAAAAGTTGCCGACATCCTCTTTACAGTAATATAACGATGTGTATCAGAGACGGCGCGATGAAAGTCTTCGAAGTCAAATATCATATCTATTCTAGTCATACATTATCGTGCTCAAACGTATATTATGCGACGTATTTGTAGAAGCTAAAGCTTTGTTAATTAAGTCAATGCTTCGACCTTTCTTCATGTTAGTTTTATCTGTAATAAAATTAAACACATCAGTAAATAATCGGGTTGCAAGAGCTATAATTCACATTAACTGCAAGTCGTTTTATAATCTTTCTTATTCTAACAATAAATAATAATAATTAATAAATGACATGACACTTTATTTTTCTCGTCTTCAACGAAAACTAAAGATGACGATAAAACACAGTACACTAAAACTGGACTTACCTTGTGATAAATCACGCAACGAAAAATTGCGCATCCGCGAGACACGTCCTTACTCCCACTGTTATTCGGGCGCATTTGACACAGGAAATGGTCAGACGCCGTACTAATGAAACCCCGCGCACCACCCCGCAGGATTTACGATAATAAGTGAAAAAGACGTTTCTGCTTACTTGCGCCTTTTTATTAAATACCATACTACTATTTTTTTCTCAACATAAGGTATTAAGACGTATATGACAAATGCGCCTCGGCCAAAACAAACTTTACGAAATAGAAAAGGCGCAAGTTGGTAGATATAGACTTTTTTTCTTAATGTGAAAGTAGTTTCCAATAAGTGCGTTAGGCGCAAATGGTTACTTGCGCCTTATTTATTTCACTGTTAGTAATGTTCTCCCCTCCGATTACCTCACCGCCCCACCGTTTCTGTATGGTATTTACCAGACATAAACATCGTATGTGCGCTACTTGCGTTGTGTGTGTATAGAATAACGCAATAAAATAAAGATTTTATGCAACAAATAAAGAGCGTAGGAGATAGTACTATGTTTATTTCTAGAATATTTTTAAACTTTCTTAAATAAGTACAAGGTATAAACAACGTAAGTGGCTCATATAATCATTATGTTTTGTAAGTTGAGCCGACAGTTGAAGGTACTGCTAATCATAAACAACGTTAGTGATCGTGCGATACTCATGACTAGGAGATTGATTAAAATCTCTGAGCGTAGTGGACAATACGTTGTTTATGTTTAGAAATAAAGTGAAAATTGTGCACGTACGATGTTTATACTTATGTTTTTTTTTAATTCTATTAAACGTACAGAAAAATGGATGATTTTTCCAGATAGATCTCGCTTAGCTGATTACAAATATGCTAATAACTCATTTTCGCAAAAAATGTTACCTACGCTGTTTATCGTAAGAAGGGCAGTGTAGCAGTAATGACACAACACAAGTATACACAACCATTTACTGACTAAACCCTGTCATTTGTTATAGTAGGTATGTTTACGCCTAAGATATAAGAATGAGATTTTATACATATACAATCAGTTAGACTTGACTTGACAAAGCCTATAAACAGCAGCATACTTTGATTAAATAATTAATTATTTATTTGATTCTGACTAATAATTATTATTTTTCAGTCATGTCTGTCTTTTTTTTACCTTTGTACTGTAAGCTTTGTTTATATAAATTAGTAAATTTAGCGGAAATTCTCCATAAATAACGGCTGGCGTGAGACACAGGGCAACCCAGCCAGGGTGATTCGTGTAGGAAACTTCCTATCCGAGGCGTCCCGAGCCAAACCGACCTTTGTTTACGTCGGAAAGTACCAAGCTCGAAGCAACCCGAACCAAACCGATGATTGTTTATGTCGGAATATTCCAACTCGAAGCGACCCGAGCCAAACCGACGGGTGTTTACGTAGGAATATTCTGAACCGACGAGTCCCGATGCGCGGCAGCGCGCTGAATCGGGTTCCTATAAAATGCCAGGACAGACGAGCGGGCATTCATTCTATTTCAAGACTTTAACGAGTAGTCATAATTATCTGATGTGTTGTTATAGTAAGTCAGTACTGATAAATTATTGTGTTTGCATAAAATAAAAGAAGAGAAAGTTTACACGTGTTTGCTGTTCCTCCTGACTTGTAGTAAGATATCAAGTCAGAATTGGGATTCTTCCAAAGAAAAGGTACGTAATTAGTTCTGTTACTAATCTTTTCTACACGCCCAGTATATTTTACATTTTATACCATTTGGCCAGTCATTTTAGATGATATTGTTAACAATTCGACAAAGTGTGGTTGACTATACCAGATAGTATATACTTCTTGCTTGATTTTTGTTCCATGACTCATATACTTGGCACTCAAGTGCCAAGCAGGCCATTTAATGGCAATTTAAACTCGAACCTACAACTGCCAACCCATCCATACCTACCTATGGCAAATAGTCGAGGATCGTATTTACTAGAAAATTGGAGAATGTTGGTGCTTTTAGCAAGCAGCGATATCAATATCTATGTGATTCTGTTTAAAACAAACGACAATGTAACATAAATCAGTACGCAATGTTGATCGCTTTTTTTTGAGTTTTACAAGTTATTGGAAATCATGATGTAGGTAGTTCCAATTAATGTCATTCATTTATACTCTTATTTTATTATAAGAGTTTTCTAAAATTATATTTCCAATGACATGTAGTTTTAACTTGGACTAGAAAACATTGATTTTATGAATGTTACAAGTAAGTTGTACCTACCTACTTGGGTAAAAGAAGTGGAAGTACTTATCAGCGTTTTACGTTTTATGTTTCTAATGTATGGGTTTAAAATTTATTTAACTACCTATGGTTTTAATTTAAAAAAAAAAAGTACGTAAGTACGAACGTTTCTTTTTATACAACAACGTGGCTTTCTGAAGAGGATAGCAAACCTAAATTAACTTAGGTTAAAAACTTCAACAGGGTTTCAGTGACATTGGTTAGGTTAAGTTACATACCTTAAATTAAAACCTACTAACGACAATATTCACCTAAAAAGAAGTATCACGACCCTTTTTTGAACAATTGATGTCGTTGAAAATTATTTTTCAGCCCGGGAGGTACATGAAAGAAAACGAGGGAGAAGCTGGCCCATCTGCAGAGTCACCCCATGTTGCAGTGGACCTTAGGAATCCTAGGCGTTTCAAGTCGCGGACACGGGCTCCTCTACAACGTGTTCTTCATTCAGCAGTCCCCGCGAATCTACGAGGCGGGCAGGAGGTTGCGGGTTTGATTCCCGCCTCGGGACAAATGTTTGTACGATCTGTAGACATTTGTTCAGGGTGTTCTGGATGTTTTCTATGAATAATAAAAAATATCTATCTATGTAGTGTATTGTATTATGTCTATTAGATATCTAGTACCCATAACACAAGCTCTGCTTAGCTTGGGGCTAGATAATGCTGTGTGTATTGTCCAGCATTATTATTTATTATAACTCAATGCCACATTACTCGAGAAGTCGTTCGCCGATCGTGCAGCAGCGCGAGAGGATACGTCATCAAGCAGACTGAGATGTAATCAGTCTAACCTCCACCGACACCGTACACCAGATATTGATTTTGAAGCGGATCGCCACTACAACAGACCTCGGGATGAACGGCAAGAGAACTCCAGGCAGCTTGGACGACGACGGCGAGACTTTCGACTGAATTTACGTAGGTGTTAAAGAGCTTCACTGCACCTCATGTGCTTTTCAGAATAGGGAAAACTTTCTAAATTAACATCATAAAACTGAATTGAAAATTAACCACTCTTTGTGAAACAAAATCAATAAAAATATAACCATTGGCTCACCAGGCAGTACTATGTAAAACATAAATTGTGATGGGTTTTTAAGCCATACTTGGCTTGTTTAAATACTTGTGAAGTCAGAAATAAAAACAAATAAATCGTATTTTTGTCGAAGTAACATAAATTTTAAGGTATGTCAAAATATGCTGTTGTAAGGGCTTAGTCGAACTAAACTAAAAGTAATGAAATTACATATACTTAGGTATAGAGAAATGAAATAATGCCAGAAATAAAATTAATTTATTATAAGAAGTTAATAATACATAATGTCACATAGGTATACTAGAGTAAAATTGTCGAATAAATAATAATAATAAAATTGCCGCTTACATTCATAATGAATTGTCAAATAAATTAAAACGAAAGAAATGCAAAAAAAAAAAAGAAATAACAGATTGATGAGTAGAAGAAAAGTCAATGCAGCAATAGAATTAATGCTTGCCGCTTCTTTAGGTGTCCAATTAAAATAGATAAGGTGTCCAATTAATAAGAAAATGAAAAGAAAAACAAAGTATAATTCTCAGAATCTATAGAACATTAGAACAGATGCAGAAAACCACATTAAAGTGACGCACCTTATTGATAATAGTTTTTATAAAATTTTACTTCTTTGTGTGCTTATTTTGTAAGCTGCAATAAAAAAGAAATATTGAAATAATGCAGTCTGCAGTTGCCAAAAGAAAGTAAATAAGAGTAGATGTAAACCGTGCCAATTTAGGTTTGGGTAGACCGATCGACCTTATGTCCGGGTTGAGTAAAAAAATATTTGTAACAAAATTCCTATTGTAAATTATTAAGTAATGGGAGATAGACTGTAGAAGACACGCCAATCACCAAACGGGCAATTAAAAGACTACGAAAATATTCATCCGTATCTAAATTTAAATGATCGTAATATGAGTGATAGAGGAACCGATAAGGGATACAATTTAATAAAAAAGTTCTGATGAAAAAAATTGGAGGGAAGATGAAAAATAATAATTTCGATAAAAAAAAAACAGTTCTGTTATGAGTAGTGAATAATAGTAAAATATATCATTGAAATAGAAAAAGTTAATGAAATAGATAAAGCGATAAACCGGACGAATACGATAAAAAGAAAAGTAAAAGGCAAAATGACGTTTAAAAAAAAAAAGTAAAATGACGTTTGAAAACGAAACTGATTTTAACCATATATTGTGGATCTAGCATTGTAGTAGAGATTGGAAATTGAGATTATTAAAGGACGAGGTATAAGTAAATGATGATGATCATGTAAATAACGTTTGAAAAAGAAACTGATTTGAACCGTAATACTCTGGTTCTAGTATTGTAGTAGAGATTGGAGTTTGAAATAATTGAAGGATCAAATTTATTACATGACACGAAAAACGTCATGATTAAAATATGATTTGTTTTGATTCATATTATTAGTAGAATCAATTAACCTACCAGTTTTTGTAGCTTCTAATAGTACAGTAGTATTAAAACAATCACAATATGATAAAGTTAGCAATGTAGTATGGTAACTAGCAATGTAGTAATGCAGTAATGATGACACAAAGTCAATGATCAATAATACGGTCATGTAGTATGGTATCTAGCAATTTAGTAACGCAGTAATGAATCTAATGATGACACAAAGTCAATGATCCATGATACGATAATGTAGTATGGTACCTAGCAATGTAATAATGCAGTAATGAATCTAATGATGACACAAAGTCAATGATCCATGATATGATAATGTAGTATGGTACCTAGCAATGTAATAATGCAGTAATGAATCTAATTATGACACAAAGTCAATGATAAATGATACGATAATGTAGTATGGTACCTAGCAATGTAATAACGCAGTAATGAATCTAATTATGACACAAAGTCAATGATCAATGATACGATAATGTAGTATGGTACCTAGCAATGTAATAATGCAGTAATGATAACACAAAGTGTTACAAAAAGGATACGATAACATACTTTAGTAAAATGTCTTGTAGTATTGTATCATAACAAAAAGAAGTGTGTGTGTGTGTCTCTAAATGAAGAGCAGCCATGTATGTGCACAGGACATAGTATCATAATAAGTGCACTCTCTATTCCTTCACTCTCATAATGAGATAAGATGGCAGACTGACACGACCAGGGCGAGATCAGGTGCAGGACCAAGCTTGACGTACCTTACGAGGCAACGAAGATGTAACACCGCCAACTTCCTGATCCTGACCTTCTTGACTCCTAGCTGCTAATGAATATAAGAATACCTATCTATTCGATTTGGATCTTCCTAGATGTAGAGATGGATATGGGTTCAAAGAATTATCGATTTTGTGTCAAACTCACCTGGTTCGACACTACTTCAACAGTGCCTGTCTATAATCACATGCACGCTTACACAGTATGTATGTACGCTTATTGAGTATATATCACGAGGTCGTGATTTGATTATCAGGATGGACGAATTTGTAAGCTTTGTTTATATAAATTAGTAAATTTAGCGGAAATTCTCCATAAATAACGGCTGGCGTGAGACACAGGGCAACCCAGCCAGGGTGATTCGTGTAGGAAACTTCCTATCCGAGGCGTCCCGAGCCAAACCGACCTTTGTTTACGTCGGAAAGTACCAAGCTCGAAGCAACCCGAACCAAACCGATGATTGTTTATGTCGGAATATTCCAACTCGAAGCGACCCGAGCCAAACCGACGGGTGTTTACGTAGGAATATTCTGAACCGACGAGTCCCGATGCGCGGCAGCGCGCTGAATCGGGTTCCTATAAAATGCCAGGACAGACGAGCGGGCATTCATTCTATTTCAAGACTTTAACGAGTAGTCATAATTATCTGATGTGTTGTTATAGTAAGTCAGTACTGATAAATTATTGTGTTTGCATAAAATAAAAGAAGAGAAAGTTTACACGTGTTTGCTGTTCCTCCTGACTTGTAGTAAGATATCAGTACCTTATGGTGTTTCCTATAACAAAGTACCTATGTGTAATTGTTATAATATATTATATAAATATAGAATGTAAGAACTTCAAGTGTAAAATCAAGTGTAAGTACCTATGATGGAATAAACAAATACAAAGTTAACTACCTTTAGAGTACACAAAAAACGTGTAGGTTTTAGATCTTGAGAGTTCATAGCCTCCGAGCAGTCAATAGCCACAATCATATGCCTCATCATGCCTAGCCGAACAGGGCCATGACGCCGCGTCGCCGCCTTCCGGGCCGCTTTCTGCGCAAACTCAGCCACCAGCCCTTCTACCAAACCATCTTTATCTTCTTTTATAGCCTCCCTAAAGAGTTACAAACAGTTTTAGGGTTAGGAAGATATACTTACCAAAAAAAAGCCAATAAAAAGCAAATACAAGCAAAAATTATGCAAAATGTTCTTTAAGAATGTGTGTGAAATGTACACTATGTACTTCTTTCTTTATTCTATCTGCTGTTGCTACTGTTTCATTCATGTATAGCTTACCAAGTCTTTTCGTATCCTGTCTCCCAGCGATACTCTTTTGGATCTTGTTCATCGTCTGCCATTATGAGTATGAGTAAAACCTGTCGCTGTCGGCCCGGTAATGTGAGCGACCGTGCGTTTGATTCAAATGACGTCTGTCTACCCAGAGTACGAGTAGTTATATCCTAAAATAGAATGGTAGATAGCAGAAATCGAACTAAAATATTGCTATCTGGATCTAAAAATCAAACAGCCGCCCCGCCGCAACAAAACAAACTTCAAACTTGGCATTAAACAATAAACACAAACAAATCATCATCATCATCAGGGGTCTTCAACATTTCGTTTAGTGAAATGCGGATAAGAATCGAACTTAAGTTCTTTCTTCTGGCTTCAACGTCGAGTGAGACTTCACTCGAGTCATGTGTCTTCGCTTTGAAAGACCTGGTCTCTCATAAGCTGTTCGTTAGCCGACTGGCTGCGATGGTCTTCTTGAGTGAGAGCGTCATTGGGGAGTTCTAGCAGCTCCCGGGGAAGTGGTCGCCAGGAGGGTTTTCCATCTGGCGGTCTTGAGTGCAGGGGAGCGAGTCCGTTAAGGTGAGCGTGGCGGGAGTTGTCCGCACGATCGTACATTTTGCACGCCAGGTTTACCACAAACTCTTTTATTGAGGGTGTTTGCAGGTCACGTGCGATAACCGTGTTTCGCACGTATCGGCCCGCGCCTGTACAGACTCTAAGAGCTATATTTTGTTGGGCTTGAATCCTCTTCTGGTTGGTTCTCGAGCACAGGGCATACCACGCCGCACATACGGGTATTTTGCCGATCTATGCGGCCAAAATTAAAATTTACAAAATGTTCAAAAGGACGGCTTCCTAGCTAGGGGACAGTGCCAGGAACAATAACCCGCCCTTCCCGCTTCGCCACGTGCACTAGTCGCGTCATAAATTTAGTCGGAATTCGATCTTTCAACTTGTTGTTTGTGTCTGTTCTCGGCGTTGTTCGTGTAAAAACATTAACTTTGCAGTAAAATATTAAATATTCTACGTTATCTTAAGAAGTGTTTGTGATGGATCCTGATTTAGCAGGTAATAGTGCTGTACTTTAGTATGTTTTTTTGTTGTTTTCATAATAACAAAGTTTAGATATAATATTATGAAAGTATCCACCTGTTAGGGAGATTATTTTTTGCAAATATTTTATTAAATCGTTTATTTGTTATACTATCCAGTCAGATCCTGCTATAATTCTTTATACAAATGAAAATATGAAGCTTTGAGTAGTAAAAAATAAAAAAAACTGCCGCGGATAAGCGCGGATTAGTAATGTTTTGGTACTTTGAACTTATTATGAGTAATATACAAAAAAAATGTCTCTTTGTTTTAGGTTCACAAGGTACTTCGGGAGTAAGACTAGTGACCCGTAAATATTTGTTTGATCGTGTGCAGAGCTATAATTCGCCTAATTTATAAGAAAAACTCGAATCCTTGAGAGGTCATCTATTGTCGTGTGAAAGTCGTGTTATTAGTTGTATGAGAAGCTAAAAAAATTAAAAATGCAGTGTTTTTTGCAAGACACAATCGCGCTTCTCATGCCTGGGAAACCCAATGCTGATTCATCAGAGAGCGAGGAAGAAGAATAATAATAATGAAAAATAAAACTCAACTGTTAAATATTTTTTTACACATTAGTCCTGAAAAATATTATATAGTACTTATTTTAGAATAAAACCTCTTTATAAATTACAAGATGTATTTTTCTACCAAGTTATATCCTTTAGATAAGAATAAGAACATAAAATAATTTTGGCCGCGTAGATCGGCAAAATACCCGTATGTGCGCCGGTGCTGCGTATGTAAGGCGTGAGCGGATGTAGGTTTTGTACACCCCGATCTTCGTACGCAGCGGCAGTTTCGATGTTAGGACAGGTCGAAGCATGGCTCGGGCAGCGCGTGTTTGCCTTAACGCGCGCTCCACCTGTGCGGTCATCGTCAACGATCTGTCTATATCTATGCCTAGGTATCGGACTGAGGTTTGCCAGTCTAAGGCTTGTCCTCGCAGTTCCAGTGGTGGTAGGACAGTGCGCTGTCGTGTGACAAGCAGCGCTGCCGTTTTTCCAGCGTTGACTGCAATTCGCCATCTATCAAGCCAGGCTGGGAGATATAAGCAACTCCCTTGGGGTACTCCAGCTACGATTTTTCGAGGTTGCGATGTTCTTTCTTCAACTGCTACGTAGAAGCTTCGTCCACGGAGAAAAGATGCAACAACTTGGATGATGGCCGCCGGTGTGGGAGAGGCGATCAGCTTAAGAATTAGACCAGGGTGCCATACTCGGTCGAACGCCTTTTCCACGTCTAGGAAAATCCCAACAGTGGAGCAGTTGCTGTTCAATGGGTGGGCTAGATGATGCAGAATCCGTGTGAGTTGGAGAGTTGTAGAGTGCTGGCTACGGAAACCAAACTGCTCTGCTCTGGGTTATTCTATATGTGGTACTAGCCGACGAAGTAGAAGGCGCTGGAAGAGTTTGGCAGTCGTCGCAAGCAGCGTAATTGGTCTGTAGATGGCAGGGTATCGCCGATCTTTTCCAGGTTTCGGGAGTACGATGACTTTTCCCACCTTCCAGATGTCAGGGAAGTAGCCGGTGCGCAAGATGGCGTTAAAGAGCATGGTAAGGGCGGCCACGCCTCTTCGTGGTAGGTGACGAAGAGCGGTGTTTGTAAGGCCATCGTCTCCTGGAGCTTTTCGTTTTGGCAGACGGAGTATCGTTCTTCGTACTTCAGCTGGAGAGATGAACTCTCCTCCGCTGAGTGTCGGTGTCGGCCGCGCGAAGAAGTCACTTACTGTAGTCTCGATGGTGGCATAGTGAGCAAGGAGTTCCTCAGTGGCGTTAACTGGTATGGGGTGTGGTGAAAATTGCGTCTCCAGATGATTTGCCAGAATTTCGGCACGGTCGCCTGGCGCAAATTTTCGTTGACCTTGTTCGTTTAGAAGTGGGTATGTTGGGGTTGGCGCATTGGTCAGCTGTCTATTGAGAGCGTGCAAACTAGTCTCTTTTTCCGCTGCCTCGTCAATCCTCGTGTCCCAGTATTCAGTATTCAGTATTCAGTACTTTATTGCGAAAACAAAAATATTACATATAGTAAGTATTCATGTACCCTGTCAGGTAGGGTATGGCAATATATCTTAATCTAGGACTTAAGTTTAAGGACTAAATTAAGTATTTTGTATTTTATACAAAATTAGGAGATCTTTTATGAACAATAAATAACATTTGTGTAGTTTAGAATTATATAAATTTACTTTGGTAGGTACAATAACACTTTTTAATAAAATAGTTTACTTTTTATAAATTTGTGTGACTAGGTTATACTTAACATCTTATAATTAATCAATATATAACCTATTATATTATTAAGAACACTTCGAAGCTCTTCCGTTGTTAAAAAGAAAATGTAGGGATTCTATCCTAATAGTTTGTCTTCAAAAAAGTCTTTTATGTCATAATAGCATTTTTTAATAAGCAATTCTTGTAGTTTTGATGCGAATATATGGTGTTTGGGTTCAGATTTAAGGAATGTTGGTAGTTTATTATGTATTTTAATGGACATGTAATAAGGGCTCTGTCTGTATAGTTCAAGTCTAGGTATTGGAAGGATGAGGTTTGTTTTTCTTCGTGGATTTTTATCAAATTGGTATAAATTCAGGTTTTTTCTAACAAATAATGCTGTTTCATATATATAAAGGCTAGTCAAAGTTAGTAATTTTTGTTCTATAAAATGTGGTCTACAGCTGGTGCGTCTTCTGATATTAACAATAATACGTAGGCATTTTTTCTGCAATATAAATAATTGGTTTGTATCTACACTGTTGCCCCAGATTACTATGCCATAGCGTAGCCATGAATAAGCATATGCATAGTAGGCAGATAAAGCTGTTTTAATGTTTGTGTTACTTTTTAAGATAGATAAGGCATAAATAAATTGTGATAATTTGCTTTTGGTTTTTTCTATATGTCCTTTCCAATTAAGGTGAGTATCAATTTTTAGGCCTAAAAGGGTATGATCTTGGACTTCTTCAATATTGAGGCTACTTGTTAGTAGAGATAGATCTAGAGGTGTTTTCTGGTACGGGGTAAATTGTATGATTTTTGTCTTTTTTGTATTTGCTTCCAAATTGTGAGCTTCTAACCAGGTGATTATGTTATGAAAACTTTCTTTTATTCTGTTAAGTGAAATTTTATGGGGGGGGCATTTGAAAAGAAGGGACACATCGTCTGCAAAAAGGATGCAGAAGGAGTCAGCAATTTTAGGCAGGTCATTTATGTAGATTAGGAACAGAATGCATCCTAAAACACTTCCTTGTGGAATTGAATTGTTTATGGTAATTGTTTTTGATTTTACTGTTTGTATAATCCCTGAATTTTTACAACAATGTTCAATTTGGACAAACTGTTTCCTGTCTAGGAGGTATGATTTCAGCCAATTTAGTATTTTTCCCCTGATTCCGATTTCAAAAAGTTTGGTTATAAGTATTTTATGGGAGACTTTATCATATGCCTTACTCATGTCTAAGAGTATACCTATTGCATAGTATTTGTCTCTAATATAGTTAAGGGTTTCGAGGTTGTACTTAAAAATAGCAAGAGTTGTTGAGGAGTTTTTACGGAAGCCGTATTGATTTTCACTTAGGAGATTATATTTTTCTAAGTAGTTATAAATGCGGTCTGATATTGCACGTTCAAATATTTTAGACACTACCGGTAGTAGGGCAATAGGTCTGTAATTACTCATGTTGGAGGCCTGTCCACCTTTTTTGAAAATTGGTCGAATTTTAGCTATTTTGAGGCGTTCTGGGAAGCACTCTTCATTGAAAGACTGATTTATCAAGAAAGTTAACGGAGGTGTTAATTCTTTAATACAGGATTTTACCAAAATTGGGGGTATGCCATCTATTCCGCAGCTATATTTATTATTAAGTTTATTAATGAGTCCGCTCACTTCTCTATTGGTGACTGGGGTAAGGAACATGGTGTTTATGTTAGTGCTTGTTTTGTTAACTGATTTTGAAAGACATGTTTTTCCAACTGAAGCAAAATATTCATTGAAAGTGTTAGCTACAGTATTGGGGGTTTCTATGGTTAAGTTATTATGAACCAACTTAATATTTTGTGTTTTTTTGGGTTTTTTATTAGTAATAGTATTTATTATATTCCACATGGTTTTCACTTTATTTTTTGAATTTGTCATTTTTTTAATATTATTTAATTTTTTTGAATTTTTTACACAATTTTTCAAGATTTTTCTGTAAAGTCGATAATGGGATTTTAAAATTTTACTTTTAGTTTCATTGGTTAGGGTTTTTAGTGCTCTTTTATGGCAGCATGATATCTTTAATCCTTTGGTCATCCAAGTGTTACCTTTAATTCTTATTTTAATTTTCCTGTTTGGTATGTGAGTGTCAAGTAGTTCTCTCAGTTTATCATCAAAATTGTTGTAGTTTTGGTTTAAATTATGATTAGGGTTTATCAAATTGGTCCAGTCAGTGACAATAAGGGCATTTTTGAAATTATTAATGTGTTTTGTAGTGTAAAATCTTTTTGTTATAGTGATTGCTGCTTTAGGTGCCTTTTCGTTAAATTGGAATTTATACATTAGAGCTTTATGGTCAGAGATACCATGGTCTTGTACATTTACTGAGTATTCTCCTCGATAATTTGTAAATAATAAATCTATACATGTACCTGTTCTGGAAGTTTGACGAGTTATGTCATTTATCTTTTGATACATTCCATGTTCAAGCATAAAATTAATTAGTTTTTTATATTGGGTTGAGTATTTGTTTTTGTCTAAATTTAGATCACCTCCAATTATAATATGTTTTTTTGCTAGTTGGGGTTTTAAGATCTGAAGAAGATTTTCTAATACATTAAAGAATGTTGCTATGTTTCGATCAGGCCGGTATAAATTTACCACAATCATACCTAGTTTGGGTATTTCAATTGCACAACATTCTATAAAATATTCTACTGAAAGATCTGATATGTCCGGTCTTTCCATGTATTCAATATCCTGTTTGGTAAGGATGGCTACACCTCCACCTGACCTATGTGACCTACAATAATGGGTTGCTAAATCATAATTGGTTATTTGTATCAAGTTAACCCATTCAGATTTTAACCATGTTTCTGTAAGACAAATTGCTTGGATGTCATAGTCGAGTTCCTCTAGGACATTCTCAAGTATGTGGATTTTACTATTAATGCTTTGGACATTTTGAAATATTATGTTAAAGTTATGTGCGAAAAGGATGGATTGGTTTAGCTTGAGACTTTGAGTTGCTCCTGGTAGATATTGTCCCTCTAGGATAGGTAGCATAGCGCGGTGCTCTGCTGCTTGTTTCTGACAATATAGGCGCTGTGGGCCTGTCACCACCGCAGCTAGATGGTGGGCTCTTCTTGTTGGAAGCGTCTGGGGTCCTGTGTACAACTGCCGTCTTTGGTATAGCCAACGGTGGAGTCATTTTTTGCAAAGCAGCTGAAGTTTGGTGAGCAACTGGTGTGGATGTAGATGTAGGTTTCTGTGGCGCTGGCTTATCTGTGTTCACTTGTCGCGATGGTTGGGTCGGTGTGGCCAAGTTTTGGGAGTCAGAAGCCTTTTGAGGGGTTAATTGTGTCATTTTATGCTGGTTGTCCTCATTTGTGTATTGTTTATATTCTTTTCCATCAATGTAGAGTTTGTTGTTTCGAATCACTGCATGTTTACCTTTCTTCCGCTCTACTTTTAATATGTTTATCAAATTGCTTCTCTTTTGAAGGTCCTCTGCGTCTAGGAATTGTGATATTGAAATACCTGTACTTTTGAAGCAGTGGCTGTGTTGGAATAGGTATTTTGTCATTCTTTTACTGATTAATTCCATTACAAGTGGTCTTTTGTATCCTTTTTTTCCAATCCATGTGGCTTGCTCGACAAATCCAGTAAGGTCTATGTTCAGGATTTCAGTGAATATTCTTATAAGGCGGTAAATAAGATCATTTTCATTTTCCTCATAATCTTGTAGCCCATAAATAACAATTTTCTTGCTTTTTTCATTATTGTTTGCAGTGGGTGGGACGCCATTTGTATTAATGTATTGTGATTTATTCAATTGTAGTTTTAACTCACGGTTTTCTTGTTCTAAGTGTTGAACTTTGTTAGCTATGTCATTAAGTTTTGCCTCTTGTTTATTCCTGTCATGGGCTAACTGCACTTTATAGCTGTTTAGATCTTGCTCAAGTGCCGACATTTTCATTGTTACCTCAGTTTGTATTTCAAAGATCTTATCAAACCAGAGTTGGGAATTCTTTTCAAGCTTTTGATCTAGTAAACGTGAGATTTGATCAATTGTGATGGTATTTACCTGTGAGGTTTGTTGAGTGTCTGTTATATTTGTCCCAGGTGTTAACGTTAGGTTTGGACTCTGAGAGTGGGTTGCTCGGTCTTCCATGTTTCGGTTATTAGTAGATCTACGAGGTTCATTTTCAAATCGTATCCCCGACCGTACAGGGGTATCGTCATATTTGTTACTGCGCGTACGTTTCTGGCATTCAGGGCATGTCCATTTTCTCTCCAAGTCTTGGACGTTCGATTTGTAATAATCTGATGGTATGTTCATACATTTGTAGTGGTAGTGTCGTTTACATATTGTGCAGTCTAAGAGTTCAGCTATAGCGATGTGTTTATTACAAGAATCACAGTTTCTCATTGTTTTCGCGGTTGAAACTAGGTGGTTTGAGGTTATGCGCGGGCGTGCCACAGCGTGCACGGGTCCGTCCGTTTGTTTTGGTAAAACACTGGGATTGAGGTTGTGTCTTCACTGTTTGGATATAAATATGGTTTTTTGTCTAGATAAACCATTCGTATCGATTTTTCAAGGGTTCAAACTTATTTTTATTTAATTTTACTAAATCCGAGATAATTTTTGCTGTTGGTGTTTCCCAAGTTTGTCCTCGCCAGGTATCCACTGCTTCTGCTACTTTTGCTGTCAATTTGTTGAGCTGGGTCTTCAGTCTCGGACATCTGCTCCGGGACCACAGTCGGCATAAGGCTCTCTTATTTCTGAGCTGGATTCTTATTGCAAGTGGAAGCTCGTCGCGTCTAGGTGGTTTCAGTGGGGCCGGTTTGGAGGCTTCCGCTTTTGCTTGCTGCATTTTCTCCGTTAGAAGTACTGCAGCAGTCTCTACTTCTTCTGCCGTGGTAAGCAGTGTTGCCAGAGCCTACCCAGCCCAGGTTGCCATTTGAAACCAAAGGTTGCCATTAGAAAAAAATAGTAAAAAAAACTGCGTTAAAAAAACTGAAATATAACACACCTAGGTTTTTCGAGACACACACACACACATTGGATTGGTGAATTCCAACTCAATGAAAAATATAATCTGAAAAATAAGCAGCAATAATAACCTTTGCATATCCTAAATTGGATGAAATGAACATCTATCTAAAAAATAATAAAATGGCAACACTTTCCTTCTTTCATTTGTTTGACATTGACAAAGGATGGACAGACCAACCAATTTGTTTGATGCAACTGAATGCAACTATACAGGTAGGTACCTACCATTTGCCTAGTTTTATGTTTTATTAGAGTTTATTGTTTTTCAAAATATATAAGGAGTAAAACTGAAATGGAACTGTTCTCGAACCTACACCTCTGTGTTCACACAGTCACAGTGAACACAGATCGCGCTTGTTGAGTCTTGCTTGACATTCGCGCCGCGCGCGAAATGCGCGGCAAAACTGACAGGAGTTTTAGTGTCGACGAATAAATTCTGAATACAAAGTAATATTCAGAAATGTTACTGAATTTCATTAACATTATTTTAGTAAGTAGTTGTATTAAAAAAAAAACATAGGCTGAAATTTACATTGTTTGAGACAAAATCTGAAACTCGAAGACAAAACAAAAACACTCTTTGCAGCCAAAATTACCTACTTAGGTAGGTACCTTTCGTCGATTTCATGCATGCATTATGTAATTATGTATGAGCAACGTCAACGTCTTATTCCTATCCTAGGGAGGTACCCAAAAGGCTGGGAAGGGCTGATAAGGAATAATGAATGATTCAATCAGTAAAATTGATCTATCAAATAGATCTCTAAGCAGTTTCTTCGATTAAAACAATAAAAGGAGAACTTTCCAGTAGATTTAAAAACAAAAGTACCTACTATAGGTACTATGGCCACATTACAAGGCGAAGATTCGTCTTCGCGTTGTCGCGACAAAACTTCGTGTTCGTTCTACGACGAAGTGTTTGGCCACATTGGAAAAAAACTTCGCAACGTCGCGATAATCTAAAATGTCACGATAATTCATTTTACGGAAAAAATGGATGCGGCGGTTGCGCTCATGGCGTCATAATTCATGTTTTTTGTGATTAGGTTCTTTAGGATTCCACAAAACAGGCTCAGCTTCGTAATTTTTGATAAATTACAAAATTCGATCATTTGTCCACTCCATAGGTTAATAATAATAATAACACAAATCAGCAACTATTGGTGCACTTTTTAGTGAAAATGCCCAGGTATTCTACGCGCACACCGCTGCTCGGCGGCGTCTCGCTGTCAACAAAGCACGCGCGAAGTGTAGCCAACCGCACGAACTTTCGTCGCGACCATAGAAATCTAAATAACAAGTATTTAGATTTCTATGGTCGCGACAAAACCCTTTGATTTCATGTCCGGCAGTTTACCGAGAGCGTCGCGAAGGGCATTTGTTGTCGCGATGATGCTTCGCGACAGGACGAACTTCTTGGCCGGACTGGTCGCGACAGCGCAAAACTTCGCGTTATCGCGATAGTGTGGCCGTAACATTAAAAATCACGAAAAAACTTCCTTTGCACTGCACACAGACACACACATCCATTTTTATTTTAGAGTTTACATAAAATTACTTTTATTTCTAGCTTCACCAAAATAGACCTTTTGAGTGAGGAAATACGGGTACAATTTGTTTGTCTACTAATTATGTATTGTTTTCATTTTTGGGAATAAAAATGCGTTCAAGATTTAGATTTTGTTCAATTCGATGCGTTCAGTTTATCTGCGAAAGATATTTGATATTTTCTTACTGATGATCGCGCGACAAGTCGAAAAGTTGCCAAAAAGTTGCCATTTGAGCTTGGTTGCCATTTGGTTGCCACGAAGGGTCAAATGTTGCCAAAATGGCAACCAAAGTTGCCAAATGGCAACGCTGGTGGTAAGTCTACCAACACATAAATTAACAAACAAACAAATTGACAAAGAAATAAGCATGACATGACAGCCAGAACGCATCTTAATTATTTTTAACAGGCAACACTGAACACTGTTGCCATAATAGGCTCAAAAGCACAGATTAAAAAAGGCTTCTTTTTCTACGCTCAAAAGACTGTTGTGTTGCCGAACAATCTTTTGATCCATACTAAATTAAAGTTCAGTTCAGCCATATTATGCTTCAGCTCCGCACGCTTTCAAGGATAAAAACAGCCTCTGAATTAGTCCAGTTGTAGTTTTAGCTCAATCTCTCAGTAGTTTTGGCGTTTTCTTCTGACAAACACACATCTTCAAGTTGTTAAGGCGGTACCCTACCTCGTTATTGTGTGAAGAGGATAGGCATAGGATTTCGCGTTCACAGGAGCGGGACAGAGCAAAGCGGCGTAAGCCCAAAAATCAAGTTTTTAGTAGTTATTTGCTCCCCACAAACATTAGAATAGGTACCTAATTGAAAAAAAGGCAACATATAAAATGTTCTTTATACTTAGTTCAATTACTATGCTTAATCTCAAGATCGTATCATCTGTATTTATTGAGAAATTAGGGTTTTAGTAAAAAATTAGAGGTAAATTTGCGATTTTTTTCTATCGAGAAAATTTTATGGCATCGTGTTTTCGAAACATATGATCGATAGAATAAGTCCTGAACTTTACCATATATAAATTTCAAAGCTAAATATTCAGTAGTTTGGAAGATATGGAGGTCCGACGGAGTTGAAAATAAGCAATTTGAGGGTAGGTACCCCCTTAAGTTTGAACCAATCTCCGCTTTCGTAGGTAGGTACCTACTGAATTTGAACGAATCACCAAGTACCTATGTCTATTTCTAACTTTCTGTGCTTTGGATGTGATTCGTTTGTTCTAAGTGGGGCCACTTTTTGTTTGGAATTGGTTCTGAATTAAGACTTCCTGACTTATTATTTATTCGTAGCCTAAACAGCTGAACGGATCTAAATGACATTTGGCAGGGAGGTGAATCAAACCTAAGTTAATAAAAAAGCGCGTGCGAAGCCGCCGCTAGCAGCTAGTAAATACTATGATAAAAATGTGTAATAAATAAGTTAAATTACAAAATACTTTAGACAAATTTATTGTTCAATATATGCTAATAACATAAAGATACAAAAATAGTTTAAAAAGTTATAGCATTAGATCTCCAACACATAGTACCTAGTAATTGTCACATTTAAGTGCAACATTCTTTAGAGACAAATCTGCACTTTTGATGTTTATTACAGTTATTAGACTTGGTGGTTCCCTCCCAAGCCAAAGAAGTTAGGAAATAGGGTCACAATTATTTGCATTACTAAAGAATGTTGTACAAAAGTTTATTTTAAAATTCTATTTGAGATTTCATAAGCTAAAAGAATTTTTATAACATGTACACATAAATATCCAGAGAATACCAATACTGTATCACAAATGCTGATATTTTAGGTACATTTAAATAAACCTTAAAGAGTAACATTATGTTCTAAAGTGATCAACAGAGAACAAAATGGTCTTCATGAATAATTTATATTTTTTGTCTATATAAACAGAATCAGCAAATTGAACAAATCACGATAAGTTCTGTAGTAACTTCAACTGTTTTTACCGCTAGAAATGTGCAGCCACATATATCCATAGGTCATAGGTCATAGGAATATAATTTATTTATTTATTTGTGATACACAGGCAGCTGTTAAGCTGATACGTGTATATCTGAGTCTTTGTCAATGCACTTTAAATATTTGCTATAATAATATAAGCTATAATAATTGATATTTATCATATTATTGGAATATGCCAGCATACAAAGTCACTCTGCACGTACAATGTCCTCAGGCAAATAGATCAGAAATAAACATATTCTTGAATGATCGGCTGATTTAAACGGATCAATTTAATATTTTAACTTTACAAGCTATGAAACCATTTTGTGACCAACATGAAATGTGGCTGTTGATTACATTCTACCTAGAGAACATTCACTTCATTCGGTGGCAGCCATAGCGCGCGCCTGGGCACGAACCCGCTTGTCATATTCTAATCTGTTTTGGCTGCAAGGAAACAAATAAAGAATGTTAGAAACAGAATTCATTAATGAAGTTAATGATTATTTTGAGAAGTTTGTATGCACACATAATGATGCTGTCCCAACTAATTTCGGCTATGGAGACTGTGTGCCTAGTCAGGCATTTTAACTTAAGACTTAGGGTTCAGTCATTAGGGTCTGGGTTTTCTACCTTTTTATGCGCTTTTCCATGGCTTGCAAATCCAAGCTCATTAGCACACATACATCCATTGAGGAATAAGCCGTACAAACAACCCCCTTGTTTTTCCATAATCAGCATGCTTGATAGGCAGATTGGTGATACAGGGCATGCCCAAGATCAAATCTACTATCAATAACACAGACTTACCAGTAGATTGTGTATGCTTCTGCTTGTGCAGGATCTTTTACATTTGGCTCATTGAGCAGATCTTGAATGCCAAGCAGGATTTGTTTTATTGTGATTGCGGGACGCCAGTCTTTCTCCTCATCAAGCAGTGATAAGCACACTGTGCCTGATGGATATACATTTGGGTGAAACAGAGGGGGCTCAAACTTGCATTTTGGAGGGCTTGATGGGTAATCATCTTTGAAGATCATTCGTAGTTTGTACAGGCCACCCTCCCATGGAGTCTGAAAATTATTTACGATTACCACAAAAATAATTACCTATATTACCACTGGGGCTTTCTATTTTAGTTTACATAGCATGTTCTACAATGTTGTAGGTAAATAAAGTAACTAACCCCTTTTTTCCCGGGAATAGCACACTCCCAAGTCATCAAATTCAACGATCCATCAGCATTCTTCATTGGCCGGGCCACGAAACCCTAAAAAATTAATAAAAACTATGACAGTCGAACAATTTGCTAAGCTGCAACAAGCAGGTCGATCGAACACTTACAAAAGGATGGTCCTTGCGCCAAGCTTTTCTTTCTTCGGCCAAACGTGCACTTGCTATACCCGACATTATTCTGAAAACGATACCACAAGTTAGCACTTTTGGAAAAGGAAACCCGATAAACAAGTAAATTATGGTACACTCACTTTATTTACCGATAGCCAAACAGAAAAATGAGTGAAAATACTATCACGTCAACCACAGGGCGCGAAGAAAGCAAATTGAAGCCAAAGAGAATGAAAAAACACGAACGAAACGATTTACGATTGACATGCGATCATCGAAGCTAAGTGTTGCCGCCGTTGCCGGCAGTCAAAATGAAAAAGCTCCGATCTGAACTCCAAAATAGTCCGAAATATGACAAAAAGACCCGTTTTGCAAATTTTGTGCCAAAAAAAATGTACCTGTCGTAACGGGGATATTATGTATTACTTATGAATTGTACTTTAAGTTGCTTCATCTATGCATGATGAACTTCAGTAAACTTCGCTTATTTTATACAAAACATTTAAATATCGAGAGGTACCTACCTACCTGAAAATTAATGGTGCTCAGAATCTCGCTCAAGGTCTCACCTACTATAAAGATTGAAAGACTGAGAAAAAAAAGTTATTATTGTGACTTACTAAAAATACAATCGAATTATTTGTAGGTACCTACCCACAGAATTACCATATTTTTCATACTCTCACACTCAAATACATAAATAAATAAATAATATAAATAATGCTCGACAATTCACACAGCAATATCTAGCTCGAAGCTAATCAGAGCTTGTGTTATGGGTACTAGATAACTGATATACTTAATACAATACACTACATAGGTACTTAGATAGATATTTTTAGTATACATAAAAAACATCCAGAACGCCCTGGACAAATGTCTGCAGATCGTACAAAGATTTGCCCCGAGGTGGGAATCGAACCTGCAACCTCCTGCGTCGCAGGCAAACCTTCGCCCGCTACGCCACAGAGGTCGTCAACACATGTAGAGCAGACGAAGCGCCGAACTCTGGCACCACGCGAGTGTAGGAAAACAGCCAATCCAGAAACTCAAGTCTGGTGACTTAAAAAACACTGCCTCTACTTAGCTACCTAAAGTTTGCTGTATTCTGTCTCATTCCCTACGTCACGCAATTACATTCAAGCCTCAGAGATTCAAGCACGTACGTCTTCAGTCAGTTCCTTGCTAAATGGTACTAGTTTAAATTCCAATTTCAAACATTTGAAAAGTGAATTTACAAAAACTCACTCCACCATTCCATTCACCGCGAAAGAAAATTTTAAGAAAGAGACTAGAAGCGAAAATGTAATCATAGACGTAGAGCAAAATTTCTGCTTTTTAATTAATGTGTCACAATGGACATGCTTTAGCCCATTGAGCCATACTACATGGCCTTTTTCGTACGTAAAGTTTGCTCTAAGATGTACCGAGGCCGTTTGGGTAGGCGTTTTGGTCCGAAAAGATCCGCAAAGAGTCATGGTCCGCAAAAGATCCGCAGAGGCAGAAAAAAGTCCAAAACGGACCATAAAGGTCCGCACCGGCAACGCTAAAAGCGAGCGTCCGCGTCGTATCCACAGACCGTAGCCACAGACAGACCAAAAAGGAGAGTGTTGCCAGGGCCCTTGAGTCGTAACTTACGTTTTGTTTCCTGAAATGATACATTGTTCTGCAAAAGTTTATTGCTTGTTTTAGGGATTCGAGATCGGTTTCGAAACCCTTAGGGTCTCGCATTGTCTGTCCTATTTTTCCTTTTCAATATTTCAGCAACTACCGCAGCTATCGGCTTGAGATTTAAAATAATAGGTAATACATACATTTCGCGCGCCTGTACAGACTTAAACAAAAAAAAAATTATAATATAATGTAAAGTGTGAAATTTTAAAAGATATCTACAGTGTCATGTGGGGTATCAAATATAAGGTATGGGTTTGTATATATCAAAATCATTTGTAAAATTTTTGAAGAATTCATACTATTCGAAATATTTTGACAAACATTGAAAAAATACCCATTCCCGCCATCTCCGAAGATTGCAGACCAATCCACCTGAAATGTATGTAGTTTGTCGATATAGATCTATATTTTAAAGTAATATAATAAAGGTTGGTAAAACAAACACTTTTCAAAAATTAACTAAAATGAGGGTTACCTCACCGAGTGGGGTATCAAATGGATTTTACATTTCAAAACAGTTTTTGAAATTTCTGTAGGTTTCATACTTTTTGAAATATTTTTAATGAGTTTATGAGTCATTTCATTAAAGATGTCTAATGGCGTACCTAGGTATTTAATTTCATGATAAAACAGACTCTTGTTTCATTTGTTCGCAGCGCCATCTTCTCTCCAATTATTATCTAGTCTAGGACCTTACTTATTCGATTAGTTTGAACTAAAACTACGAGGTGGTGCATCTGTAACAGATGCACCATAGCATAGTTGAGCAAACATGGCATAGTTCAGTGTACGACTAACAGTTAGTCTCACTGAACTATGCCATGTTTGTTTATTTTCTTTTTCTATCTATGTAGTTACGAAACCGCGAACGGCGCGAAGTAGGAAACGTGCGCACACGTTCAAGCAAAATCAACCATCTCTGAGTGTGATATACTTAGAGCATTTAGAACATGCTCTAAGGTGATATAGAGTGAAAAACTTTTTTATTTAAATAAAAATCTAGTATTATAAATCTTGTTGTTCTTGAAAGTTACCCAAATTGCCTTATATAAAAATTACTTATATGTTACGCAAGGGTGTAAAAAGTTACGAAAAACGTAAGAAATGTAACCTTCTGGCAACACAGGATGTAATGCCACAGACTACGCCACAGACTATTTATGTAGGGATGCACCGTAGAAAGAGAAGTAAAAAAAGAAGCATAAACAAAAGGAACTAGCGCAAAATGCCATCATCGCATTCACAATAAAGAGAGTAGGCTTCTCTTTCTACGAAAGAGAGAACGAACTATGATTCGACCCTAAGAAGAAATGAGATAGAACGAATGACTTCCTATCTCATCCAGCGGTCGGTTTTTTCGTTGTTTAGCATATAGATGTGCTTAATTTCCTCGACCCAAGAATATTGTTACGTAAATGTGATTGTGGTGTTTCTCTCTGCAACGATGATGCGGTGCAGTGTTTTCGGATATTTATAATGAATGACAGTGAAGCTAAAGTGCCGAATGTATCATTCCACTTTGTACAAGTTCTTTTGACTACAAAAAGGTTCAAAATTTACATTTTCTGTTGTCGCTCTCGTTTCTTTTCCCGCTATCATTTAGTGACGTGAACGAAGTGCGCCAAGTTCAAGCTAGACGAACCTTCCACCGTCCGTCCGTCCGACCGTCTAGGCGTCTGTCCGACCGAGCCGAACGAGTCTCGCATCGCGACTCGAACCTGCGACCACGGTAATATTAGGATAATATTACCGTGCTGCGACCGAGCTGAGCCGATCTAACCCGAGCCATCGAGTCGAACGAGGCACAACTCGGCACAAGACGACTGCACTTTGCTCCTGACCGCCGAACGAACAGTGAACTACAATACAACTAACTTACTTACCTAGTCCCGGGTTTATTTCTAGCCTTTATTGTTATACAGTAAAGTATACATATATACCTTTTTACCTTGATAAAATGTAACGTGATTATGATTACTTACTCACAATGACTCACATTAAGTTCATATGTTCTGTGAGATTATACGATTCATTGTCTAACCCTCATGTTTCTTTTATTTCTTAGATTTTCAAACAGACAAGGCTCAAAAATCATGTTTTTTCTGTTTGGAGTCCTCTAAAGAAATAAATAATTTTACGTTAATTTTTATTCTAACCATAACAATGAAAATTTAGGGTTGCCTACACTCGACCCTCGGGCGTGGTTAAAAAACTTGAAACAGACTTCCAGTTTCTGAAATTTCTTTGCAGCATAAAATTGGGGTTTAAACTTTAAAGTCCACCCGTCAACCAAATTTTTTTTGTGGCGAAGAAGTTATGATTCGAGTCTAATTACGTTTGAAGACGCCTGGATGAAACAACGAAAGAATTTCGGGAATTTGAAAGCATTTATTGATTACGCTTCTGACTATATTTCAGAAGGCAGCGACTTCTGCGTTGCAAGTACATTGTTTGCCCGCCGAGATCTAACCTATATGAGGTCAAATTCATAATTTCCTAGGAAAAGAAAGGAAAAACAGTGGTTTAATCGTTGGTTAATAAGGCCCGGACGAATAAATGACCCGAAAAAAAAAAAACAAGGAATCCTACTTTTGATTAAATTTTTCGATTCAATTATAGCGCACTTTTACACGCCTGCTCATCGGTATTTGAGGTAAGTTTATTCAGTAAACAGAAATATATTCTATACGTACAGTACCTACAACCTATATAAGTTTACAACAGGTGAATTTCTACTTTTCAGTACCACTCCGTATAAGGTCAACCGGGGTGAAGGCGTCACAATACTTTGAACGGCATATTCATCTGACCATAACAAACATATTATGTGTCCTTATGAGCTGTAGCATACGATGCAAGTTAGGAAATTTTATCTATTTTCATATATCAACACCATATAATGGAATTTTGAATAACTTCTATGTGTAAATGACGTTTTTATAAAATCTGGGATTTTTAGACGCTTTAACCCCAGGTGGGGCGAAAGCGTCTTTCACTAGTATTATGTAATAGGAAGAGCTTATAACAATTTTGATCAAAATAATTTATAAAAATACTAGTGATAAAGTTTACTATTATCTCGTACGCCAAATTCTGTGCTTAGTTTAGGGTAATGAGTTGAACAAAAATATTCGGGGCTATAGCGTCTAATGTTCCTTATTTCTTGTAGACGCATTCGCCCCATCCTAGATTTCAGGGGTACCTAACATTTTTTTTCGCGTAGGTTCGGGTAGATAATTATTAAGATTGGAATCAAAACAGCAACTTAGAAATGACGTATAATTTATATTACGAATAAAAAAGTCTTAAAATCACTACAAAAATACAAAGAGATACAAAACAACGCGCGAGATCTTTTCTTACAATAATGACCAGAAGGTCTTATTATTATTTATTCTGTTTTAAGAGCATGGCAATATAGTTTCTTAGAAACTTTGATGATATTTGACTTCATCTACAGCTTTCTTTAAAGTTTCAAGATCGTATGTAGTCGTTGTTTTTCTTTTGTAGTGTCGCACCATATTGGAAATCCTAAAATAAAAACTCAAAATTAACGCAAAATACTGTCATATAAAATCCAAACATAATAAATTCATCCATTCCTTGCAAACATTTGTCCGAGAATTGGAGTCGCTTCTTACTGCGTAGGACCTTCGCTTGCAGCGCCCCATCGGTCGTCAACTATACATTATACGAGTATGTTTTTACCACTATTATCCTTAAATTAAAAGGCTTAGGATCCCTGAAAATGGGGCTAATGCGTTACAATAGACGGTATCACCCCAACAGGATGCACGCAATAGCCCCAAAACAAATACGTAACCGGCAAATTTTAAATGGCATATTGACTGCAATTTTTAAGCTTATTACGTAAAATAACTAAAACAACACGTAAAGCAATACAACAATAAAAGTACTTACGGTAAAAAATATCGATATTCATGAATACACTGAGATTTCACTGGATGCAAAACCACGTGGTGTCACACCAAAAGAATCCAAACGAATGAGAATTTTAAGATGGCGGATTATTTAAGAAATAAGGCTCTGTCACGACATCTACTGATGACTATTGGTAGTTTACGTGCCAAAGACTTGAACTAGATGACGTGAGTAGTTCTAAAACATGCCTTTTCTATGATAATTGAAATAGACGCCTTAGCCCCGTAGACGACTTCACCCCGGGTGACCTGAGACTTTAAAATGAACGTAAATCCTTAACAAGACAAAATTAAAAAAATTAAAAACCGGCCGACGTTTATTGGCGGAACAGATTTTCATGAAACATGACTAAGAACACTCGGGATAAAGCTATCTATGACACAAAAATTAAACGAAAATCGGTTCATCCGTTTGGGAGCTACGATACCACAGACAGATACACAAATACACAGACAGACACGTCAAACTTATAACACCCCTCTCTTCTTGCGTCGGGGGTTGAAAATGCAAATTTTTACATTCTTGGGTTGAATCTCTAGAAACGCTGAACACGTCATTTTTCATCAAGCAACACCTAGGCTAAATATCTTGACGACCGATGTAGCGCAGCGGGCGAAGGTCCGCCTGCGACGCAGGCGGTGGCGGGTTCGATTCCCGCCTCTGGACAAACGTTTGTACGATCTGCAGATATAGGTTCTGGATGTTTTCTATGTATAATAAAAAATATCTATCTATGTAGTGTATTGTAATAAGTAGAGGAAAGTAACCAAATATGGAATAGTATGATAATTACACATAGATACCACACATAGATAAGCTATCGAAGAGACTTAGTTCTGCAGCATATGCAGTCAAAAAAATCCGTCATCTTACAGACGTGGATACATCTAGACTTGTTTATTTCAGCTACTTCCATAGTATTATGTCTTATGGTATACTGCTGTGGGGGAACGCTGCAGATATTAACACCGTATTTGTGCTGCAGAAGAGGGCTGTTCGTGCAATCTATAATATGGGTCCCAGAGAATCCCTGCGTGATAAATTCAAAGAAATAAACATAATGACAGTACCATGTCAATATATTTATGAAAACTTGTTGTACACACATAAAAATGTAAGTCAGTTCCCTAAAAATAGCGATAAACATAATTTGAATACCAGAAACAAACATAAGCTCGCTGTGCCCACAACTAGGCTACACAAAATTAAAATATCTTTTAAAGGGCAATGTATACGCTTCTACAACAAAACTCCTAGTGAGTTGCAAAAATTATCAATAAATAAATTCAAACAAATTGTTAAAACCTTGCTGTGCAAAAAGGCTTACTATAAAATATCAGATTATCTAGAGGACAAAAATGCTTGGGACGGGTTTTGCTCCAACTCGAAAAATAACAACTAACAGGCTAAAGGTTTCTTCGTCGCTTCTTTACTTTAGTCTACATACCGAAGCGACAGAAATCAAAAATATCACTTTATTTCCGTGTCAGTGTTTAGCTTTATATTTTGACCTTTTCTAAGTGTAGGTACATTTATTGTATTTATGGAAATAAAGAGTTTTTGATTTTGATTTTGAATTATTTTTCTATTATATTAAATACTTAATAATTATTTTTCGTAAAGTTATCGCAAAAAGTATTGTGTTTATTGCTTCTATGTATTGTATACATGTTTGTTTGAAAGTGTTAGAGCAATTTTATAGGATTAGTTTATTCGGTATAAATGTAGGAATATAAGTTTAAATTAGTTAGAAATGCCAAATATGGACACCTGGATCAAATGTCACATGTGCGGGCTCTGGGCACATATTGATTGCACTGGTCCAGAGTTTGACACCTGGATTTGTGATATTTGCAAATAGTTGAAGTTAATTTTATATTTGACCAAAGTTCCTAAGAAGTTTCATATAAGTTAAGATTGGTTTTTGATAGTATTTCTGGTGTTCCATATTTGGGGAACCTATTCCATTATTAGATACCTTTTTGTTGATTTTGTTTTTGAGAAATTATAGTACTCATAATTAATAATGATGACACAAGACTGTTACCATGTAAAAACCAAATATATGGTTGTTTATAATTACCATAAAAAGTTTTTGATTTGTTATATTTGATTCATTTAAGCGTAAAAAACAAAACGGTATTCCATATTTGGTTACTTTCCTCTAAGTATATCAGTTATCGAGCACCCATAACACAAGCTCTGCTTAATAGCTTGGGGCTAAATAACGCTGTGTGAATTTTCCAGCATTATTTATTTATTTCACCAACCAATTATCATGGTTTTAACTACAAAACGTGACAAAACTAAGTAACGGAATTCCTGTAGGTACTACAAGCATAGAATAAAAATTGGTTGCCTGTAAAGTCGGTACACGGGCGAAAGTTTTACGTGACAACGACTTTGAGTGGTAAAACATTGTGAGCGCATAACGTGAGCGGAACGTAACGCGTAACGCAGTTTCTTGAAGTGTCACCCGGCAAACCAATTTATAAGACGTTGTCACGTCAAAAACTTGCTGCTGGTACAAGGCGTACTTATTGTAAGCATGTGCTAATCGTCTTCGTTCAACACGATTGATTTATATAGGGGAGAAGGAGGCACCTTTGAACATTTTTCACATTAGAGTCTGTAATTTCTAAGATACCTAGTTATTTTTATTTAGTTATTTTTGCTATTAAAGACATTTAGATGATCTAGCTACATAAATCAGTTAAAATTATAATCAATTTTACATGGTTTAGTCAGAATTGATCTTTTAGTGAAGTAACTCAAATGTTTAAACCTGCCCCTTTTCTGGGGCAGCTTTGAACATACCAGGGGCACCTTTGAATTGATGAATTTAAACAAAAAATACATTGTTCAAGTAAAATATTTTTGACGTGACAACGTCTGTCTCGTTTGCCGGGTGACACTTCAAGAAACTGCGTTACGCGTTACGTTCCGCTCACGTTATGCGCTCGTTGTCACGTAAAACTTTCGCCCGTATACCGACTTTACAGGCAACCAATTTTTATTAAATAAAGTTATTTAAAATGTTATGATTGTGTTATGTGATGTTACGCACAGTATTAAAGGAACTATGTGAATTATTCAAATGTTAAATATTGAAGTAATAAACTTTTCATAAAAAACAATAAAAAAGTAACTTTTAAAAAGAAAATTATAGTAATATTACCACAGTTTTACTTTCTAAATCTAAAATCAGATTAAATTACGTTCAGACGCAATCACTACAGAAGACAAAAATATAAGTAGACTTCCTCTGATAAAATCAGTTATTTCACAAACAAATTTTCGCACTTATAATTTAGTGATGGATCTATTGAGCCACCTTTGAACATGTTCAAAAGTGCCCCCTTTGTTTTGTTCAAATCTGCCCCAATGGGTTCGGAGAAATTAACTGGTAATTTTATTTTCGAAAAACCACTCAATGCTGGTGAACTAGAGCATAAAAATATTAAAAATGAATTTATCCATACAATAAATCAAGTTCCGCTTACCAATGTCTTAAAATCGTTCATCAACACCCTTACAGATTTTTTCCGTTATGTTTACTTCGGGGTGCCGAAAACAGACATGGCCTATTATTCAATTTTTCGCGCGCGCACATGTGCGCCACTAATGACAGACATGGGGGTCGGTACTGCCGTGTTATAATAATAGTGCATTTTACACCAAGGCGAGAAAGTGATCAATTCCTACCGAGTGTGTCGTTTTGCCTTAAAACACACGAGGTAGGAATCGCACTTTCTGCCGAGTGATAAATAGTGCTTTATACTACACCTTCCAGGAAAATAAAAAACAGAACTAATTATTAATGAAATCGCGCCCAATGATGTTGGTGAAACCTCATTGACCGCGCCAGCCTTTGGGTTCTTTTTTCAAAATATTGTTCGGAAATCGGAGGAGGCCTAATGGACTTGGAGTAAAAACTTTTTGTCGTTTGACCGAACGAAAATAACCATAGCTACCGGCCGATCTTTTAGGAAATTAAAAAAAAATAACACGTTAGAAATGGATTTCCATACACTTTTTCCTCCCGCTAAAACACGTGAGAAATTAAATTCCATAGAGTTTTTCCTCCCGGTTTCCTATAGGCCTGCAAAGACATACTTTCTATTCTATAAATGGAAAAGGAATAGGCAACTTTCCGAGCAGGTGTAGTATAAATACAATTTTTGCCACAATTGGCCTAGAACTAACCTCGTAAAGTCGTTTGTTCTAAGGCGCCCCTGTTCAAAGCTGCCTCCTTCTCACCTACCTACATAATTTTGCAAGTCATTGAAAATAGCTGATCCTAATAAGAATGCTTTCTAGATTTTACCATGTTTTCCGAAATTTAAAGGTGCTTGGAGTATTTTGTGTTACCTTAGTAGGTAGGTACTTACCTATTTATTTCAACTGAGGTAGGTAGGTAGGGTAGGTAGGTACTTACTTTATTCACAAAGAAAATTACAAAAAAAATTATTCACAAAAAATAGAAATAAATTAGAACTAGGTAGTAAGTATTTACAATTCAAGCAATTGAGCTAACTGCAGGTGCAGACTTTTGCAAACAATCTACAGGTAGCTCAACTGATCCATAATCAATACCAGTACTTAGGTTGGTACTTCCTTCAAAGGTTTGGAAAACATCGAAAAATCTTTTAAATAGCCAGCAGGAGGCTTTATGGGTTAAAAAAAGCCGCCTAGCTATCGCACCTGGTTTCACCTTCCCCGTATTAACTTTTGTCACACGTTCTACCGAACATGATGTTATCATATCATCATCAGACGAGCTTCAAAATCGCGACTGTGGGGCTTATCAGCTGGGCAGTTAAAGAGATGAACCATTCTAAAAATGCACGCTCCTTTTGCTATAAAAACTATCGTAGTTTGACGAATTCGTTATGGATGTAAGGGATGAAACGTTGGTGTTCTTCCGAGACAAATAAGGTTCGTAGTTAACCCGCTTACATCCTTAATGAATGCACGCCCCCTCCACAAAACGTCATAGGTACCTACACTCGGCGTGCACTTTTAGTGCTTTTAGAATGGTTTATCTCTACCTATTTATCACCTACGACCTACCCTCTCTTCGATAGTTCCTTCTGCCAGCCTTGCAAATACCTAAATGCTAGAAAAGAATGAATCCATATTATTGTAAGTACTTACCTACTGTAATACTAGGTACTGCTATGACAACTAATGATTAATCCCACGGCATGTATAAAAAATTAATACAAAAATCAATCCAATTTGTTTTGTTTCTGGGACTATTGCACACTTTCATAGACCACCATCGCATGTTGGCACATTGTGAAGGCCAAACAGCTCTGTCGGCCAAATATTTGGTCAACAGCTAAACACTGAGTTTGTTATGACATTTCATTTCGAACCTGAATATTACTGCGTTTTGATTGGCTCAACTTGAAATTTCTCGTCACCCCATTTGTCAAAAACTAGATTGGAATCAGTGAGAACGTGAAATGTCGGCGTTCCACTAGGGGGCACATGCAGCGTGTGGGCCAAACGTTTTTTCTTGCTCATTATTTATTCGGTTCTTGAAGGAAGTGATTTGTTTTACGTTACGTTCTGCAAAGATAGATTTTCCAAAAAAATACCTTGTTTTGGTAAGTGACAATGTCTCTTGGCGCTCCTGGAAAAATAAATAATTGTGATTTTTGAGAAACGTGTAATTTGTGCTATGAAGAAGCAAGCGTGGCACGCGTCTTATTATATCGCATTCCAAGTCAATGGAATCGAACAAGCTTATAATTGTGTCAAAAGGGAATCAAGAAAATTCAAACAAATAGCTCAAGTTTTTAAAGCAAAGTAGTGCATTTATTGTTTTATTACTACATAGTTAGCAAATGGTTATAAACAAATACATATTTTGCCATAAAACAATTATCATCAATTAAAAACTTGATTTGAGGCTATTATTTTTATTTGGCGGGAATGCCGACTTTTCTGTATATTCTCTACAATAATCAGATTATTGAGTAAAATTCACCAGCTTATCATCTATGGAAACCGAAAATCTCCTGTTTTGTTTTCAGGCACCAAAACAAACATGACTTCTGTAGAAGAAGGTGAGACAGCATCAGAGGATGTTCCTGTGGGGAACCCTGATGATATTGCGAAAAACCCTTCTGCACTGAAAGGTAAACTACCTATTTTACAGGCAACTCAACTAATTTATTATTTTACTAGTGTTTTTTTCTATTGCTATCATATGACTTTTTAATCTTTTGCAGAGGCGCATGAGCAAATGGCTACTTTGGATGTACTTGTCTGTGGCCAGTGCCATTCAGCATTCCACTATGTAGAGGAATATTCAGAGCATAAAGCAGAGCCTAATAATTGTACAGGAAAGTCACCTGTTAGAGACAGTGTAAGCATTCATCAAATTGAACCATGCAATAGGTACCATAGAATATTTAGATTTATAGAACAATATATATTATGACTAGCTGACTCGGCGAACTTCGTACCACTTTCACCTTTTAAACCTTCCCTGAATAAGCTATCCTATCTTTCAAGTTGGATCAAACTGCACACGGTGTGCAAATTTAATTTAAAATCGGTTAAGTAGTTTAGGAGTCCATCGCGGACAAACAATGTGACATGTGATTTGTATATATTAAGATGGCTGGAGTATTTCAAATCAGATGCAGAGCTGTAATCATGAAGATAGAATTTACTGCAGAAATTTATTCTATTCATGATAACTTACTGCTACGGAGAGCATGTTATCACATCACATCATCCTTGGAATGAGGAATGTTATTGGCTCTTATTGCACAGGTTTAATGTGATCCCCAGCAATGTTACATTGATGACCTCTGTGGCGCGGCGGGTGAAGGTCCGCCTGCAACGCAGGAGGTTGCGGGTTCGATTCCCACCTCGAGGCAAATGTTTGTACGAACTGCAGATATTTGTTCCAGGTGTTCTGGGTGTTTTTCTATGCATAATAAAAAATATCAATCTATGTAGTGTATTGTATTAATCTTGGGGACGCTTCCGACTGGTGTTGATATGGATCAGTTGAGCTACCTGTAGACTGTTTGCAACAGTCAGCAGTTAGATCAATTCATTCAATTGTAAATACTAGTATAATTTTCTTTGTGAATAATTGTATTAAATATATCAGTTATCTAGTATCCATAACACAAGCTCTGCTTAGCATAAGGCTAGATAACGCTGTGTGGATTGTCCAGCATTATTTATTTATTTATTTAACATGAATATCAGAAATCTACTGTAGTCTGTCTGTGCTACAGTAGACTTATACCAATGGTTCATTGTATGTCAAAAAATAAACTCATAAAAATTTTGATTTCAGAATGAAAGCAAAGCACAAGTGTGGGCATTTTTACTGTGGAAGTGTTCCTCAGCCAGAGATGGGTCTACAATCAACTCCGACAACAGTTGGAAGTTGTACCAGCAGTGGTGTCGCATGGCAGAGGCTCAGAGAACAGCATGGATCACAGCGGGAGCCAATGTGCAGGCATTATCCAAGTTTGCACATGCTAAAGTTGTAAGTTTATGTTACACAGTTGGTACACCAATAATAATTATATTGTCTCAGTTTTTATCAATTACTAACCATCTTCGAAAAAAGGAGGAGGTTGTATACACTAACAAACTCGATGTACAATGTTTGTAGACAAACCAGGACACAAAATCTAAAACTCCCTTGCTTGGCATCGAGTTTCAGATATTATAATTATACCAATATTTAATGAAGGAAGTATCTCAAATCAATGTCTCAGTAATGTAAATCTATACTAATATTATAAAGAGGAAAGATTTGATTGTTTGTTTGTTTATATTGAATAGGCTCAGAAACTACTGGACCGATTTGAAAAATTCTTTCACCGTTAGGAAGTTTACTTTTCAGGGAGTGATATAGGCTATATTTTATCCCGGAATTCCCACGGGAACGCGAACTACGCGGGTGAAACCGCGAGGCGATCGTCTAGTGGCGTATAAAAAGACGCAGAAAATGAGTGATAGAGTGAGTTTTAGGATAAGTATGGGCAGTCTGTTTACAAACATTCCACATCGAGTTTGCCTACTGTATAGGTTCGGCTGTATGTATGTTTTTTCTTATAAGTATGTTCATTGATTTCTCCATCATTGATGGACCGAGTTGGATGATTCTTTTGCTGTTGTATTGAGGATAATCCCAAGGTGATCCCATAGGTCCCCATTATTCCCGAGGGATTAGTATGTCTAAGAAATCAAATAATATCACAAAAATTTTCGACTTCGACGGGACTTGAACCCGCACCTTTGTGTTATTATTTGATTCCTTAGACATTACCCAGAGTGTAAGGGCTTACACACTATTATAACAAAAAACTTAGATTTGACCAACGCGACAACTCTCGTCAAACGAACTAAATGTAACTTTATGTAACTTTATCTTTGAACAGGAATTAATAAACTTCAATGTTTCCCCTGTAGGTGGAGCTAATGGCCCTAGAGTCCGTAAAAAGTCGCAAAGATTTTCGACTCCTACGTCACTTGACCTCGTGGTGTAGTTGGTTAGCACATTCCCGTACTGAGGGATGCAGGTTCAAGTCCTGTTGAAGTCGAAAATTTTTTGTGATATTATTCGATTTCTTAGAAATTACCCGAAGTGTGACGCACTATTAACAAAAACCTTGGATTAGTATTTATCCCGCTAAACTTAAAACAGATTAAAACTAAGGGACTCAAAGTCAGTTTTTAGCTTTTACAAATTATTATTGGTTACATTACAGGCTTTATTAAATTAAACCAATTATTTAGGCAAATAATCAATTATGAATGTGATGGTTGGGGTATGTTGATGTTATTTGCTCACAATAATCAAAGATTCCCTAATTCTATTCTACCTGTCAATCTATGAAATTCAAGACGCATCTTATATATATAAAAATGAAACCCGTTTTCCTTGGTCACGGCATTACGCGTGAACGGCTGGACCGATTTCGCTAATTCTTTCTTTGTTGTGTGTGTTTGTTATTGTCAGGAGAAGGTTCTTATATTAGGAAAGAAAAAATTAAGAAAGTTGGAAACATAAATTTCCACGGGGGCGAAGCCGCGGGGCGCAGCTAGTATTATAATATATTTATATGCAAGCACTGCCACAAAATTTGATATTAATACATTTCCAGATGGAATTGAAGACTGAAGATCAACTTGTTCCTATCCAGACACCACAATCAGAAGTCAAGAAAGGGCGTGGACGGCCTAGGAAAGCCCCTAAAGTGGTAATACATGAATTCTTTCATAATATCTGTCTACTTCTTGATTATTTTTACTACTAAATATTTGTACCACTTAATTTTAACCTAATAACTTTCTTACTGAATTGGTATATTCCAGGATGAAGATTACCACCCATCTGGGGAAGAAAGCGATGATTTTGTCAAACCAGTACCCAAAGTAAATTACAGTCAAAATTCCAAGAGTGTTAAGGTAAATATTGAGGTACTGCTACTGATTAAGCTGTTTGTTTCTGCGGTTGTAATAGATCAAAGCTTTTGTACAAAGCTGCATTTTTACTACACTGAATCCAAAAAGTTATATGGATATATAGATCATACTTTTTATTTATATTATTGGCGATTCTGTTTTGGAGATTATTATGAATAATTCAGCTAACAGCATGATTAGCAAGGTTATTCAGAAACTCCGCTTCCTAGTCTTCGACACGAAATCTGACACAAATTCGCACGAAATTCTAATATTTTGGCGGTTTTTAATATATTCTGAGTTCTACAAATAATGATGTCCTCCTAGCCGAATTTCAAGCACGGCGGCCATTCTCATCGAAGACTAGCCAGATGCGCAGGACATATAAGTGCACTCTCTATTCCCTCACTCTCATAACATAACCCGATGAGACGGCAGACCTTCACGACCGGGGAGAGGTCAACCGCAGGACCAACAGCTTAACGTGCTTTCCAGGGCATGGGGGTGAACACCGCCAACTTCCTGACTCCGGGCTGTTACTGTGAATTTTTCTTGCATCATCACTATTGGCCCGACTCGGGATTCGAACCCAGGACCTCATAATCACCGGTTGAACAAGCTGACCGCTAGAAAGCTTTCTGGTAGTTTTATCACTTGCAGAACGCTGAAAATTAAAAATCGCTAAAATATTTTAATTTCGCGCAAATCCGTGTCAGATTGCATGTCGAGGCCTCGGAAACCGAGTTTCCGAATAGGCCTGCAGTACAGCAATCCTTTAGGCTTTTATATACTCGTATTACTCTACTAATATGTACAGTGAATTTTTTCTATGAATTAAATTGCATAAATTAAATATGTTCAGAAAACAAAAACAACTATCATATTTTAATAAATAAAGATCTAAATCTGTAGCAGGAAAGCAACGAATCAGTCCGCAATGCTCAAGAGAGAGTGCCAGCGGAGGAAAGGATAGCTCGCCGGACTGACCGCCTCGGCGACACAACGGAATCCAGCCAGTATGTGGTGGAGAAGATTCTCGCCAAACGGTTCAACCCACGCCGCAAGCAGTACGAGTACCTGCTCAAATGGGAAGGATATCCACAGTAAGTTATCGTGTCTTATGTTATGATCATCGTTATCAGCAGGTATCTTTACCCACGATGTCCAGCCTGCCGTGTGGCTTAGAATTTGCACCACCTCTTCTCGCGGGTGTCGTATAAGGCGACTAAGGGATATCCACCGGGGGACGGGCAGCAGTGCTTATCATAAAGCTTCATATCACGGGGAGGCCTGCGTCCAGCAGTGGACCAATATAAGCTGTTGTTATGGTCCAGCAAGTATGTAATGTAGAAGATCCTCGCCAACGATTCAACCCACGCCGCCGCCGCAAGCAGTATGAGTACCTACCCAAATGGGAAGGATATCCACAGTAAGTAATCGTGAATTATTTTAAGGTCTAATAATTATTCTATTAAGCTAAAAAAGTCGCGCGGTTTCGCGAGAATTCCATCGTAGGCGCGCGACTTTTTTATCTATAAAAAAATGTGTGTCTTACTAAAAATGTGTGTGGTGATTATGCTATCAAAAGGTTTGGGAATTTTTATTCCCTCATAACAGTTATAACTTTTCTTAGCCCTTTCTAAGCTTTGTTAATTTTAACTTAAAAATGTTTTGAATACCAAATCATTATTGGGTGTTGCAAAATGCTGGATGACAAACATCATAACCAAAATAAAATTGGCATTCTTTAAAACTCATAATAAATAAACAAAAGAGCGCAAAAAATCTTTTGGGACTGTTTGATCTTCGTGATTCTGGTTCGTGATAAATTTTTCTAGATTTTAAAAAACCATGGAAAAATCGTTTATAAAATTTTATCAATTTCTGCAGTGACCAGAACACATGGGAACCAGTTGAGAACATGGAAACATGCAAACATCTTCTAGAAGCTTTCGAAAAGCAACTCGCCCGGCAAAAGGAGCTCAAAGCACTGAAGGCGCAACAGCAGCAACAACACCCAGTACAGGTATATCCACTCACTAGCTTCTGCCCACGGCTTCGCACGCGTTTTTCTCTGACATAAACAAAGTAGCCTGTGTCCTTCCCTGGAAATACTGGAATACCGACTAATCCAACTATATCCTTGTGTAATTTCATCGACTATCGTAGTTTGACGAATTAATTACGGATGTGAGCGGGTTAATTACAAACTTATTTGTGTTGGAAGAACACCAACGTTTCATTCCTTGATGAGGAACATCTTCAGGGTGAGTGCGGTTTTAGACGCGCGCGTTCCGCATCTCTCCGAGCGCGCGTTGAGCCCGCGACGTGAGCACCGCGGGTGGGGGTGTTGGTTAACGTTGGTGTTCTTCCAACACAAATAAGGTTCGTAGTTAACCCACTTTCATCCGTAATGAATTTCATCGACATTGATTACGATCCGTCAGGAGTGAAATGGTAACTAATGTTTAGACAGAGTTACATTCGCATATCAATTTGACTAGATTACATAAATAAACTAATTTTTAACCAAATTGCGTTAATATTTTTGACTTTCTATCTTTACAGGTCAAGCAAATGAATACACCTACACCACAGATAGTCAAACAAGTAGTCAAGAAAGCGGATACTCCTGCCTTGACACCTACAGGGTAAGTTTCGTATCTTGTTTTGTACAAATTGCTATTTAGGAAGACTCAATGGTCTGGCTGTCTGTATCTTAAATGGCGGCGGTATTGCACACTCGCTTTGACGTCGAGTGCACCATGTAAACACTCGTGCTCGGTCTGTCTCGGGGTGTGCGCCATTATTGTAGCAACAACAACACCAGCCTACTGATAGACTTAGGGGGCATCCATTAATTACATGAGACGATTTTCTGACCAGCCCCTCCCCTTCTACTCTCCTTGGTAAGATGTCGTGAGATGTTTTTTTTACAACAGTTAACAATAAATATAGGTATTTCTGATTCTGAGATTTACTCGAACTCCTCCCCCGATCCCTAATCTTGCAGGAGATTTTCAAAATGCGTATTTTTAATGTAAATAAGTTAATCTGTCGGTACGTAACGCACATCATTGTGTTAGATTTAATTTTATTAAAAAAAAATATTTAAGACTTCTAAGAACGTAGTGTAGGGTAGGACGAGAGTTAGAAAATCTAACAATAAAACTAGTAAAATTCGTGAAAAAATGACGATACATACGAGATTAGGTGAGGTTTGGCTTGACCCCACCCCCTAAACGCCTCATGTAATTAATGACATTCGGGTTGGCGATCATTGTAGCAGCTTGTTTATAAAAGACTCATGTGTATTAAAATGTGTAGGCGACTTCAGCGAACCAGCAAAGTTCGAGCACTGGACCAAGTGAAGGCGTGGTGTGGCGCCGACGACAGCGAACCTGCGGCTAAGAAGATTAAGAAGGAAGCTTCCAGCGACGACGAGGACTACTCCGATGGAGCCGATAGTAAATGTAAGAGGCCTGAACTATCGTCATATTTTGGATGCATAGTAGTGTGTTTGCACATCGTAGTACGAAAAAAATATATCAATGACTAGCTTCTGCCCGCGGCTTCGCACGCGTATTTTCGGTATAATAAGTAGCTTGTTATCTAAGTTAGGCTTTGCTCTAAACGTACGCCAAATTTCATCTTTGTTCAGTAGTTTTGGAGATCCTGGAGGTAACAAAAAATCAGTATTCGCAAATTTTCGGCTGTATTATATTAGTAGGACACGAGTCGTTGAGTAGTTAGAAATTGCCTCGCATTGTGTTTTCTTTCTGACACGTCCAAAATATGACAGCCTTATTGGAATTTATTCTTTTTAGGCACTCACTAGTGACGGCACAGTTCTAATAAAGATATATTGATAAAGTTACAGTCGAGAAGAAAGTGGTGAATGGGCAGTCATCACCAAAGACGTCTCTCGACCCCGAGCTGGTCAAAACTCTCGGCTTGAGCGGGAAAGGGATGCCGAACATCAAGGGGGTCATCAAAGTTGACCCTAAACATATGCCTAATCTCAGTACAGGTACTTAATGTGGACTATGTGTCTGGATCCCTATGCACTGCACTATAATTAATATATCTATCATCATCAATGGCCTTTACATCCACGATGGTAATATATCTATAGTCTTAGCTATTCATCTACTAACTTATTATGTTTTTAATCTTTTGCTTCTTCTGTTGTAACCATGACTCTATCAATTCAAATTAAGCCAGAACCACACTATTAAGGTTGGTTGGTTTTAATAACACATGCATCAGTAATTGCCTTGTCTAGTGGTAATTTTATTTTATTTATTTTTTCTAAAACTATGTCGGGATTTCGAAAATATTTTAACCACCCCTGAAAATGGTCCTTACTTTTTCTTACACCCTGAATACAATGAAGGCTTGAGTTCACCATAAAACATTTTCTTTTTGGCGCAGGTGTGTACATAATGTCGAAGAGCTCAGGAATTATGAAGATTGACTCACCCGGCAAGATAGGGCCCGGGCTTGCTAACATTGACCAAGATGTCATCAGGAAACAGATATTGGCTGCTAAACAGGTAAAGATACATATTTTTTTCTAGTCCTCTCATATTTTTATAGTTGGTTAAAAGGTGCATAAGTAATTAGGTAACCGTACAAAACGCATAGCGCTCTAACAGAACTTTTATTACGTTAGCTTAAGACAATTGTAACCCCTAAACCTCACAAATTGTAATAGGATTAAAGTAATTTACAACGGGATATTTATTACCATGATTTAAGTTTTCAGCTTTCTAATCGTTGGGCACAGTTTAATAGGATGATGAATGCAAAATAAATACTAACAGACTCGAAAATGAGAGGTGTTTGTGTAACTTGTCCATAGGAATATAGAACTCTGAACCATCAATCATTATGGAAACAGTGAGGTGGACATATTCAACATCAGTACAAGTAAGCTTAGACGCTTACTTAGTGATACATTTTTTCAAGTGTAAGCTAACTACAAAATTATGTCACCTCAACCTCAACGGCCTGTATTGGTCCACTTCTGGACGCAGGCCTCCCCCTGATAAGCGCCTGTTTGTGTTATGTTACCTATTTAACTTAATTCTTGTTTTTTTTTCAGTATTTTTCTATTCATAATGTTATTTCCAATAAGTCGTCAACTTACTGTGTATATTTTAAGTATATCTGCGGAAACTGGCGATTAGCCTTTAAACATGCACTGGTCTATCCAGGAATTTTCTATATTTTCATCTGAATTTTTGCAAACTTATTTGTAAATTTCTCCAAAATATTGAAAATAAAATAATAATACTTAAATAAAATATTCTATTTCAGAAAAAGCAGGAAGAAGTAAAGAAATCGCCAGTTCGTTCCAACTTGGGATCTAGCGTGAGTATAGTTTTTAACTTAGTGTATTTTGGATATCCCCGTAGGATAGCCCCCCATTTATTTGCCACACTTGAATCTACGAAACATGTAGAGATTGGGTGCCAGAAATGGGGTAAACTACTGCATTGTGTTGAAGCTTTGTTCAGGCTATTGCTTGGATAATTCAATGATATGCTACATATTTTATTCTAGATACAAGCTTATTGTAAATATACAATATTAGCTTCTGCCCGCGCGGCTTCGCACGGGTATTTTCGATATAATAAGTAGCCTATAAGTTGGGCTTTACTCTAAATGTACGCCAAATTTCATCTTGATCTGTTCAGTAGTTTTGGGAGATCCTAGGTAACGAAAATTCTGATTTCACAAACTTTCGGCTTTATAATATTAGTAGGAAGGAAGTAGGATAGAAGGATTACGATCTTTTTTGTAAACAGAGGTTACAAAACGAAAGAAATACTAGTAGAAAATATTTACGACACTGTATATCATCACCATCAGAGGAAGTCGCAGAGGCTCAAAACAATTTTTGGATTTGACAGCTTTCATTTATCATTTGTTTCTCGTCTAGACCGAGCTCGAATTTGCACGTTTTTCGCGCGTGTGTTTTAGTGGTTATCTTGCTGTTAGCCTGTGGTTTTATTTTATTGTTATCATATTTTTTGTTTTCAAGTTTTCATACACAAAATAACCTAACGAAAAAATGTCTTGGATTCTAAAATCTAGTTTACCTCCCATTTTTCTAGTTCCTTTAAATTTATAATGAATGACCCGAGAGCTGGTGACTCTCTGGCGCAGCGCATCAGCATTGCCATACATCGTGGCAATGCAGCCAGCGCAGCGGGTAGTAGATGACTAATATACATTACATAATAAATAACAAAGACAGATGTTTTTTTTTGTTATGAATCTAGTTTGGGTTGGAACAACATGAACATTCATAATGAGTTCGTCAAACTACGAAAGTTGATAGTAAAATATCTGTTACTAGTATCTTTCTGCACTTGTAGTTTCTATGGCAACGTTTAAAGTGATTTTCATCCCATGGGAACTGATTTTTGGGATAAAAAGTATGTTCTAATCGAGGCCTATTTCAGCGCGATCCATTCAGTAGTTTTGGCGTGAAGAAGTAACAAATACCTATCATACATCTAAACATCCAAACATTTATAATATTAGTGTGATTTTCATTAGATAAAGAAGACATATGGAGCCCTAGGTCAACAAGTCACAGAGAAGACCATAATCACTCCATCTGGGCAGAAAATCATCCAGCGCACAATCCAGCGGCCTGTGGGAGCCAGTCCTTCCGCCTCGCCTGTAAACATACTACAGAATAAGAAACTCCAACAAGTAAGTTTACACTTTCATTGCCACAGATGCATGTGGAAGCAGTGGCGGATTTAATAATAATAATAATAAATAGTTCATTTCTGAAGGTTTTACATATAACATCTGTTACGTTGCATCTGAACTGTAACTAAACCTAAACAGTTGTCAGTGAGCTATTTGCCGAGAGGTAGAGATCCCTCGCGTCTACATCACAAGTTACTAAACTTAGTTAGAGCGAGTTGAACCAAATGGAGAAATAGGTCTAAAACACAAATTTAAAAGAGAGGTAGAGATCCCTCGCGTCTACATCACAAGTTACTAAACTTAGTTAGAGCGAGTTGAACCAAATGGAGAAATACGTCTAAAACACAAATTTACTTACAAATTGTAGGGTCTGGATGTTGATGACCTTGCATGAAAGATGATGTTGTAGATAGGTATCCAAGTATGGCACCGCACTATGTATCTATCACTGAGTTCACTGATAGAGTACTAAGTATGTAGTTAAAGTTATGCCAGTTAAAATGAGTAGGACCACAAGATTCACAGTTAAAGTTAGTTTATTTACGAAGTTACGTAATACAAGGTTAAGGTGGCAAATCTTCCCTTGATAGGTGTTTCTTGCCTAATAGTAGGTCACGTACTGAAGAAGGTATGTAAAAATTATAATGAAGTAAAATGCAGCGCGTGCAAAATGACGCGTGCGCAAGTTTCCTGATGTATGGTGAAACCGTACACAAATTTACTTAATTTTATTACCTATAATTAGGTTAGGCTACAAATTTACTTAATTTACCTATAATTAGGTAAATTAATTAAATTTGGACTGGCCGATTATAATATACGAGTAACTTAGCAACAAGGCAGGTTGTGTTTTCTGTTTTTATTTGGGGATTAACCTCCAAGCATCAAAACGACAAACGATTTCATCAAATTATTAAATTACTTGTCCGACTTCCTTTTTTTTCTTAGCTGCATTAATCTTCGCCCCTCATTTTGCGGAAGAATATCTAGGCAAATCAGAAAAGCGTGGGAAGATTACTACATACCAAATGTCAGACTTTAAGATCAAATAAAGTATGTACTAAAATGTTTCTCAGGGCGACAGTTTACTAAGACGAGGCGGCGCGAGTCGAGGCCGCGGCCGAGGCGGGTACTCCGTGTCGACAGCCGGCGGCAACATCGTGCGCGTCAGAGACAAGCAAGTGCCGCAGATGCTATTCGACTTTGAGGTAAGAAATTGATCCAATATAGAGTCATATTGCTACGTGACGGTGATATATTTGGTATTATGTCCTCCTCTTGCAAGATCTTCAAAGTCAAGTGCATACGTAGATGCGAAAAGGACAAGACAGAGAGGCTGACGAAAGGAACCCCAAAATTAGCTATGGATGATCTCTAGCTATAATGATGATCATTGATTCAAGTAACAGCTGTACGGTTGCGTTTCCACTGACTCTGAGCGAACTGGAATCGACCAACACATTGGTACGAAATGAGCACACTGATTGGTCGATTCCGTGTGACTCCGCGTTACGTAAATTAACCCGTAAATTCATCATTACAATAATTGTCTGATGTGTTCCACGGCTGGGCAAAAGCCTCCCGCTGGGGACTCGATCCTGAGTCAGCTGGACCCAATCTTTGTCAGAGGTGTCCAGATCGTCACTCTACCGCTCCCGTGAAATTCATTATAAACAATAAAGTAACTGCATTCTTTTTTTCATGAACTCGTTTACTATCAGGAGGACCCATCATCAGACACGTCAGACGGCCTCGAAGACCCCTTCCCGACTGACCTCGGCCCCATCCCGCCGCCGAGCCCCGACCGCCCGCTGACAGTCTGCCCCGAGACCGGCAAGCGTCTGGCGCGCGCGGAGAACGAGCCGACCCCGCCTCCTACGCCTTCGCCGCCGCCCACGCCTCCGCCGGTGCCGACGCCGCCGCCCGCGGTCACGCCGCCGCCTAACGTACACCCTACTATGCTCATGAAGGTAAATAAGATACGTTCTGTATGCAGCAGAGCTTCACCGTGTGTCCAGACCGGCAAGCGTTAGGCACGTGCGGAAAACGAGCTGAATAGATGCAGGACCACTTATTCAACGGGAATAAGGAATTGAACGCGATAATTATTAAATACCCTACTCTCACCAAGGTCAATATTTATGTATCACAATTTAAATTTATTTCCCTGTTGAGATCACAATCTAAAACTTTGTTTTTGTTCAGGTCGAGATGTCCCCTGGAGGAACAACCGGAATGCTGGTCCAAGGTGATATGTCTCAACAATCGTTACCCATGCTCACAGATGAGGACGGCGTAAGTACAATATTTATCAATATGTCCGCAATTGAATGTAGCATTTACATAATAATGAAAACACTAGTTTCTATCCACGGCTTTACATCTGTTTTCCAAAATAAAAAAAGGAGAACGCTAGGTCTAGAACTTAATTTACGTATGCCAAATTTCAGCCCCATTCGTTTAATAATTTTGGCGTTAAAGCAGTAGGTAACAAACATCCTTTCAAACTTTAGCATTTATAATTAAGAGATGAAGTGTTATTTCCACTATGGAGTAAGCAGGTTAACTACGAACCTAAGTTAAGGGACGAAACATTGTTGTTCTTCCAACACAAGTAAGGTTGTTTGTTAACCCATTTACATCCGTAATGAATTCGTCGAACTACAATAGTTTTTTTTATAGTGAAAGTGTTATTATCTATTTGTGTATTTTTAGACGCACGTGAAAGTAGAGGGCACTACAGTAAAGCAGTTATTAGAAGAAGGAATAGGCGTCGATGACGGCGAGGAGGTTAATTTATTGCACTCCAACCATCCGCCCATCATGATCCGCGGCGAAGATGGAGTGTTATACCAGGTAACAAAAAACACCTTGAAAATCAATGCCGTACATTTTTTGAACAGACTAGCGGTAATCAGACTTCTATCTATCTATGTCTTTATTTCCCCAACTCAAAACTCCCCAACGAATAATGAAAAATAAAAATAATTATTTCGATAAGTCTCTCAAAACTGAGTCTATTTGGTTGTGTAATTTTTTTTCCTAAACTTATAGTTTCGGAGTAAAGCACTAAAAACAGATATCTGCCTACGGTTAACGGGCGGCGACCGAGCAAGTGACGTCACACGCACCCGTGGCGGTCACTCGGTGACCTTCGCTAGTAATTTGGTCATAACTTCGTCGAGTTTTGTCTTAGAACAATAATTTTTGCACTGTGTGCTATGGATTTCTTATCTCTATAAATCTGCATTCTCAATTACAAATGTTACGGATCCTCATTGTAATTCAATGAATTACACAAAAACAAATTCAAAAAGAAATTCAAAAACGCAAGCCTTTATAAATAACTTGTTTGTCAGGTTGCTGGTGAGAACGAAGTTGGGCAGACATTGCTAGTTGCGGCGGAAGGCGTGGAGGGCGCAGAAGAAGGCGTTATGGCGTCTGCAGATGGTGAAGGCGACGTCATGTATGTCACGAGGGAAGATGGACAGGTAAGCAAACTTTGATTTTAGCAGAATTAAACGTCAGATGACGACTGACAGAGGAGAATGGCAGAGAAATACGTGTGCTCACCTCACCATGGAATAAGGCCAGCATGGAATAAGGACCGGAAGAAGAAGATAATTGAACTAGACAAGGACCTACTGCTCCATACCAGACAATAATACTTGTAAGGTTCTGCACTCGCTCCTAAGATACAGTTCATTGGCAAACTCATAATTCTACAGTGTCTACTCAACTCCGCCGAAGTAAGAGAAGGATAATGATTTTGTGTTTGACCCCTATAACTTTTGTATCATCTATCTAACTAAAGTAAGGATGTGCTACCCTGGCGACGCTTCTGGCGACAGCGGCATATGATCAATCAATTTTGATGCGTCTTTGTTGAAGGTTCGTTAGAGGCTATAATCGGTTGACCAGAAACCATAGTCTGGTTTTACAAAATTAATTTACATTTTTATTCACAGGAGGTGCTAACACTAGACGCGGCGCAATTCGCCCACCTGTTGCCGACCGGCGAAGACGCGCCAGCTTTACAGCAGGTCGCGGTGCAAGTAGAGGGGGAACCGGGGGAGGACGCCACGCAAGTCATCGCCCAGCTGCTGCAGGCTGATTTACCCTCGCCAGGTAAATGTTCCCATAGTCTTGAAATTACAACGTGACTGCGCGAACAACGTGCAACTGTCGATGCGTTTTTCGCACGCTCGCGCGATCTATTATGTTTGATTTTACGCCGCGGATGTCGCTACATCGTTTAAATTTTTTACCATAGAATAACCAGGATAGCAGCTTCGTGCCTATGCGATACATACGCCATTCCAACGTGGATTTCATATTATTTTACGAGCTGAAACATTAAATATGTTTATCTTTCTCTACAGGTGGCACAAGGCGTGTAGTATTACTACTACCAGACGGCAGTTTAACGATGACTGAACTAGACAAGGAACAATACGAATCCATCACAGAAGCTGGGAAAGCAATGGAGTGAAGAAAATCCATCTAATTAAGGAGAGAAGTTGAAGTTTCAGGTCATTTCGACCTTCTCGTTTATGACTCACTGTGTCTCAATCCTATAAATGCTGAGTCTGTGTTGATTCTGCCAGTGTCGATGTCGAAAGAGTCATAGATTTGAGGTCTTTTGTATACCATTTCTCCTATTCTGCTAAACTAAACGCTCTACTTTGATAAAAGTGTCGTCGGAGAATCGTATAGTGATTGGTTATCAGATTTGGGCCCTTGCATATTGTTACATGTAAATAGGTTCTTTAGGCTAAATTTTAAATTTTGATAGATTGGTCTTATTAGAGCTGATAATAAAATCTGGATAGTTAAAACATGACTACTGTTGTAATGAGGTTCTGCATTTTATACTACTAATATTATAAAGGCGAAAGTTTATGAAGATCAACAATCAACATCAAAACTACTGAACGTATTGGGCTGATATTTTGCACACATGCAGATTTAGACCTGAACTAAAGGTTATTATTTTATCTATGCATGTGAAGCCATGGGAGAAAGCTACACACGCATCGAAATGGTGACTGACACCATTTACCTTATTCTAATTTAACTGTCTTAGAATCTGCTATTATTTTAGTATACTTAACAGTTTAGCAACCCTTTTGTATTTTAATTAAATCTCATGTTTCATAGGTGGGTTCTTTATAACATAATAAGTTAAACCAGCTATTCATAAAAAACTGTTAAAATTGATTTTAGGTACCTATCTTAATCTAACTGTTTCGTTGGACTGGCTTTTATCAACAAAGATCACCTTGGTATACTTTTTTTCATAAAAGAAGTCCTGAGGAATTATCAAACAAATACACTGCATGGATAACTTTGTCTTCAAACACGATATAGAACTTCATTCATGAATTATTCTTCTGTATTTCTGTAATATCTTATTGAGTAGAGGTAGGTACCTAGATTTTAGGTAGGGTTCATTTATTTTTTTGTATAAATAAGCTATAATTAATAATTTGTAAAATAAATATATTTACTACAAAATAAAGTTTGTTTCCGTTGTACATTTCACTTATTTAGGTACTCTCTTGTTTATTAACTTGGGAAAACCAATATTAATTGATTATGAAACCTATAGTACGAGAGCCCACGACCAAAATTTTTGTCTCATAGCAATACAGCCAAAACCGCATCAAATCGATAGATACGATTATCCTGAACTCGAAAATACCAATATCAGACATTTTCCGCGTAGCGTTTGATCTGACCGAATTTTCAAAATTGTCAGAATTTTACCGAACTGCATCGTAGCAATATGTCTGATTTGCAGACTGTAGTTGAATGATAGTTCTGAGATACCTGAAACATATTTTTCAGACGTTAGTGGTGTAGCGCAAACCCGAAAAATCACTTAAAAAAATTAAAAATGAGACAAAAAAAATGTCTCATAGCAATACGTCTGAAAATCTTTTTTATTAGTAAATTTTGGTTATTTGATGCGAACATAACAATTTTCAGACGGAAATGTGAACGCATTAAATTTTGAGACCGTTTTGAAAATGTTAACAAATTTTACCGATCGGTATCATAGCAATATGTCTGAAAATTGTTGGACATGATAAAATAAGTTGTCCACATGTGCAAAAAATTTATATCAGTCAAATTAAGTGTAGCACCTTCTCTATCAGACAACTTTTCGATACTCAGATATCATTTAAAAATCGTATTGAGGCATCTTGAATTCTCTGTTACAAACCAATGAATACGTTGCGACCCTGAATTTATTAGATGATAATTAACAAAGAATTTACCCGAAACCGTAACATTGAAGTTGAAGGACTGAAATAAATCGCACAAAAGGAAACTGGGATGAAGTTGGAAAAAAAAACGCTTGCTTTTCGCTACGACTCTGCCAGTGTCAGTAAGGAGTGTCGTAAACTTCAAAAATAAATATATGGCACACTTGAGTAACTTTTACAAAAGAAATAAGAAATGACATCTGTCATCTGTCAAAGTACATATAATAGACAAGGGAGATTCTTGAATATCTATGAAGGCTGTAAATTTAAAAAAACATTTAACAGAGGCGTCGGCCAGGCGACTCCGAAACGTAATTTTCGTTTTTGGGAGTATATGCTACACTTAAAGTGTCTGAAAACAGGTTTTTGGTAATCATGGCAGCAATATGAAAAGTTAAAAAAAAAAAATTATCCGTATTGCTATGATAACAGGTCGGCTAAATTTGTTGACATTTTCAAAAATGCGCTCAGGCTATGTGCTACGCGCAAAATGTCTGAAAACAAACTTTTTCGTAATACAATTATAAAATCTATGTACATTTTCACTATCAGACGTATTGCTATAATACCGACTGCCTTTTTTTTGACACAGCAGAAATGGCCTCCCACGCAGTTGCTACACTTTCGACCGTTACTACACACCTAGTCGGGTTCAGAATCATACAATCTAACGATTTTATAGGGTTTTTGCCGTATTGCTATGAGACATGGTTTTGGTCGTGGGCTCTAGTACTACTAGGCCTGCCATGAATGCAAGAGACAGGAGCAAAGTTATGATTAGACAAAGATTCTAGTAAGTATCTTAATTATATATTACCTAGTTAATCTTAGTGATTAGAAATTTCAGAATATAAAATTTTCATTTTGAACCCCTAGCCCCTACCCCACAGCCGCGATTTTGAAGCGCTTCTTGTGATTGATTTTTTGCGCGATACCGCTGCGTTTGTGTAAGCGCGATTTCTAGATAGTCGTCGCGCGCCAAATGCGAAATCGCAGCATTCGTACAAGGCAGCAGCGTCAAGTTTTTTAAATATTTCGAAAAGTATGAAACCTAGACAAATTTCAAAAACTGTTTTGAAATGAAAATCGAAAATCAATCAATACCTTTCATTTGATACCCCACTCAGTGAGGTAGGAATAATTTTCAAAGGGGGGTACCCTTTGAAAATTATTCAGAGACCATTAAGTGTTATTTTTTTACGACATTTGTACTGGTGGTATGTATACCAACGATCTGATGCTGTACATCAAGTTTTAATTAAAAAATTGTTTTCATTGAAATAACAATATTATCTGATCAAAAACGTAAATGTGAAAACTCTCAAAGATCGTTCGGAAATATAATAATAAAATAATAATAAAAAAAATATAATAATACAAGATAATATGCTACTCCGAGAAACAACGGTCACGTGGGTTTTCCCAAGCCTACGTCATATCCGCTACGGTGGTTCTCAAACTTTTTAGTTTTGAGAGATTCGAGATCTAGATTAGGTTTTCCCACGGAATTAAAGTAAGTAACTAACTTTCATTTCCGTAGGTTTTCCAATAAATTCTTCAAACTTAGTTTCCATTATTTGCGCTAATGAGCTCTGCACATGGATAATACAATTTTTTCCCTTGAAATGAAATTTATCTAATCGTAGGAACATTTTTCAGCCACAGATTATGTTTTCTGGAATTTATGACGTATGGATATGACGTAGCTTGGGAAAACCCACGTGACCGTTATTTCTCGGAGTAGCATACCTTGTATTATTCATGGTAAAATAATACAATTTAAGCTACTCCGAGATCTTCCCAAGCCTATGTCACTGTCCACCTGCCACAACAATGGGAGGCTACGTTAATTTGCCGGTGACTATCAAACTTTTATTGACACCCCGCCGCCGTGCAGGTGAATCAATCACTCGGCGTTGTTGTGAGTTGCAAAGATAAATAAATAAATACAAATAATGCTGGACAATTCACACAGCATTATCTAGCCCCAAGATGGCGTCGGTTAAGACGTCATCTATCTAGTCATCTATAAATATAGGATATATATAATATAGGATCGTAGAAAGACTAGGTACGAATTCATCTGTGTGCTGTGTCTGTCCAAGTCCATGATTTAGCTATGAACATAGAATAATACTAGGTACTCCTGGCTATGAATATGAATGACGTTTCGCTAACACGTGCTAACGCTATCAACTGAAGACGCGCACCACTTTTTGTGAGCGCTCAAATCGATCAAAATCGATTTACATAAAAACGGACTACAGCCCTTGTCACAAAATATGGAAGAAAATCATCAAGTCACCTGCCAATTCTTATTTGACGAAACGAACACTAACAGAAAAAAACTATTTGAAGAATCTCTAAAATTTGCAAAAATGGGAAAAGTGCTCTATATAATGAGGGAAGAACTAGAAGAGCTGCCTCAGTTATCACAAGAATTGAGTTCTACGAATAGGCAATACATGAAGATGATAAGCTTTTTGTATGCTGAAGATTTTGGTGCATTAGTAGATACCTTGCCCACTTTACCCGATTGGCAATTTGTTCCTACAGCGATTATATTGGATGATTTGAGTGTTTATTGGGATACAAAACGCACTTTAATTCGTCCTGTTAGTATAGTAACATTACTTCTGGATGCTGCTAAGACTTGCGCTGAATTACTGAAACAACCTGTCACAGTTCTAGTTTCTGTTTCCAGAGATATTGTGGGCGATGAAATTTGCACTGCTTTAAATAATATGTATGCTAGATAGATAGCAAAGTACCTACACTTCTTAGGTTTGTATAAAAGTTCAATGTATAAATAAAACATGTTTGCTAAATAAATATTTTAATTACATCACCTTGGTTATGCTAAACAGACAAAAAGTTGGGAATGGATGACGCAATATCAAATCATCGGAATTTTAACACAATATACAACATAAAGAAGATAAATATTGAAAAGAGAAACAAGTAGAATACATAGTAATTGTGGTTTCCTTTGCCCAGAGTCAATACTCGTCCCATTGTTTTTCCGAGGAAACCAGAGCTTTTGTCAACATCATCATCAAGTCCACGTAATAGTTTGTCTTGGTACCGCACTTCATCACCTAGCTCAATAGATATGCTCTTCAGTGATGAAATCTTTCCACTGAGTGCTTGTGCCATTCTTTCATTTTCGTTTTCAAGTGCCTCATCCGTTGCAGCCCTTGGGACGGGCTGGTACTGGTACCCATCTCGGGCTCTTCGCATACTGCTACGACCTGCCGTTTTGACGAATTTATGTTTTTGTAGGTTTAAACGGACAACTGTTTATTTGGCACTTTTTAGCACTGTACGTTTGTTATTATTGGCATAATTGTTTTCGTTCAGTCAAGATGGCGTGGTGTTATGGTGAACCCATGCAAATAGCAAGTTATGCTGAAGGAAGATCAACAAAGTGAAGCAGAACAAATTAATAAATTGAATTTGAAATCTATTACAAAATAATTTTTTGGTCTGCCAGTAGGGTTTCCAGATGAATAATTGTTTATGTGACGGACGGACCGCGGTTTTTGTCCGTGACGACGTGAGAATAACGAGTAGGTAGGTAGGTACGTATTGAAATGTTTATTGAATACGGCCAGTAAAATCATTGTGACACCGGGTATGAAAACAAAGATATTCAACAATTTTCATAGTAATTCTGTCGCTTGTATGAAGTTACACAACGTGTGGTTTTGAAAGGAACAACGTATTAAATTATCAACAGAATTAGATGAATTTGACACTTTTTGGCCATAATTTGGCTACACTGAAAACCAGACAAATCATCACATAATCAGTGTTGCCAGAGCCTACTCAGCCCAGGTTGCCATTTGTAGGCTCAAATGTTGCCATTTGAAACCAAAAGTTGCCATTAGAAAAAATCAGTAAAAAAAAACTGCGTTAAAAAAACTGAAAAATAACACACCTAAGTTTTTCAAAGTTTTTCGAGTCACTCACACACACATTGGATTGGTGAATTCCAACTCAATGAAATATATACCTAATCTAAAAAATATAATCTGAAAAATAAGCAGCAATAATAACCTTTGTCTATCCTGAATTGGATGTTAATGAACATCTATCTAAAAAATAATAAGATGGCAACACTTTCCTTCTTTCATTTGTTTGACATTGACAAAGGATGGACAGACCAACCAATTTGTTTGATGCAACTGAATGCAACTATTTAAGGACCTACCATTTGCCTAGTTTTATTAGAGCATTTTTTGTTTTTCGAAATATATAATAAGTAAAACTGAAATGGAGCTGTTCTCGAACCTACTGTAGTGTTATGTAGACGTGTACACCGAACACAGATCGCGCTTGTTGAGCAGCGTTGCCAGATCTACTGATTTAGCAGTAGATCTACCTGCTTTTTGAATGAAATGTTGTTCATTTCCAAGGGCATTGATCAGGTTTTAATGAAATTTTAAAATTTAAATTTAAATTTTAAAAAATAGACACCTAGCTTCCCTCTTTCTGCGATGAACGTAGTTTGTTTTTCTTGAAAGGAACAACGGAACACCATTGTACACTATCTAGTTACCTACCCCAAAAAAACCTGATCCCTTGGAAATGAACAAATCTCGGCGAATTCCAAGCTGATGAGTTGCTTTGATCAATGTTTTCATATCAATGTAAAAAACCTACTTAAAAAAAATATTTTTTTTTAATTCGAAAGCCATGAATATTTTACTTTGCAACATGGTACTTCGATGAATGCCATCATTGAAAAGTGAAACACACACACTGGACAAACATACAAAAAATATGAATCAAAATCAAATCAAAGATTTTACAAAAAACCTTACAGATACCTACCACGCATTTTTCGTGTCAAAAGCTAGAAATTTGTAGTTTTTTCAAAATCTACTGATTTTTTCTTCAAGCTACTGATATTTTACGTGACTTTCTACTGATTTTGTCAAATTCGATCTGGCAACACTGTTGTTGAGTCTTGCTTGACACTCGCGCCGCGCGCGAAATGCGCGGCAAACCTGACAGGAGTTTTAGTGTAGACGAATAAATTCTGAATACAAAGTAATGATACTGAATTTCATTAATATTAATTTAGTAAGTACCTAGTTGTATTAAAAAAACAAAGGCTGAAATTTACATTGTTTTAGACAAAATCTGAAACTCGAAGACAAAACAAAAACACTAAGCAGCCAAAATTAGGTACCTACCTACTTAGGTAGGTACCTTTCGTCGATTTCATGCATGCATTATGTAATTATGAGCAACGTCTTATTCCTACCCAAAAGGCTGGGAAGGGCTGATAAGGAATAATGAATGAATGATGATTCAATCAGTAAAATTGATTTATCAAATAGATCTTTATGTAGTTTCTTCGATTAAAACAATAAAAAGAGAACTTTCCAGTAGATTTAAAAACAAAAGTACTATACTATGGCCACATTACAAGGCGAAGATTCGTCTTCGCGTTGTCGCGGTAAAACTTCGTGTTCGTTCTACGACGAAGTGTTTGGCCACATTGGAAAAAAACTTCGCAACGTCGCGATAATCTAAAATGTCACGATAATTCATTTTACGGAAAAAATGGATGCGGCGGTTGCGCTCATGGCGTCATAATTCATGTTTTTTGTGATTAGGTTCTTCAGGATTCCACAAAACAGGCTCAGCTTCGTAATTTTTGATAAATTACAAAATTCCATCATTTGTCCACTCCATAGGTTAATAATAATAATAACACAAATCAGCAACAATACCTACGTGCACACCGCTCGGCGGCGCGCGGCGTCTCGCTGTCAACAAAGCGCGCGCGAAGTGTAGCCAACCGCACGAACTTTTGTCGCGACAAAACCCTTTGATGTCCGGCAGTTTACCGACAACGTCGCGAAGGGCATTTGTTATCGCGATGATGCTTCGCGACAGGACGAAATTCTTGGCCAGACTGGTCGCGACAGCGCAAAACTTCGCGTTATCGCGATAGTGTGGCCGTAACATTAAAACTCACGAAAAAACTTCCTTTCCTTTGCACTGCACTGCACACAGTGCATACTGCACTGCACACCACAGACCAATAGAGATACATACGTATATGCTGCACACAGACAGACACACACATCCATTTTTATTTTAGAGTTTACATAAAATTACTTTTATTTCTAGCTTCACCAAAATAGACCTTTTGTATGTGGAAATACGGGTACAATTTGTTTGTCTACTAATTATGTACCTATTGTTTTCATTTTTGGGAATAAAAATGCGTTCAAGATTTTGATTTAGTTCAATTCGATGCGTTCAGTTTATCTGCGAAAGATATTCGATATTTTCTTACTGATGATCGCGCGACAAGTCGAAAAGTTGCCAAAAAGTTGCCATTTGAGCTTGGTTGCCATTTGGTTGCCACGAAGGGTCAAATGTTGCCAAAATGGCAACCAAAGTTGCCAAATGGCAACGCTGTACATAATGCATGTTTGACAGTTTTGGAATTTGTCAATGTCAGATTTTTTGACTTTGACAGTACGTCTGATTTGTCCACATTCACAATTTCGGTATTGCCAGCGCAGTGAATGTTCTGCCAGAAATAGAATGATGCGAAAGTCAGCCTTTAAAAGAAAATGCTCGAAGCGCGTTTTTAGCGCAGGGTATCATCTGTCAATCAGCATGGCCTAAAGCTAGGTTCACATTGCTGTGTCGGGGTGTGTCGTGGCGCGCCAGAGCGCAATCGGTTACGTTCATTACCTATGACTAGATTGACACAGCAATGTGAACCTACCTTAATCCTGCAATGAGGGATTTTAGATTTGCATTTAAAAGAAAAAGTAGTTCCAAGTATCTCGGGGCAGGGCGTCAAAGGAAATTAGGGTATGTCAATGTCAATGAGGATCCGTAACGTTTTTAGGTGAGAATGCAGATTTATAGAACTAAGAAATCCATAGCACACAATGCAAAAATTATTGTTCTACGACAAAAAATGACGAAGTTATGACCAAATTCCTAGCGAGGTTCACCGAGTGACCGCCGCGGGCACGTGTGACGTCACTGGGTCGCTGGCCGCCCTTTAACCGTAGGCAGATATCAGTTTTTAGTGATTTACTCCGAAACCATAAGTTTAGGAAAAAAAATCAGAACCAAATAGACTCAGTTTTGAGTGACCCATCGAATGGATTTTTTTTATTTATTTTTATTTTTTTATTTGTTATAACGTTACGGATCCTCATTGCAAGGAAAATAAACTTTTTCAAGTAAAATAAAACGTCAAGTGCGAGTCAGACTCGCACACCAAAGGTTCCGTATTATTGTAAGACCTTGTTTCTTGCCAAATATCATCATTCTAGGACAACGGGAAATACACCATAGTTTTTGGTCAATTTTTTAAGGAACGCGTGGAGGTAAAGAGTTGAAATTAATATCAAATACCACAAATTTCAATACCAAATTTCACGATTTTATGTCTTCGGGAAGTATCCTATTCGTTTTGATCCATGGCGAGAATTAAAATTTAATTCATTCTCGCTTTTTTTTAAGATTTGCTTCTTGTTAAATTTCATGATTAAGTCTACAAGAAGTACCTTTTAGGTTTTGTGTGCATGTGAGTCCCTTGCGTTGTGCTAAAACGATACAAGTATCATATAATGATGCTATGTAATTACATGAAAATAGTTATTTTTCTTAAATTTATTACCTACACTATATTTTATGTTTACTTGTGTAATAAATGTCGGTGTGTACAGAAATTAGGTACTTAAGTTTAGTTCAGCGTCTCTTCCGGAGTTCATGTAATGTGTATAATTTCAAGACTGTGTATTATAATGTATCTTGTGTTTGTCAACCGTTGCCGATTATGTTTTTTTTATTGTTTTATTTTTGATTGTTTTGTGTTATCTTCCGTGATGTCACCAAACGGCTCTGTCGGAAGACCAGCGTTGGTTGTTACGTGGTAACAACTAGCTTATGCTGAGACAGAGACCGTTTTGTGACTTAAATCAACAGAAGCTGTATCTTTTATTTTATCTAATCATGTTTGTTTTTATTGATTAAGTTACAAATAAAATATTCTTTTCTATTCTAAATAGGTTCGTAGCAGGGTAAATAAAAAAAAAATCTAAGCTAGACTTGTTATCGTATCCGCGTACTCGTACATCGACGACGCGAGTTAAAGTCTCGCCGAAATATTTTTTTTTTTGGGATATTATTTAATTTCTATGGTAGAGTCTGTGCAAAAAAAGAGCGTCTTAGGAATGAGAAGTTTTCGATTTGCAATAAAAAAAAGTTAGTTCCAGACATCTCGATCGATAAGCGCTGGGGTAAACGTGTCTTGAGTCCGACTCGGCAAACGTAGTGTAGGACGCAATTGGTAGGGAGATGTTGGATGTGTCAAGCTGAAGACTGGGTGATATGGCGCTCATTAGGTACCTACCTCTCAATTTTATTCGAACAGGTAGGCGACACGTTCTGGAACGAATTGTAATACCGTTGTTTAGGTTAGGTTGGGCTAGGTAAGTAGGTATGTATAGGCTAGGGTACCTACCTACATAATAAAGTTCGGAAATCTCTATCCAAAAATTTTGCTGGGCCTAAGACCTAGCTATTTTCATCCATGGCCGATAAACCTACCCTATTCTACCTACCAACTGAAAAAAAAATTGGTTGCCTGTAAAGTCGGTATACGGGCGAAAGTTTTACGTGACAACGACTTTGAGTTCCTTTCACTTTTTATGTCTGTCTCTCTCGCTCTTAGGCGGGCTAACCATGCCCGAGTGGAAGGGACGCGTGCCTCTCACTCGCTCTCATTGTGAGCGCATAACGTGAGCGGAGCGTAACGCAGTTTCTTGAAGTGTCACCCGGCAAACCAATTTATAAGACGTTGTCACGTCAAAAGGAGGTTGGTTTTAATCCAGCCCCTAAGCTGAAACTAACCTCTAGAATTGAAACTTTTTTGTCACTCTGCCGCCATTTGTAATCAAGAAATGAACCTAAGGATAGGAAATTATTCTGCCAATTTTCAAAAAAATATTTAATTTTTTTATAAATCTCGGAAAACTATAAATGCAGAGTTTCTCAAAATTTTGATATGAATCGAATGGTATATTTTATACCTTTCCTCAAATTTTTGGGACAATCCACATGGGAAAGTTACCATTGTTCTTTGCTCTAGGTACGTCTATGGTTACATTTTCGCTTCTATCTTGTCAAGTTCTTTAACTATCTTTCGCGGTAAATGGAATGGTTTAATTAGAGTTTTTGCACATTCACTTTTCGAATGTTTGAAGTTTGAATTTAAACGAGTCGTATTAGCAAGGAACTGACTGAAGACGTACCTACGTGCTTGAATCTTTGAGGCTTGAATGTATTTTCTTGACGTAGGGAATCAGACAAATTACAGCAAACTTGGTAATTTTAAGGATACCTAGTGTTTTTTAAGTCAACAGACTTGAGTTTCTGGATTGGACGTTTTCCTTCAGTGGCGTGGCGACAGAGTTGGGCGCTTCGTCTGCTCTACACGTTTGTATTTGAGTGTAGAACATTTTTTTTATCTCGTTCTTTCAACCTTTGCAATACCTACCTTGTCATTCTATTTTCAGGTACCTACCTATCAATGTTTAAAAATATATTGTAAAAAAAATAAGCGAAGTTTACTGAAGTTCATCAAGATGAAGCAACATAAAATACAATTTATAGGGAATACTTAATATCCCCGTTACGACAAGTATTTCTTTTACACAAAAGGTGTAAACATAGAGTAAAAACTCGCTGCTGTCTCAGCAGAGGGATAGTGTCATTCAACAATTTGACAATTTGTGTAACCAAAAAATTGGTTGCCTGTAAAGTCGGTATACGGGCGAAAGTTTTACGTGACAACGAACGTCTCTCTCGCTCTTAGGCGGGCTAACCATGCCCGAGTGGAAGGGACGCGTGCCTCTCACTCGCTCTCATTGTGAGCGCATAACGTGAGCGGAGCGTAACGCAGTTTCTTGAAGTGTCACCCGGCAAACCAATTTATAAGACGTTGTCACGTCAAAACCGATTCATGTGTGTTTTGACAGCTCGTAAATACAGTGTCCTCACTCACACATTCGTATGATTGAATGTTGCAAGTGAATAACATTTTCCCTAAAAAATTGGGTAACTGAAGCAAAGTTCCTATTAAGAAAATACTTGATAGTTTTTATCACCTACCTTTTTATTTTTGATATTACATTATTTCAATTTACTGAAGGTGTCAATAGTTTATTGTCAAATAGAAAAAATCTAAAAAAAATCTATGAAAATCCATTTCCAACGTCTTGTTTTTTTTATTTTACGAAATATCAGCCGGTACCTATGGTTACTATCATTCTACCTAGGTCAAACGACAAAAAGGTTTTACTCCAAGTCTGCAACATAAGATCGGCTCCGATCATTTTCGGAACAATAATTTAAAATAGACGGTCAAGTGCGTGTTCGGCCACGTGCAGTGTAAGTAGTTGCACGGTTCATGGCCTATCTAAACCAACTTATTTACCTGTTTTACACATAGCTACCAAAGTACATTTTTTAAGTTGATTAGGATGATTATTAGGTACTCAACTAGTAAAGCAGCTGTGTAGTTTTCCTTTTAAATCACTCCACCTACAACTAGCATTTTTGACGTGACAACGTCTTATAAATTGGTTTGCCGGGTGACACTTCAAGAAACTGCGTTACGCTCCGCTCACGTTATGCGCTCACAATGAGAGCGAGTGAGAGGCACGCGTCCCTTCCACTCGGGCATGGTTAGCCCGCCTAAGAGCGAGAGAGACAGACATAAAAAGTGAAAGGAACTCAAAGTCGTTGTCACGTAAAACTTTCGCCCGTATACCGACTTTACAGGCAACCAATTTTTTTCACAAATAATAATGCCCAACTTAGACAAATTACAGCATTCTAGTACTAATAGTCTCTGGACTAAGCTGCGGACGGATCGACGAACGTGGTGAACTATCCTTGCTACTTGTTGACTACGGAACCCTAAAAAAGGACATGTGCACGTGCAAGTATTGCTGCAGTTATGGTGATGGGATGGATTGCAATTTTAAATTTGAGTTTATTGCATTTGCTCCCCTTGGAGCCGAGATAGGTCTAGGTCCGTGCGGTATCGAGGTTTTCCGGAATTTTAAAAATATCTGAGCGTCTGGTCAAAGCGGCGGCGGCGCGGGACCCGAGAGCTGGTGAGTATTTGGCGCAGCGCACCAGCATTGCCATACAGCGGGGCAATGCAACCAGCGTAACGGGGACGCGACGACTGGTATTGATATCGATAAGTTGAGCTGCCTCTAGATTGTTTGCTACAGGCTGCAGTTAGCTCAATTGTTTCAATTGTGAATACTAGTTCTAATTGTTTCCATTCATTGATTGTAATTTTCTTTTTAAAATAGTAATTTGAGTTTACATCTTGAATCTACTCAGAATATCGTCGAGTGACGATCCGTCGCAATTTTTTAGACTTACCTCGTTTGTGTTAACTATCATTCTAAGTCTTCTTCTTCTAATGTGTAAAACGTATCTGTTTGTCGTATTTTGGCGTTTTTGTTTGACTGCCGGCAACACTGTACAATTCATACATGACATGTGACAGAATACCTGAGCAGAATACCTACCAGACAATCAACAATCAAAACAAACTTCAATTATTTGGTATGAATGGATGGATGGTTGGTGTTAGCTAAGCTAGGAAACCGGTGGTCGATTGACAGCGGAACAAGTGAACAGAAAAATTTGCGTTAATTTTTCAATTTTCAGTTATTTACAAAGAAAATTCATTTGGTTTAGTTAGAATTAGCTTATTTATTTTTCAAAAATTTATCTATTTTAGTATAGTATAAATATAAGTATATATTTTATCCCGTGACTGCTCGTGTCCTGTCCGTCATGGAACTGGACGGGGGTAGTCCCGTCCCTCCCATCCCCCCGGAACCCCCTGATCCTAGGGATTCAAAAGGGACCAAGAGACGGATTGAGACTGACTCCAGCAAGACGGTGACTGACAGCGAGGCCGCTGTCCCACCGAAAAAATTTACTACAAACCTTACGGTACCGTCTTTACAGACAGTATACACTCATCCATCTGTTGTGGTGGGTGCTAATAATCTCTCCTATTGCAAAACGGATAAAGGCCCATTTGTTGTTACTGTTTCCCGCGAGGAGTCAGATCCTGCTGCGGGCACTATCTTTAAAGCTATCAAATTCGGTAAGTTCCTTGCTAATAATAAAATTGAGGGTATATGCACAGAAGGCGTAAAACAGGTAGGCCGTAATAAAATTTCTGTACAGTTTAAATCATTTGAGGCCGCTAATAGCTTTATCGATTCTACAATTCTCCCTACGTCGAAGATGATCGCATCGATCCCGACGTATAACATCACACGCATGGGACTGGTTCGCCAGGTCCCTACTGACTTACCAATGCAGGAGTTTGTAGAGGACGTGGTTGTTCCTGCCGGGTGCGGAATAATCCTCAAAGCCCGGCGCTTAAGTAGAAAAGTTTTAGGTGACGACGGTAAAGCTTCATGGGTCTCAACTCAAACAGTTGTAATAACATTTAAAGGTCAATCCCTTCCATCTAGAGTATTCCTATATTATAACTCTTTGCCAGTTGAATTATACACCTATCCCACAATCCAGTGCCATTCGTGCTGCAGGTATGGTCACACGAAAATGCAATGCAGATCGCGCCCACGATGTTTCAGGTGTTCTAAAGAACACCCTGGAGACAGCTGCGATATTCCTGAGGTGGAAGCTTCCTGTTTGCACTGTTCGGGGCGGCATTTTGCTACCAGCAAAGGTTGTCCGGAGCAAGTGCGGCAACGGTCCATCAAGGCTGTTATGGCACAAAATTGTATTTCGTATGAGGAGGCTTCTACCCAATTCCCAAGAGCTTCGCGCTCGTATACTGAAGTTGCACAAGAATTAGCTTCTCAAGACCTTTTCTCCCAATCTCCTTCCCAACTCTCTCGAAGACCTGTCCCTCAATCTACGCGATCATACGTTAAAACTGTTTACGCCTCCCCAAAACCTTCATCCTCACAAGTTAGGACCTACGATAAGGTCGCCCATAGAGATATTGTTTCTACGCCAATCTCTTTGGTGCCTAATGGTTGTGCACTCAATCAACCTTCCCAAAATAATAACATGTTAGAAACTCTTTTAAATTTGATCATAAACATTATTCTTTCAAATTCACTTCCTTTACCGAACAACGTTGCTTCAAAATTGTCACAATTAATTTCACTAACCTCCCAGTATGAATCCTCTGACTGTTCTGCAATGGAACTGTCAAAGCATACGAGCCAAACGTCATGAACTCAATCACTTAATTAATAGGTATAGCCCGTCAGTCATTGCCGTCTCGGAGACATGGTTGAGGCCTGGTTCCCATTTCCGGATCTCGGGTTTCTCTTGTCTCCGAGCGGACAGAGCTGACGGGCATGCCGGGAGCGCTCTATTAGTACGGCGTTCCCTTTCCTTCTCTCAAATCACCCTGCCATCCCTCCCCGTTGACATCAACGCTGTTGGTGTCAAGTCTTTTGGTATATCTTTTATATCTGTATATATTCCTCATCCCAACTCCACTATGATTGCGGACATCCTTCTCCTCTTCTCTTCGATTCCTTCTCCTAAGGTTATCATGGGAGATTTTAATGGGCATAACTCTGTCTGGGGTCACAGTCACTCTGATTTGTTTGGTCTTTCCCTTCTAGAAATTATTGATGAGGCTAACCTCTGCATTCTTAATGATGGGTCTCCTACCCGCAGGGTTCTTCCTAATCAAAACCCCAAAAGTGCTGTTGATCTTTCCCTCTGCTCTTCTTTACTTGTTCCCGATATTTTGTGGCAAGTCTTATCTCACACATTTGGTAGCGATCACTTCCCTATAGTTCTTTCCATTAATAACTCTAATAGCGTCACTCCTTTTCTTAACCCAGCTCCATCTTCAAAATACATCCCCACTCATGCTGACTGGTCTTCTTATTCATCTTCACTGAATTCTAGTTTGGAATTTTTTTCTATATCTGAAGATTCCCCTGCTTCTTCCTACAGTGAATTTATCGACTGTATTATTGCATGTGCAGACCGACATGTCCCTATAAAAAAGCCCTCACGTGATTTTAAGGTTTCCACCCCATGGTGGGATTCAGAATGCACAGCGGCGGTTGCTGAGCGTAAGGCGGCTGAGACTGCTTATTGTCGTTCTATGACCACTGAAAATTATTTGAATTATCAAAAATCAGCGGCAAAGTTTAGAAAGCTGTCTTTTAAAAAGAAAAAGCAAGGCTGGATAGGCTTTTGTGAAAGCTTGTCTCCTAGATCTCCTCCATCACTTGTATGGAGACAAATAAGGCGCTTTAGAGGATCTTGTGCTATTGATAATCTGACAGCTAATGATCCTTCTTCTTGGCTAGAGGCCTTTTCAGATAAACTTGCTCCCCCTTCTGCCCCTTCTTTTAATTCTATTCCAACCCCCCCTTCTTTCCTTCCTTCCTCTAGCGGCTTAGACGCCCCTTTTTCTTTCAGTGAACTGACTCTTGCTCTTGACGGACTGACTGACTCTTCTCCTGGCATAGATAGAATCCCTTATTCCTTTCTTGTTAAAGCCTCCAACGACTCTAAACAGGTATACTTGTCTCTTGTTAATAAGTTATTTGATATTGGTGTAGTTCCGGATCAATGGAAGTCCCGAATTATTGTGCCTATCCTCAAGCCTGGCAAAGATCCCTCGGATCCATCCAGTCGTAGGCCCATAGCGCTGTCGTCAGTCATGGCCAAAGTGGCGGAACAGATGGTCAATCGCCGCCTACAATGGTGGTCTGAGAATGGGTCTATCTTATCTAAAACTCAGTTTGGTTTTAGAAAAGGCATGGGAACTCTAGATAACCTTAGTTTATTAATTTCAGATATACATATAGCTTTCAAAGAAAAAAAATACCTTTTAGCTGTATTCCTCGATATTGCCGCTGCGTATGATAGCGTCCAACTTCCAATTCTTATGAGGAAGCTTCTTCAACTTGGTGTTCCTGAGAAGCTAGTTCGATTTATTGGTAACCTTCTAATGGAAAGATCAGTGGTCATTAAATCTTGCCATGGACTCCTTCCCCCTAGGCTAGTCTGGAAGGGCTTACCTCAGGGTTCTGTCTTAAGTCCTCTTCTTTATAGCCTTTACACATATGATCTTGACCAAACTGTTAATTCTTTTTGTAATGTATTACAGTATGCTGATGATCTAACTCTATACATATCATCCTCTTCCCTTGATGAGGCAAGCACCAGACTAAATTCAGCTCTATCATACCTCAGTGACTGGCTTACAGATCATGGTCTGTCTCTGTCTGCGTCAAAGAGTTCTGCCGTCATTTTCACTAAAAAACGAGTAGTTCCTCCTGTAAGTATTTTTATTGACAGTGACACTGTTCCTACATCCAGTCATGCAAAATTTTTAGGCATAACGTTGGACTCCAAAATGACGGGCTGCCAGCATTTTATTTCAATTGCCCAAAAATCTGAGAAGAATACTAATATCCTCCGGTCTCTATCCGGTGTATGGTGGGGCTCTCACCCATACACCCAGAAATTGTTGTATAATGCGATAGTAAGGAGCCATTTCGATTATGGCTCTTTCCTTCTTAGCATGTGCAACAACAACAAAGCAGGTTTTGATAAAATTGATAAAATCCAGTATAAATGTTTACGTATTATTATTGGTGCCATGAAGTCTTCGCCCATAAATGCTATGCAGGTTGAATGTGGCGAACCTCCATTATTTATACGCCGGCAATTTCTTTCTGATAGATTTTTATTCAAATTGGTCCAAAACTGTAATCACCCTCTTCTCCCAAAATTAAACCATCTCCTTAGTTTATTCCGATATACTGATAAAATCCCCTGTCTACTCCGTAGCTTCAAAAAATTTTCAGAATTTCCAAATCCCGTTATGCAGTTTCCATCTCATCCTTTATATACCACTCCATATGATGCCCTAGTTTTCCGCCCACAGGTTTTATTGCGTTTTGGTATATTTAAAAATTCTGTGGATGCGAGAGGAATATTTAATTCGGAAGTAGATACAAAATTTAGTGGGTGGCACTCCATTTTCACAGATGCGTCTAAATTATCAACAGATAGTGTGGTTGGGGCAGCGGTTTGGATGCCTTTTACAAATATTACTCTAAGTTTTAAATGCCCTTCTACCACATCGGTTTTTACTGGTGAGGCTGTTGCTATATTAGAAGCTATCCTCTTTATTAAGTCTCATAAGTTAAACAAATCTATTGTTTTTTCTGATTCTAGAAGCTGCCTCCAATCAATTATTTCTAATCCTTTCAGAGACATATCGCGATTCCCTCTGATTCTTCAAATTCGTCAGGCCCTTTATGAGTGCAATAATCTCTGCATTGACGTAGTTCTTGCTTGGGTCCCAGGTCATTCTGGGATTCCAGGTAATGAAACTGCTGATTCTTGTGCAAAAGCAGCGGCTCTGTTAGGTTCACTTGAGCATTTTCATTCTTTCTGCCACGACTTATGCCTCCTTCCTAAAAATTATCTCCAGAAATCTTGGACTGATCTCTGGAATGCCTCAAAACTTGTTAAAGGCAAACATTATGCCGATGTCCAGCCGGACATACCTCGATCTCCGTGGTTTTTTAAGTTTCGAAAGTTCAATAAAACTACGTCTTCGACCGTCTGTAGGCTGAGGCTGGGTCACTCTTGCACTCCTGTCTTCCTTGCGAGACTTCGGATCAGGGACCATTCCATATGTGAGTGTGGCTTAGATGAAGGTCACGTGGATCACATTTTTTTCAGCTGCCCTATTGTTTCTCTCTCATTATACGACTCCCTTCCCCCTGAGGTTCCTCTTCCAACTTCTATGAAATGTATTTTATCTCTCTGCTTTTCTCCTAAAGTTAACTATGCCTTGTGTAAATTCATACTTATATAATAATGATATAAAGTTGTAATTAGTACTTAGTAGTAGTAGTAGTAGGTTCTTTTCATTAAATGTGTTTATTTTTTGTGAATTCAATAATCGCGCAGTTTTGAGTTATTTTCCTTATGTTTTGTAGTTTTGTGGGGTTTTTTCTTTTGTAAATACTGTACAATACATAAAGGTTATATTGTTCATTCCATAAAGCTTGCGATGCTGTCATGAGATGATGAGACGGATATTGGCAAAATTGTGTCAAACCTGACGCAGAAGCCATCAAACAAGAAGTTGAAGTTGAAGTTGAATGGATGGATGGATGATTTTCCCGGTTTTTTTTGCACTGACTGAATGTGCGTGCGTTGTTTTGTTTGCTACTAAAATCTAATCTGCGAATCTGTTACCTATTGGCAGCAAGCAAGAACCCTAAAAACCTGCTGTTTATTTCTACAAAGTGAAACCGTGTGCATAACTCTTCTCCCTTCTGTGCCATAAACATCTGAAAACCCTTAGAAAACCATGACTCCAGCTCTCTCGGAAGGTTCTCTAGAAGTAAGGCATTTCTCGTTGGACTGGATTATGTACCCGTTATTTGATTACTGTAATCCATTGTTATATTCACCTAGGTGATAATGAACGGCGGACACTTCGAGAAGCCAGTGATGCAAGTTCTGGGCAGTAAGAAAATTCAAGGAAGCGGCGCCAATGAGCGGTACCGTCTTCTAGTGTCGGATGGAAAACATTCTCATAGTTTCGCGATGCTTGCGACGCAACTCAACGACAAACTAATCACTGGGGAGCTTTCAGATTACTCTGTCGTGCAAATTGATAGATTCGTCACATCACTTTTGAAAAATACCGGCAAAGGCGAAAAGTAAGTTGTATCTTGCTAATCAATTTCTAGTGCATGTTGCATGCATACCGTTCATAAGTGTGGTTCTTTCAGCGTCAGCCATATGTTAATACGAAAAAAACGCGGCGCACTTAAAATTACTCGACATGTTCTAACTTGTCCAAGGTGCAAATCGACACGTGCTAGACTATCCACTTGCATGGTGTATCACTCAAGATCCACATAGTACCAAAAATATTAATATGTCTGTTTCAGGCGTGTCATGATAGTTCTGGATCTGACAATAATGTCTCCAGGAAGTGAAGTTGGTAAGAAACTTGGCAACCCTCAAACATGGTCTGAAGAGGCTGTGGCTGCCCCGCCACAGCCCGCTGTGCCGAGGTCTATGCCAAGTCCTGCACCCGTTCAGAGAGCCCAACCTATGCCAGGACCTAACCTCGACTCCAGCTTGCTATCTACACAAATGACTCATCCTATTGCTAGTCTTAGCCCTTACCAAAACAGGTACAGTACAGTAAAATGTTTCACTTCACAAATTTTTTTCACTTCATGAAATTTTTCCACTTCACTTCCAAGTTCACTTACTCCACTAGTGGACAAAAATTGAAGTGAAGAGAAAAACAATCACCTTTTTTTACTCTTTTTATTAATATTTATTATTATAATAATTTAATGATAATTAGAAGTCAAAATTTGACTTGTCTAAGTGCTAATTTTGTAAGCTTAAAAAATAAAGTACTTTAGAATGTTGCCCTTAAAAATTATTTTAGGAGCAATAGGTTTTTTAATACTCTCTAAGAGCCTTTGTCCATGCATATTTTTTTCACCATAATAATCCACTGTTAATTCACCTTATGAAAGCATGGTATCAGTGTTGTATGGAACCCTATGGAAGCTTGTTGATGGCACCATGCTTTTACATGGTGAATTGGCCGTAGATTTTCACGGCAAAAAAAAGTGTATGCACAAAGGTCTCCAATAGCAAAACATTTTGGTGTATCTATTAAATGAAAAATCTTCATCTTAAAATATAAAAGATCACTTTCAAGTTATCTCTAAGTGCTTTAGAAAGATGTGCAGTTTGCCAAATCTTTATGCTCATCATTTCTTTGATTACTCAGATGGGTGATAAAAGCCCGTGTGATGGCAAAGACCCCAATCCGCACTTGGAGCAATGCTAAAGGAGAGGGGAAGCTGTTCAGCATGGACCTGTGTGATGAGAGCGGAGAGATCAGAGCCACAGCTTTCAGGAATGAGTGTGAAAAGTTCTATGATATGATTCAGGTGAGTTTAAGACATTTATGGCCTCAGATCATCACACTCATATTAGTAATATGAAAGTTTGGATGGATGAATGGATAGACGTTTGTTTGTGATTTCTTTATGCCAAAACTACTTACTTAACAGATATAGCTGAAATTTCATAAGGGGGGCATAAGTTCGACCATGTTCGCCCAGGCCCACACCGACACCTTCGATGCCATCTGGCGAAAGAAGTCGGCCTCCCTACTCAGCAGAACCCGGGGGAGTGGCAACAGTATCCTAACCGCGATTGCTGAAAAATTTGACTGTCCTCTAATGTACAAGTTGGTCCAAAGGACAAAATCAATCATTAATTTTAAGTACTAAGCCCTAGTTATAAGCTTACTAACAAAATGGATTTAAATTATCTGAATAAATAAATTAAATTATTATTATAAGTGTAGCTCTAAACCTGGAATGAAACATAGGGAAATAACCTTTAAATCACTCCAGAACCGTGGTCCCACTGCGATGTCCCACTGGTGGGACAAAACTTTTTCGTGGTCCCACCTAAACCATACTTGATCAACATATGACTCTGGGTGCAATTATATATATACACACCCTTTCAGTCACAGAGTCGCCACGAACCCCCCCCCCCCCCCCCCTCCGCTTCGCGGGGGTTGGACGGGCTTCGTTAGGAGTAAGTAAATGTTGACGTGTCTCACTCTTTAAATGTGTCCGTAGAAACAACGCGTGTGAAACCGCGGGTACTTTAATAAGTGTAACAGTATTGGTAGGTTATTTGATGGATCAACATTTAAAGTAAACAAAACACAAATCAACAAAACAAGTAATTAATTTACCAAATGTAATTTATTTACAACAAATTTCACAATAAAAATTATTTTACAAACTGGAAGCTTGTTTACACCTAGTCTGACTATTAAGTCAGGTCAGGTGTTATCAATACAATGACAACCAATAATGTAACAAGTGTCCTACTTACTTACTTGTTACTTGTTTCTGGACTGGTTTCCGCAACTAGGCCACAGGTGGGCCCTTTTTGCGCGTCGGGTGGGGGGGGCTGTTAATCTAACCACCCGATGTCCTCCAGGAAGGCCAGCAGCTCGCTGACGCCGGTGCATGCCTCCCTAGGCGTCCTCGGTGTCCCAAGGTGTTGTAATCGCTGAGAAGCAACGCTATCGCACTCTACAAGCACATGCGTGGCCGTCTCCTCTGCGTTCATGCACCCTCTGCATAGGGGGCTGTCCGTAATACCCAGATTAAATTGGTGTATATTAAGCATGCAGTGTCCTGTGACAATACCGACGATTTGTCGGAGTTTGTCACGCTTCAGATTGAGGAGTTTTCGGGAGAATCTCGGGTTTAAAGCCGGGAAGGCCTCCTTCGACTGTCTACAATCTGGGATACTTGCCCAGTAGTCTTGGTGTTGTTTGGTTGTACGTTGACGGATCCATGAGCGGACTTGACTGAATGGTAGGGGGATAATTGGTTCGGGTCCTGTCGGTTGCCGCTCCGAACCTCTCCTTGCCAGTGCATCAGCTTCGTCATTTCCTCTCGATCCGCTGTGTCCTTTTATCCATTGTAGGGTGACTCTATTGGACTCACTTACTTGTTCTAACAGGTGGTGGCATTGTAGGGTGAGTCCTGAGTTGTGTTCTCTCCTGTTCAGGGCCTGTAGTACAGCCGCGCTGTCCGAGAGGATCCTGATATTTTGGTCAGTTACCTTTCTTCGTAGCACCGCGGTAGCAGCTTGGAGTATACCTACGCATTCCGCCTGGAAGATGGAATTGTGGGCGCCCAGTGCTGTTGTCCTGTGTATGTTGAGTTCTTCCGAGAACGTTCCCGCCCCGGTACCTGTTTTCATTTTTGAGCCATCTGTGTAATATATTCTTACTTCGTATATGTTTGAGCTATCGCTTCGCTCTTCGTGCATTTGTATGGTGAAGCTCTTTGAGTGTATGTGTTTTTTGGGTACCCTATCGTAAATCGAGAGTAGTGTCCTATTATTACAAAAGAAAATTATAATTATTTTCTTTTGCTTGTACGTGATATTTCACAACATTGACTAATAATTAATGTACGACTCTCTAATGACCTATTTAATACTTGCAATGTTAATACGCACTTTAGTTCAAAATAAACAAGCATCCCGATCACACGTTTCGTTTTCTTTAAAAGCGACTCCAAACCACTATAACCCGTACTGCGCTGATCATATGGTCGCTATTCGGCCGGATGGGATTTTGCACTAGCGGTCGACGTCGCCCGGCAACAGAACAAAAGAACTGCATTCCTGAGTTATCGAAGTGAAAAAACAAGTGATTTGTCGTATTCTAAATGCGTTTATGGAATATCGTGATTTAGATTGACGTGGTTATTGACATTTAAAACATTTCATAGTGATTTTATTATGGTGAAGAGACTTTGTATCAACCTTTGAAGAAGTTTACCTACGTACCTAACTATGGAAGAAAGTTTACGCACTATGGAAGAATTACGGATTATAGAAAACATATCAAGTCAGTTAAAAAAGACGCAAACCAATCTCAAAAAGTGTCCTAAAACAAGGCTAACAAAGGGATACATAGAAAGTAAGTTAGAATGTATAAATGAATACTGGAATAGTTTTGTGGAGGCGCATTCTTCATTAGTAAAAGCACTTACGAAAGAACAATGTTTTAAAGTACCATATTTGGCAAACAATGAATACGATACTATTGAAGAAGAATATTTGTGGCTCAAGGCGGATTTGAAGGATTTATTGGAGGGATTAACGCAACCAAGTACAACGCAGTCAGTGAGCGGATGGCAACCAAAATCCTCAAATTTGAGTTGTGCGAAATTACCGAAAATAGAACTCCCCACTTTTTCTGGCCAGTATGAACATTGGGCTAACTATGATGACTTATTTACATCCCTTGTGCATAACGACAAATCATTAAGTAAGGTGCAGAAACTTCACTATTTGAAGGCGAGTGTCACTGGTGAGGCTGAGGCGTTATTGAGGCATATTCAGGTGACTGAAACAAATTATGACCAAGCTCGTGAAGTTCTTAAAAATCGTTATGGCAATAAACGATTGGTTGTGAACTCTTTGCTGAAAAGATTATTTGGACAAAAAAGGTGTACTACACAGACAGCCAGTCAAATTAAAACGATTTTAGATACTACTGAAGAGTGTTTGAATGGACTTGTAAATGAAGGACTTTTTATTACTTCCTGGGATCCAATCATAATATATCACGTAGTACAGAAATTCGACTTGGAGACTCACAAAGCTTGGGAAGAATATTCTTATAACCTCAAACAAAATGAGCTACCTACCTGGAGGGATCTTAAACAATTTTTGGAGGGTAAATTTCGGACATTGGAGCTGATTACTACTACGAACACACCGTCAACACCAAGGGATAGGAACCAAACACACAAAAGCAAGTCATTTCACGTTGCAACACCGTCGTCGGATCAGACCTGCACCAACTGTGGTGAAAACCATACTTTAAGCCACTGTAAAGTGTTTGGTAAACTGCAGCCTCAGGAGAGAAATGAATTTGTAAAAAACAAAAACTTGTGTTTCAATTGCCTGGTTGAAGGTCATTCAGCGTGGAAATGTCGTGTGCCAGTTTCATGTCGTATATGTAAAAGAAGACATCACACTTTACTTCACGAAAAGAGAGACTCCAAAGATACAAATAATGTACAAGCTCACCACAGCCAACTAGATGATACTGAAGACGAACACAAAGAAGACGGAGAAACAAACGACGCAATAGCTACTCATTTCGCAGCGAAGAAATCCACAGCCTTGCTTGCTACGGCATTGGTACCTGTAAGAGATGAGAAAGGACACTTAACAATATTGCGCGCGTTAGTAGATCAGGGATCACAGGCGAATTTTATCAGTGAAAGAGCAGCACAGACGTTAAGAACCAAAAGAATGCCAGCTAAGGGAAACATCACAGGTGTGGGTTCAACAAAGACAACCGTTAAGCACGTAGTCCAACTCGAGATCTTATCAAGACACGACGACGCATTTAAACTAGATATTAAAGCATATGTTATGGCTACACAATTGACGACACACCTTCCAACGAAAACAATAAAGATGCCTAATAACAACTGGAAACACTTACGAGGACTTACCTTAGCTGACCCCAACTTTTACGAAGTAGGAAGAATCGACCTTCTTCTCGGTGTTGAAGTTTGCTCCCAAATTTTGAAGAGTGATTTAATCAAGGGTCCACCAGGTTCACCATGCGCACAAGATACAAGCCTTGGTTGGATCTTATTTGGGGCAATACAAGACGCAGCTTCCTCTGAAGAAATAATTGTCATGCATCATCATCTTGACTTGGATAACATGCTCAAGAATTTTTGGGAAATAGAGCCTGACATGAAGAAAAAATATACAAAGGAGGAAAGGGCATGTGAACGACTATTTGAAGAAACTCATACCAGAAATGAAGAAGGAAGATATGTGGTAAAACTTCCATTTAAATCAGAAACACCTAAATCACAAGAAGGAAACACTAGAGAAATTGCTATGAGAAGATTAAGACAGTTAGAAAGACGTTTTACAAAAGATGTGGCTTTGAAAGAAGAATACAGTAAAGTGTTAGAGGAATATAAAACATTAAATCATTTAGAAGAAGTGCCAGGCAATGAAATGGAAAATCCAGCAGTTTATCTTCCTCACCACGCGGTTATAAGATATGACAAGGACACGTCTAAAGTCCGTATCGTTTTTGATGCATCTTCAAAGGGATCAAACCATATATCCCTTAATGACGAATTGATGGTAGGACCACAAATACAAGAGGATATGAGATCAATCATAATGAGATGGAGAATGAAACGATATTGCTATACCGCAGACGTTCAAATGATGTATAGGCAAATTCTAGTAACAAAGGAAGACACAGATTACCAACGCATTCTCTGGCCAGACAGCACTGGAACAATAAGGGATTATCGCCTTCTAAGAGTTACTTTCGGCACAGCATGCGCTCCATACTTAGCTGTGAAGACACTCCAACAGATGGCAAAGGATGAAGGTCAACATCATCCAGTGGCTGCTAAAACAATCCACGAAGACTTTTTTATGGATGACCTGATGTCTGGTCATGATACTGTACCTGAAGCAGTAGACACTGCAAAAAATATCATTGCTATTCTAGAGAGAGGAGGAATGATGTTACAAAAGTGGACGTCTAACAATCCAGAGTTCCTGAAACAAATCGAACCATCGAAGAGAAGTTCTAAGGTGAGCGTAGACATCAAGGTGGATGGGACAACGAAGGCTCTTGGTGTTTCCTGGAACATAGGTGAAGACAAATTTCAATATCATCTTCAGCAATTCCCATCAAATAATGTAATGACTAAAAGATCAATATTAGCAGAGATCCAACGCCTCTTCGATCCACTCGGCTGGCTCGCTCCTTCTCTGCTACCTGCAAAAATAGTGATACAAAAATTATGGCTGAAGGGGGTCGGCTGGGACGATGAGCTTGATTCTGAAACAAAAGAAGAGTGGATTAACATAAGAAACAATTATGATCATCTGAAAGAGATACAATTAAAAAGATGGATGTACACTACACAAAATAATTTGGAAGAAGTCACAGTACATGGGTTCTGCGACGCGTCTAATAAGGCATTTGGGGCGGTTGCTTACCTTAGGGCTCGGGATGACGATGGAGAGATCAATATCAGTCTGATTGCAGCACGAACACGAGTCGCACCAGTTAGGCCAGTCTCCTTGCCAAGATTGGAGTTATGTGGCGCAGTCCTTTTGTCACAGCTGTTGAAACAAATAAGTGAAGCTACTCGAATACCTCAAAGCCAATTTTTCGCTTGGACTGATTCCACAATAGTTTTATCATGGTTAGAAGGAGATCCAGCCCGATGGCAAACTTTCGTGAGAAACAGAGTGATAACAATTCAGGATAATATTGGAAACAAGTGGTTTCACGTCCGGTCCGATGAGAATCCCGCAGATCTTGCATCTAGAGGCACGTTGTTATCAGATTTGAGACATAACATATTATGGTGGCAAGGTCCAGATTGGCTAAAAAATGAAGAAATACCTGTAAATAAATTAAAGAATTTAACAACAGAGTTAGAAATGAGAAGAAATGTCTGTGCTAATTTTAAAATACAAGAAAATGATATAGAAGAAAAATGTTTACTTACCAAATTTGAAAATTTTGAGACGTTAACTGAACTGTTGAAAACAATCACTTATTGCAAAATATTTCTGAAATACAAAAATTATATCAATAGAAGCTTAGACGGTCCAATAACAACTGAAGAATTAAATAACGCACTACACATTTGCATCAAAATTGTACAGAGAGAAACATTTGAAGAAGAAATTGAAGATTTAAAGAAGAACGGCAGAGTCAAAAGAAGAAGCAATCTGAAATCATTGCATCCGTTTATAGATTCAAGCAATATCCTCAGGGTGGGCGGTAGAATCCGTCATGCCAACTTAGACGAATATAAGAAGCACCCTATTATATTGAATACCAAGAACGCTTTGACGTCACTAATTGTAGCAGATGCTCATGCTAAAACCCTTCACGGTGGAATTCCACTCATGTTGACTTACCTGCGACAGAAATATTGGGTAATCAATGCAAAACGAGCGGTCAAAGCCTGTATTCATAAATGTTTGATATGTGCCAAACAAAGTGCCGCTACGAGGACGCAATTGATGGGAGACTTACCGAGAGAGAGGGTAAATCCAGCTAGAGCCTTCTGTAACAGCGGCGTTGATTTTGCGGGTCCATATCAGGTGCTAATGTCTAGAGGAAGAGGTGCAAAGACCAGTAAGAGCTATATTGCAATTTTTGTGTGCCTGGCCACAAAGGCCATACACCTAGAACTTGTGGGTGACTTAACCTCCGAAGCTTTTATAGGAGCCTTTAAGAGATTTGTGGCTAGGAGAGGTAAATGTACAAACTTGTGGAGTGACCAGGGACGTAATTTTGTTGGTGCTAACAAGGAATTGTCACTTGAATGGAAGGAAGCCAAGTTAGAATTTGAAGGAGAAATTGCAGAAAAACTGGCTTTAGATGGCACCCAGTGGCACTTTATTCCAGCCTATAGTCCAAATTTCGGTGGCCTCTGGGAAGCGGGTGTTAAGTCCCTTAAGTATCACCTAAAAAGAATTCTAAACACCCACCTGACATACGAAGAAATGTGTACAATATTATGCCAGGTCGAGGCCTGTCTGAATTCCCGACCTCTGTGTCCAGTGGATGATACAAATCCAGATAGTTTAGAGATTCTTACACCGGGACACTTCTTGATAGGAGAGGCTCCCACCACAGTACCTTCTCCAATACAACAATTTACCTCGATGAGTCATTTGACCCGATGGCGTTATACACAAAAACTTCTGAACCAATTTTGGATAAGGTGGCAAGACGAATACTTGTGTCGGCTCCAACGAAGACCGAAATGGCTGAAGAAAGTTGAAGAGTTTAATGTCGGTCAAATTGTTCTTATCAAGACAGATGGGTTGCCTCCTGGAAAATGGTTTCTTGGACGAATCATGGAGAAACACCCTGGGACGGACGGGATAACCAGAGTTTACAGTGTCAAAAGCGGAGATAAGATTGTAAAAAGACCCATTACCAAACTTTGCCTTTTGCCAATCGACACTGAAACTTAAATCGATGTTTAATTTAATAATTTGATCAAATTGAGGACTTATCTTTATTAATTTATAACTTAGTTGATTTTGAATGGCCAATTTTGCATGCAGATTTTCATCTTGTTAAAATGTATTTTGTTGTTAACATTAATACATTATTAGCATAGCATAAAGCAATTAGTATTTGTTTCTATGTTCTTATAGTGTTTACAATTTGCTATAGTTAATTCTATATTCAATTTTGTATTCATTTTAAAATTTGCATGCGTAGTATAAATTTTTTATATTTTATATACTTAAAGGCCTTTTGCAGCCCTTTGGTGGGCGGCATGTACGACTCTCTAATGACCTATTTAATACTTGCAATGTTAATACGCACTTTAGTTCAAAATAAACAAGCATCCCGATCACACGTTTCGTTTTCTTTAAAAGCGACTCCAAACCACTATAACCCGTACTGCGCTGATCAATTAACATCTTAATTGAAAAATAAAATTACTATCAACTAATAAAAATAAATTACAATTAATATTTACAATAATTATTTCTGTGATTGGAATTATGACGTGGCAAAAATCTAGATGTCAATATTTAATTGTAACTGTAATAAGGTGTCTGACTGAGTACCTAATCACAAACAAAACCAATTCATGGTCCCAAGATTGTAAATAATTTTTTCATATAGGTACTTTTTATACCTACTCAGGCCTGTTACACATTCTCCAAATAGGCAATATACTTGGGCCCCAGTACTTACACCTACATACATCAAAACTACCGATCAGCTTTAATAATTTATTTATTTGTGATACACAGGCAGCTGTTAAGCTGGTACGTGTATATCTGAGTCTTTGTCAATGCACTTTAAATATTTGTCCAGTCTATTTTTGAAAGATTATAATCTTATGTTAACAGGTTGACAAAGTGTACTACATCAGCCGTTGCCAGCTTAAGACCGCCAACAAGCAGTTCTCGACCCTCAGAAATGACTATGAGATGACATTCTCATCAGACACTGTTGTGTCCGAGTGTATGGAGGATGCATCATCCGTGCCATCTATAAAGTACGAGTTTGTGCCTATCAACGAGATTGGGAACAAGGCAGCTGATACATTGCTTGGTGAGTTCTGTTAGGTTTGATTTCTACAAGCCACCAAGTTAGTAGGCTCTTCCTTTTGAGTAGAAACTAAAGCAATAGCATTTTCTTAACTGGGTGCTTTCTCATGAAGATTATTTAACTTATTCTAAACTCGATTTTGTAGAATATAATTTTTTTTATTTCGTGGGGCAATGTAGCCAGCGTCTTGGGGACGCTTCTGACTGGTTTTGATATGGATCAGTTGAGCTACCTGCAGATTGTTTGCAAGAGTCTGCAGTTAGCTCAAAGTTCTAGTTCTAATTAACTGCAGACTGTTGGAAACAGTCTACAGGTAGCTCAACTGATCCATATCAATACCAGTCTGAAGCGTCCCTAAGACGCTGGCTGCATTGCCACGCTGTATAGCAATGCTGATGCGCTGTGCCAGATACTCACCAGCTCTCGGGTCACGCGTCGCTTCGACCAGACGCTCAGATATTTTTTTTAAAACCCGAAGTTCCTCGGTACCCCACGGACCTAGGGTCTCGACTCCAAGGGGAGCAAATGTGTAGGCTCTGTCGAGACCTGCGTATTAAAATTAAATTAAAATTGAAATTAGGAATAGCTCTATTATAGTAGGAAGCCCTCGATGATGACCTTTCCAGTCGTGGGACGACCTTCGAAAGATTGCAGGCAGATGCTGGTTGCGCTGAAGACAGGGCGCTATGGCGCTCATTAGGGAAGGCCTATGTCCAGCCGTGGACTAATATACGTTGATGGTGATGATGATCTCTATTATACAGATTGTGTATTCTCTGTATTCAGATGTGGTGGGAGTTTGCAAGGGTGCAATGGACGTGCAAGAGCTAACGGCGCGAAGCACCGGCAAGCTGCTGAAGAAACGCGAAGTTACGCTCGTAGATTCCTCTGGGGGCGCTGTAAGTATTATTGTTCTTTTTAAAACGGCTGAAATAAACCTGTAGACACTTTAATTACTAGCTAAAAATATAATCATCGAAATCAAATGTCCTAAAGCCGAGATATTCTAAAGCCTTGCTTTTTTTTAAAGGAAGTACACCTTTAATCAAAAAACCCCGACGACAAAAAAAAAACTATAAAATCGTTAAATCTGTACACCAAGTTTCGTACTGATAGGTTGTAAAATACGACCTGTAGAGGAGTACCTATGTATTACATTTTAGCATAATATATTAATAAGTTAGCTACTTAGTTAGTGCGCTCAAAAATCAAAATCAAAAACTCTTTATTTCCATAAATACAATAAATGTACACTTAGAAAAGGTCAAAATATAAAACTAAACACTGACACGGAAATAAAGTGATATTTTTTTATTTCTGTCGCTTCGGTATGTAGACTAAAGTAAAGAAGCGACGAAGAAACCTTTAGCCTGTTAGTTGTTATTTTTCGAGTTGGAGCAAAACCCGTCCCAAGCTTTTTTGTCCTCTAGATAATCTGATATTTTATAGTAAGCCTTTTTGCACAGCAAGGTTTTGACAATTTGTTTGAATTTATTTACTGATAATTTTTGCAACTCACTAGGAGTTTTGTTGTAGAAGCGTATACATTGCCCTTTAAAAGATACATTTATTTTGTGTAGCCTAGTTGTGGGCATAGCGAGTTTATGTTTATTTCTGGTATTCAAATTATGTTTATCGCTATTTTTAGGGAACCGATTTATATTTTTATGAGTGTACAATAAGTTTTCATAGATATATTGACATGGTACTGTCATTATGTTTATTTCTTTGAATTTATCACGTAGAGATTCTCTAGGACCCATGTTATAGATAGCCCAAACAGCCCTCTTCTGCAGCACAAATACGGTGTTAATATCTGCAGCGTTCCTCCACAGCAGTATACCATAAGACATAATACTATGGAAGTAGCTGAAATAAACAAGTCTAGATGTATCCACGTCTGTAAGATGACGGATTTTTTTGACTGCATACGCTGCAGAACTGAGTCTCTTCGATAGCTTATCTATGTGTGGGCCCCATTGAAGTTTATTATCTAAGGTGATTCCTAAGAATACGGTACTTTCTACTATTTCTAAAGTTTCTCCTTTAACGTTTACATCAGCCTTCATTTGTTTAACATTAGGTAGAATAAATCTAATACATTTTGTTTTGGTTTCGTTTAGCAAAAGATTATTGACACTAAACCAATGAACTACTTTTGAGATTGCATTATTCACATCATCGAAATTTGTGTTTTGTCGCATCATTTTAAAAATTAATGAAGTATCATCAGCAAACAATACAATCTCGTGATTATTCTTGACAAGATGAGGCAGGTCGTTAATATAAACTAAGAATAGGAAAGGACCGAGGATAGAACCCTGCTGTACACCCATTGTAACTACAGACCCCGAAGACCGTTTCCCATTAATGTCAACTCTTTGTATCCTATCACTCAAATAAGATGTAAGAAGATCCAAAGAGGTGTTTCTTATTCCATAGTGATGTAGTTTCCTGATTAATGTTTCATGGTGTACGCAATCGAACGCTTTTGACAAGTCGCAAAAAACGCCTAAAGCGTCTTGCGACTTCTCCCAAGCATCAAAAATATGCGATACTAACTCTACACCGGCATCAGTAGTTGACCTGCCGCGAGTAAACCCGAATTGCTTACAATGCAGCAAGTCATTGCCATTGAAATGCCTAAGCAATTGATGTAAAATAAGTTTTTCAAAAACTTTACTGAATTTAGGCAGTACTGATATTGGTCTAAAGTTACTGGGGTCAGACCTACTACCCGATTTAAAGAGTGGGATTATTGATTGGATTTTACTACATTTCATTAGATCAGGAAATACGCCACAGTCAATAGATTCATTAAATATAAAAGCTAGATCTGTTGCAATGGTGTCAATCAATGGTTTAATAATTGTAACGGAAATGCCCCAGAGATCTGCAGTTTTCTTTATATTTAAAAGTTTAAAGGCTTTTTTAATATCTTTTTCATCAACATGGATGAAATTAAATTTATTTTTGCATTCAGATAATTTTTTTATCAGTAATGACTCGGCAATTACTTGAGAAGAGTTTAAACACTTTGTAGTAGAGAGTAGGAAGTTTTCAAATGCTTGGGCTACTTCGACATCGTTTTTGATTGAGCAATCATTAATTTTTAAATTGTAATCATTGTACTTTCCAGTGTTCCATTGTATTTTAGCTACATAATGTATTTGTTCATTGTAAATAAATAAATAAATAAATAAAATAAAGTTAAGATAGCAAGCCTAAGAATCCCTACATAGTATAAAACAGTCGCTTCCTGCTGTCTGTCTGTCCCTATGTATGTAGATCTTTAAAACTACGCAACGGATTTTGATGCGGTTTTTTTAATAGATAGAATGATTCAAGAGAAAGGTTTATATGTTTATTACAAGCATATAATACTAGTCCGTTCACACAGAGGGCTGTGTTTATGATTTATTATTGTATTTTTAGGTGGTCCTTACCCTTTGGGGCACTGAAGCAGAGAACTTCGATGGAAGCACGAACCCTGTTCTTGCAGTCAAGGTAAGAATCTCACTAATATTATAAAGCCGAAAATCTGTGAAATGTATTTTTTTGTTACCTAGGATCTCCAACATCACTGAACAGATCAAGATGTAATTTGGCGTACATTTAAAATTAGAACATATCCTAACTTGGCTAATAGACTACTTTTTATACCGATAATACGCGTGCGAAGCCGTGGGCAGAAGCTAGTGGTATAATACAATAATGAACTGCTAAATTAATGAACGCGGAAAAGTTTTTTTTTATTCTTCCACTGCTGAACATAATGGAAATAATGGGATTTTGCCAAAATCATCTTGGCAGGCGGATTGGAGATTGCAGTGGAGATGTCATTAATACACAATAAGAAACTTCCTCCGGCTTGCCTTAGTCAGTTACAACATCCACGAGCTGAGTTGGAGGGGTCAATTCTTACGCAGCAACCGCATGGTCATATTAATAATTTACTTTTCATAACTCTGGCTCGAAAACGGTGACTTTAATTATACTTTAATTGGAAAATAGCCTTTTTGCCCTCCATAGTTGTAAACCAAAATGAGTTTCTGACATTAGACCTCTTTTATAAATTACAAAATATGTAATTATTAGTATCATTTAACGGGTATTTATCGCGTTTATTTACCTCTTTTACCCGACGTTCAGTCATCCCGTGACCACGACAGTGTGTAAACCTCTTGAAACGTCGGGAAAAATAGGTAAATAAACGCGATAAATACCCGTTAAATGATAGTAATAATTATGTGTTCAGATCGCGTAAGTTTGAAAATATTTACAAAATATTTTCTCGCTAGTTGTAGTGAAAAGGTGTATGTTGAACTCGAAAGCAAATATTTTTCTTTTCGTGTCTTTTAAATCCCTCGCTACCGCAGCGGTCTACTATAGATCCACCACTCGCTACGCTCGTGACTCTATTCTAGACTGCTTCGTCAGCTCGGGATTTCATGTCGGCACGTTCAACAAAAATCGTTTTGCCTACTTAAATAAATAAATAATGCTGGAAAATCCCCACAGCATCATCTAGGGGCTAGCTAAGCAGAGCTTGTGTTATGATGGGTACTAGACGACTGATATACATAATATACCTAATACATTCATTACATAGATAGATATTTTTTATTAGACAAAGAAACTTGTTGAACAAATATCTATTTAATACAGGGTTCTCGTCTAACGGAATTCAACGGCAGCAAATCATTATCATGCCTCAACAGCACCATGGTTCGTCTGAACCCGGACTTGCCCGAGGCGCACAAGCTACGCGGCTGGTACGACAACGGCGGCGCTGATATGGAAGTCGTCAATATTTCTGCCAAGTGAGTTTTTTTTTATTACTGCGCGCGGCGCAAGTGCACATGTGCCTCCACACACCCGCCATTTCCTCCAAAATGGCCGCCACTAACGAAGGGATATAAGGCATTCGGACTTATTATCACTACATAGTATAAACAAAGTCGCTTTCTCTGTCCCTATGTATGCTTAAATCTTCAAAACTACGCAACGTAATTTGATGCGGTTTTTTTTGATAGAGTAATTCAAGAGGAAGGTTTATATGTATAATACATGCATAATATAGGACAGAAGCATTGCATCCGTGCGAAGCCGGGGCGGATCGCTAGTAATACCTAAATAAGAATATCCATTGGTAGGTAATTAATTAGAAATAGAATTACTTTATTATGCCCTCTTATAAAAATCATGCATACTTTAAACTATAACTATTATACTATATATATATATACTATTATATATGTTAGTTATACAATAAAAAAAGACAAAAATTTTACAAAAAGATAAAAACATTCCAACAATTTGTTGTTTACGCAAATTTGCGGTAGGTTAGTTTTTAAAGCATATAAGTTAAAGAGTCTACCAACCGCGCTAGTGTAACACTGTGTTACGGCGTGGTGGCGATTCTCGTTCCTTGCATTAGACTCATTTTAGAGTTACCTTACCTATCAATGGATGTATTGCCTTTTTGTATGGTATTTTTAATGGCTGGTGCTGATACATGTGTAGCATTGTACCAAAAGTTCGGTCTGAAACATCATTATCATCAGCCCATAATACCACTGCTGGAAATAGGCCTTCCTTAGTGAGCGACATAACGCCCTGTTTTCAGCATGCCGCATCCAGCATCTGCCAGCAGTCGTTTAGCAGGTCGTCATCCCACCTGGGAATTAATTTACATCCTAGAAAGGAGATGGTTTAAGTTTGGATCATAACCGTCACAGTATTTTGTTTTTTGACCGACTTTTGAACTTCTGTTTTGTTGATCACCGGATTTATTAACCGAGCCAGTGTGTGTGCTTTATTAGAGATACGATAAGATTCGTTTTAAAATGTGACCCAACAGATATCTCTATTTTTAATAACTTGAGTTGAAATTGCTATTTGCTAGAAAGGCCTATTTATTTATTACTAGCTGTGTCCGCGTCTTCGCCCGCGTAGTATTTTAATTTTTGCGCGGAAACCTAATTGTTTGACGGTTATTCTGCTAACCCGGACAGAGACAAATTCAACAAATCAAAGATCTTTGAAATCGGTCCAGCCGTTCTTGAGTTATAAATGGTGTAACTAACACGTCTTTGTTTTATTTATATAGATTTGATTGTCTATTATTATTTAATTGCCAATTTTGTTCTAGATCCGGGATGTACGCCGGCGGTGGCAGCAACGAATGGATAACATTCTCTGACGCCGAGAGCCGCCAGCTCGGCTCCGGAGACAAAGGCGATTACTTCTGCCTTCTAGGAGTCCTCACATACGTGTTCGCTGAAAACGCAGTGTACAAGGCCTGTCCCCAAGAGCAGTGCAACAAGAAACTGGTGGATCAAGAGAATGGCCTGTTTAGATGCGAGAAGTGTAATAGAGAGTATCCGAATTATAAGTACAGGATTTTGCTGGGGGTAAGTTTATACCTTGACCCCCTTACAAAGATATCATCACATCTAATATTGAAATTGCGAAAGTTTGGATGTTTTTTACCTCTTCACGCCGTTAGTACTGAACGGATCGGGCTGAAATTTTGATTTTGGGAGTTCTAGGCTTCAAATAAAACATAGTCTACCTTTTAACCCATAAATCTTTTCCCATGGTATATAAAACCCTTTCAAAATGTCCATAGAAACAACGCGTGCGCAGCCGCGGTCAGAAACGAATTGCTTAACAATGTTTTGTTTTCTATGTTAGGTTGAACTAGACACAGAGTTATAGACAATGGAGTTCTCACCTGGTTCAATAAGATTATATTGAAGAAGTTCAATAAGTATTATTAGATAGGTATATTAATCGAAATACTTAGGATTAAAGATTGTAATCTTTCAAGCTATTTTTAGAATAATTACAATAAAATCTAAGACAATCCGACGAATATCGGGTGCCTGTTGAAGAACATAACTTTGGACAAAGCTTATCTTAATAATGCTTAAATACTAGATATATTCATACATCTCCAATATCATAAACAACCGTACGCATGATAACGCAAGATGCTCAAGTTTTACGCCCAATTATCCACCTGTCTGTGATAATGCTAACATCTTCATATCTTCGTTTTCCAGGCGAACGTGTCAGACCCAACCGGCGACCAGCGTATCACGGCGTTCAACGAATCAGCGGAAGTTATACTCGGCAAGACTTCGGCTGAGCTCGGCCAGATGTTCGATTACGATAAGACGGGCTACGCAGCTGTGTTTGAGGAGGTCAAATTCAGAACTTTTGTATTCAAGTTCCGGACTAAGATGGAGACTTACAGTGTAAGTATTTCTTACTGGGTCAAAACTAGGCAATCCAATCCTGCATCAACATCTGAATCCTACAAGGATCGAGAACATCAATCCCGCGGATCCCGCAAAAATGGTGCGGGATCCCGCATTTGCGGGATTGGATTCCCTAATAGAACACATTATGATAACCATTCACGATTATTAGTTCTCCAGTCATCTCGTCGCCACGACAGTGTGCGAACCTGTTGAAACGTCGGGAAAAATAGGTATATAAATACCCGTGAATAGTTATTATAATGAGTATTTCTTGTAAAACATGTAAAAACAAACAACAAGCTAAACCCTTCTGACCAGCTAAACTGTGCACCTGTGTTTGCGCACATACTTGTGCTCTATAATATGTCCTGCGCATCTGGCTATTCTTCGATGAGACTGGCCGCCGTGGTCGAAATTCGGCTAGGAGGACATTATTAGTACATACCCTATAGCACTTGGGGATATTGAAACTAAATAATTATTAAAATCGTACCTGTTGTGCAGATTTACATCCTATATCCAAACTCGAACATCTTTACAAGCCAGCACCTTTTTAGGCATAGAGACCAAAGGTCGAGATGACTCTTACCATTTGTGTCACTTAACTTTTAGACCTATCTATAGGCTCTTTGTACCAAACAAAGAACATGTTTGTTCTTATGTGCGTGTCGCAATAAATGTTATTCTATCTTCTATCTCGACAATAAAAGTATAGGAAGATACTTTCGTTGCTTTGGTGTTGGTGTGATGATATCATATCATGGTCATTCTCAACCTCGCCCTCGCATCGGTCCACTGCTGGATGCAGGCCTCCTCCTGATAATCGCCTTATTGGCTGTTATCTCATGGGGGGTAATGCTCATAATCCCCACGCTGGGCATGCGGGTTGAGAATCCCAGTTCGGTAGTAGAATTATTTTGCAGGAGGCACTGCTGCCCGCGCCTACCCGGTGGATTTTCCTTAGTCGTCTCTTACGACACTCGCGGGAAGAGTGATGCAAATTCTAAGCCGCCACGACACAGTGATCCGTGTGGAAGAGAGAATCCGTGAGAATGATTTCTCAAGTGATATATTTTGTTTCAGGACGAAGCACGCCTCAAGACCGTGGTGATGAACGCAGCGCCCGTTGATTATAAAGATGGAAACGCCAGACTCATTAAAAGCATCAAATCTATTACCGGTGTTGAAGTATAATTTGTAATGCCAGCTCTCGCTATCTGCCTTTCACTGTATTTACTGATACTGATTACTGACCTTGTTTTTGGAGCTAAAAGCTTCGGTTTCTAATTATGTCAAAAAATCACCACCAAGGTTAAATAGTTCTAAGTACTTTTTTTAAGTTTTTTCTGATTATTATTTGAATGAAGGATCAGTGTTGTCGTCGGCTGGATCGAGTTCGTAAGTGAAAATTCATAAAGTAAAACTTTAGTTAAACACTGGTCTAAAAACATGTTTCAGTTAGTTCTTCTTTGTTATTTGTAGAGTTAAACTATGTGTAAGATGAGGACTGAATTGTTTTAAAAAATAATGTTTCAAAATAAATTCCATACTTTTTACATACCTTTGTGGTTTCTTTATTCACCCAATGACCCAACACTACTTATATTTAACCCGTCATATGCCTGATCCAGATAACCGTGAAATGCATTGTGTGCCGGCGATTTTCAAGCGCGGATCCACGTTCCGGCCTGCGTGGATCCACGTTTCGGCAACGCATTGCTAACCAACCATGTACAGGTGGTTGAAAATTTAAGAGAAACCGTACATTTTTTTGATAGGTACCTATTTTCTGCCACCAGTGCTCTGTAGGAACACAGTATAATTATCATCTATTTTCTGCCACCAGTGCTCTGTAGGAAGCTAATATTAGAGAGTAAGCCTACATTGCATTTTATTGCAACTGGTTTCAGAATTTTTACGTACTTACTTACCTACTTAGGAAATTTACTACTTTACTACCTCATAAAATTCTGAATGAGGATCCGTAACGTTTTTAGTTGAGAATGCACATTTATAGAGCTAAGAAATCCATAACACACAGTGCAAAACTTTTTGTTCTACGACAAAAATGACGAAATTATGACCAATGTACTAGCGAAGTTCACTGACTGACCGCCGCGGGTGCGTGTGACGTCACTGGCTCGTTCGCCTCCCGTTAACCATAGGCAGATATCAGTTTTTAGTGATTTACTTCGAAACTATAACTTTAGGAAAAAAAATTACAGAACCAAATAAAAGTAAAAGCAGAACAACCAAATTTAATATAAATAGGCACTCACTAATAGTGCACTCGCCTTAGTGAGAGTTAGGTAGTCACCGCCCGCCCAGGGCGGGGGCTACTTACCCACGCGTTTCTGCTTACTTTTGACTTAGTTTTGAGAGACCCAAGGAAGGATTTTATTTTCATAACCTTTATACTTAGGTACCTAATACATACATAACATAAAGATCATTCTTATTCTTATGTCATAAAGAATAACGTGGATACTAGTTCTATTCAAATTGCTATAACGCTACGGATCCTCATTGCTTACTTTCCGGCACTGCTCCCAAGCAAGCAGTAGAAATGTTACAGGCCTTTGCTATGGCACATTGAGATATCCTGAGAAGAGTGATGTAGTAATTTTTTATAGCTAACTTGGTTTCCTACATACACAGCAAGCAAAAGAAAAAGTCAATATTGCTATTCAGTTACTTTATTCAAGTTCATTTGATATGATTCAATTTGGCTAATGAAATGGAATTATCAGGAATAACATGGACATAAGCAATTATAGAAGTTTACTTCTAATAGGTTTGTACGACTGTAATCAGAACCTTATTGGTAATTATAAATTACAAACCATATTATATGAGTTTGAGAAGTACCTCCAAATAATCTACACGAAAATGGAAAATATGGTCAGCTAGTTTATACATTCTAGAATTGCTATGTCCAAGTGCATAGGGTGATAAAAAACGTTATTTCACACATTGTTTGTTAATACAAGGGGTCAATGCTACTTAAAACTTACTTAGATTAGGTACATAAATTCAATAATATTAATTACACTACTAGGACTAAATTAATTTGACTCAAATAAATATCTTGTTAAATGGCAGTGAGAGAAATTGTATGGAATTTACAAACTAAAATAAAGACTAATTTACTCTCAGATTAATGTGAATTAGCCTTTATTTGTTAAGTTATTAATTTCTAGATAATGATAGGCCATGATTGTAAAAAGAAATGTGTATTATTGACAAAATTTAATTAAATTTTCAAGAGCCAAAAAATAAGCAAATACATAATTTAATAAAAAATAAAGCGACCCTGCGCTTTTCTCCATCGAGATTTTACAAAATGAGATATATTTTGAGATTTTTGTCATCCTTATAAACATTGTAAAATGTTAAAAATTGTGCATTTTTTAGGCTTCAAACAAGGAAAATTACTGGTATAAACATGTTGCTTATAACATGCTAACAAGCACAACCAAAATCACACTTTAAAAACAAACTTACCTAAGCGTAATAATAATCCTAACCAAGTAATTTCGAAGATTATTATAAACACTAGCCAAACTAGATGTAGAATCTAAGGTTTTTGTTATTATAGTGCGCAAGCCTCTCTGGCTAATTTCTAAGAAATCTATACTAATATTATAAGGAGGAAAGATTTGATTGTTTGTTTGTATTGAATAGGCTCCGAAACTACTGGACCGATTTGAAAAATTCTATCACCGTTAGGAAGCTTACTTTTTAGGGAGTGACATAGGATATATTTTATCCCCGAATTCCCACGGGAACGGGAACTACGCGGGTGCAACCGCGAGGCGATCGCCTAGTCAAATAATATCGCAAAAATGTTCGACTTCCACGAGACTTGATTCTCAAGTGACGTTTGAGTCGAAAATCTTTGCAACTTTCTACGGACTCTAGAGCCGTTAGCTCCACCTACAGGGGAAACATTGAAGTGCTGAAACCTACAGGAGAAACATTGAAGTACTAAGGGAAGGCTGCGGGTTCAAGTCCCGTCGAAGTCGAAATTTTTTGCGATATTATTTTATTTCGATGTAGAATGTTTGTTAACAATCCGCCCATACTTAACCTAAAATTCACCCTGTTGTCGCGTGTTTTTATACGCAATTTACATTACTTGTCGATTTCAGATCCTTCCTTCAATAAATATTGCTTACAATTATATCTGAAACTCGACGCCAAGCAACTAAGTTTTAGTTATTTGTGTCGTTGTTTGTTTACAAACATTCTAATTCAAGTTTGGCTAGTGATTATGTAGTGTAGATATAAGTTAGTACCTACTTGAAGTCTACCTTCAAATCAATAATATATTTATCAAATCATGCAAGACTGTAACTAAACAGATGCCTCAATCAGCCTTTGTCATCTCTTACAATTTTGTACAACTCATCTAAGCGTCTAATAATTCTAAAATAATGTATTTAGCTGCTCAAAATTGGAGAAAAATATTATATAAACTTAGCTGATGTTGATATCAATGGCGGTAATGAGGAATGTGGATGAATTAAAGCTTAACTAAAGGATGCATATCGAAATTAAAGCCATAAATACCAGCCACATAATACCGTGATTTACATTAGTAACAAAGGTCTAATTATATTCCGATAACATTAAATTCATTAGTAGTTTAATATAGTTAGGCAGAAAACATCTCCAGAGAATTATTCGAGCTTATATTACACACTAAGCCGCTAATCTTAACTCTAAAATAATAGATCGGTATCTACAATAAGATAATAAGAAAATATCATGTTCGGTATATTTTTAAAATAATTTCGTCAATTCCAAATAAGATATTCCCATTCACATTTTCAAATCAAACGTTGAGATTCTACATATCACCGTAAACAACACAATAAAAATAATAGATAGATTGTATAAACGTTAATAAAATAGATCTCACACGAGTTCCGCGAGTTTAATCGTCACTTCACTACACTATGCACTACACTAGTAGTTACTATACAAAAAGGTTAGTATTTATTATAGAGCGGTAGCATTCCGTGGGTCGCCTACCCTTGGGGCCGCCTGCCGAATGCCGTGGGGCCAGAGCCGCACGCGCGCCAACATACCCTCGCTTACACACCACACACACACGCTCCAAAGATGCGACCGATACGACTAACAAATCTACAAATACCAACTAAACATGAATAAATTAAAGCGAATAAATAATGGTATTTAATTCTGCATCACTGCACGTATCGTAATAAAAAACAATGTCCAACAACTCCTAGCAAATATTAATCTTTATATGATTTAATGAAAAACAATTTGTATTATGCCCAGCACTAAAACCTTATTTTATCCTTATCGCTCATAATGTCCCTTTTGTATACATTCGTAATTAAAAATGTAATCTAGATTTAAAGATTACATAAACCCCAGAGTAGTATGGAAGTAGAATCTTGTCGATAGCCCTAAAAAATGTGAAATGCTAAATTACAAGTTAATTGCTTAAAAGTTTTAAGAAGCCTATGGCTTAGAAAACGCTGTAAATGTTTTTATGATGTATTTTTTCTAGGTATTTAAACTCACACTGGAAATGTACCGTCTACTATTTTTATTTAATAAAGAACTTTTATAATTTAATTGACTGCACGTATCATCTATTATCTTAATATTCTAAGGTCAGTTTAGTTTGATTACCAAATGAACACCGATTTGAAAAAATAACACGCATTAAACGTTGTGCTTGCTGCCATAAAGTTGGCTTAACGCATTCACTGTCCAGCCTTGCCACACGGGTCAGGAAGAGATCATCTGCGTAAAAGTGTAAGTTATGCTGGATTGAGAGGAACAGATATATTTTATCGGTTTCATCAGCTAATTTTTCATCGATCGAGGGAGCCAATTCTGCTAACTAATCGTATCACTATGACAACGGTATCGACGTAGAATCACCATGATAATATCCGAATCCTTAGATGCAAAAACCTCCAGATAGACTAATTACGACTTCGACACTTTTGACGTAAGGGACACCCTTTCACCTACGGTAGAATATCTAAGTGGTTCTGGCTATGGTGGCGATATTGCGACGATAAGATTGTCATAGTAAAGCGATTAGTTTAGAAAAATAGGGCTGGTATGTAGTACGTTGATGCAGCATTAAAACCGTAAGGCTCTTTGGAACGGATTTCATTCGAGGTACGCTATCGCGGCCGGTAAGTAATTGGATGAATGTTCCGCCCATTCGTAGGAGCTACGGGATTAAAAATAAATAAACAAAAGCTTTACATCACACATGCCTGCAAGGCGGTATTATCACTGAACTCAAGTTAGTCTTGTCTGTTTCAACTTAAAAACTAAAATAAAAAAATAATACTAAAGTGATGTTAACTTAAAATACAATACAGATATCATAGCACTTACACTGAAAGTAGCCCAAAATTTAGTATATTTTATATGCAAATTTCTCTATTTATACCGAACTGCAACTACGATTATATATTTTATAAACATTTATATGTATAATTTTGATCAGCCCAAGTACTATGTATAAAATAATCACGACGAAAGTCGTTCAATGCAAACGAATTGTAAACCTTATCAAAGTAACACAAGGTCTACAATTCGTCTGACCATGAGGTCCCCCTAAGCCAACTGACTTTACCTTTGTTGACTATTTTCAGTCCATGGGTTCAATGTTTGCAGCGTAAGGTCTCGAGCAGGAAAATGGAGCAATGAGTCCTAGCTACAAATGTAGGAAAATGATAGTAATGACTGAATTGATGGAAATATTCAACAAACGGTAACGAAACGGTCAACGGCCAGCAATGGAGCGCGTCATTGTGCGTTTTTGGACTCGCACGAGTCACCTTCGACACTCTCCAGCACATATCTATCAGTTTTTGAAACGTACCAGTCAGATTTTGACATGAAGCCAGATCTAGCTGTCATGGTGGCAGATGAACCCATTATAATGTCAGATCTACCCAAAATGACATCAGATTTACCCAACATTATGTCAGATCCAACCATCATGACATCAAATCTACCCAAAATAGTGTCAGACAGCATGTGAGATTTACCCAACATAATGTCCGATCTACCAAACAGGGTATCAGACAAAATGTCAGATTTACCCGACATAGTATTAGATTTACCCGACATAGTATCATATTTACCCGACATATTATCAGATTTACCCGACATAGTATCAGATTTACCCGACATAGTATCAGATTTACCCGACACAGTATCAGATTTACCCGACATAGTATCAGATTTACCCGACATAGTGTCAGATTTCCCCAATAAGTGGTAAGATCGCGGTACGTTTCTAGATAGGCTGGTAGTGCGGTGTGTACGGTGGTTGCGGATCCTTAGATCCACATGGCTTTGGGCGCGCGGCGAGGCTCGGGCGCGCTAGCCGGTGCGCGCTCACGGCACCAGGTCGGGCAGGCGGCCTCGGCCCTAGGGGCGTCCACCGGGCTCTGCGCTCACCACCTGGGGAATTATACATTATGATTATGACATCTGGAAGTGCTCAAATAATATCGCAAAAATTTTCGGCTTCGACGGGACTTGAACACGCATCCTTCCCTCAGTACTTGAGTGTGCTAACCAACTACACCACGAGGTCAAGTGACGTAGGAGTCGAAAATCTTTGCAACTTTCTACGGACTCAAGCGCCGTTAGCTCCACGTACAGGGGAAACATTGAAGTTTATCCAATCCTGTTCAAAGACATAAGTTACGTTTAGTTCGTTTGACGAGAGGTGTCGCGTTGCTCAAAATCTAAGGTTTTTGTTATTATAGTGAGTAAACCTCGCACTCTAATTTCTAATTTCTAAGAAATCAAACAATATCGCAAAAAATTTCGCCTTCGAAATTTTCCAAAATTTGCCAGAGTGCGAGGCTTACGCACTATAAGAACATAAATCTGAAAGTGTGTTGGGTTGAGGAAATTGTAAACTCCTGGCCACATCTGTAGCTTTGCTTGGACAGCTTAGACAAGGATTTGTGTATTGTATAAAATGTTCTCGATTCTAACCTAGACAAGCTTAGAGCAAGCCTAGAGCTTGTCGAGGCTCGTCGATGCTAGGCGGACTAGATTTGAGGTCGTTGATGATATATTTGACACCCCTGGAAGGAACCACTTGCTATCACATTCATCATGATCTATGACAGCCAAAACAGCTGTCAATATCCGAACTTGGTAGGATATATTTACTGTTGTGGCCACGTAATTTGTGTACAACTAACCGTACTTTCCTACTTAGTTAAAGTACGGTTACCGAGACAATAAAACATCCATCAAATCCAGCCCCATGGTGGACGCCATTACCACGTTGGGTGCCAGTATTTGCAGCACCACAGCACCACTTGAGACTATGAAGTATATATGTCGTGGCCATATCTTAGAATTGATCACTTCATGATGTGACCGACCGTTTCAAGAAATGGTATAATTTCATGAAATGGAAAATACGCGCTGGCCATATCATGATGTAGTCAGGCCAGATCAATGAATAATCAGCGTTTAACGATATGAAAAGCTAAACGCACGGCTACTTTATGATAAGGTCAAACAATATCATAAAATAGTTACATTATCCACCGTTAGAGGCGCTGGTATTGTTTTGTTTTGTTTTTGACATCTGTGGTTTTTGAGTGTTTGTTTGTTTTTGTTATGTGATGCATCATGTCGGCGGACACTTATATTTAGTTAAAAAAGCGAATAATAAATAATGTGCAAATAGAAGACAAAAATGAAGTAAGGAGCCGTTACGATAAAAAACTACATGAATTTTATAAAAGTCACTCGAAAAACGAGCATAACGTCTAAACTGAAAGCCAACTGCATTAAGCAATTTTTATATACATACTATATAAAAATAAGTCGGGTTTTCCTTCCTGATGCTATAACTCCAGAACGCACAAACCGATTTCCACGGTTTTGCATTCGTTGGAAAGGTCTCGGGCTCCCTGAGGTTTATAGCAAAGAAAAAATTAAGAAAGTGGGAAACATAAATTTCCACGCGAGCGAAGCCGCGGGGCGCAGCTAGTTTTTAAATAGAAAGTTCCTTCCTAATTAGAATTTTTCATTAAACCTTTTCATCATCATCATCAGCCTATATTAGTCCACTGCTGGACATAGGCCTCCCGTAATGAGCGCCATAGCCTTAAACCTTTTGATGTCATGGAATCCCTACATAAATGATATGGCCAAACGTTGATGTAAATATCATTAAACGTTGATGCTTAAACGATACAGTCAGTTTTAGCTGGCCATGTCATGAAATTCTACCATTTCATGAAATGGTCGGTCACATCATGAAGTGATCAATTCTAGGATATGGCCACGACATATACAAGGCGTCCCACGGCTAAAAACAGAACATTTATACTACCATAGTAATGTACTCACTTTCCGCTCCTTGTAGTACAGCTCCTCGCTCTCCTTATCGCAGAGCAGGAGCACAACCGCCCCAAACAGGAAGATGGCGGCGCCCCAGCCCACGCCGTACGCCCAGCCGAACTCCCACACAGATCTGTTGCCTGGACAACAAAATTTAACAGTTATTTAGTTATGTTTGACTGACGTTTGTGCCATAGAAAAGCGTTACTCAAGTATATAGATCGATGGTGGAGCAAGGTTTCTTAACAAAGTGTACTATGTCGCCGCCAAATCTTATTAGAACCATCCCGTTTGTAGAACGGCAAGGTTAAGTTAGGAAGCACTCCTGAAACTACCCAAGTTCCCTAGCAATGTGCCTGGAAGACACCGTGAGACTTGTCAGTATGGAGTCTGACATAACCTTACTGGCGGGCTGGAGATATCCATGATAGATTTCGAAACACCTTTGTCGTACACCATACAATTAATTTGTTGTCTAGGCAACAAAGCTAATAAAGAATCTTCATTAAATCATTGCAAATTTTCTATCGTTGAATCAGCCCGTTTGGAAAACCGCTAGGCTGTCTACAAAACGGCGCCATTCAGTTAAATGTATAGGCTAATCGTCGAAAGAAATACGAAATTACCGTCAGACAACATGGCTTCAGTAAGCCGGTCGTTGATCGTTCTACGATTGGCCTATGCATTTAAATGAATGGCGCTGTTTTGTGACAGCCTAGAGGTTTTACAAACGGGCTGATTAAACAATTGAAAATTGCAATGCTTTAATGAAGATTCTTGTTTAGTTCTTTTGCCTAGACAACAAATTGTATGGTGTAAGACATACTCGTAGATCTTTTGGAATTTAAATGGCAGAAATTTCCAACGAACTGAGCAAAGTTAATGAAGAAACGGGAGACCTTAGTCCCAGTGGAGGTGATAAATATATCTACTCTACCAAGGTTATTAAAAAGACAGATCTGACTGTAATAGTACTAATATTTCTTAAACATACGGTCTTGTTCAAAACAAATAACGAGTATACTAAAACAAAGTTAATAAATTTGAAATAATTAAATTTAACATATCGATACGAGTTCCCAACTCTCTTAACAACAAAGTTGAGTAATCTCATAATGAGCTCTTGTAAATCACCGTCTTGGTTCAACATTTCCGTAGGGAAAAGTCCCGAGTTTTCAACACATCAGAAGTGTTTAAATTACTTGTTAATAGGATAACGAAGTAGGGTAGCAAAATTTCCATGATTCCGTTGTTTTAGTACTTGATATTGTCAAAATTATGTTCCACTTCCATTTCCCGCTCGCGTTTTTTCGGAATAAATAGAAGCCTATAGGTATGTTATTTCAGGAGCTTTATATATGCAGAATTTAAGTTCGATCCATTCAGTAGTGTAGTGTAGAATTGTCTTCGATCGAACATCTACAAAATGGCACAAAGTTTCGGCTTTATTATATTAGTAGGTTTAGTAGGGTAGGCTCTACCGACACTAATAATATTAAAAAGAAGTATATATTTGAATATATATTTAATATGAATTTGTTGAAAATTGTATTGAGCTTGCAAAATAAGTATAATTTATTTGTTTGTTTATGAGGGGTAATTTCTGGAACGATACGATATTTATAACGATAATATATTTTTTAGAATAGAAAAGAATATAATATAATTTCTTGACTATGTTTGATTTCCTTCTGTGCTGTCTGTATAACCCCCGAATATCTGCATAGTCTGTATAACACTCACAAAACGCAACTCACGGAAGTTTATTTATTTAGACTTTGGTCTAAATTAATAAACGACACGTAATATAACACGATTACGATTCAAGCACGTGTTAAGTGACGAGTAATTTTCACTGAAAACTGTCAATTCGTCACTTCATTCGGGAGTAAGAGAACAAAAGAAACTATTTTTCTACTGGTCCTAATTTGAAAATTCTTCCACTTAAAGAAAGGTAATTATCTCTGATGGCTACATTTTTCCAGGTATCACTGAGCGAAGCCGCGGGCAGAAGCTAGTGGATAATACGTATGCTTGGGAAGTTTGGGGAGATCTTTAATTCTTTGCCCAGCAGTGGGATAGTAAAATATGAAAAAAAAACTTACCGAGATTCAACTCCGCAGCAAAGCAGACCGGGTAGATGACAAGCGCTATTAAAATGCACATCACTGAAAAAATACATGAAGATATTCAAATTAAATTGTCAGCAAATCTTAATAAAAATCCCTGCCTCGCAATAAAAACAAATGAAACCGACAAAGTGCGAGACGACTTGCACATGAAGGGTTCCGTCTGGCGTATGTCAAGTCATCATCGAACAAGACTATACCACCACAATACATAAATATACAGTAATCCGACTCCATACTAGACCGCCCGAATCGACGCACGCACATATAGGCGTCATTTACACGGCCGCTAAGCTAGTCTCGGCATGCACATCTATCCAGTGTCACGCCGCGCGCCGCGAGGACTGGTCGCTCCGCTGAACGAGTTTGTTGTGCCGCGACCCCCGCGCTGTCCGCTCCCGTTTCGGTACCTCAACGTTGCAAGTGCGCGAAATAATAAATTAAATAATGGCGGCATCACGACCACGAGTATACTGCAGTGTTTACGGGTGCCTAAACTCAACGTTCGTTAAACCAACACTGTCATTTTTTCGACTTCCTGCTAATGCTAAAAGGTAAAATAAATATAGTCTTTACCACGTTTTAGGGTTCCGTACTTGAAGTATAAGTAATGCCAATGTTACTAACAAATATTTATGTAGTACCTCCATATTATTTTTCTGAAATTTACTTATTTTTTCCTACCTACTTATTTTGCGGTCTAAATGTATTCTACATCTATATATATAAATACTATATATAAAATGAAACCCATTTTCCTTGGTCACGGCATCACGCGTAAATGGCTGGACCGATTTCGCTAATTTGTTATTGTCAGGAGAAGGTTCTTATGAAAGAAAAAATTAATAAAGTTGGAAACATTAATTTCCACGGGGGCGAAGCCGCGGGGTGCAGCTAGTTAAATATAAAAGACCTAATTTTGGTACGGAACCCTAAATGTGCCAAGTCGACACGCAATTGGCCTTCGCTTTCTTGTTTGTCTCTTCGGAGGTGGGTGATGGTCAAATGATAGGTAGGTAGGTACTATCATTAAAAATGTATGGGAAATTCTGCTATGTATTTAATGTAATAATGTATGTAGGTATAGATTCGCTTTTAGGGCGCTTTTCCTGTCATGCGTTTTTGCGCCCGCGTGCGGTTCTCGACCGCGAGCATTTAGCACAGATTTCGTTTGCCGCTGCTAGAGATGGGAGTTATTCATATACATAGATAGGTATATGTATTCTAAATTAACATAATATGTTTCATTCCTGAACTCAAGCCACACACATTCAATAAAAATATACACACCGCTGTATTACTTTTTGTAGGTACCAACCCTAGCGCTCCGCTCAACTGTAGGTATAAAGTTCAAAGAGACGGCTGAGTCATTGTACTGTATACATTTATCTACTGTGATACCACGGTAATAATAGGATAATATTTTATTACCTTGACTATACCCTATGTAGAGATAAACCATTCTAAAAATGCACGCCCCCTCCACTAAATGTCATACAATCGGCGTTCTAGTAATATAGTTTTAATATATATTAATATTATAGTTTTATACAGTTTTAGTATAGTTCTAATCTCTACCTACTTTTATAAAAAAAAAAGATTTTTGCTACAATAATCGTCAAAAACGACGTCTCTTGTAATTGACCCTTCTTTAATTTCCAACTCTATTTATTTTATTTTTATTATAGCAAAACAGTCTGTCAAAATTTCAACTGTCTACGTATTACGGTTCATGAGATAGGTACAGCCCGCTGACAGACGGACGAAAAGACAGACAGACAGCAGAGGCTTACTAATAGGGTCCCGTTGGCACCCTTTGGGTACGGAACCATAAAAGCAGACATTTTATCGTATTTCTTCTTGGTTATCTACACTGACATGTTGTCGGCTCGCACGTTGATATATCGTGTTTTTACATATCCTTTTGTTTTATTCATTACTCTGCAGATGCGAGAGTACCACGGGAATAAAAGAAAGTAGCAAGGAATATCATTATGTTTTCTTTTCTTAACCCCCGACGAAAAAAGAGGGGTGTTATAAGTTTAACGTGTCTGTCTGTGTATATGTCTGTGGTATCGTAACCCCCAAACGGATGAACTGATTTTCGTTTAGTTTTTTTTGTGTCATAGATCATTTTATTCCGAGTGTTCTTAGCCATGTTTCATGAAAATCTGTTCAGCCAATAAACGTCGGCGGGTTTTTCAAATTTCTAATTTTGTCTTTAAATCCATAGATATCATAATGGAGGATGAAAGGACTATTTTGAATTCATAAAAAAGTGTTTTTTAGTTTAGTTTTGGCAACCACTGAATCGAAACCAATTTTACTATTTCACTATGTGGTATAATATAACCATTATATTATAAGTTATACATAATGGTTAAATCTTAGCTCTGTTATAATTTATAACAGATTTCATTCAGATCTAGGATAAAATAGCTGAACTGAATGTGTTAGTGTTTTAATGAACACATGTTTTGTTTTGTTCAAATAAATTTCTGAACGTCAAGCCTAGCGTATGGGAAACTTATTTTGTACGAACAAGCGTCATATTATAAAGTCAAAACTTTTTAACACAATAACGTCCATTTGTCATTGTTTTGAGACAAACGCGTGTGAGTATTGCCCACTTGACCGATCACTGTGGTATCGGATCGGCACCAAAGATGCCTACGTGATAAAATGTACCGTATCACACCCCTTTTCACATGGTAATTGAATCCAAAACACAATTAGATTAAGATAGAAACAACAAACATGTATCAGACACAAATGATAAAGCTCAAGTTGTTTCAATTGTAAATACTAGTTTTAATTTGTTTCCATTATTTGATTGTACTTTTCTTTGTTAATATAGTGACGGAGTGGAAACATTTGGGGGAGGCCTTTGCCCAGCAGTGGGACGGAACAGGCTGAATAAAAAAAAATTGTGGTATAGTGCGATTTCTTTTTCACTTCTTCCACTATAAGTCAACAAAAAATTTGAGTAAAGAGAATCAATGAATGAATGAACTCGATTTGTTATTATGATAGATAATCATTTCGTTTAAAATTTGACAATGTATTTATTGATAGTAATTTAGTTTAGGTAAAATTTTACTTATCTTGAGCTTATTTTGTTAGCCTAAACGAAGTCAACGTTATTGATTTCTGCAGCAGTGGTTTAAATAATACATATACATACGTGCAAGCGCCATAGCCAGTACCGCGAATCGGTAGTAGCGGAACTTGGTCCGATGGTCGGCCGAGCGGAGGCCTAGGCCAGTGAGCAGGGCTCCGCATACGTCAGCCGCTAGTGTCGCTACGCAGAGGCCAGCTGCCGCCCTGTATATGGAAATAGTATGATGTACTGCCAAAGAAGTACTGGTTAGGTAGCTAGCCTAGATGTTGTTCTAGGTCGACCTTTTATAAATCATCATCATCATCCTATATTAGTCCACAGCTGGACCTATGTCCAGCAGTGGACTAATATAGGCTGATGGGAGGCCTATGCCTCCCCTAATGAGCGCCAGAGCACCCTGTCTTCAGCTTGCCGCATCCAGCATCTGCCTGCATCTTTTATAAATGAAAAATTCCGCAAAATTAAAAGAAACATTTCGTATGCAGTTTTTGTTCTCGCATAAATTGAGGTTATGACTCCTTTCACGACTTTTCTGTCACTCTCGTGGTTTCGGATTTGACCATACCATCCCTTCTCAAAAAGCCACCCTGTAATTGAAGTTTGAAGACTACTTTATAACTTCTGATGCAAAAAGAGGGGTGATTTATTTGTCTGCTGTAGCCTCATAGCTCCCAAACGGATGTTCCAGGACCACGGAGATTCCCACCAGATGCATAATGAGAAGTTAAAGGGCAGGGGCATCGGTGCGCCCGGGTCTATACAGTGGATGAAGAGCCCCTGTGTCCAGCCGGCCGCCATGAGCCAAACGGCGCACGCTAGACCTAGGACCATGAGGGTTACCACCAGCCGCATATTAGAAGTTAAACTAACTTGATGTACGGAGCAGGCCTAGCCGCATAGCACCCGGGCTGAGCAGTGATATCGAAGGGCAAGGGCATCGGCGCGCCCGGGTCTATACAGTGCATGAAGAGCCCCTGTCTCCAGCCGGCCGCCATGAGCCAATCGGCGGACGCCAAGCCCAGGACCATGAGGATAACGACCAGCAGACCGCATATTAGCGCTATCACCTGGAACAAATAATGATCATGTTGCAATCAAAGAATAACACTTCCTGAAGTTTGTTTTTTGGCAATAGGGGCATATAATACCCAATGCGATGAAGCGTCTCTTTTCTGTGCTTTGGAAGCTTAAACTATTATTTGTTTCGCGCTTTTATTAATTTCGTTAAAAGCAGACAGGGCAATGATACAAAATTTGTCATCGTGTGTGACGTTATCACATTCAAACATGCAACTATTTTCTTTTAGAAGGCATAACATAAAACGTCGCGCCTCGTAAAACATCAGAAGTTAGTAAATAAAGTAACTATTTCATAATTCAGCATGATTGTTCACATAAAATATTCAACAACGGAAATTGAGTCCCCGATAAGAATAAATTGGAGCCATCAGCGAGAAAATGTTTTAGCAATTCGAAGTGGTACAATCGAACAAAAAGCGCTTTATTCTCTCACTTATCGAGCTCATGAGGTGCCATCTGAGAACTTTCACCTTCGATCGTAATAACACGAGAACAATGAACACGTCAATTTTCTACATGACTGTGCCATTTATAACACTTTGTGGTCTGATGAGCAGCTTACTATAGAATCGACGATTATTCTTTGGATTTTCTTTTGCGTTCTTCAATAAAATTCTCTTTTCAACGGCTCTCTGCCGCCACAATCCAATTACTCTACTATTAGAATCCGTTGACTAATACCGTAAACAGCCACTCAATCAGTGCCGTCAATAAGTAAACGTTAGTATTGTTCAGCAGCCCATCAAGCCAACATGCTAATTCCCCTATTCAATAAACAACAATAAAGTCGAGGTGATCTATAATTTGTAAACAAGTACGTAGTCTAATGAACGCTATGTTTACTATCCATCACGCGAGGTGCGTATAAAACGCACTATGCGAGACAGAAATCAAAATACGGGGGTGAAGACGCGACTGCCTTAGGCGTCCGAGGGAAAGAAAAGCGGGAAAGTTAGATGTGGGTGGATGTCTAGAGGTGAGGCGGGGTAGCGTAGGGTGCGGTCATCGATCGACACCCGGCGACGGGCCCGTCGCGGGGCCGCCATCAGCTGTTAAGCGATACCGACTGAGAGTCTCGTGTCTCGAGACTCGACCCTAGAACAGGGCACGCTCCTTTCTTACAATACCCTCGAGTTTATCTCTACCCTAGCATTTTAGCCACCCTCACGCACACGGGGTGTAACAAACTGAGCCCTCTTCTCGCGCGACACCCCTCGAAACTTGTCTCGGTTCAAGTGTCTACTACAGTAAAACTCACTGACGTTGCTACTATTTGTAGCAAAGTCACGTGCGAGTTCAACCAAATTGTGAATAAAGCGAGCATCATTCATTAATCATAATACATTCATGTAAGCAAAGCGGAAGCATCTGTCAGCAAGGAATTCATTCGTTAAATTGTAAAGCAAGGGACCACGTGGCGTCTCCGGTCATCGCAATGCAAAGGGGAGCTGTAGTAAACTGATTAACAAACGTCCGTCGTTTGTAAAGTTAACCGAGAGTCCGAGACCTTGAGACTTATTTTTGAGTTAACAAGATTTACGATCAATACTATATTTCTAGGTGATTATGGGGTAAAGATAAATAAACGATGGTGCCTTTAGTTGCCCAAGAGCCAAGCTTGCCGATGACTTATGAGGACAACATTCTCGGTAGGCACCTTACCTATTATGAACTAACTCGTCCATACTGAAGAAAAACTTTGCTCCTACTAGACTAGACTGTATTAGTAAAAAAATCCGTTCCCCATTCATTCTTCTATCTTTGTGCCAATGAGGTCACCCTTTTATAGGTTTTTCTTTAATGAATAAGTATAGTAGGCGACCAGCATCCGTGACCGAGTTCAAAAGCGACCGCACGCCCATTGAAAGCCAGCTAACGAGACCTAACCAAATAAAAGTGAGGATCCAGCTAGAATCCAATTTCCGCTCTCACACAATGCTCCTGGCTTTAGTTGCTCTAAATAACTGGAACTGCGATTCAGTACGACCTACAATTTTCCATAGAGGTTTCCTTTGTGAATTTTATTAGATTGGAGGCAATTTCCATACAGTGTTGACAATTTGTTAGGGTTCCGTTTTGGATCTTATACAATCTGTGTGTTGATAGAAAGTTAAAGCAAACATAAGGCCAACAAAAAGGTAAATGTGGTCTGAATCGATAGGAGTACCTACTTAACTGCGAACTTTGCAGAGGCTTTTTCGGAATATCTGCGAATTTTTTTGTGTTTCTTAATCTAACTTCAGAGCTGAAGTTTTATAATAACGACATTATTTAAATAACGACGATTTAACAGCAGATTTGAACCGAAAAATTTCGGGGGTCAGAAACGAGTAAGGACAAGTATCTAATTCCGATCATAAACGACTGAACTTTTAAGTGATAGAGCCCGCATCGGGAAAGTTACTCTGTTAAAATGTTGTGTCATTTTCACAGGGTGTGTAAGGTTTTTGTGCGAATGTTAGAAGACAGTTTTTCCACGAACAGCTGCGATTGATTATTTTCGTGGATTACAGGATTATTTTCGTGAAAGGCAGCATTGTGCACAGATGACCAAACAAATTAGGATCAATAAAGAGAGATGGAGATCTAAATGAAATTCAATTTCTGCCAATACGAAATACGGAAGAGGCTACAACGAGCTCCAAAGCGAGGACAAATCTATCTTCACCGCATAACATCAGAGAATTCACAGACGGTGCTCCCTGCTATGCAGGCGTTGCACGCTAGCCTGACTTAGCTTTGAAGCATGTATTTTAGTACGAGTGTCATGCCGTAAGGCTAGACTAGACATCTCAGACACGCTGCAAAGGGGGGTTTATGTATTCTCTGTGAAAGGAAAAACATACGACACAATGCAAATTACGAGACAAAACATAATGCTTCTCGTCCGCTTTGTGCTCCGAGCGTATTCAACGAAGGATTAATCCAGCTCGCGTATAACAAAGGCTCTCTTGCTAATGAATGAGATGAGATGTGTGCAGTGTGTAATGCTAAAATCGGATTATAGGACCTTGTTCGCCTGTTGGGAGACTAGATGTTAAAGTTTATGACTAGATGTTTGATACCTACTGCAATATGTATGTCGGTAGGTACTGCTTACAACGCGCCTTGTTTCGTATCAAATCTAAATGCAATGTGAATAAATAGTATCTAACTCTTATAATTTTTATTGCACTAAATAAAACATAAAACTAGAGAAGGAATGACCCTAAAAAGAGTTCTTCCAGCAAACCTTATTGGGAGAGAGAGAACGTTATGTGGGTGTAAGTAAGTGTAAGATACCTATCGATATACATAAATATACGATATGTATAAACTTTGTATAATTATTGAAAGACTTTGTAATTTTCGACGTATATGAGCGGTTATGCGTAATGCCTCCACCGTGTTCCTAATTATTGGGATTGACCACGTCCAGCGAATCAGTTATGCCGTCTTGGACAATAGGGCGCAATCTGGAGCTGTCCCTGGCGATTAGTCAGATCAGCAACGCTACTCGGTTGTTGTGTACGAACGAGGATGCTCCTCGTACTTGTACGGTGAACAATAATCTTGTTCCCTTGAATTGCGAGATGGCAAAACACCGTGTAGCAGTAGCTGAAGTTGGGATTGGAATAATTCTGGATCAAAAGTAATCGACTTCACTGATACGGGACGGGATACGCCGCTCAACCATGAAGCTGCTAAGAACTGTAAGATTAAATCATTCACTGCCCAGCCAGCCTCTGCGGCGTGACCCGAAGGGGTGGATCGCAGCTAGTAGGACTCGCAGAACTAGAAGTGCGTCGTGGGCAATGAAGTTCTGTGGGTGTGTGGAGGTGCTATCCCAGATTAATGCTACGATTACCTTTAAGATAAGAGAATAACATTTTACCTGGGCGATCTGATTGGCCGGCATCTCGTCCTGCTCCGTGGCAAACTGCGGCGGCGGAGGCAACACTGGCGGCTGGAGGGCGCGCGGGTTGGAGCGGAGCCCGCTCGGGCTTGCGCCCGCGCGCCCCTGCATGCGACCGCTACCTTACCACCGCCACCACGCGATCCCACGACTCACACTACCACCAACACAGTGGTTGAGGTGGAAGTTTCACTTCACAATACGATAAACTTTTAGGAGTTCCGACTTCTTTTCGCGTAACGCGTACTGAATTTAGGAGCTTCTTGTATGCTTCACCTTGAGTTAAAGAAAACCATAAGAAAACGTATGCCGTATTCACTTACCAAAGTATTAATTTCTAAAAAAAAATCTCGCGCCCGCATGAAACGAGTTTCATAGAAAATGGTTGACGATTTGCGGCAAATTACTATTCCGTTAGTTTTAGACCTTGTAGAACGCAGAAATTAAAAACCACAAAAAACAACCGACGCCAACATGAAACAATCAATGCTGCAATGCAATGCTTGTATGCTACACCAGACGGCAGATTAGAAATTAATACTTTGACGAGCCAAAGAGAACAGTTATTTCAGCTATGTTAGGTATACTTGTATAGGGACTATTCCTGAAACTATACTTTTTTGTGAGGTTTTTGAGCTTGACTTCAGTAACTGCTCTACTGGATTTGCTAGCTAGATTATGTAAGGGGACTGATCCTGAAACTCTTCTTTTTGTGAGGTTTTTGATCGCTTGACTTTGAGTGATTTGATAACGGAGATAGGTACATTCGAGCCTTTAGTGATTATGTAAGGGGACTGATCCTGAAACTTGACTTTTTGTGAGGTTTTTGATCGCTTGACTTTGAGTGATTTGATAACGGAGATAGGTACATTCGAGCCTTTAGTGATTATGTAAGGGGACTGATCCTGAAACTCGACTTTTGTGGGGTTTTTGATCGCTTGACTTTGAGTGATTTGATGACGGAGATACATAGACACATTGCCTTTAGTGACTGCTCTACTGGATTTGCTAGCTAGATTATGGAGAGAAAATATACTATCTCTCCCGTCTTAAAATATTTTTCTGAAATATTTTCTACAGGCGGTTGTTTTGCTCGGGTCCGTTTAACCCTAAAATATCATTCTCAAATCTGCGAATTTATCTTAGTACTCAAAGTAATAAGATTATGGCTAGATGATGCTATGTTAATTGTCCAACAATATTTATTAAAATTATATATAAACAAGGAAGATAGCTGTGTGGTGCCGGCTTAGAATTTGCACCACCCCAACTCTTCCCGCGGGTGTCGTAAGAGGCGACTAAGGGATATCCACCGGGAGCGGGCAGCAGCGCCCCCTACAGAATAATTCTACCACCGAACTGCGATCCCCACCCAACCCGCATGCCCAGCGTGGGGATAATGGGCATTACCCCCCATGAGGCCATGACATAAAAGCCAATAAGGCGCTTATCAGGGGGAGGCCTACGTCCAATATTAGACCAGTACAGGCTGTTGAAGTTGAGGTGAGGTTGAAGGAAGAAATATTCAATCAGAATGACATTTTCTAATCCATTTTATAATACGCAAAGGCATCTGTGTAAAGTCGACAACCCAACGAGTATTAATTCATCAACGTCAATTGAGTCGGCGACACAACAGAAAATTGTCCTATCCACAGTGCGGTATGTCAGCTTCTGATTGAAAGGTAATCGATTATATCCCAAGCTAAGATATTGAAAGGGATCGCTGCGAACCAGCCTACTTTGATAAATGAGCTCGTCGGTCATGTCATGGCACAGGTAATGCGGTAAAATATGACGTGAAAAACAACGTAGTAATTTATTTTAAACTAGTTTATTCCCGCGGCGAACCGTTTATTAGTGTGATGTGATATTGAGGTAAATACGCAGTGATATTCGTGAAAAGTCTGTCTGCCTGATGATTAGTACTGACGGGTGTGTTATTTATTTATAACAAAGCAAACCGACTACCTACAACTACGTAGCCATGGTTTATTATTGTTGTCATGTTGCCATGACAACAATAATAAACCAGACTAGTGGGAATAAGAACTGCAAAGATGTAATTTTACTAGAAAGCAGAGAGCCATTCTCATCTCACATAACTGTAGGAACACAAATGGCCTATCCATCACGTTTCTCGATCCGCGGCAGCCAGCGCTCATGTCGGCCTTAATTGCAACGTTACTGATAACCCGGGCAGAGTACTTTTGTGCCGTATTCATTATACGAGGCTCCAAGTTCCTGGATTACTTCCTCAGATGTAGGTCAGAGGAACATGCCTTCGTGTTGCGTTTTAGGGGTAGAGGGGCCTAGAATGGGGTCGCGCCGTACAGCGCCGTTAGACTGGACAAAAACGCCTTTAGGTCGGTATACTAGGTGCGCCATATATGTGAAGCACGCACAGCAAATTAGGTCAACGATTTAATATGAATGCGGAGGGAAACTGTACATAAGTACACTACACAATATATCTGAACTGATTTATGATACTTTGACGGGGATTGTTTTTGTGTCCGTGAGTGAGGTCCAGCTAAATTGGGTGTCGTGTCGTGTCATGTACGCACGGCTTAACTTGTTCATTCTGACGATTAATAACAATGCTTTTAATATTGATGTTAATAGCGGCCACAAGTTTTGCCTGTGACGATATAGGATAATTGAAATGCTATAGTAATATTCGTTTACGATGCCTTGTACTTTATTATTATAAGAGAAGTCAGATACAAAGACGGGTCTATGTATACATAACTTAAACATTTTCTCTAGCTGTTAGTAGACAGAGGTCGTCAGAGATTGCTTTGCTAGGGACTACACCATCCCACTATACAGGGTGTCCGTTAATTAATGGATAACCCCGCAGGTACTTATTATGGGGGCCGGGCGCCGCGGCCACTCAGGAAAAAGTAGAAAAAAAAATCTGTCTGCAGCAGTCTACGATTTTTTTAACGTACGAAATTGTATACACTACTTTGTTCACATTATTGGACAGAAATCGTAGATTGCTGCAGATAGATTTCGTCTTAAAAAAATCTGAATGGCCGCGGTGGCCCCCCCACAAGTACCTGCGGGGTTTTCATTAATTACCGGACACCCTGTATACGAGGTTGGGTTGTTATACTGCCGAGCGCAGCAAAGGAGGATGGCAAGACCGAGTTAAATGGCTGGCTAGAGCTTAAACTCGAACTTTTATCCCGATAAGCTTCGGATATAATTATAGCGTATATAATGAAATGACACAGTTTCTGAGCAAGAGAAGTGAAAAGATAATTTCATACAGTCTGCCTTATCCAGATGAGCGCTTCTCAAGAACCATTAACGCATTCACTGCCCAGCCTCGGTGATGCGATCCGCAGGGGCGCCGCTACACGAGGCTGGGAGAGATTTATTTATTTTATTTAAAGACCAACAGTTATAATATAATATGTTTACAAATATTATCTTACATTTAAACAGCCCTTACAGGTCTTTCAAAATATGGTAGGAGATAAACTGCGTCTTGGGCATCGATCAAAAATTTCCGGCCGGCCCCCCTTAGATGCACAATGCGCGCCCTGAAAACGTCAGTATCAAAAGGTATCCCATTTGGCATTTTGGGATACCTTTTCAACTACTGTCATTTTAGCTCTCGGACCGAAAGCATGGCCAAGTGCTCGTATAAAAAAAGCAATAATCGACCGACCAAGCAACAGAAACAGGATGGAATTTCTTATTTTCAGTAAGTTTAAATGTAATTTTTACCTGTGTATTGTGATATGAGCCAATTGAGCCTTATATACTTGAGAAATCAGAATTAAATATTGTTGTTGGGTTTGCCTATGAAAAAATATTTATTTTGTTCTAAGTTGATGAATGGAGCGGCTATTGTTTCTATTTTTTTTATTTATTTGTGGTAAGTTGTAGTGATATTTTTTTTTTCATGAAAAGACATTTAAAACTACTATAAGACAATACCAAAATACCAAAACAACAATAAATATGTCTCGAATTGGTATCAAGGTGTTATCATCATTTTTGGGTGTTGAAATCTTTTCTTCCCAGTGCCACGATAACAATCACACAACAATTTTATTAAAATCTATAATCGAACGACACCAAAATATGATTACACTACATAGCAAAAAAAGAATCTCAAAAGTTAAAAAATTCATCAAGAAAATCTTTATCCAATAAACTAAATATTTTTCAAGGAAATTGAAAATTTAATTTAAAAAAAACCTTTAATTTATATGAGAGTACCTAGGTATTAAACATTGGAAACGTCATATTTTCAGAACTTAGGAATTACTGTAGGTAGTACTAGTAATATAAAACGGGTATTTATTTCGTTTATTTACCTATTGTTTTCGACGTTAAAAATTAAATAGTAGGTAATAATAAATATTTCATATGGCATATGGTTCATATGGCGTAAGTTTAAAAGTATTTTATAAGATCCTAGTTGACTTGAAATAACGTTTTCCCATAGAAAAACTCTTACGAAGCCGCAGGCAGACACTAGTTCTTTTAAATTTAAAGTACCTGCCTGAAATTGTACTATTTTAGGTTTATTTCACTAGCTTTTGTTAACTTATTTATATTATTGTATGTCCGAAATGACCCTCTTGTTTGTTGACTGTTGCGTCGCTAATTTATAGTTGTATCAATAAATGATTCGTTATCTTTACCTGAATTCTGTTGATTTTATAATCCTTATAAAAATAAACAGTGTATAAATTATTTTTAGGTACCTTCCTACCTACTTACAAAATAAAATAAAATAAATTCGACTCCACTAATCTCTTGTTCCTCATGCAAAAAACTTGACAGGCTCTGCGCAAACTGTCTGCGTCAAAACAAAACGTGGACACTTTTGAGTGTCATTCTTGTAAGGTTCTAGGTATCTACGGGGGAGGCCGCATACTTGATCGATGGTCTTGGGCCATGAAAGTGTTAATAGTTTACACAAGGCCCCTAGATAAATGTTATTGTTTTCATTACCAAACTTCAACTTCGTCACAACAACTGGGTCAAATCAAATATTATTGGTAATAGATTTGTTTTCAGTCTGCTTATACCCAAAAGTAATCTCATTATGAAACGCTCAGGAAAAGAAAACAAATAAGTTTGATACATCCCTATCGCCCGTCAGATGTGTTTACTCTCCCGGCCCTAATATGAAGATGAAGAAGCAGAAATAATAAGCACGTTTGTGGATTTAGGCCTCGCGTGGATACAGTAAGTCATTGTGAGAATGATGACTAACACCCATTGTGCCTATACTTATAAATACACGTCTACAAAGGGAGAAAGATGAACGAACATTGCTATAGGGAGCGAAAAAGAGAGTACATATTGGTATTTTTAAATTTGAGACTTGACTCAGTTCTGTATTTTATTTACCTACATTTAATTATTTTTAAAAGCTAATTCTAATTTTACATTTTAACATTTTCTAAACCCGTCAGGATTTGTGCAGTAAGCTCCTCGGGAAATTCATTGAATTTACAATCGTCATTTGACGGAAAAAGAAATTGAATGAAATACTTTTTGTGTTAATGACGAATTCGCCGGAAATTCCCATATATGCCGCCTTTATGGATGACGCAGATTGCGAGTAATCCGATTGAAATGCAAGAAAGAAGGTTTCAGTATAAGATATAGGATTGATCCGGGATATAACTCAAGAAAGGAAAATTCGAACCCCCTGTACCTAAAGATAGATGTATCTATAAGATACCTACGGGGTCGATTTCCTTGGCGGAACTATATTTGATTGATGACATTATGGCTTTATTATTTCGTAGATTTGGATAGTTTAAATACTGCTTTTCTTCTTTTAGCGCTTTAGCCACAGAAATCTGAATAATTTCTGTGGCTTTAGCTCTTTTGACGACCTCTGTGGCGCAGCGGGCGAAGGTCTGCCTGCGACGCAGGAGGTTGCGGGTTCGATTCCCGCCTCGGGACAAATGTTTGTACGATCTGCAGACATTTGTCCAGGGCGTTCTGGATGTTTTCTATCTATAATAAAAAATATCTATCTATGTAGTGTATTGTATTAAGTATATCAGTTATCTAGTACCCATAACACAAGCTCTGCTTAGCTTGGGGCTAGATAATGCTGTGTGAATTTTCATTTTCATTTTCTTTATTGGCATACAAAACAGAAAACAATCGAGACATGACATATAAGTAAAAATTGTAACTAAGGTTATTATGCTAGATTGAATTCCTAAACATGCATGCTCAACTTGATATAAACATAGAGCAGTAAAAGCAACGATGAAGAACTAATGAAGTTAAGATGTTGAAAACTTAGTAAAATGTTTAATATAAAACCTACTACAATGATAAATATAATAAGTACAGTAATTTTACAATAATAAACAAAAAAACAACAAAAAAGAAAAACTACACTGCACAATTGTCCAGCATTATTTATTTTATTTATTTATTTATTTATTTTCGTTACGTTAAAATGGCATGACGAATGAAAGTAGGTTTTCACGTCTATTCCGAGTTCCGAACAAGTTAAAAGCGTTGTTGGCTCGTTTGCTATTCTTCTGAATTAATAACTTATTTGTACGACAAAACAAGCTCTCATTTAATAATTATAATGCCCGTTTATTTACCTATTTTCCGCGACGTTTCAACAGGCGATAAATACCCGTGAATATTTATAGTGTTCTCGCGATCGCGTAAGTTAAAAAAAGAATTAAATTATATTAAAATTAAGTTATTTTAAAGTTTGAACCAAAGGTTATCAAATAGGAAAACTTATTTTTTTATCCACCAGCAGAAGTGAAAAGGAAACCACTGGCACTCTGCTGGTACCTAAAGTATAATCGTACAAATATCTTATCTTAAACTTAGTAAGCTTGGATGTATCTAAGATTGGCTTCAAAATTATACTACAAAATTATTACCTACGCAAGGCTACGTATGTCGGTTCTACAAACAAACAAAGCCAATATTTATAAAAGCAGTGAAAATAAAAGCATCATTAGCCCCTATTCTTTCAAAAATCTTTTCGGATAAAGCTAATGGACTATGAAAAAGGTTCGTGTTTTATGCAAATATTTTTGTATGTTTGCCAGTCACGTTTGGTTAGTAAAACGTTTTACGTTATAAGGTAAAATTATTTGCCGTCCTAGTTTTCGGTTACGTTTGCGAGATTTGCGCATTGGGTTGCGCCGGTTTTATTTTACTCCATAAAATTCCCTCAACCTCAACCGCACCAAACACTTGAAGGAAAATGCGTTTACTAAATGCGGTAAAATATTGTAAGAAAAGAACCCTTGTACATGCAGACAACAATGCAAGGGGGAACGCTCCTGTGCGGGTGAATGCTCTGGGCGGGCGGACCGGGCGGCGCGGCGCCTGACGCGGGACTGCCGCCCGCCCTAGCGCCTCCCGCGCCCCAAGCCCGCCCGTGACGTGCGCCAACAAAACACAGATTATGGAGACACATTTATTAGCAAAAAAACGCTACTTGAACTTCGATCGCTACAAGACAAATACACTATAGCGTTTGAATACACGCGTTTAACTATTTACAACACAGATCGCTTTCGTTCAATATTTCGTTCAATTAGATACACACGTTAGCATATTGTCAATGATTCAGTCCTTCAGCTCACACCTGGGTGATTTGTAGTCGGGGCGCTTGCGGCTGGCGCCGGGCGGAGGGTTGGCGCTGCCGCGGGTGGCACCAGCCGCTGATTGCTCGAAGCCTCTTCGTACACGAAGCTCGCGAAGGTTTCTTCGACCACCACCGACGCTCGCGAGCTCCGAACGTCGTAGTCATCCTGTCCCCAGGCTTCGGAACATTATAAACAATCTTTGGACTTTCCACAACCTCAGAGCCAGGTGCGATCCTATACTTCGCCCCGGACATTGCTTTTCTTATCCCACTCAATGCTTTTCTAGCTGGATTCTCTTCTTCTTTGACTTCAAAGGTTGTTTCTTTTGGAACAGCCGTGAGGCGACCGGTCGGCGGTAGATATGTGTCATTATTATCTTCTTCTCGTTTGAGTAACCGCCTCATGCGGGACAGAATAGTCGGAGGCGGGTCTGTGTTGGTGCCGATGGTGCAAACTCGGGGCCGGGTTGCGTATTCGTGCTCCGGCATAGTTGTGGATATGTAAGTCTGAGGCGGGAGTGTTGCGGAACGCCTCGGGAGAGGCTCATCGTGTAGATAGGCGACGTGTAACGTGCTGATGCTGAGAGGCTGCTGCGGCAGAGGCCAGATGTCTCTGGTCGGTGGCACGGCCGAGGGCCGCTCGCCGAGCATGCGTCGCGCAAACTCCCCTGGCTGCCAGAGATAGCTGGCCGTCAGGTTCCCGTGAGTTTGCATTACCACCACTACTCGCCACAGCACGCAAACGACTGGCTAATCCGATACGAGGACGGCACTTGACGGTATTCGCGAAGAAATGTCGAGTAAAGGATTTCTAAATTAGATTATTGGCAAATTATTAAGTTACCGGCGGTGAGTAATCCGTTTTGTAATAAGATGCACCCCGCATTGCATTAAGCCGGGTCGCAGCGAGCAAAATACGTTACGCTGCGCTGCCACCGTGTGCAAAAATCCGTCTTAGGCGTAACGCACACAGAAGGCGGCGAGGCGAGGGTAAGGCGCAGACACGCCGCTCCTCGCCCCCCGCCACGTCGCCCGCAGATGGGATAACGGTAAGGCGGCGTGGCGGGGGGCGAGGAGCGGCGTGTCTGCGCCTTACCCTCGCCTCGCCGCCGCCTTCTGTGTGCGTTGCGCCTTACGTTACGCCCCGTAACGCCGGTCAGTACCCAGCTTTACGTTGTTTGCAAAGATCTAGATATCTAATGCCAGTAGAATCACTGCGGCTACGTGCGTTACATAAAATAAGTAACTGGCCTAGATTTTAATATTCTTTAATAATCTATCAATGTGCATCTAGTGAGCAAAGAAACGGAAAGGATTTTACGATCCGTCTAACAAGGGAAGGAGACTCTTTCATCATCATCATGCGGGCGTGATGATGATGAAACGGTATCCTCTCTCACTAGACTTCATCTACTGCTGGGTATTAGTGCTAGATCTCTTATGCCACTCTTTGCTGCCTAGTCTTATCTAGGTTTGCCTTGCGACATTCGCATTATCATAATATAATGAAAGGAGACTGCTTTTTTTTAAAGGTGATTTTGTTGAAATTTTAAACCTGTGAACCGTCAGGTTGTGGAATCGCTGCTGAAGTTTTCTCTGAGTAAAAACATGGGGTTCTTCATAAAGGGTCTTTTAAGACATAGGTATAAAGGGTTGGCAATGCGCCTCTAACGTCCCTGACTGATGTTACAGGCATCTATAGGCTGTGGTAACCTTTCCATCAGGCGGGCTGCATGCCTGTTTGCCACCTTGGTATAAAAAAACCGGTTTTGGAAATAATAAAAAATAGTGAGTAGGACTTACCTTTAGTGGTCTTATTATGGTGACAGTCTCAATCATAGTAGTTGATGCCATCTTGTATTGTGTTGCCATTACTAAAACAAAAGCTATACTTTATAAGAGTCCAAAGAGAATAAGAACTTTCTACTAAAATTCCTCACATACAAGTACACTCTTATAGCGCTGAGATAATTATGTAGTCGCAAAGATAATATTCAACTGACACAGTTTCTGATCAAAATTACAACATACTTAATTAGATCACTGATAAAGACACTCAACTTCTGCAAATAATTTTATTAGAACAAGGAGATCTTGGTGAGACCTAGATCTAATTTTATATAGTTCCATCTCGGCAAGATCTCCATAGCTTTCGCAATTTAAGTTAGGCTCAAAAGAGTAACTTACATAAAGCTATCTCATTTTATTATTGTAATTGTGATGCAAGAACCTAAGCAAATACATATATACTTATGTTATGTATTCATGAGACAAATAAACTTGTTGCAATACAAATACCAGCATGGATGATTCACAGAGTGTCACCAGTTGACCTTCACATTATTACTCAACCACAAAGTAGGAGTTACATTGCAAGTTTGCTTTATACATGTCTATATGTTTTATCAAGATTTGTGAGTGTTTTATTTATTTATTATGGAGTTAGTCCAGTCATTTTGTAGTTTTACCTGGAAAGAAGTTTTGGCGGTTAACCTATGTGTTTCCAACCAAATGACTGGAATAACAATAAGTCTACCTGTGATTTCACCTGTGTTAAACCTGAATACAACTTTCTTACAGCACTGAGACATGCTGTGGCTAGTTAACAATTATAGACAATTTTTAAGTTTTGGATGCAACACTGTTCTGGTTATCAAACCTTCCCAAGAGGCTAAGACCATTTGAATAAGTCTTGCAAAATTTGAGATGTTTTCTTGCTAAGGTGACACTCAAAAACTTACAACATACTAAAATAATTTTTTATCCCGAGGTTTATCTCCTGATTGTGATAAATGATCTGATCCTGATATAAATGATTTTATTATGTAGGTAGTCTTCTAAATTAGTTCATGAAACACATCCATACCTATAATAAAATAAAGAAGTAACTTAATTTTCTTTCTATAGGACTGTTAAGTACCTATACTGCTTTACAGATTTTAATAAAACTTAGCATGAGGATAGATGGTATCATGGGGAATGACATAGACCACTTTTATACCAGAAAAAGGAATCACATATGGAAGCTAGTGTTTTTAAGGTATCCTAAATTATGAAGCGTAAGTGACCAAAAAATCTACCTTGATGTGGGTATGAATGACAGAGGTATCCAGTTTTGTGTTGGTTCATTCGAGCACAACCTTTCTTTGTCACCCAAGTTTTAAACTTCTTCTTCACAGACAGGGAGCTGCCCTGGGTGATGAAAACTATATAGTGTACATTGTGAACAAAACAACAGCACTGTGCAAGATTTGTTGCGATTTTGTGAACAAAGAAACCAGGGCCTACTAAATAAATATGGTGAGTACGGAAAATCAAACAAAAACTGCTAGAATTAGCTATGATAGCCGATAAAATTATTTCACTCACAATTTGTTTGGTTCCTTTCTTTTCTTGGTTCGCGTGATTTTATCTTCAATCACGTCCTCCTCATAGTTTATTGGAAAAGCACAAAAACCGCGTTTGTATTATTTATTGTTTCGAACATTTTCATTCTTATCTGCTCAAACATCTCAAAACCAAAACACGACGAGACCACAATAAAATAGAAACAGTCGAAATGCGCTCGAATCACGAACGGAACGCGCAAGCAAGCAAGCAAGCAAAGCAACACCAAACCAAAGTCACCAAAGCAAAGCAGTTTAAGCAGTGTTGCCACCTTGCAGAAAAAAATATCACTAGATTTGGTCTCAAAACTCACTACATTTTAAATTATCTAGTGATTTTTGTCCAAAATAATTGGACAAAAATCACTAGATAATTTAAAATGAAATTACACGCTAGGTACAATAATGTATTTGTGAAAATAAGAAACTAAAAATAAATAAACATACTGATATCTAATAGCAAATTTTTTTGACACTAAGCAAGCTAGATACAATAGAAATTTGTTTTTGTGTTTTTTTTTATACACACAACTCTGTGTTTCTTAATGTCGCCAATTCTTATAAATATTTCTTAAAATTACTAAAATTCGTGATGTTTTCTTCAGAATATCACTAACGTACTCCAAAAAATCACTAAATCTAGTGATAAAATAAAATCACCAAGGTGGCAACGCTGAAGCAAAGCCCCGTACCGTACGTAGAAGAATCTAGTCACAGATGAATGTCTTGTGCAATTTAGTGTTGCCAGATCCCATTTTCAAAAAACAGGAAGCGTTGCAGAAAAAAACAGTAGATGTTGGAAAAAGTTTCAGGGAAAAAGGAGATAAAAAACAGAATGTGTTATATATTTAACTTTTAAGGTGTTTAATTATCATTTCTTTTTTTACTTGAAGCTCGCATGAATTAGTTTGTTTTAAAAGGTTTTTGGTATGAAATATACCTGAAATGACATCAATAGAAGGCTTACGTCGTCATTTAGTATGGACAAATTTATTTGAGAAAGCAGTCTCCACCGATGCACTAGAGAACGGTAAAAATAGATTATAAACAATTGGTTTGAAATTAGAAAAAAAATTGTTCCCATCTCCGCAGCCCATGTCAGCGATGTTTTTCCAAAACGATTCAACCGATTCGTTTCGGTTCGCATTCAGAGGTGTGTTTCGAAGTAGGCGCCACCAGGCGCCACTCCTTAACAACTTTTTGAAAATCATTGGGAGGCTCAATATTAGGCAATCGTCCCAAAACATCCGCAATTGACCTTATTTTTGTTAAAGTAGTTCCAATACTACTGCTATTCAACCTTTTATTATGTTCGAAAAAAGAAGATGTTGGCAGGTGTCAAAAACATCTGTAAGAAAAAAGGAGTGATATTGAAAATAAAACACGATTTATATACATGTGCTATATTTATTATTTTACGAGTAATTTCTTCGACTCTCCGTAATCTATAGGCTTAACCCGCTTGGATACCACGCACTGATACTACGACAGGTTATGGGCCCAGATGCGCGATGGAGAGTTTAACGAAACTGCAGATTGGTTTGTTAGAAGGAAAATCGAATTGGGATACATGGAAATACAAAGCCATCAGTCTACTACGTACCGTTCCACACGCGCTGGAAGTAGTAGAAGGTGCGTTCCTAAAACCCGCAAGCCCCGTTCCTGGAACAGCAGCAGCAGCAGTAACTACGTACAAGGCCGAACTAGAACGGTTTGTAAAAGCTGACGCCACTGCTCTTCTCGTCGTAACAACCAATATGAAAGAAGAGACACTCAGAAAGGTCATGAGATACACGAATGCGAGAGACGTATGGCTTGAACTGCATAGACTATTCGACGGGACAGACGAAGATAAGTCTTACAATCTATGCATGAGTTTTTTTGGCTTCAGAAAGGATCCGGCAGACGACATAGCCACCCACATGTCAAAATTGAAAAATATTTGGACACAGCTTAATCAGGAGTTAAGTAAAGACAAAACCAGCGAGCTACCAGAACTGCTACTCCTTTGCAAGATTCTTGATACGCTTGACGAAACCTACTTCTCCTTCAGAAGCAGTTGGCTACTATTGCCTAAATCTGAACGTACAATTGAAAGTCTCACTAGCCATCTATGTGCGTTTGAGCGAGCTTTTCAAAGCAACCATACCGTGCAACAGGAAGCTCTCGTGTCAAACTGCAACGCTACGTCTACAACAGAGAGGGATAAGAAGTTAAAGTGCAATTACTGCCAGGCAATTGGTCATCGCGTTAGACACTGTTTTAAGTGGATCAGAGATGGCAAGCCACCGAAGAGCCGTAATCCGCAATCAACATCTTCTACCTCTAAATCCGTGAACATGGTTCTGATGTCTATCGAGAGCACAGAAATATTTTCAATCGTTCCCGACACTGAAAATTGGTACGTGGATAACGGCGCCACGAGCCACGTGACAAACCGGGCTGACTTATTCCAAAACTTTGAATGCTTTGGCTTCAACGAGATCCGTACTGTAACAACAGCTAGTGGCAACATGATTCGTGCTAAAGGCAAAGGTTCAGTAATAATAGAAGCTAATGTAAGAGGGAAGCTACAACGAGTAACCCTACAAGACGTTTGGTACGTACCAGCCATTACAAAGAATTTATTCTCAGTACTCGCAGTTCACGACAAGATTTTGAACAGCAAGTTCTCATCAACGACAAAAGAATGCATCGTCTATGTCAACGGAGAACCCTGCTTAATAGGAAGACGTGAAAAAGAAGGAGGTTTGTACAAATTAGACTTAAAAGTTGTACATCCTGAGAATCCCGCAGAAGTCTATGCGACGTCCGATACAATGCAACTCTACCATGAAAGGCTCGCGCACCAAAACAAGAGGCATGTTAAAGCCACAGTTAAACGCGAACTGGACTTAGATCTTCCTCTTGATAAGGAGCTATGCGAAGGCTGTATTTATGGGAAAGCTCACAGACTTAAATTCGGTACGAGAACCCGAGCTACCGCGCCAGGAGAGCTCGTACACACAGATGTTTGTGGACCATTTCAACCAAGTTATTCAAAATTCCAGTACTACGTGTTGTTCAAAGACGACTTTACAGGCTACCGTATGGTATACTTCCTGAAATACAAATCAGAGGTTAAGGATAAGCTTGCCTTAATGCTAACTCAGATGAAAACAGAAGGACATACCGTAAAATGCCTGTTAAGCGATAACGGTGGCGAATTTGACAACAAGTCCATTCGAGAACTGCTAGACTCTCATGGAATTCGACAAAGACTGGTGATGCCTTACACGCCAGAGCAGAATGGTGTGAGTGAGAGAGAAAACCGCACCTTGGTTGAAACTGCGAGATCTATAATGTATGCGCATGATCCTATGCCACAGGAACTTTGGGCAGAGTTGATAAATACCGCCGCATACATCCTTAATAGAACTGGTCCGACAAACAACAAAGATAAGTCGCCTTACGAACTTTGGACTGGAAAGAAACCGGTTATTAAACATCTGCGTATCATAGGATGCAATGCCTACGTCCATGTTCCAAAGCAAAAACGTAAGAAGATGAACAAGAAAGCCATAAAAGGAAGGCTTGTCGGCTACGATGAAGACGGCTACCGGATTTGGATCACTGACGAAAGAAATAACAGACTCATTCGTTCGCGTGATGTTACTTTTGATGAGAAACCGCTTCCTAACAGCGATGTTCCCCCAGTTTGCGTACACAACGATACAATAACGAGGGAGTACACATTGCGTCTGCCTATGGACAACGCCAACAGCAACAAGGAACCGGCTTTACATCCTGAAGAGCATTATGATCCAGATCATTTACCGATCGAACCCGAGGGAGACATCGAAGATGATCACGCATCTGAGTCCAACGATCATGATCTTGGCCTTGAGGGAGATAATTTGGAACTCGAACCAGTCCAAGAAGACCAAGTCCATGAAACCGAAGACCAAGTCGGTGAATCTCAAGAAAACGAGCAGCAACACGAGAATTCTGAAGCAGACGACTTTTATGACGCCGAACCGCCTCGTTACAATTTACGCAATCGCAACGAAATTCGAAGACCTGAAAAATATAACGACTATGCTTGTATTACAGAGACGTACCCGTCGAATTTTGATGATGCAATGAAACGCAATGACTCTGATGAATGGCGAAAAGCGATGCAAAGCGAAATGAAGTCGCTGAAAGAACACAACGTGTGGACGGCATGTGATTTGCCGAAAGGGAGAAAAGCGCTTCCTTGCAAATGGGTTCTACAAACGAAAAGGAATCCAGACGGCTCAATCGAAAAATACAAGGCACGACTAGTTGTGAAGGGCTTTAAACAAAGAAAAGGAATCGACTACGATCAGACCTTCAGTCCTGTCACACGTCTGGCAACTGTCAGAGCCTTATTGAGCGTCAGCGCTCAAGAAAACATGCACCTTGTCCAATTCGACGTTGTTACAGCGTTCCTCAACGGAAAGCTCGAGGAGGAAATTTATATGAATCAACCAAAAGGCTTTAGTGACGGAACGCCTAAAGTCTGGAAGCTCAATCGAAGCTTATACGGCTTAAAGCAAGCCCCAAGATGTTGGAACTCTTGTTTCGAAAGCATTTTACTGGAGATGGGCTTTAAGCAATGCGAGGCCGACTGTTGCCTATACAGCAAGATAATTGATGGCAAGAAGATATTAATCACACTTTACGTAGACGATGGATTAGTAGCCGCAACCGATGAAGATCTGGCGAGCTCATTTCTAAACGATTTGCGACAGCGTTTGAAGATTACGACAAAACCCGCGTCGTATTATCTTGGACTACAAATCGTACGAGACAATGATGGTTCTGTCTTCATCAATCAGGAATCGTACGCGGAAAAAATCCTGGAGCGTTTTGGCATGAGTGAATGCAACCCAGTCACAACACCTATAGAGAAGGAAACGTTTCATTCAGGGAAAGTTGAAACCGGAAATGAAGAAAAGTATCCGTACAGAGAAGCCGTCGGAGCTTTGGCTTACTTAATGGTTGGAACACGTCCTGATATTGCTTATGCAGTGGGTGTTGCTTCGAGAAAATTAGAATCCCCTTCGAAGGAAGACTGGCTCGGAGTAAAAAGGATCTTGCGTTATGTGAAAGGAACGTATTCCTATGGAATTAAGTATGGACAACATAAACCAGGAATACTAGAAGCATTCAGCGATGCTGACCATGGAGGTGATCGGGAGACCAGTCGATCAACTACAGGCGTTGCCTGTCGCTATGCAGGAGGTGTTATATCCTGGCTCAGTCAACGGCAAGCGTCGGTTGCTATCTCTACTACCGAAGCCGAGCTAGTAGCAGCCAGTGAGGCAGCGAGGGAATTAGTTTGGCTGACCAGAGTAATGAAGGTGCTGACTGAACTCAAGTACACTCCCGCACTACATGTTGATAACGAAGCAGCTGTTCGCTTGGCACATAACCCCGAATTTCACAAGCGAACAAAACATATTCGTATTCGACATTTTTACGTTCGAGAGCAAGTTGCTGAAGGAGCAATAGAAGTCAAGAGAATTGGCACAACCGATCAGCCAGCTGATATGTTAACTAAAGGACTACCAAGGCCAAGATTCTCTTCCCTTTGCACTGCCCTTGGAATAGTGTTGAATAAGGGAAAGTGTTAAAGTAGTTCCAATACTACTGCTATTCAACCTTTTATTATGTTCGAAAAAAGAAGATGTTGGCAGGTGTCAAAAACATCTGTAAGAAAAAAGGAGTGATATTGAAAATAAAACACGATTTATATACATGTGCTATATTTATTATTTTACGAGTAATTTCTTCGACTCTCCGTAATCTATAGGCTTAACCCGCTTGGATACCACGCACTGATACTACGACAATTTTTCGATCCAATACCTCGTTAAGGTCGATGAATTACATTATATTCAGCATCGCCATAGCTTCTTGGAATTTCAGGATTAATCGTAGTTATTGAAGTTGAAAGAACTTTATTTGCTTATAATAAGGTCTATTAACTATTAGGTACATAATATTTAAATGCTCAATGGTGGGAAGGCACAAGTTGATGTCTTACATTCCATTTCACGCAATAAATTTAAAGCTAAATAGAAGATTCATGTCGAAAAACAGAAGAACATGTGACATCTGAGAAAAACAGGAAATTTCCTGTAAAATCAGGAGATCTGGTAACTCTACCGAGGCTTTATTATGTCCGAAAATTCGCTTGACTGGAAACACTAAACTACATAGCGGCAAAGAAAGAAAGAATGGAATTGAAGTGAAAACACCATAGCACAGTACACGGAATTAAAGTAAGGGGAAATGGTAAGTGGGCGTGGCACGCGTGCTACAAGTACGCGCTGGTATGCTTACTCGACCCCAGTCGGGTTCTAACATCGCGTGGAGTAGCTAGTCTCGCAACCAATTCATTTTTTCCGTAATCATGCCGTATTGTTCGATTTTAGAGTGTAAAAATGATAGTAGGAGAAAAAATCTTCAAAATGGAGGTGTCTCGTACCATCGGGGAGAACGGTTTTTATTGTTTTGTAATAAAATCTTATTTTATTTCAATTTGTCAATAATTTAATAGAAGGGTTAGTCAAAATCAACCTTATGCAATTAAGATAAAGTTGATTTTGGATTGATTCTATTCTTCGCTACTCAATTAGTGATGTAGTCAAGTCGGATGTTGATTTTGTCGATTGATATCGATACAAGAAATTCAATTTTAATTTCTAATTTTAATGTTAATGTTAAATAAGTGATTAGTATTATTATGTAAATTAATTATTTATTTAGTATTTAGATTACAAGTCACTTAATTGACATCATTAGGTCCTCTAACCTTTATCTTAAATATTTGTAGGTTTCCCAAAGATACAAACGTCAAAGAGAAATGGATAGATGCAACGGGTAGAGTTAATTGGATGGATGCCAACCAAATTAAGCACGATATGCTCTGAACACTTTTTGGAAGTCGATTTCAAAATATCAAATAAAAGATATAGATATACAATTACGAAACATACAGCGCTTGTATCACTGAAAATCATATAGATATACAATTACGAAACATACAGCGCTCGTATCACTGAAAATCATATAGATATACAATTACGAAACATACAGCGCTTGTATCACTGAAAATCGTTAAGTTTAAATATATAAATGTTCACATACACCATTTACTAAAATTAAACATAAAACTTTCCAAACACCAGTTTTCTAATAAATACGTTTTATTTCAGGGGCATAAGCAACATACATTTATTTTTACCTGCCTGTCTGTGTCTATTTATAAATGGTTTAAAATATACAGCTCTTTGTGTGCCAAGTAAGTAAATAAACTACCAACAACTTCAATTTTTTGCGAATTGAACAAAAAATCGGGTATCTATCGATATCGATAATGTACTTCAATGTGCTACCTGGTGCAGCTCTAATCGAGTAGCAGTCGATGGTCGACCTATCACGCGAATGTCAATCTTAAGTCTGAGGAAATTAAGTTTATAATTGCGACCACTGAAAATACCGCCATCTATGGTCAAGTAGCGGAATTAACTTGTCAATCGAATGTTTGGTTACTATAGACCGTAAATACGTTCTGATGCTAAAGTAAAATAAATCTTATCTGTAGAAGTCAAGGTTTATTTCCAAATCAGTGACGTTGGCTAGTTTTGACTAAACTTAAACTACCAATCAAACGAATTGTTGCTTTGTAATGCATTATATGATTACTGGTTTATTTGTGTGAGTTTGGCGACACCGGTGCCCTTAGTAATTTTGTTGCGTTGTCCTTCCACTCAACTTCCATTTCCGTGGCACAGTAGATAGCTGTGCCATAGACTATAAACGATTATGAATTTGTTGTGATGCTGCCATTGCGTTTGATTGTTGCCAGTTGCCATTATTCTGAGTTTTTCTCTGACAAAGGGTCTTGCCACTCTATGTCTTTATCGTACTAGATTTAGCGATTTTTAACAAGCATCAATTCTCTCTGTGGTTAAATTATTATTTTGAAAAATACTCGTAAAATTATGGAACAAGGAGACTAAATGTTGTTTATATTGTATAGAGAAAGTGTAACGTAAGTAAACCGTTAAACGGTAGGTTCTGTCATATTATTTCTCTGTGGTCAAATAAATAATTTGTCATAAGCAAATAAATACAGGGTGGGTCCCATTTTTTGCCCCGTAAGGGTAGCTACCTTTTCTTTTGTAGTTAGAAGGTTTTGTGCTTAGGAACTTTCTATTTTATTTTGAAGAAAAAAATATTGTCATTTTTAGATTTTTGAAAAAAGTACGTTTCACCCAAAAAATAACATTTATCAAAAAATACAAGTTGGTCTTAAATCGACTCTATTGCCAACCAGGAACACTTCCCAAAGTAACATACCAAATCAAATCGTAACTTTCTTAATTTTTTCTTTCATAAGAACCTTTTCCTGACTATAACAAACACAACAAAAAAGAATGAGCGACCAAGGGAAATAGGCATTCATTTTTAACAGTAAAAAAATATCTGCAGATCGTACAATCATCTTTTTACCCTAGACGGGAATCGAACTTGCAACCCCCCTGCGTCGCTTCGCAGGCAGGCCTTTCCTTACTGTCCTCCCTCCGGTGAATGAATGATCGGCGATAGCATTGACGAACGCTCGCAGTGGTTTTACACTTGCAGTGCGTTATCCTGCGGGGGGCTGGGAGGTTGCCTGGGAGAAATTGCTCTGAGTGATAAGGCTGCCTTTTGTACTATGCTAATTTGTCATTTAGATATAAGACTTTTATTAACTTCATTTACTTATATAATAAATTGTAATTAAAGTGTTAATTTATTCATTATACATCTATCTGGGTCTGAAAATCTAGTGTAGAAAGAAAATATGCCCTCTATTTTAACGCAGGACGACCGCTGTTAGGCAAATGGCACTCTGTTGGAGAAATACAAGCTGAATTTTGATTGATAGATTATTATTTTTTTATATTTTTTCCAGGCCCTGATGGAAAGGCCCGAAAACGTATTGTATAACGACCATAAACTGCGAATTTCCCTCGATATATGCCCGAAAAACTGACAAATCACCGATCACCGCGATCACAGTATCTAGCGATTACAGACGATGCTCGGTGACTACCTACACGTGAGTATGCCCTCCTAAGAATTCTTAGGATATGCTCGCCTAAGAAATAAGTATCAATCAACCGAGAATTGTCCTAGGGTTGTCCACATCTCGGGTTTCGTTTGATTTTCTTGTATTTGCTCGTTATGGCTATATAACTAGCTTGATTATTTCGTCATTCACGATTATAATTGAGAATGCGAGCCGGAACCAGGTGCCAACGATCGTTTGCTCGACCACTTAATGTTTTGGACATTTTGGATGCTACACCGAACGCCAACGAGCGTGCGCGGTAACCAACGCTGAATATCCTTCGTTGGCGTTCGATTGGCCGGTGTGTCGGACAGTGGTCTCGAACCTTCCGATTTTTCGGTATTTCTACCGATATGAGCTCTGTCCTTACGAAATACCGAAATGCAACGATTTTTCTACGATTTCAGAGAATACCAAGCATGACCGATTTTTCATATCAATCTTATGAAAACAAAACAATTAAATAAGCTGTCTACTGAGTCAATCATTAGTCTATTACATGCAAAACGACTCTTTCTTGACGCTTATTGTTATGACTTGGGAATTAATTCAAAGATGACCGCGGCTATGGCCAAAGAATATTGGTATGATCCTAAAAATCTTAAAAAATAATTATCCTGTACTGCGCCTGGGGCCACTAGACGGGAAAAAAACACCAGAAATTCACAATAATACCTACCGAGTGCGCTTCGTCAGCTTGTCTATTTTCTTGTAGTTTTTCGTGTTTGCAAAAGAATATTTCGTTTGAATAGACGTCGAAATACCAACGTCAATTCATAAATTTGTCATCTGACTACAAATTAAAAAGTTCGGGTAAGGCGAGAGGGTGTGTATACGTTGCATCGACGAAAATTTCAACAGTTCAAACTCAAAATGCTGATTTGGGTCGGTTGGGCGAATGCGTGCTTTTTTGCACCCATATGCACGTCAGTCGTAGGACAGGATTTAAGTGTGTTTGATATAGGTCAATCAGATTGTTTGTTTATTTTTTGATAAATATACGAATTCTATTGAATTATAATATTGTATTTTCTGTCATATACCGATTTTGGGTTCAAATATACCGATTTTAGTTCACAGCTCTACCGATTTCGCACTATGACGTTCGAGACCACACTGGTCGGGTCGGAAAAATTTGGACGCCATTTTGTCATTCTGTTCGGGCAACATTGAAGAGACGCCGCTAAACGCATCGATGTCGGCGCGCCGCGCGTTTTTCTGTTGAAGTTTTTCGATTGCAATTGCCGCAGCACCGGTTTATTTACTTTACTGAATGCGACGTATTCTTTTATCGCAAACGCGTAACATATCCTACAACAAACTCCTGGCAGTAGATCATGGCTGGGGTAAAGTCGCTATCGGTGAGGGGCATACGGAGTTTCGGCCCCGAAGACAGTGATGAGCAGCGCATAGCGTTTGATAGACCTCTAACTCTGATCCTTGGTCAAAATGGATGTGGTAAGACAACGATCATTGAGTGTTTGCGGTACGCCGTTACGGGGCAAATGCCGCCGGGAAGTCGTAATGAGTGCTTTGTCCACGACGCTAAAGTGAATAGATCCACTGAAGTCCTAGGACAAGTCAAATTGAAGGTAAGTTCACAAATACTTTAAATTAGTACGAAAGCATATTTGAGGATATTAAAAAAGTTTATTTTGTATCTCCATAGATTGTGAATGCAAAAGATAAACAACTGGAAGTATCAAGATCTATGAAGGTGACTGCAATGAGAAACAAAACCAAGTTTCAAACTCTGGAGTCATTCCTTTCTACCATCGATGAGAATGGGTCTACTAAAGACATTTCTTCAAGATGTGCCGACTTGGATTTTGTTATGTATGAGGAACTTGGTATGTTGGTTTATTGACAAATTATACAAACATGTTTATCCGTCCGCTACTATTTGCCAGAAATAAATTAATTTTCTTGCTCATAGGTGTATCAAAGGCTATTCTGAATTCGGTAATTTTCTGCCACCAAGAGGACTCCAGTTGGCCTCTAGATGAGGGCAAAAAGGTAAAGGAAAGGTTTGATGAAATTTTCGATGCTGACAAATACAGTGATTGCTTCGACAGAATGAAGAAAATCAGGAAGGAGTATGCCAATAGTTTGAATTTGCTAGGTAAGATTTTCAGATACAGATTTCTGGCTTGGCTTTAACTGGAGCAAGTGCATTGACCTGATATGATGTGTGGGCTTCAAGTATGCATAGTATAATCTCTTACTTTATGCACCTACTGATTTATAGCTCAAGAAGTTGGTTTCCTGACTGAAAAGAAACAAGACCTGGACAAGAAGAAGCTTGAAGTTGTAAACACTGAAACTAGGGTCTCGGAAGCTGAGCTTAAAGTGGCTGAGCTCACTCAAGAGCTGAAGCCAATTAGCGAGAAGCTGGCTGCTATTAAGATTTTGGAAAATGATCTTGTGTCATTTGAATCGCAGAGGGAGAAAATAAAAGTCAGGTAACTACTACATTACATGATATTCTGAAATTATTTTTTATACGGAGCTTATCTTACTTTTATACATACAAAAACCAGCTGTGCCACATGTAGAAAAAACTGCACACATTGGGGTAATAATGATCTTAATATATTTTTTTTTCAGAATGGACCACTGCAAGACCCAAGAAACTGAGCTAACAAATGCTATCAAAAATCTGTTTGAAGGAACAACAGAAGAGCTGCAAGAAAATATAAGTAAGTTTTATTTTCTTTTAAGATCTACAATTGACTATCAATAAGTATTAGCTTGAACACAAGAACTGCAAAAGCTTTCTTTATTAGTTTCCTTACTTATGCCAGCTTGGATGGCAATCCACTGCTAAACTTCATAATTTTATCTACTTAAATGTACCCATAATATTATGATCAATTAATTGTAAACTTTGGCCTGGCTACAAATACCTCTAATCAATGAGCTGCGAATTGGATGTATAAAACAACTAGAAATTAAAAACTCTACTTCCACTTCAAACAGATAACTATGAAGAGACGCACAAAGCCAAGAAAAAGGAGCTGGATGAAAGTGTAAAGAAGAATAAGGCATTTGATAAAGAGGGTGACAAACTGACAAAGGAGAAAAACAACAATGAAATAAAGTACAACAAGTTTGTATTGCTTGAGAGTCAGAACCAGGAGAGGGTCGATACTAAGAATAAAATGATTGTGGAGACTGCCAAGTTAGCTGGTAAGTAAACAATTAGAATGTAAAAGAACCACATTCATTATTTAAGATGAAGTGGTATCGGTTTTGCGAGACAAGGACGACCAAACGCAATATCACTGGTCGTTTTTTATGAATTTGTTTTTTGCTCTAAAATAATACTCTTTCGCAAAAAAGTAATACCATAATCGTCGAAGTATTTATTAGGGAACACATAGTACGAAACTTAATTGAATTATGTTGAGTAACTAGCAAATGAAACTGCTTTTTCCGTAGAAGTATTTGTGCAAAAATTAAGATTTAGAGGAAACTTTGCTATTTTTTTGTATCGAGTCAGGTTTTTCTATCGTGTTTCGACTCCCATAACGTAGTAACTAGAATCCTAAACTTTTGATGCTTAACAAAAATATTTAAAAAATTCAATGTTTTTTTGCCTTAAAATTGATTTTCCGTACAGTCAAAACGTGAGTTTTGGGACTCACTTCACCTTAATTTTCTTTATTGGCATACAAAACAGAACACAATCAAAATGTGACATTTTAGAAAAATTATAACTAACACTTTAATACTATCACAGATATTATAATACTATACTAGTAATACTACATAGAATTCCTAAACATGCATACACAATATGATTTAACGCATTCACTGCCCAGCCTTGGCGGTGCGACCCGCAGGGCGCGCCGCCGCCGCCGCCACACGACGGTACAGAAGCTCGTCTGCGTCTTGGACCATGAAAGTGTTAAACGTAGAGCAGTAAAAGTAATGTTTATTAATGATGTTCTGATTTTAAAAATGAAGTTAAAATGTTAAAAATACATAATAAAATGTGTATAGAATAACAAGTACCATTCATTATTTAAAAAATTATAAAATGAATTTACATAATATTACAGAACTGAGGCGCAGTGTATACTACTACCCACAATAATGTAGTAAAGTGTGATGTTATGGTGTATGTCATGTTATTTCTTACATAATATAGAAAAACAATTCATGAAATGCCGCTAGCCATTCACAAACCACTTTTTAAAAACTCCTTACACTGTTAATTTCAGAAATTGAGCAAGTAACAGAGGTCAGCACAACTGAAGAGTTTGAGAAGGCTTTTGAGATGGTCACAGAGAAAATAAACAATTTGAAACAGGAGCTCAATGACCAGAAAGCTGAGGCTGACGCAGAGGAAAAGAAAACGCAGGCTTTGGTTGACGAAAGTAGAGATGCACTTGTGAGTATACACAGTTCTTAAAAGCAAATCAGAGTGAGCAAAGCGAACAAAAGATCTCAGTGGCAGCTTGGGTGATTGGCTGTATGGTTAAATAGTCACTTCAAGCTTTTGCTTGCTGTTATCAGTAGAACCCTTGATCTGGTTTGCATGAAATTTGATAGGTGTTAGTTAAGAAAGACAAGACTTGTAAAATTTGCTGGTAACTTAGTAAGCCCTTATCCCTCGAGGGGTTTTGGAAATAAGATGAGGGGTCCAAAGGGGTTTAAAATCAAGTGAGAGAATTAAGAAAGGTATACTTGAGTAATTTCATAATGGTTTTCTAGCGTGTATCTATTTCTTCGTACAATATTAAACATCTCACAAGAGCTTCCATTCAGCAGAGATTTTATGACTTGGTAGTTCATTTATTCATTCATACCCAAAGGGTGAAAACGGGTCTCTGTTACTCCTCTGAAGCCTCTGCTGTGTACCCGTCCGTCAGCGGGCCTCATGAACCGTAAAATGTAGACAATTGAAATTTTTACAGAATGTGTATTTCTCTTGTCGCTATAACAAAAAGTAATAAAAATAAATATTAAAATTAAAGGGGGCTTACATACATAAAACGTTATTTTTTGGCTATTTTGCTCTGTTTGTCCAAGGTTGTATCTTTTGAACCATAATAGTTAGACACTTGATTAGGATAAAGTAGAACTCACGACGATTTTGTTAGGGGCGGGATAACTATTTATTAGTAATTTATGTAAAATGGCTCCTACCTAGATCAACTGTGTAGGGATAGCCTGTAAATTATGGTCAATCATAAAAGTTATTATTTTGTGTGAATTCAATGTAAATAAATGTGCTCTCTTTCAGTCCCGCCACAAGCAAAAAATTTCAAGCAAGGACACGGAAATTCACAAAAACAAGAGGGAGCTTACCAAGCTTGAGAAAGAAATAAATGCTACAAACGAATCAAAAACACGTTTGGAGGCGTTAGAAAAGAAACTTAGTGATGCTGAAACGTAAGTAAACCTAACCAACCCTTTTAAACATTCACCTCCAAAAATAGAAAAGATTGTTTGCAATAGCGCTATAATCTAGACGCGCGAGCATCAGCCAAGTTTATCGGCTTCCTTCAATAAGTAATGTGTTCTTAAAAAAAATTGGGCAATTTTAAATGCTGGCTTCTATTTCGGTCAACGAATTAGCATTGTTAATGATTATATCGGGTATTTATCGCGTACCTTTTGTAATGATTGAATATATATGATTTTGATGATTTTGTTATGATGATACATATGAATTAGCATTGCCATTCAACGTGGCAATGCTGCCAGCATTCTGGGCACTCTGCCTTCTGGCTCTGGCTTAGATTTTTACGAAATAGAAATAAGTGTATTTACTAGCTGTAATTGTTTTATTCTGGTAATGTAATTTTCTTTCAATTGCCAAATTTAAAATTATTTTACTACTATTTTCATTGGGCAATTTAAATTTTATTTAATATTTTTTACAGAAGTTTACATACATATACGTATGTAATACGTAAGCTTACATTACAAAGTTAGCTTATGAAGTGTACTATAAAGCTTCAAGTCCTAATGTTGTTATGTTTTTAGTGAGCATGCGACTGTCGAGAAAGAATTGAACCCTGAGGAGTGCCAACAAGAAATCACTGAGGACGAGAAAGCGATAGACCTGCATGACAAAGAGCTTGATGAATTGAGCACTAAAGTAAGTGCTTAGTTGTAGAACATCAGTTTTAAATCTGTGCTTATGTGTGTGGATTGATATAGATATGTGAACTTAGTATGTACATATTAGGCGTTTAGAAGGCCGTGCTTCGCTAACGCGTGTTTTAAAAACTATCTGGTCCGTACACATTCGCGCGTTTGTATTCAACCGCGCCTCAGATTTTGGCCAGAAAGATTGTGGTGCGGGCATAAGCGCGCGCTTCAAATCGCCTTATGTGTACTCGCTCAGTATCACATTATTAACCATTTTGCTATTACCCCTAGGTCACCAAATTGCAAAAGCAGCAAGCTAAGATCCAAGAGCGGGATATGGTAGAGGGTATTCTAAAACAGAAAGAGAAAGAACTCGCTATTCAAATGAACAAACATAAGGTGGCACTCACAGAGATTCTAGGAAGCGTCCCGGAGAAAGATTTCGCAGTATCTGTGGTCAAGTTTGAGTGTGAGATACGTTCGCAAGTCGACAGTATGAAGAAGAAACTAAAGGAGCGTCAAATAGAGGTAATTTCATTGAAAATTAACATCGCTATTGTTTCATATGGGCAACTACTTGTTTTACACGCTTGAATTAATGTAACATTAAAATTTTTCAGTCCACGAGACTAGAGACTGAGCGTAAGCATATGCGCGACTCGCTGAATGAGAAACGCAGTGAGCTGTCGAAAGCTGAAGACAAAATGTACAAGGCTTGCGGCACGTCTTCTTACGATACTACACTGGCTAAATACACCAGTAATGTTGAGAAGTTACAGGTAAAGTACCAACTTAAAAAAAAAAATAAACATTAATAACACGTTAGCACGTTTTCGATAGGGTTGTATGGTAAGCGACAGAATTAGCGACACTTTTATTGGAGTTTAAGTTAACGTAATGAAAGTAGGTGAATGTCCTCTATTGCCACGTTATTTGGCACTGACTATAGTACATTTAATTCAAGAAACACCTAAGCATTACATAACTGGAGAAATAATTGTTGTAAGAAAAATGCGGCCTTTGCAATCATTGTGGGCGCCTGGGTGCCAGGTGGGATGAAGATCTGCGAAAGACCGTTGGCAGATACTGGATGCGGCAAGCTGAAGACGGGGCGCTATAGCGCTTATTAGGGGAGGCTTATGTCTAGCTGTGACGTGTATAGGTTGATGATGATACAATATCTGTGTTTATCGAAATAAACTATATTAAAAACCAGGTAGTTAATTCATATGTATGCTATTACAGGACGAACAAAACATACTTCAGTCGTCCATGTACATATTCGCAAAGTACAAGAGCCAGTTAAACGAAAACAACTGCTGCCCGCTTTGCAGCCGAGGCTTCGATGGCGAAGATGAGGTAAGTTCAATTCCAAAGCAGGATAGAATAAATGTGTAATTGTTTGTAATTGTTTTGTGTAAGATTGCGATTGGTTGCTATCTCTCTTGATGGTATGTAAGAGTTGATACAGCCGAGGATGAAGCACGCTTGTCATAGATATATATGAAAATATTACAAAAATATAGGTATAACACTAACAGAAAAAAAGGTAATGGCAAGGTAATCACTAAAAACAAAAAACTTCAGCAAGGCATAGGTAATTGCAGACGCGCAGCGAAAAAGGTTCAAAGAGTTCAAAACCGAAAGAGACGAATGAAATGATGAATGAAAGTTCTCGATATAAAAAAACGTTTTGGAATTAATTTCCACCAATATTTTTTTGTTAATTGGTTTTGTCAACCCTTCGTTTACAAATGTCTGGGTTTCTACAACCGAGTATAGTGTTTTAAACAACGCTTCTATTCTTCAGGCAAAAGAGCTCATATCTCAACTAACCACTCAAGTGATGAACGTTCCATCGAAACTGGAGAAGGTTACGGAAGACCTTCAACGGAACTCGGCAAAGAAAGATGAACTCCTCGGTATGAAATCGCTCAATGTAAAAATTATCGCATTGAAGGAAAAAGATATTCCAGCTCTGGAGAGACGATTAAATGAGACTGATACGGTAAGTACACATAGACGTCTCGGTCTACCTAGTAATAAACTGGTGTAAATTTTGTGGTTAAGCGTTCATTTTAAGAATGGTTAACTCTTCTGTTTGTGTTGATTTGGTTTTGATGTACCTATGTACAGTTGCGGTAATTTTTGGAGGGTTAAAGATCATACTCGCTTGAAGGTTACGGGATTTACGTTCTGATGCACCGAGGTCAAATCCTTATTTTATTTTAACATTATTTAATTTTTAACTATTTTTTTTGTTTTATCTTTATTTTGGGTATACGTTACTGTAACGATTAAATAAGTGGTGTGCATTATTGGTTTCCGTTTTTTTATCTTTTATCTATTTAAAAAGGACGTAAGCACCACGAATGTCTTTAGAATCTATGTAACCACTTCTGAACGCTTCTGTACATAAATGTCTTTTTGAATAGGGTATTAAAATATTATATATTATTACCCGAAATTCACAATATTTTTGTTAAATCGTTGTATTTTTTTCACTGGGACAGTACGGGGACACCCATAACCAGAGGAGATACAGGTGCAGTTTCTTTTGAAACATCAGCCTTTTTAGAGAAAAATTTTTGGACGTTAAATTTTTTGACGTGACAACGTCTTATAAATTGGTTTGCCGGGTGACACTTCAAGAAACTGCGTTACGCGTTACGCTCCGCTCACGTTATGCGCTCACAAAGTCGTTGTCACGTAAAACTTTCGCCCGTATACCGACTTTACAGGCAACCAATTTTTTTCTGGTCAAGCGTGAGTGGCGCCATAAAATGAATCAAGTTGGTAAAATTTTTTTGATGCCAATCTACTCAGTCTTTTGTAAGGATCATTTTATTGTATCGAATGAAAAAAATCTGTATAGTGCCATAAAAATGCATTTAAATTTTGCATTTTCAAATTTCGCGTATAATTTGACGAAAACGCTGGACGCATTGGACGCCAAATTGCTCTGTGGTCATGACGTCAGTTGGCTGTGCTAATGACTATAAATCCATGTTATAACTTAAATATATTGAAATACTTTTTACAATCACACTTAGTTTGTCGTGGAATATGTCGACATGCTGGCACTCATTATACATAGTTAAAAAAGTGAAGTAGACACAAATCGGACACCTAATTTGTTTCAAAATCACAAATAACCAAAAAAACTCTGTGCACCTTATCGCTGCCTACGGATAACTGGCGGCGACGGAGGCAGTGACGTCACAGCGACCGCGGGCGGTCAATATAACTTCGTCAATTTTTGACGTAGAACAAAAATTTTTGCACTGTGTGTCAAGGATTTCTTCGTTCTATAAATCTGCATTCTCAACTAAAAACGTTATGGATCTTCACTGTCAGTGTGTTTTTTATTGTCTTCGATCTCGCACCTACAATATTTTGATAAAACTTTTTAACTTTTTTATGCTGCTCCAATAATTTGGTCAAAACCAAATACAGAAGGTACACTTTGGCAAGTACTGCATGGCGTGTCTGGTTATATTCGCGTAGTGTTTCTTGTTAGTTAATTTTGTCTCATATTTCAGAAAATAAAAGCCTGCAGTGAAGCTATTGAGGAGCTTCAAATGAGTCTGATTGAACCGGAACAGAAAATGCAAACTGCTAAACAAATTTCTGGTGATATGCCACTGCTGGATCGCAACATGGCTGATATAAAGACTATTTGCAAAAACGTAAGTGGTTTTTCACCATCATCCTTATGATGATGATGTTGTACGAGCCGATTTAGCCTATGATGACTGACAGGCCACGCATCTTAACTCGGAGTAGATTAGGGTGTTGGTTATCTATTTCTACCTTTTGGTGCGCTCTATGATGACTTGCATATGGCTTGAAAAAGATACGAGCGTATTTTAGCTTGTCGAAATACTAACCACACGTAAGAAATGAGAGATGTTATCATCATAATGAACTCTACCAAGAATTACTTTAAAATCAATTCAATGCCCTAGTTTTTTAGATAACTTAACTCAATAATTTAATTAGTTTTAGTACATATTAATGTTATATTATCAGCTACAAATAAAGTATATCTTAAATTTATTTTACAATTATTAACAAAACCTACAGCTGGAAAATCTGAAAACTCAATGCGGTGAAGTAGACACGGATATGTCTCTTGACGAGGCAACATCCAAACAGAATGATCTGAGACAAAAACTGTCGACGCTCAGAACCCGGGTCAAGACGTCGCAGAAGAAACTTAACATTTACACCAAGAAACTGCAAACTATGACTGATAAGAAGAACAAGATCAAAGAGGAACTGTTGAATGTGCAGAAAAAGGTATGTTCTGTGTACTTTCTGGAACTGTTGAATGTGCAGAAAAAGGTATGTTCTGTGTACTTTCTTGATGAGCTGCTATAGCTGCGATATTGTGGTCCAATTTAACAATCATAGGTAATAAATTATAGGCTATTAAAGGATATGGTATAAAAATACACATTTTTTGAACAGATCTATCTGATTGATTTCTAGCTGAAATAGGCAATAAATGAAAAAAAGTAAACATCTCAAAAAGCCACCCTGTATGTGTCCTGTGCTGTGTTCTCTACTTCCATTATGAAAACTCCAGGTTCAAGATCTAGTGAACCTCCAAGAGACAAAGAAGCAGCTGGAGAACGATCGCGAGAAGCACCTGCAAGAAGAGAAGCAGCTGCAGGACGGCCTCGCGCCGCTGCAGGAGGTGCTCAAGGGGAAGCAGGAGGCCAAGAACGAAATCGTCAAGAAATTCAGGTAATCTACACTAAAATTATAAGAAGCAGCTGGAGAACGACCACGAGAAGCACCTGCAAGAGTTGCACGAGCTGCAGGACGGCCTCGCGCCGCGTCTGGCTGGGAGTGAGCCGAGTTCTTTAGTGCATGGCTAAACACGCACTGGCTAAAATATGGGTTTATAACTCGCGAATGAAGCACTAAATTATAAGCGTAGCAGAAGGTGGTTAGTTAGTAACGTATTCACTGCCCAGCTTTAGCAGCAGCGGTGCCGCCACTGCTATTCACAGGTTCGTCTTGGGCAATCTTAGTTTTTAATTATATTTGTATCGGACACGAAATTAATCAGTTTTCTTTGTTTACAGGGCCTTAGTTGATCAGAAATCTGCCTTTATCGTCAAAGTTTCAAGTTCATTTGATAAAGTGAAAGCAGTGTTGGCAGAAATAAAACAACATAACGATAAAAACATTCCCGGTGAAATGGACAAATTGAAGGAAGCTAATTTGAAAGTTGAAGAAAAACAAAAGAAAATTGCAGAAGAAAAGGAGGCCTTAGCTAAGAAAATCGATGAGTTGAAAGATGAACTAGCGAAACAGGAGGTAATTTGGTCTAATGATTAATAATAATGTGTCATTTGACCTACTCATGCCAACGAGCACTATAATCTCTTATTAACGACCTCAGTGGAGCAGTGGGCAGTGGGGAACGGTCTACCCGCGCCTCAGGAGGTTTTGCGGGTTCGATTCCCGCTGGATAAATGTTTGAACATCTGCAGGCATTTGTTGAAAGACGTTATTTGTTCGGAGTCTGGGTGTACTATGTAGATCAGCCATCTGGTACCCATAACAAAAGCTCTGCTTACTTTGGACCAGATGATGCTATGTGAACATTTTGGACCAGTACTATTTATTGAATGTGATTAGACTATCGTTTACTTTCACTGTTTACAGCAAGTTACGCGTACACTCGGCTAACGAAACCAAATGTTTTTATTTTCCAGATTTACAAACGCGATTTGACTGACAACTTGAAACTTCGCAACACTAAAACGGAGTACGAAAAGTGCGTGAAAGATGATGAGGAAATCAATGAAAAGTTGAACGGAATCAACCGCGAGATGCTGACTGAGAAAGAGCCTTTGATTAGCCAACAAACAAAGCTGTTTAGAGAGAAAGCCAACACTGAAGGCAGCTTGAATGAAATGAGGGTTAGTACACTATTTTATATCCGTGGCGGCGGCGCGGCGCGGTCCCATGCGGCGTTAGAATCGACCCCTCCAACGCAGCCCGTGGACGTCGTAAGCGCCGACTACCAGAGGAATTGCAGCAAATTCCTTCTGTATCTTAACTGTGCAACTGTAATCCACCTGCTAAGCTTGGTGATTACGAAAACACCTCCCTATTATAGGGCAGGCATGGTCTGCAGTGATCGGAAATGTGCTCTCGCTTGACGCTTTTGCTCAGATTGGATTTGCTTACAAATATTCTACATCGAGTTTGGTTAGTGTATAAGTATCTACTTGCATAGAACATAACATTTATACTAATAAAGATATTTACGTAGGCAAGGTGGCTGTCAAATTATAGCTGTGGTGTAAAATAACAGTTTATTGAAGTGCCTTGTTCACATCACACCACTATTTTAAATACGAAAGTTCGGATGTTTAGATGTATGGATGGATCTATGTTTGTTACATCTTCACGCCATAAGCTAGATGATGTAGCTCTAAGTCTGAAATCAAACATACTTTTTATATAAATAACCTTAAAACGATTCCATAGAACGCGAGCGAAGCCGCGGGCATGCTAGTAAAATAAAATAATATAATGTTGCGTTCTTCACAGGTCAGCCTAAAGGCAAGCAAGAAGGAATTGATGAAGGCTATGGCCAAAGACATTGAAAAGAAATACAAAAAGAAGGTTTACGAGCTACATGTAACCAAAGCTATTGACAAGGATATTAGGGATTATTCTGTAGCGCTAGAGAAATGTCTCATGGAGTTCCACAGGGAAAAGATGGAAAGTATCAACCTTATAATTAGGTCAGTATGGGTCATACTACACACAAACAACACTAACAATGCCTTTGCGAAAGTTTTTGTTTTCAAACAAAAGTTTTTGTTTAAATATTTCTTTTCATATTGTTGCGTCAATTTTTTTCCACGCCATTTTCATACACATACTCTTAAGAGACTGGTGCCTTAGAAGAACCCGCACACATACACAAACCAGAAAGAAATATTTTATATGATGTGAATTTATATTAACAGTAGGTAATAAAAACCATCCTCAACCCTCAACCTCAACAGCCTCTATTGGTCCACTGCTGGACGCAGGCCTCCCCCTGATAAGCGCCTTGTTGGCTTTCATCTCATGGGGGTAATGCCCATAATCCCTGGGCATACGGGTTGGGGATCGCAGTTCGGTGGTAGAATTGTTCTGCAGGGGGCGCTGCTGCCCGCCCCCGGTGGATATCCCTTAGTCGCCTCTTACGACACCCGGGGGAAGAGTTGGGGTGGTGCAAATTCTAAGCCGGCACCACACAGCCACACAGCATAAAAACCATCAGAGTAATAAAAAAGTAGCTTTTAAATCATTATTCACAACAAGTAATCCAGAATCACCCCCTTTTGGCTTAGTACCTACACATGATCATATATAGTGTGCCACGAAAAGGTTCGTGGCACACTTTAACCACCTTTAAGTAACAATGCTCTGAATAAATGATTATTATTTAAATAAACATTTCAGAGAACTATGGAGAAAGATATATAGAGGGAATGATATTGATTACATTGAAATTAAGACAGAGGGAGAAATTAACGTCAATTCCGATCGCCGTAAATACGATTACAGGTATGCAATTTATAACTATAATTCGTCAAACTATAACAAGATATTTTAAATATGTTTGTTATGTACTTATCTCTTAAACAGTATGTTTTTTGTAAAACTATGGACTTGACTGAAATAAATAAATAAATAATAAATAATGCTGGACAATTCACACAGCATTATCTAGCCCCAAGTTAAGCAGAGCTTGTGTTATGGGTACTAGATAACTGATATACATAATACAATACACTACATAGATAGATATTTGTTTATTATACACTAGACGATCGCCTCGCGGTTTCACCCGCGTAGTTCCCGTTCCCGTGGGAATTCCGGGATAAAATATAGCCTATGTCACTCCCTGAAAAGTAAGCTTCCTAACGGTGAAAGAATTTTTCAAATCGGTCCAGTAGTTTCGGAGCCTATTCAATTCATACAAACAAACAAACAAACAAAAAATCAAACCTTTCCTCTTTATAATATTAGTATACATTAGTATAGATAGCATAACATCCAGAACCCCTGAACTGAAATGAAAGATTTATTGTTATTAATATTAATAGTTGTATTGTTTTCAGGGTGGTTCAATGCAAAAATGGAATTGAAATTGATATGCGCGGTAGGTGCAGTGCTGGTCAGAAAGTATTGGCTTGTCTTATCATAAGACTTGCACTGGCTGAAACATTCAGTTCAAGGTAAGTTTTCAATTGAACTTCTTCAAGTTACCAAGGAACATCTGTCAATAATAATTCTTGATACGTGCTAGCCGAGTTGCGTTTGAATATTTGGGGTAACTCAAACAAACAGATGAGACAAAAATTTAAAAAATTGGTATTTTGTTACATTATATTTACTAAATGCATTGTATTGTGTATACTTTCTAATAATTTAGTAAAAAGCTATTATTATGACGTTATAAACAGAGGCTTCAACTTAATTAATTTGTTTAGATAGATATGTTGTTTCATTTATAGCAGTCTTCATAACATTTGTCATTTTCAGATTCGGTATTCTGGCGCTTGATGAACCGACAACTAACCTGGATGACGAAAACATCAGGAGCTTGTGCTCAGCATTAGGAGAAATCGTACAAGAACGTATGACTCAGAAGAACTTTATGTTTATCATCATTACCCATGATAAAGAATTCATCAACTCGCTTGGCAGTATTGATAAAGTCTCTCATTATTATGAAGTGTCCAGGAATGACGATGGCAAGTCTAGGATCAAGAGAATTAAGTTCACATAACTCCCATTTTATTTTGTTTTTAAGAATAGTAAAGTTTTTTGTAAAGAGTAAATGTAGCCATTCCTGAAGAACATACAGATTAGATAGTAAATAAGGCCGTGCCTTACATAAACACAAAATTGGTTTATAATGGTGAACGCGCCCGCGCCGCGAATTTTGTCAAGGGGTCGAGCACTTATCCAATTCGTACGTACCGCGCCATTTTCAGGGTTCCCTTGGGAACCCTGAAAATGGCGATGACTGCGGCAAGTGCGCCACGGACAAGTGCGCGTTCACCATAAATGCTTAACTTTAAACTATATAGCGATTAAGGCTATCTCAATTTTATTATCTAGATATAAGGTAGATTTTGTTGAAACATCAATACTATAGTCTATAATGAGGAGTTTTTGATTACATAGATATAATTTGCATGACTTCGTTTTATTTAAAATTAAAAATAATCAATGTTTAATTATAGATATGTACACAAGTAAATATATTTAATATGTAGGAGACAATTACAAAAACGAACATAGTTATTTAATTTAAACTTAATCCAGTAATACTATTCAAAGGTTCACAGATTCTATTCTGGTCAATATGCAGAATTTTGCTCTCTTGTAGAACAGTCAATGTAACTCCTAAAAGCTCTGCTATCTGAGTAGATGGGAATGTCTGCGATATGCATTTTGTCAGGTACGGAATCAATTCTTCCGTGAAGCACACACATAGTGAAATGAAGTTCTGCCTTTCTATATCAGTAAATCCCTGCTGCTCTCTGTGGTAGAAACCCACTAAAACCTGAACAGCTCTGCTAAAAGATTGTCTAAAGGCGTTATAAACTTCTTTCACTATGTTCAAAGGAGCTGTAACCCTGAATGAATTCAAGACTGTCAGCATTCCATTGCAATGCTCGGCTAAAGGGTAGTAATCTAGTAGATTTTCTGGTGGTCCAGTTACATTTTCGTTGACAGGCCTTGGGACGTTTTTGATGCTGGGTACTTTGTATGCTCGCATTTGATTTTCGAAATGATTATCGGCTCTCTCTACACCATTGTTGACTTGAACGAGTATGTTGTTCCGGAAGAGCGGCGTTAGTACGCATCTCATGTCAGCGCCTACCCTTCCGAACGAGAGCCCCAAATACATGCATTGGTTTAGTAGTGATTCGAAGCTTGACTCGTCTTCCCTCGTCAGTTCTTTATCAAGAATTTGGGCAAGTGCTTCAATCTGCAAACAAATTATAAATTAGGCTCTGGTTATCAGTGTATCCGGCCCCTACTCCGCAACAATAGTGTAGGACACCCTCCAGCCAATGAGGATCCGTAACGTTATAGCAATTTCAATAGAACTAGTATCCACGTCACAGATATTATAATACTATAGATCCACGTTATTCTGACATAAGAATGATAAATCTTTTTAAATTATCCAAATCGGACCATTACGTACGAAGTTATGACTAAATTACTAGCGAAGTTCACCGAGTGATCGCCGCGGGTGCGTGTGACGTCACTGGCTCGGTCGCCGCCCGTTAACTGTAGGCAGATACCAGTTTTTAGTGATTTACTCCGAAACTATAAGTTTAGGAAAAAAAATTACAGAACCAAATACTGTTTTTTTCAAATAAAAATTTTTTTTTCGTTATTTTCGGAGTAAATCACTAAAAACTGATATCTGCCTACGGTTAAAGGGCGGCGCGATCAAGCCAGTGACGTCACGCAATCAGTGAACTTCGCTAGTAATTTGGTCATAACTTCGTCAATTTTTGTCTTAGAACAAAAATTTTTGCACTGTGTGTTATGGATTTCTTAGCTCAATAAATCTGCATTCTCAACTAAAAACGTTACGGATCCTCAGTGAGATGATGACCTGCAAACTAGGCTGCAAAAGACTGCAGGCAGATGCAGGGTGCGTCAAGGCGCAGACAGGGTGCTATGGCATTCATTAGGGGAGGATTATGCCCAGCAGTGGACTTTCTGGACAATATAACTTTTACAGAGGCAATACAAAAAAGCTTAGGATTTACAAACTGGCCAATCGATTTTTGTAAATTCCTTCGTTTAACAGAATAATAAGATGAAATAGGTGCTGGCGATGATTTCGTTTGGGGTAGTGCCTTAATAACTAAGTGATTTTGAAAAAAGTCTAAAAAATACCCATCTCTCCAGAGTTTTCAGAGCGATCCATTTGAAATGCATGGACGTTCTGTTGAATGGCGACGAAAGATGACGTAATGTTCTTAGATTACCTTTAACTTCAGCCAACACGACAAAGCACTGGTACCACTGAGTTCATCATCCTTCACCTTTGACTCTTGGGAGTCTGAAAGGAATATTGACTTGTGCTGCGTCAGAACATTGAACAAGTGTATCCTATGCAGCTCCACTATTCTACGGAGCAATCTTTCTGAGGCTGAAATAACATTTACAAAATATATTTTTGTGATATATTTTTGTGAAGCTTGCGACACAGGGGGATGGTGGTTCGATTTCCGCCGCTTTAAGGCTTGTGTGTAAAAAAAATTTAAGTAGCAGTCCCAATAACACAAGGTCTGCTTTGGGGCTAGATGATGCTGTGTGGATTATTTATTTATATTTAATGAAAATCCAAAAGCAATATGATGGTAAATTAATGATTCAATAGCAAAATTTCTTAGTAAGAAACAAAATAGACGTTCTTTTACATTCAGTATTTTTGGCATCATCCAAGGCTTTTTCAAACCATGCATTTCTGGCCTTCAAGAAGTGCAAATGTAGTCCATCAGATATTGAGTTGAGCTGTTTTGTTGAATAATGCATTGTATTTTCATCATCATCTGTTGATTTGTATACTGTATTAGCTCGGCGGAGATAACCCAGTATCTGTAGAAAAAAAAAATCACCTATAGTATGGAAGAATAGAGGAATGTTAAGCTATTTATTGTCGCAGCCATATTAAGAGTGTGAAGTACGTACCTGTAGACATTGTGGCAGTGGCAAATCATATCTGAGTTGGTTGAACAGGTGGTATAGTGTTTCAAACCACAAAGTCATAATCTCAGATGTTGTGTTCTGAAAATATAATATAAGATATTGTGTACAAAATATAATCGAAAGAAATTTCAACAGGAACAAAGCAGAGTAAATATTACCTGGACAAAAGGAATTTCTGAGTATCTTTTGGAAAGGTTCCTGACGAAGGTGAATATATCCAGGGCACTCTCATAGTCCTCTGCATTCAGAGCTTCTCTCATTAAAGCAGGCAGCTCTAGAAGTTCCAAAAGCTTATCGCTTTGGTTCCGGATAGTGGTATAGCGACTGTAGAAAATGTTTAAAGTTTGTAAGCTGAAGTAAATGCCAATCTATTACATATCTTATAGTATGATGCTGTGTGAATTGTCCAGCATTATTTATTATTATTATAATTATCTACCACTGACAAACTACATGGCATATTACTTACCTTTTTTCTTTGACAATACCTCCAGCAAATTGTGAGAATCTTTCGCACTCCTGTAGAAATTCTGGAGTGGTTTCAAGGAATGTTTCTAAGGATTCTTTTGATTTATCAAGATCTTTTATGACGGTTCGGGAAATTTCTGCTGTTTCTACAAAAGTTTTGTAATTTGTAAATGCTAATTCTTGAGTTTGCTCTGTAAGCTGTTTCATTTCTTCAGACAATCGTTCTGGCTCTTTCTGGATGTGATCCCAATTCTGTGATCCTAGTTTTTTTATGTAGTCTGTGATATCGGCATATTTATCAGCGTTGTCTGAAAATTAACGAGAAAATTAAAATAAAACAATTTTTATTTCAGGTCTTTCTAGTGTTAAAAGTTGTATGAATATTATAACTACCGGTAGATGAACTCGGAAATAAGAGGTGGCAAAGCTCTTTCAATTCTTGAGCCATTTTTATGTTGTTTTGGGAAATAATCTGAGAACTATATCTGCAAATTGATTGCGATCGACATTCGACAATTCAATTTGTTTACGTTTTACTACTTACTTCTGTCAAGTGATTGACAGTGACAAGACAATCAAAGAGAATTCATTACTTTGACAGCTGTAATTAAGAAGGCTACGAACCTCTCCCAAATCTCAGCGGCCGGCCCATGCCGATTTGTTGTTGTTTCATGTCGAATGAAATGGGGCGCGGTATGAGTGAGAAAGCGCGTCTAACCATCAAAAGCAAAGCTATGGCTGTGTGTGTAGGGAGTGAAGCGTGTGCGTGTGCTCGGTGTCGCCACAGATTAGGAACTAATTAGTACGTAGTCGGTCGATGCAATAATTTACAATAGGCAGGTAATACAGAATAGGTAAGTATGCCTGTAGGCCTAGCACGGGGATTGTTGTCTAGGGTAGAAAGAATCACACTAATATTATAAATGCGAAAGTTTGGATGGATGTATAGATGGATGGATGTTTGTTACCTCTTCACGTCAAAACTACTGAACGGATCGGGCTGAAATTTTGCATACAGATAATTCTAGGCCTGGAATAAAACATAGGCTACTTTTTATCCCATAAATCAGTTCCCGTGGGATAGAAATCACCTTTGAACGTTTCCATAGAAACAACGCGTGCGAAGCCGCGGGCAGAAGCTAGAAGACAATAATGACATCGCATCGTCATACATTGCGTAAATTATTGAAGTTGAAGGAATGAATTTCAAACAATTTACCTAGGTACGCATTCGATGACAAAGTGACATGTATACTGTGAAGTGACGTAAACTCTAATTCAGAAACTTAGTTATTTTATCAGTGGCGTAGCGTGCCTTGGCGGGGCCCCTTATAATATTTGTTTGGGGGCCCTTATGAAGGGTAAAGATTTCTCACAAAAGAAATTTATTTTTTGCATAATATTAAAAGAAATATTTATTCATCGTATTTATCTATCTGTCACTTTTTGCAAAATTTTTACAAGCAATTCAAATTAAATACACTCTCCTTGCCCTTTTTTCGGCAAACTGATTTATTAAATCATTTATAGCTGATGATAACTTTAGTTTTTCTAAAGTTTCTGCCTCTAAGGACAATAGTGACAGGTCTGACAGGCGTTCATGTCCCATCGAAGTTCTGAGGTAATTTTTTATTAGTTTTAATCTTAAAAACCTTCTTTCAGCAGTTGCAGTTGTATGAGAAAATAAATTGTATGAAAAAGTAAATGACTTAAACGGGAAAATCCCGCAGCCTGCGATAACCAATGTAGGGTGCTAATAATTTTTGAACGCACGCTTTACGCGGGAAATAAAATAAATTGCTTTTTTTACTTTTGTCATTTCTGAAATAAATTGGGAAGTTTTCATTAATTTTTGCTTACGCACGTCGTCGGGGGCCCCTGTGGCCCGGGGGCCCCGTATAATTGATACGGCAGATACGGCGGTAGCTACGCCCCTGTATTTTATGTAAACAATGGTGATACCATATCAAAAAAAATGTTTCGAAATAGAAGTTCATAGAAGATTACTCATTTTTTCTAAAAAGGTACTTATGGTAGGGTTTATTTTCTAATCCATATCCATAGAATGGAAAATAACAATGGTTTTGTGCTACATATTATATTTTATTTCATTTGTTTAACAAAGTTATAAAATGATAAAGAAATATTAGTAGAAAATATTTTATGACACTGGTATTATCGGAGTAAAATGGGCGTAAATCACAGAAGTTCGAAACAATTTTCGCATTTTGACATTAGACTCCATTTTATTTCGTGTTGACAGACGGCATGGATACGCAGCACCTTCCGATATTAGTAACCCTCGCGTTGGAAGCTAACTTTACGGCTCCCAGGCCCCTGAAAGACCGTACTAACTGGATGGAATACGGGAAACTCCTGGAAAACTTCTGCATTGGCAACCTTTCTACGGCAAGGGAAGTCGAAACTGCTGCTGTTCTCCTAACAGAGAAGATGAAAGATGCAAAAGTGGCAGCATCCAAACCAAGTCCTCCGAAACCACCTCGACGCGATGAGCTCCCCCATGCAATTAAACTCCAGCTGAGGAAAAAGCGATCCATATGCCGGTTGTGGTCCCGATGCAGATGCCCGAGACTCAAGACCCAACTCAATAAACTGACTGCGGAAGTAGCAGAAGCAGTAGATGCCTGGCGTGGTCAAACTTGGGAGACGAGGATTGATGAAGCAGCAGAAAACGAGACCAACTTGCACGCACTCAATCGACTGTTGACCAATACCCCGACTCCAACATACCCCCTTCTGGACGACCAAGGTCAGAGAAAATTCGCGCCAGCTGACCGGGCTGAAATCCTGGCTAACCATCTGGAAACGCAATTTTCACCGCATCCGATCCCAGCAGACGCTTCAGACGAACTCGTTGCCCACTATGCTACAGTTGAAAAAACCGTAGGTGACTTTTTCACGCGGTCCATCCCGACACTCAGTGGAGATGAGTTTATTTCACCAGCTGAAGTACGACGAACGATTCTTCGTCTGCCTAAACGGAAAGCTCCAGGAGATGATGGACTAGCAAATACCGCCCTTCGTCACCTACCCAGAAGAGGCGTGGCGGCCTTAACCATGCTGTTCAACGCCATTTTGCGAACTGGACACTTTCCCAACATCTGGAAGATAGGTAGAGTCATCGTACTCCCGAAACCCGGAAAGGACCGCCGGCACCCTTCCAGCTACCGACCAATAACTCTTCTTGCAACGACAGCCAAACTTTTCGAGCGTCTTCTACTTCGTAGGCTAGCTGCGCACATAGAACCCAGACCTGAACAGTTTGGTTTTCGCAGTCAGCACTCCACGACCCTCCAACTCACACGGATTCTGCACCACCTCACCTACAACCTGAACTGCAATCACTCTACAGTTGGGATCTTCCTAGATGTAGAAAAAGCGTTCGATCGAGTGTGGCACCCAGGCCTGATCCTCAAGCTGATAGCCTCTTCCGCACCAGCAGCCATCATCCAGGTGGTTGCATCTTTTCTCCGAGGACGGAGCTTCTACGTCGCTGTCGAAGAAGCTAAATCACGCACTCGACCCATTATAGCTGGAGTGCCGCAGGGGAGCTGTCTGTCTCCTGCGCTGTATGCGCTATACACAAACGACATCCCTACTCTGGAAGACCAACTACTACCTGGGGAAAAAGACGTCACACTAGCACTCTTCGCAGATGATAGCGCCTACTTTGCCTCCGCCCCCAATGCAGTCACAGCCGCCAGTCAGATGCAGCGCTTGCTGAACCTCCTACCAGCTTGGTTAGACAGATGGCGCATTGCAGCCAACGCTGGAAAGACAGCAGCACTGCTTATCACCCGTCAGCGCACTGTTTTACCACCCCTAAAACTACGAGGACAAGCTTTGGATTGGCAAACCTCCGTTCGATATCTGGGTATTGACATAGACAGGTCGGTGTCGATGAACGCACAGGTGGAGCGCGCGTTACGACAAACACGCGCAGCTCGAGCCATGCTCCGACCAATCTTGACATCCAAACTGCCACTAAAAACAAAGATAGGGGTCTACAAGACTTATATTCGATCGAGACTCACATATGCAGCACCAGCATGGTACTCCCTGTGCTCTGCAACAAATCAGAAAAGAATCCAAGCCCAACAAAACATTGCTCTCAGAGTCTGTACAGGCGCCGGGCGTTATGTGCGAAACAGCGTCATCGCACGTGACCTGCAGCTTAACACAGTTAAGGAGTTTGTGGTAAAGCTGGCGCGCAAAATGTACGATCGTGCGGACAACTCTCGCCACGTACACCTCAACGGACTCGCTCCTCTGCACACAAGACCGCCGGATGCAAAAACTCCGTGGCGACCCCTTCCCCGGGTGCTCCTGGAGCCCTCCGAAGTCATCTCCCAAGAAAACCAGAACAGCCAACAGGCTAACGAACAGCTCTTGAGAAGCCAACAAGGCTCTCTGAGCGACAGCACATGACTTGAGGAAAGCTTTTCTCGACGTAGAAACCGGAAAAAAGAACTCTAGTTCGTTTCCTGCCTGCATTTGACAACGTAGAGCAACGTAGAGTCGAATGTTGAAGACCACTGATAGACGGCAAAGTGTAGCACAAGTAAACAACCAACAGAGAATAGCCGACGACGACGCCCGACCGACTACGTACGAGTACGACACGGCTCGTCGCATCGTCGTGTCGGCCATTCGGCGGCGTTCGCCCTAATTCGGAATTTCATCCCCCCTGCGTCTCATCGCCCCCCGCGTGTGAGCAAGCGGTTGCAGAAATTAGAAGGAATTTCACCATTTTTAATATTTTTTCGTACTTTCCGATTCATTTTGAATAAACGACTGATTTCAGAAATATTTTTGATTACTTATAATGTTGAATATATTTAGGATGTTTGCAGCGCGACAGATTTTCGAATAAAGGTGTCTATCATGCATAAAAAATAGCTTGAAAATGCCTCGATTTGTTGCTCAAAATATGGCAAATTAGTTTCGCTCTCATTTAAAGATTATACACAATTTGGGTTTATGCATAGCGCAGCCAACAGTATCAGTTATTCTGAACCATTTCACAGCTGCTGTAATTAGAGTGTAAGTATACTACTTCTAATTTCTGCCTGGCATAAAATAGCACTCAGTGAAAAATGATTACATAACAGTTCAATTATTTACATAATCAGTAATTTTTTTTTTTTTTTTTTTTTCATTTTTGGAAATAAATAATTTTTTATTATTATTATTATACACTCATTTATTCTTCAATGTCATCTATAAAATACATTTTTTACTATAGAAAATAAAATATTAAAAAACTATTCTACAGTAAAAAATATATCAAAACAGTGAATCACCGGCCGCGAAGCTAGGCTCAAGCGGCCGTAACTAGGACTGCAGAGAGAGGAACTTCCTGACGATGCGCGCCGTATTTATTATTATTAATTATTATTAATAGATCTCGGAACTTAAACATAATAAATAAATAAATAACTTAGGTATGTTTTCACCTATCATTAATACAGTCGGGTATGTTTTGTAAAACCAGTGTTTTATAAATTCGTGCACATCATGGATGCAGTGGACTAAGAAAAACAAAAAAAAAAACGAACAATAGTAGCGAAAATAATGTGAATTTTATTTTTAATTAACGCCACTATGCGTAATGCACACCGCGGACCTCACCACCACCTCGGACGAAGGAAATCACCTTCCCGTTACATGTCGTGACTTCATTGAAGTTGACAATTCATACTGCTAGTACTTTGACAGCATAATAATTTGACAATTGACACTTTGAGCTTACATTCACTCACTCATTCATTCAATGAGTGAGAAATGAACTAAATAAATAAATTAGCCCAAACTCACGCAAACCCACGCAAACTCACGCAAACGCACGCTAGCGTGCGTTTGCGTGAGTTTGCTTGCGTGCGTTAATAGTGTAATCAGCTTCCTGAAGAACGTCGCTACACACCACCAGCGATGCCAGATCTACTGATTTAGCAGTAGATCTACCTGCTTTTTAAACCGTCTACTGATCTACTGATTTATTTCTAAAATTTCGTGAAATCTACCTGATTTCCCTGATTTTTGTCTATTAGGTAAGCTGTCACTTGTCAGTGTCACCAATTGAAGTTTTTGTTTTGTTTGTTCGTTCCTTCCACTTCTGTAAACATCTGTGTCCCTATCGTTTACGATTGATCCGTTCGTTCTTTCGATAAACTTTTGCGGCAAAGAAAAAAGGTCGGTCCGTTCGTTCTTTCGATAAACTTTTGCGGCAAAAGTATCGTCCGATCTACTGATTTTGCAGTAGATCTCATAGATGGATTATTAATATTATTATACTTTCTACGAGTAGATCTACTTCATTTCAACAGTCTACTGTATTATTTTGTAAAATTCTAGAAATCTACCAGTTTCACTTAGGGATACCCTTAAGGCCTTGTCAAAACAAATTAAAAATTCAATTTCACTTGGTTCATTCGATTCTCGAGTCAACTTCGTGTCTATTTTTTCTAAATTTCAACCCCTCTTTCCCTGGTGAATATAGTTTTTTTTGTAGATTGGAATAACGGAACATCATCGTAGGTACACTACCTAGGTACCTCAAAAAACCTGATCAGTGCCCCTGATAATGAACAAATCTCGACGAAGTCCAAGCTGATGAGTTGCTTTGATCAATGTTTTCATAATCATTGCAAGAAGTTTCTTAAAAACCTACTACAACCACGTTAGTTTTGCGAAATTCGAAAGCCATGAATATTTTACTTTGCAACTTGGGTAACTTTGATGAATGTCATCATCCAAAAGTGAAACACACACTCTGTATAAATATTAAAAAAAAAACGGCACCAAAATCGGTTCATCCAATAGGGAACTATAATAGTAGATATAAAAAAAACGTACAGATTGATATCTACTACGCGTCTTTCGTGTCGGAAGCTAGAAATTTGTATTTTTTTCAAATCTACTGATTTTTTCTTCAAGCTACTGATTTTTTACTTGTTTTTCTACTGATTTTGTCAAATTCCATCTGGCAACACTGCACACCACAGAACACTATACCCACACAATCAATACCAATGTAACTTTATAGCCGTCACACACAGAAGCCGGAGGCGAGGCGGTCGGTTGGCGACCGGTAGCCGAGCCAGGCAGGGTGGCGTTTGCGGTGCGGATGTCTTCACATTGCAGGCGTGCGAGAGCCGTGGCGTCGCGGAGGCCGGAGGCGTTTTGAAGTCTTGTATGTGTAGGCCACGGCGGCGGCGGCGTCGCATTATTGTAAAGATGTTCTTTTTTAAATACCTAATTTTATAATCTTCTATACGGCAAACGGCAATCGTATAAATAAACAACGATGTGGTTGAACTAGTAAAATCAATTTTTCGGTATAGTCCATTTTATTTAGCGCCTAATTGGGGTCATAATCTTAAAATTTTGCAATTAAATAAAACTCTTAACTCCACTAGTAGCACGCCTCCGCACCGCGACGCGTCGCGTGCGCTCTGTGTGAAGACACTCCTTATACAAGCTGAAATACGATGCTCACACGCCACGCCTCCGCCTCGCCACCGCGCCGCCCCGCGTCGCACATGCCGACTGTTTGTGTCGCTGAACCGGCCCGCCGCCGCCGCGGCGGCCGTGCACCGCTTAGCCACTGCCTGCGGTGTGTGTGTAGTCCTTCATATAAATTCATATGATACAACTCGCACGCCTTCACCTTCTGTCGCTACGCCGCCTACATAATATTATATACTCTCAGGCTTGATGATAAGTTGCTAAGCGCGCAAATCTATTTGCATACAAACACCAATCTTAGGGGAATATTCTGAATATATTATGATAACATCATGTAGCGGCCGTACGTGAACGATTTGTTTGGTGTAGAAGTAATATCATAACTTTCTTACCTGTTGATTAGACTTGAGTTAGCATTGATTTATCCTTATTTGAGCGACCTCTTTCAGCATTCACATGTGTACATCTCTCCTTCGCTTGTTATTACTTCCACGGGAATACGGATTGGTTCTTCCATCTGTAAGTATAGTAGGTATCATGACCCCACGTGCCGTCCATGAGATCAGTCGGCACCAAACTAGTAGTACTAGTAAGTGTACGATAATTTTATAGCAAAACTACTATCCGCTTATAAAAAATAACTTTAAGTTACTTGTAGAACGCAATAAGTAAAAGAAAATAGTTTACCGCATGACCGCACCACCACCGGGGTGCGGTTGATGGCGCGGTACACCAAGTAGATATCTTTCCGGTCATGCCATGGACCAATGGGTACAACTCTCAAATTATCTATGATGTGACGTACATTTTTTTAAATATTTATAGCTTAACATTAATTATTGTCATCTCTTTTTTTCAGAACCGAAAAGACAAGGATGCATGATGACAGGTCCTCTAGTTTATCTATGGAAATAGCTAAGCTACAATGAAAATTGGAAATGAAAGATAGCCATTTAGCCATTGCTCGATACAGGATTTTTAGAGCAAATAACGCGATTACACGTTACATTGAAGTGAAAACGTATTATATTATCAATTTGCTGATATAACTGGTGAGCTCATTCATAAAATTAGCAATCCAGTTTGGTTATATTTTTGTTTTCATTGGTGATGAACTGTCGCTCGTTCCATGATTGCGTCATGTAAACTTATAGATACGTCTAGAAATCTCGAATAGCGCATTTCCAGGATAATTTTAAGCAATATTTAAAGTCTTCCAGCAATAATATCGGCTCCTACGTTGATATTTACGGTAACCAAAGGATAACCTTTTTCTTTGACAGGTATAACCTAGAGCGTTTTTTACTTTCGATTCTTGACACCATTTTTGTTTCGCTTCTCCATTTTATATTTAGACCAACCCTTCTCGTTGTAGATACATACAATTTTCACCAGCTTGCGTTGAAGTAAACCCACCCGGTTTACAATGTAACTGAAAATTTCAGAATAAGGTTATGTTGATGTTTTGATTGTGTAGGGTTGTCAAATTTATAGGGCCCATGACAATAACAGTTTTACATGAACTTAGACCTCTAATTACCCATGAATATCCCTATATTCATAGGTACCTATGAATAACATAGCTTTTTGTCCAAACTGTGGTTTTGTTTTAGGTTTTATCAATGGGGGAACCGTAGCTTGCCACCATGGATGGTGATAGAGAATTCAACCTCCATTGGGGAGGGGGGGAAGTAGTGGTGAAGGTAAGCTTCAAACTCCAATTTATTTTAGATAAAGGTATATTTCTTCAGGTAAGTTTATTAAAACACTAAATTAAATTACACCCTGCTTAGCAGAACACCAAAATAATGTATGTCAAAACACTGTCAATCAGTCAATCCAAATTCACAAGTCGAAACAAGTTACTTATGCCCTTGACTCTGACCAATTCAAAATGTAACAATGCAGTTTTAATATTAATGTGTTTACACGATCTTCATTAATCTAGTACCCATAACACAAGCTCTACTTAGCTTGGGGCTAGATGATGCTGTGTGGATTGTCCAGCATTATCTATTTATTATTGGTATGTACTCTTTACACGCACCAGCTAATAGTTTATATAAATAATTATTTTGTTTGCAGCATGACCCGGATATTGGAAATACACCATTATGTATTGATAATGTGCATGGTGGTTACACTAATATGGTAAGTCACAAAGCCAATAGTTTAGATGTCAGGTCTTGACATTTTTTATGCAGTTAGCACTTGTATTAGCACAGTTAGCCAGTTCACACACCAGTCTATTTTACAAGCTACTTTTATCATATATGTTTTTATTCAACAATGTTGGATGTTGTTGTATGAGCGAGTTCACACACATTTCTGGATATGGAAAACTGTCATGTGTGTGAACTCGCTCATACAACTACAACACACCCTAAGATTAAGTATATGCAGTTAGTACCTTAGCACTTAGCATAAATTATTTAAGAAAAAGTGATGTGTTATTTTATAAGTTTAAAATACATGGCTCAAGAGTTACTTGCACTTAATTTGTATGTCTGTATGTATTTCGGAGATTTTGAGAATTTTAATTGAACATTCCTGTAGAAGTCTAGTTTCAAGATATGGATCAACTCTGAATCGTATTTTATATTTGAAAATTATGAGAAACATTTATAATCTGTTGTTCATGTCGTGTACGACACCCGCGGGAGCGTTAATCTTAAAAGACGAAAGAACGTTATAAAAGGCGACTAAGGGATATTCACCAGAGGGGCGGGCAGCAGTGCCTCCTGCAGAACAATTCTAACACCGAACTGCGATCCCCAACCCGCATGCCCAGCGTAGGGATTATTCGCATTACCCCCATGAGATATAAGCCAATAAGGTGCTTCCCAGGGGGGAGGCCTGCATCCAGCAGTGGACCAATATAGGCTGTTGAAGTGTGGTGAGGTTCATCTCTCTGCACGAATATATGTACTCACGCTGGTGACAGGCACGATACTGCAGCGGCGCACGAAATCTTTATCCTGCGTGTGGCCAGGAGCGTGCTATCACACATAAGCCTGCGGAAATCCGCATGACAGTAATAGGACCCTAAAAACCAAACCTGGCGGTATGATCTGCGGCCAGCTCCGCACGCGGGCCGAATCCCAATAAATAAATAATGACAATGACAGGAAAAGGGCCCTTACTACTAAAAATCCTACCGAATTTTCATCTACATAGTAAATCCATATCAAAATTAAACAAAAATGTTTGATTTTGATCTGGATTTACTAATCTATACTATAATATTAAAAGAGGAAAGATTTGTTTGTTTGTATTGAATAGGCTCCGAAACTACTGGACCGATTTGAAAAATTGTTTCACCGTTAGGAAGCTTACTTTTCAGGGAGGCTATATTTTATCCCGGAGTTCCCACGAAAACGGGAACTACGCGGGTGAAGCCGCGAGGCGATCGTCTAGGAATGAATAAACAGAAACAATATAAAAAAAAAATCAAGTTACAAGTGTAAAAGTGAAAATATTGTTGAATTATTTGTATTTTGTATTTTGTATTTTATTTATTACTTACATTATAATGTTTCTGCCAAACTGTGCAACAGTTTGTCGGCAATTAATATACCTATGACAAAAACCTAGCCTGTGCTAGATATAAAATAAAAGATATTCAGTTTCATTACAATTTTTTTTTCTTTTATTATTGTTGTTTGTCTTTTAAAATATGATTGTATTTTGTCATGAACCTATGGACTAGTATTGTCTGAAATAAAAACTCTTTTTTTTATTTCATTTTAGACACCAGAAGAAATAATGGCGAACACAGATCAAATGGCAGCAGAGAACCTAATGTTCTTAGCTCAAGATGTCATTGGATATACTGAGACAGCGGAATTGGCAGATGATCCCAGTGTGGAATGTGTCACTGAGGAAGTTATCACTGATGACTGGGGTGTTGACGGGGTGCCGGAGAGGTGAGAATTTTGATGCTGCAAGAATCATGCACATCGTCAGCGAATGCGTAAAATATTTGAAACTCATTCCTTTAGCTTCAATAAATTTACGCAATGTATGACGATGCGATGTCATTTTTCTCGATTCTACCCTTGACAGCAATTCCCCTGCTACCCTACCTGGATAAAGCTCTGCGCTCATAAACCCAATACCACTGCCACGCAGCACAAAAACATACTTTTAAATATGGGCTATATCTTTGATACATTTACAGTTACAAAATGTTTATCCACAAGCTTCAAACTAGTAGTCCGCGAGCTGTCAGTCATCTGATGCCGTCAATATAAAATTCATCTAAATGTTACTAGATAACTCGCCCATATTAGAATGCATTGTACTGCATCTGCTCTCCAGATGAGCGACAAGCTTAAGTCAGATGTTGGATGCAAGCTGAAGACAGAGCGCTATTAAATAAATAAATAAATAATGCTGGAAAATTCTCACAGCATTATCTAGCCCCAAGCTATGAAGAGCTTGTGTTATGGATACTAGATAACTGATATACTTAATACAATACACTACTCACATAGATAGATATTTTTTATTGTACATTGTAGAAAGCATCCAGAACGCCCTGGACAAATGTCTGCAGATCGTACAATCATTTGTCCCGTGGCGGGAATCGAACCCGCAACCTCCTGCGTCCAGGCAGACCTTCGCCCGCTGCGCCACAGAGGTCGTCGTGTTGGGAGGACTATGTCCAGCAGCTGAGTGGCATATACTGTAGATGATGGAGTTATATCCTCCATCTTTTAAATCTTAAGCAGACAATAATATTTGCTTATGTTAGAAATAATTGTAAATTTACCGTTCTCAGAGTGGATGCCCCAATAGATCACCTAGCAAGCACTGTGGATCTGGGTTCTAAAGATGATAATGATGATCTTCTAATACCAGTAGATCAAGTAAGTACTTGGCCATGTGGTGCCAGCTTAAAATTTGCGCCACCCAATTCTTCGCACAGGTGTCGTAAGAGGCGACTAAGGGTTATTCGGGGGCGGGCAGCAGCGCCCCCTGCAGAACAATTTACCACTGCGATCCCCAACCCTCATCCCTAGCGTGGGGATTATGGGCATTACCATATGATGAAAGCCGATAAGGCTCTTATCAGGAGGAGGCCTGCGTCCATCAGTGGACCGGTATAGACTGTAATGTAAGTAAGTACCAGCTCTAGGTACCTATTACCTCCCCATATTATTTCGTTTCTGGTAATACTCAACATTCTCGGGCTTGTTCCAGCATATTTTACGATGCAAATGCATTGTAAAACATGCTGTAATTAAACTGTATTTTTTTACACATACATAGATCCTGATAAGGACACAGGCCACATCATAATCACCATGCTTGGCAGCCGGGAAAATAAAAACAAATCCATATTCTTACTTTATTCCAGTCCTGGAATATCGTATATTCTGTATACTCGACAGCAATTGCGCTGGCGCGGGAAAAAAAGTAGTTCTGCCCGTAAGGTTTTCTAAGAAAGAGAGATATAGAGATCTCTCTTTCTTTGAATTTTCAGATTACATATTAAAATAACTTGCAGGAAATAAATCTCCACGCACAAGACGAGTACACTGCAATGCGGCCGTGGCCTTGCGACTTCTGCTCACGACGTTTCCGTAAGAAGGCGGCTCTGATGAACCACATGGTGGCACATCAGAACGACAGACCCCACGCTTGCAATCTGTGTGGAGTGCGCTATGTACGGAAATGCGATCTGATGAACCATTTAAAGGTGCATGCGTTTGTGCCTGATGATGCGGATTCTATGGACTTTGGTAAGCACACATATAACATAATAGTTTGAAGGCAGATTTTATGTTTTGAACCCCCATGGTGGCACCTCAGAACGACAGACCCCACGCTTGCAATCTGTGTGGAGTGCGCTATGTGCGGAAATTGTGATCTGATGAACCATCTGAAGGTGCATGCGTTTGTGCCTATATAGTGATGTGGATTCTATGGACGGTAAGCAAACATATAACATTATGACAACTTCTGTGGCGCAGCGGAGTGCGCTATGTGTTGAAATTGCGATCTGTTGAACCATCTGACGGTGCATGCTTTTGTGCCTGATAATGCGGATTCTATGGAATTTTTTAAGAAAAAAATGCGTAATAAGAATAATAATAATAATAATTCTTTATTTCGGACAAGTCCATAGTTTTATAAAAATACATAAGTACTGAAACATACTACATAGGTACTATATAGGTACTATATTTAAGAGATAGTCAGTAACTAAAAGTACTTAATTAGGTACCTAGTAGATAGGTAATATTTCTACTTGCGGTTCCCACTGTGGTGCACCGATATCCAATAGCGGAAGTAGTCATTATCTGGGCACTCAGCGATGGACTGCAAGATAGAGTTCTTGGATGCGCGCAGACGTTTCCAGAAAGAAAAGATGCGCGATCTGAGGATGGCGTAGAAATCGGGAACACCGGCCTCGGCGAACATGCCCGACGCACTACAATATCTAGGTTTTTTCATTAGAATGCGAAACGCGTTATTATATTGGATTCTGAGTGTACTATAGGATTTTCTGTTAAATGATGACCAAAGCTGACATGTATAGAAATTTTGACAATAGGTAGTAAATAAAGTTAGTTTCACCTGCTCGTTACATTTTGAGAATCTACGAGCGAGCATATTGCACCGCACAGCCAGAGCCCGCCGTTCCCTCTCCATGTCCTCATCATCTTTCTGTTCGTCGGTAATAACCCGTCATAGTTTCTATGCCTTCTATATTACTTACTGTATAGCTAATCTACAAGTAAAGTCAATGAAGAAATAAACATATTAGTCAGCTACTAAAAAATCCCAATAAAATCACACAGGAAAAATACTGAGAGAATGGTTGCGTTTTTCTAGCGCCATTAGTATTGGTTGCCGTCAAACAAAGTGACATTTTTTCTGTTATATGTGTATAAGCGATATCTCTATGCTTACCCAAGAAACTTAATATTCTCATTATTTCAGAAGAAATACTAGAAAACAATCAAATCGTCAAGCCAAAGAAGAAGCGAGGAAGGCGGAAAAAGATACCTCCACCAGAGGAGGTATGTTATTTTAACTTATAATATTGGGTACCTACATACATCTTTTAAAATAATGCAGGTACTATAAAATGTACATAAATACGTAAATGACACTTATTTTTAAGGATCTGTACCCAAGAGTTAATATTATTAATTGGCCTATACCGTCTAAACTATTTATGTCCGTTCTTCTGTTCATACGCCCGTCGTTCGTCAAAGACCGTTCGTCGCAGAGCGATTATAATGTAGCGAGCGAGATTTTTATTTATATGTGTTATTTTATTATGGCCACTACCACCCGCACTTGATCGATTTACGAGGGGTGGCTGATAAGTTCACGACCTAAGGTACTTAAAAATTACCTACCGTCTTATTACTGATATCACTTATTGCGAGGTTCAGTGGTAATATAAAGCTACCCTCATAGTACGAGAGCCCACGACCAAAATTTTTGTCTCATAGCAATACAGCCAAAACTGCATCAAATCGATAGATACGATTATCCTGAACTCGAAAATACCAATATCAGACATTTTCCGCGTAGCGTTTGATCTGACCGAATTTTCAAAATTGTCAAAGAATTTTACCGAACTGCATCATAATATAATTTCATATAAATATTTTGTGGAACATCGAACAACATCATGTCAGCCAAATCTACGAATTCTCGCAATTTTGAACATGCCGTAATAAAGTAAGTACCTACCTACCTTGTAAAAAAGGGAAAAACGTCGAAAGACATTTTTGAAGAGATGCCATCTGTTCTTCAAGATTCTGGGCCTTTATACACGATCGTTTAAAAATGGGTATGTTTATTTCAACAAGGACGAGAAAGCTGCGAAGACGACCCCCGCCTGGGACGTCCAATAACGGCAGTGACTGAAGAAAATATTAAAAAAGTCGAAAAATTGGTATTGGCCGACCGCAGAGTTAAATTGTGGAAGATAGCAGAAGAGTTGCAGATTAGCAAAGAGAGGGAGATTCTTGAGAAGAGATGCGGGAAGTTAGCGCATGGAGTGCTCTTTTTGCAGGAAAACGCGCCTGTTCACACGGCGCGCGTTGCGGGGCAGGCCCTACGAGACATCGGCTTTTCTGAAATAGACCATCCTCCCTACAATCCAGACCTGGCTCCTAGCGACTTTTTCCTTTTTTCCAATTTGAAAAAGGACTTACGGTGCCGGAGATTTTCAGCTGACAATGAAATGATAGCCGCCGTAAATACACATTTTGAAGACAAAGACAAGGAATATTTTTTTGGTGGTTTAAAAGCATTATACTCCAGATGTGAGAAGTGCATATCCCTTAAGGGAGATTATATTGAGAAATAAAAAATATAAAACTTGACTTTTCGTTTTTTAGTATTTTAGGCCGCGGACTTATCAGCCGCCCCTCGTATTTGTCTACCTATCTTAGGTTATGCAGCCAATCTGTACTATTGGTAAAAGGCTGTCCTGTGATATCCTCATCTTCTCTCTCCATCTGTTACTTTATTTAAATTAAATGGTACTTCTTATTCAGGATGAATGGGAGAACATGACCTCAGCGCGCACACAGCAATGGTCCCGTCGCGGCCGGTCGCCGGCTAAGCCGCCGCCGTCACCGCCGCCGATGTCGCCACCATCGCCACCATCGCCGCCATCACCGCCGTCGCCGCCGCCTCCTCCAGCTGATCCGTCGCGACCGTTCGTTTGCATCACCTGTGGTATTGGGTTCGCGAGGGAGAAAGCTTTGAAGTCGCATTCTAGAGTAAGTTTCTAGGGTAACTTGTCGGCAGCTTGACTTTGGTGTATAGACTCCTTAATTAGAAATTGTATTCTCAAAGTCTGAAACTTAGCTCAGATGGCACAATAAAGCCTAAATAAACCGGTCAAATGCGTGTCATTGTTTTCATTAAAATTTTGTTATTTACAGTGGTCATATAATTAGAAACGCCGACCTTGACTTCTATGTTCAATACCAATCAATGTAATATAAAAAATACACATTCTGCCTACAATAATAGTGAATTTTAAAACAGGTCCACGGTGGAGATTCCCCGGTGGAATGCAGCGAGTGCGGCGAACTGTGCTGGTCACGCGACGGGCTCTCCAACCACATGCTGCAGAAACATCCGCTTGTAGTGCCGCGCACTACACAGGAGGCTAACTACAATGACTCTGATTCTGGTAAAATGTTACTCAGTAAGTAAGGCAGCGGAGACGGTTCAAACAGCGAATGTTGAACCCTGAACGTTCATCATTAATAATGTAGCCTTTTATTTCAGTAAATGGCTACATTATTATTTATAAACGAAGACTTGAGTTTACAGTACATAAAAAATCTTAAAACAACTATAAAAACCCATAACCTCATTACTGCCTCCATTGAGGCCTATTTTCTGCGACTCTTGTCCAGTATGGCCCAAGGGTAAGTCGTATGCCGTCCTCCCATCTCACCTTTGGACGCCCCTGGCTTCCGATGCCGTCTCTTGGGAAACATTTCGTGACAGGCTTACTCCATTTTGTTTATTTTTCTTCGTAGCATGTGCCCAGTTGAACACATTTCTAGCGGTCAATGCAAATAAGTATCTTGGTGACTTTGGTTTAAGACATTAATCGTTACTTATATTTCTCGCCAGATGACGACATGGAATACCGCCTATCCCCGGAATCAGCCCCCAGCGGGGGTCACGAGCGCGAGCGTCCGGTCTACGACAACACACGAGGGCCGGAGCTGTTCTGCCCGGACTGTGGCGTGGCGTTTCAACGCGCCGATCTGCTGAGACGGCATGTGGCCGCGGCGCATAGGTAATTGTGACTTGGTTTTAAGTAGTTTGTGCTTTTTAAGGTCATGCAAGTGTCAAGAACGTCCTCCAATTCCAATCCCTTGAAATGTGCAATTAACTCCAAAAGTAAGAGAAGTGTGCTTAACTTTGAGTAGAACTAGATGTAAGTACTTCATTCTAAAGTACAACCCTGAAAGGCAACATCTCTAATATTTATGCATGTTGCCTTTTGAAGTTTGGCATGGATTTTGTTGCTAACCCCTACAATAAGTTAACTTATGTAAGCTGCGAAAGAAAAAAACTGCAGGGAAGTACTATTCCACTATATTTGCCTGAGCAGCGTGGTTGTGTCGTTATGAAGGGTAAGGTTGCAAAAGATATTAGGCACATGCACACGCACGAGGCGTAAAAAAACAAGCTTATCAAAAAACACTGCATCAATCGTCCTACGATCGACGGGACAGACAGACACACAGAAAGACACTTAAAACTTATCCCTATCGCCCCTGTTTTCGTTGGAGGTTAAAACATTCTCACACAAGCAAAGCGAGTGATCAGATCAGGGTGTGATAATGATTAAGATCGAAACAAAGATACAGAGCGTGTGGTAACTATGATTACGGATGCAGTTACAAGCGGCGCGTGCGCGAGAGCGGGTCTGGCTCGTGGGGCGAGCACACGTGCGAGGTGTGCGGCGAGGCATGCAGTGACGCGCTGCAGCTGCTGGCCCACGCCGAGCTGCACCACGACCGCGTCGCGCCGCCGCACAGGTCAGCACCCATCTACTGTCCCCCTCATGTGACCCTGCTCGAACCCTGGCTCTTCGGGCGAGCTGCGTCGCACCCCATAGGACATCACTCATAGCTACAGCAGTTTACCCCCTTATACGAAGGGTCGTATAGTCGTTTATAGGGGCTAAGGAAGAGAGAGCTCTTGCCTATCACATTGGACAGCAAATGGTCAATCGAATAGAATGTGACATACATTAACTAATATTAAATTTAATCTAACACAAAAACTTCACCGGCTCAGCTTAATGCTGGTATAGCGCCTACCTCGTACGCGCTGGTTTTCAGCGGTGCTAAGTGCAGCGCTACTCGCTACACCAATCACATGGGAAACTTAATACAAATAATAAACAAAACATAAATAGCACTCTAATTAAATTTCATCATCATCATCGCATTTTTTTTTAAATTTTCTGTATTGACCTAAATGTTTTAATTAAATTATGGCGAATGTAACTTAGGAAGAGCGGAACCTCCTAGTACAAGTATTTATACTTAAAAGGAGGTTTCAAAATAATTTATAGGATTAATGTACTTTGTGAACGAAATAAAAAAACATTTGTATTTTGTATTTGTATATCATCATCCGCAACCCGACTTCACCCACTGCTGGGTATAGTCCTAATAAAATTTAAGTAAACGATAATGACAAAATTACACATTTATACAGAAACAGCCAAAATAGTATTAAACCGGTTGTGTAGCTCATCCATATCTGGTGGAGAGATCCTTCCTTACCCTTGCTTGCTCAATCCTGTGTAGGAGGGACCGCGGCACGCCGTTGCACACTTTGCACAGGTCAGTGTGAGGGTTGACCCTACCCCTGGCATTGTCCCTGATCCTACTTTGCTTATGGTCCTGCGTAAGCAACATGCGCCGCGTTTCTCGCTGACGTAGGACTATGCCTTACGCATGACATCCCTTAGCTAACCTTTCACTACCACACGCTTTCCAAACCTCCCCACAATCCTTAACTAAAACCTGACCAAACCAATCCACAACCTATAAAAAGTGCACACATATTCTATACACATTCTAAATATTTGGGATAAACAGGAAAAAAATAACTTCTTTCAATTATATCATAACTTGCGGAATCCAAGATGTAATTTGAGGTACGAAGTAATTTGGTATTATTTTAGATTAATTATTTACTTGTTTATGTGAATGAATATTAATCTCCACCCTGATTTGTTTCAGGTTAAAAAGACCAAAAGGACATAGTAGCACTTCAATATCGTTATCTGGAAAGCAATTCCCTTGTAGGGAATGTGGTATGTATTTTTTAGAATTACTCCACTCTTAATTCTTGATTTAATATAATATCTACTGTTATTTATATTTCGGTTTAAAGAATCTTTATTTTCTCAAAGAACATAAATATAAGGGACTCAAACTTCTAAACCTCTGCCTATGTTCGGTAAATGCTTAATCAAGTACGCTAACTCTTACTTTGACTCGTAATTGATAATATAATCAGTAGACTACAGCTTTTCTGGACTTTTTTTTCTATAAAATCTATCATAGTTCGAAGAATTCTGAATGTAAGCGGATAATGTTGATATTCTACCAACATATATAGGTTCGTACCTAACCCGCTTAATAATGATTTTTTCTGTACTTCTTAGGAATGTTTTCAAAGAACTAGCGTTAAATAGCTCAAGTTGAAAGAGGAGACTAGAAAAGATTGACTATCAAATGCGTTTAAGTAATTCTTAGGAAACAGAGCTATACCTACCTACTTGGATTTAGCGCTTTTATAACTACATTTCATTGTTTACAGGCAAAGTATTTGGGTCTCGGAGTTCGCAGCAGATCCACATCCGAATCCACACTGGCGAGCGACCGTACGCTTGCCGGTTCTGTTGGAAGGCGTTCGCTGACGGTGGCACCTTGAGGAAACACGAGAGGATTCATACAGGTATGTCTTATGTTGTTTGGGTTCGATTCCCGCCACGGGACCGTTGTATCACATACCTCACAACATCACATCAACGGCCTATGCTGCTGGACTTATCAGGGAAGGCCTATGTCTACTGCTGGACATAGGCCTTCCCTGATCTCGACCAAATTAGGTGCAAAACAGTTTTTCAACACTTTCATGATTTTTTTATCGTAATTTGTTTTCGCAATTGTTTTTTCCAATTAAGGAACCGAAGAAAAAAATTTGAATTTTATGTAATTCGTTTTTTGCGAATGTAGTTTTTACCGAGCACTGAGATTTAGGCCTAATTTGACAAGCAAATCCGCTAGGTTTGCCCCTTAAGAAGTAAAAAACATCTAAACACAGATCCAAAAATTTGCCTTTAAAATATATAACGTGTGAAGTATTTCCTTGCTTGCTTTAAGACAGCCAATATCATCGTATACAACTCATCATTATTAACAGGTGAAAAGCCGTACGCATGTGCGGTGTGCCCGCGCGCGTTCAACCAACGAGTCGTATTGAGGGAGCACGTCAGATCACACCACTCTGCGCCGGATCGCAGGCAGCAAGCTAATGGTAAGTTAACCTACCTCCGTATTATTTGCTTGTTTTTGGGCTAGTACAACCTGGGTCTATTTAAGTCAAGTGTGTACAAGTATCTTTTAGACCTTCCTGATACATGGTAGTCAAACGAAGGTCTATTCTCGATAAAAAACCATCAATAAATATAAATAATAGATTCAGGCGTTACTTTGCGGAAATCCACTGTATATATAATCTTAATATATATAAATCACGTGTCACGTTGTTTGTCCGCGATAGACTCGTAAACTTAAACTACTTAACCGATTTTAAATTAAATTTGCACACCGTGTGCAGTTTGATCCAACTTGAAAGATAGGATAGCTTACATCTGAATTTATAGCCGTTATCTTCTTCTTATATATAAAAATGAATTGCTGTTCGTTAGTCTCGCTAAAACTCGTGGACTGATTTCGCTAATTTTGGTCTTGAAATATTTGTGTAAGTTCAGGGAAGGTTTAAAAGGTGAGAGCGGTACGAAGTTCGCCGAGTCAGCTAGTATTAATATAAAACAATATTTAGTAACGATTCCGCGCAAAACCTTCTCTGATAAGATCCAACGAAATGCGATTCGCGTACACCGCCCGCCCTCCCACAAATTGGTATAGATCCAACAAAATGCGATTCGCGTACACCGCCCGCCCTCCCACAAATTGGTATGCCATGCAATCAGAGTAATCGTAAAGTAAGGAGCACGCTGCAGGCAGCTCAGAGAGGCAACACCACTAGCAGAACTCTGTCGTTGTTGCTTGGCGGTCTCTATGTCAAAGGCCTGTGTTTCTTTAACCAGATAGACTCAGTTTTGAGAGACCCATAGAAAGAAAAAAAATTAAAAAAAAAAAACATGCCATGGGTCTCTCAAAACTGAGTCTATTTGGTTCTGTCATTTTTTTCTTAAACTTATAGTTTCGGAGTAAATCACTAAAAACTGATATCTACCGTTAAGGCGAATAGTAGGGTGGATAGTGGCGCCACTACATATTTAATTTTATAATTACGTTATACAAAGGAATTATCAAAAAATCGGACCGCGCGTAGACGATATCTATCATAAGCTTTTTTTAAATGTATCTTTATTATTTTTGTACTGTATTATTTAGGCAGATACTTGTTTCAAGAGTTTAGTTCCTATTGGTGGCCACTAAGCTCTCCAAACAAGGTTTTTGATTGAATAACACAAAACAAAACTATTACAGATACATTTAAAAAAAGCTTATGATAGATATCGTCTACGCGCGGTCCGATTTTTTGATAATTCCTTTGTTTAACGTAATTATAAAATTAAATATGTAGTGGCGCCACTATCCACCCTACTATTCGCCTTAACGGGTGGCGACCGAGCGAGTGACGTAACACGCACCCGCGGCGGTCACTCAGTGAACTTCGCTAGTAATTTGTACATAACTTCGTAGAACAAGCCTTTTGCACTGTGTGTTATGGATTTCTTAGCTCTATAAATCTGCATTCTCAACTAAAAACGTTACGGATCCTCAATGGGCACGTTCTCGCCTCTCTATCTATTTCCTCAACTCCTTGTTATTCCCAGGTGGTCCAGCGTATTCGTGCGTAGTTTGTTCGAGAACATTACACACAAGCGGGGAATTAGTGCAGCATCTCATACAACATTGCGACGCTAACACGGCGCTCAAGAGGCAACCTCAGGTAAAAGTAAATGCAATATCATATCCTTATATGTACATACTTTGTCAACTTATATAATAAAAAAAAATCTGTAAAAAATTAAGCGCGTGGTAGAAACAAACATCGAATCTATAATTTACAATTGAAAACAGTACTGAAAACAGGCGATAATTCTAATGTTCTATTGCTTTATTTATTTATTAAATGAGGGTGATTCATTAACTCATAAAGGCAAAAAAGAGAGGCGGCCTGTACCCTGTAGTGGGGTGTACGAGAGTCGTTGGCTATCCTAGGCAGCATAAAGTGGTAAAACGAACAACCCGCTGTTAAGAACTGGTGCTCACGAGCTGATTATATTTGTACTGTACATTTTGTAATAAAGCGCTTCCTCACTGCGAGCCTCAACCTCAACAGCCTGTGTTGGTCCACTGCTGGACGCAGGCCTCCCCCTGATAAACGGCTTATTGGCTTTTATCTCATGGGGGATAATGCCCATAATCCCCACGCTGGGCATGCGGGTTGGGGATCGCAGTTCCGTGGTAGAATGTTCTACAGGAGGCGCTGCTGTCCGCCCCCGGTGGATATCCCTTAGTCGCCTCTTACGACACCCGCGGGAAGAGTTGGGGTGATGCAAATTCTAAGCCGGCACCACACAGCTGGCGACACTTACCTTTCACTGCGAGCATTTACCTTTTTATCTAACATTCAGATACGAGCATAACATTCAGTAAGGAAGGAAAACTAAGCATTTCAGAGTGGAGCCTGTAATGATAGCTGTTTCGTTTTATATTGTAAAAATACCTTGAATCGACAAATCACAAAATCTAATCTTATTTGATTGTTACATTACGGGCGATTGCTCGTCAGTCAGGGTTGATTTGACTTGATTTGTGTCTAAAGTAATGATCGCAAACGAATCTTGGAATGTTACATTAGACATTACAGATGACTGCTCGCGGTGAAGGAACTTCTTTAGGAAAACTCAAGTTTTTAATTTGACCTTGTATACCCAGAACGGACCCCGCAAATACAAGCGCCGGCGGAAGATAAAGAGCGAAGTGTCCCCCGCGCGGCGCGAGTGGGCGACCCCGTCCCCCCCGCCGCAGTCCCCCTCCCCCGGCGCGTCGCCCGCGCCCTCCCCGCCGCCCGCGTCGCCTCCGCGCCGCCGCTCGCGCCGTGAGCCCGTCGCTAGACCGAAGATGATACATACATCCGAGGAGACTAGGAAGGTTAAGGTCAAGGTAAGTTTACCTTGCACTTACGACAACTTATCCTCAACTTCCTCAACAGCCTATATTGGTCCACTGTTGGACGCAGGACACCCCCTGATAAGCGCCTTATTGGCTTTTATTGCCCGCCCCGCGGTGGGTATCCCTTAGTCGCCTCTTACGACACGACACCCGCGGAAAGAGTTGGGGAGGTGCAAATTCTAAGCCGGCACCGCACGGCACGACTACTTAAAATAATCGTCAAATTTCTTGTCCTCTGGCGAACCAAGTGAAAAAGATGCGCAGAACGCAATTCTTAGGCCAAATTGGTGGGCGGTTACCTGGACAGTCGCGTGGATTAATTCACTGCGAGTTTTTGTTTCAAATAATGAAAGAGCGAGACAGAGCTATTTACGAAGCTGTACCTATCTCTTTCGGCTGCTACGTTATCGGCGGCATAAGAATTATATGCGTGAGTGTACCTGCGCTATCTTCCCACTCGCTGTACCGGCACCGGACAAGTAGTTTGACGGCAACTATTCCTACTTTTATAGAAAGATTACCGTGGCTGCATGTCGCGGGAAAGAATTAGCAAGCTGAAGTGATTTGATTTGATTTGAAGTGGCAGTGAACCGGCCTATCTCGCGAAGAACCGACAACCGCTGGGGTAAACGTGTTCTTGAGTGGAGACCACGACTCGGCAAACGTATGTAGTGTAGGACGCCTTCCGGCCAGGTGGGATGACGATCTGCGAAAGACTGCAGGCAGATGCTGGATGCGGCAAGCTGAAGACAGGGCGCTATGGCGCTCATTAGGGGAGGCCTATGTCCAGCAGTGGAATAATATAGGCCGATGATGATGATGATGATGACGATGTCGCGGGAGCCGCGGGGCCTGGCAACGAAGTTCTACTTTCCGAGGGGTGATTCTATTTGACGTTAGTAACGAGACGTGATCGTGACGCCTCCTCAGGATGTTGTCTTATTTTATAGGATGATAAAGCCAGTGGGCCATATAGCTCGCAGTACCGATAATCCCAGTGGAGTAAAGGTGGGTGACGACTGTGAATTAAAATGGAACAGAGTGTTGCGACAGTTGTGACCTGTCACCGCCCGCGTCTTTTAGGGGAGGCATATGTTCAACAGTGGGTAGGCTGATATGATGATGATAATAATTAGATATTCAATGCAACCATAGTCTATGAATGTACATACCTCATAGAGCGACGCCAGAGAGTCGAGGGTGCGCGCGCGCCGCGAGCTGTAGCGAATGAAACTCTGTCTGTCGAACTACGCATGGCACGTACACATTAATATTCTAGTTTGTGGTAGTACAATGCTGTTTCTTCCCTTACTTACGATTCAATAAAATTTCAGAGCGTGCGTCAGCGGCGACCACCTCGTCACCCGGCTGACGACCTCCGAGCGATCGGAAACCATCCGCGCTCGCCGAAACATGAGCCCAAGAGTGAGGCAGATTCGCCCACACCTTCACCCGTGCCTTCGCCCGTGCCTTCGCCCGTACCTTCGCCCGTGCCTTCGCCCCAACCGGACGAGACAGAGGAAATTGATGAAGGAGGGCCGTACAAGTGTGAAATGTGCTCGGTTGAGTTCCCGCGACGCAGTGCGTTGCTCTTACATGTGCCTGTCCATATATGACGCACGTAAGCAACGCTTGCGGGCGAACGGAGATCGAGAAAAAGCGGCTTAGAAACAGTGCTACATTATAGTAGTGCCGAATGTTCCCAGAGGGAAAAGTGGTACGACAATGCGGCAACGACACAGTGGTATAATAAAAAAGTAGTGACGAAAGTTACAAGAAGAAAAGTTTGTGGAAAGTGAAGTGAAATCGTATTGAATACGATAGTGATTGAAGTTACGCCAACATGCATAAAAAAATCAACCAAAGTTTTGATGAGTTCTGAATGTAACTTGAAATTAATGATAGTGTGTGAAATATAAAATTCGGTTTCCATAAGGTCAAATCAGTATTTAAATCGAACATTGGGTAAGGGATAAAGCTGTTTAAAATTATTTTGTTGTTACTTTAAGGACCCTTCAGTTATGTTTTATCAGTGTCTTATTTTATCAATATCAATTTATCTAGATGAATCTCTGCAGTAAGTCAAAACTAAAAATTGTAACTGTCATTAGGCTCTGGAAAGTCATTTTCTAAAAAATATTTTGTGTACATACAATAATGCAATAACTTAACTTTCAAGTATCATTGCTGTTGTCACCTAAATGTTATGCTTAATATTGACTGGTGAATCAGTTACTTTGTTGTAAATAGATTCAAGAATAATACATACCTGTGTACATTATTAAGTATGTATGTAAAATTTAAGCATATTTGAGACTTTGTTTATGTTAGTACAACTGTTGCTGTATGTTTTGGGGTTTTTGTCTTTTTACATGTTTTATTCTTGTGATTATACTTGCGTTCTATTATCCAAATGAAAAATAGCTGTGCCATGTTGTCTGTTTGAGTTTTTATGTCTGATTTCAACACTGTTCATATTTTAATGTTAGGATAAAAATGTGTTGGAATTTTTCGGCTTTTGATTACTATAAATAAACTCAATTTTAACCGAGCATAATGATGTACTTGCTGTATGTACTAAACCATATTTATTATCTTATTGAATGATGAATAATGAATGCCAGCTTGCTAATAAGCATTAAATATGAATATGTTGTAGGTGAATTTTAAAAAGTGCAATACATTCCCCAAAATGCATGATACTAGCTTGTAAATTGTCTTGATTTGAAGTTTATGTTAATATAGTGTTAGAAATGTAATGAATGTGGTGTAAATTATGAAAAACAATGTAAAATATGTAGAAATCGAGATACATAACTAGGTCAATTTTAAAATCGCTCATCACTATATAAAAAAATCAATTCAATACTTAATGGTTTCAATTGGTTGTTAACTTAATTAACTATCTTATTACATCGACTCGTTCATAACATACACCGATATATATATTTTGATAAGGAAGAAACTCTGTCTGGAATAAATTTCCTACCATAAGTTTATAGAGGAATAAAAATTGTACAACATTAAAAACCATTTTTATTCACATTAGGATAACAAACATTTAGAACAGCACAATCTTAAAACCTACGCTAAAATAGTAACATAACCAAAAACAATATGATCGAATAGGTAAATTGCCTTGTGCAGAGTCTAACAGCTTGTATAATATCACAAATAGCTCAATTATGTACCTATATGAAACATGTTGATTATAAACAATATAAAAATTATGATTGCATCTTATAGCGTCGGCGTAGAAATTGAGGACACGATTCAACCAAACGGCAATTCGTCTGTTCCGTGCTATTATGACATCTTATAGCGTCGGCGTAGAATTGAGGACACGATTCAACCAAACGGCAATTCGTCTGTTCCGTACTATTATGACATCTTATAGCGTCGGCGTAGAATTGAGGACACGAAACTCTTAGCTAGCACATTACAATTTTGTTATCATTCAAGCAAACGGCAATTCTTCTGTTCCGTGTTATTATGACTGCTCTAATCCGAGACTAGCATCGTAACATTGCGAGACAGATTAATCTCCAAGGCATAAGATAAATTTATCGATTATAAACAATTGTCAAGCCTAAGCTAATCCGCGTTTTTGGCTCAAGTAATCCATCCACTATTCTAAAAGCCGTCAACGCTGCCAATGCGTCGCTTGTCGTACTGTGCAATGAGGAATCCATCTGCGTCCCTGGCCGCCGTGACCATAGCGCAGAAACCAGTCACCGTAGCGGTGTTTGGAACTATGTGACCTAATTTTCGAAGACTGGACAGGATCTTCTGTTGACAAAGTAAAATGAGTCTTATTTGACCGATTGTTTTTTATTTATTTTACCGATTGTTTTTTTATTTTAGAGTTTAATCTAGAACTCGAGTATAGCTCTTTCATGCACGATGAAGCTAATTTCGCTTTAGTATTAACATCGTCATATACTTAAGAAGCTAGGGAGAGAAATAGAAACAGTGTTTGAACCTTATAACATAGATAAACTTACAGGATCAAAGTCATCTTCAAACATGAGTTCCATCGGCAAAAGCTGATGATGAAGTCTGGGCCAGTCCATTGCTTCGTAAAGGTCGCTCTTTTCAAGGATCAAGTGGCGGATCATCTGACAAAGAAAATGATGCACATAAAAATAAACATACATAATTGAATAAGCTGGAGAAGAAACACAAAAGGATAGCGGCTTACCAACTTTGGTGAGCTTTTAGGTAGGTATAGGTAAACTTCATTAATAATTTCAAATTTCAGATGAACCAAACGCAAACACCACTGTTACGGCGCGGAGAGATGATAAACAACTACTCTAGAGGATTCGAAAGCGTATCTGTAGCGTTGGCGATTTCGTGGGTAAGTTGCACTCACTTTCTATCAAGTTTATTAGGTACCTACATATCTAAGTGTTTACTACTTGCTCAATTGAAGGAATTGTAAATGAACTTACCAAAGCAACTTGCGTGGTAATCTTGGTGCCGCCCGCACCGCCCACAACTAAAACAACACTCCCCTTCGAATCCAGGACTATACTGGGCACCATAGAACTGAGCGGGTTGAGACCCGGCCCCAGGAAGTTTGCAGGCGACGGTGGCAGACCATAGCCGGAAGTGATGTTCGGGATAGCAAAGTCATCCATCTCATTGTTCAGGACAATGCCTAGACTTTTACTTATCCGCTTGCAGCCCCAACTGTAATAAATAGTAAACTCCTCGTGAACATATAATTTAATGACGATCCATAATAAGTAGGTACCACTTGTACTTGTACCTAGATATCACAAGGATTTGAAATAATTAAACCTAAGGTTGTGCTTTGGCTCGAGCAACTACATAGAAGTTTTAGCGCAACAGGACGTTACCGCTTAGCAGTTGGTAAGTTAGCGAAACGGAAGGGTCACATCACCGCCGCATCGGGGACCTGCAGATGGTCTATGCGCGTCTTGGGCCTTGGAAAGTGTTAACGAACTATCACGCGTACATATTATCAACAATCATCATAGGTCATGACATGAGTCAATGACCTATGATGATGACGGTCCTGTGAGTCATGTGGGGTCAGCTTAGTCTGTTGCCTTGAGTCTCTACGACCATGTTAGGAGGCGTTTTGTAGGTACGTTAGAGATACTTGCATATAGTTGATGGTGGTGGTGACAGATACAGCGCTGCCGTCAGGCGCGACGACCACGGAATGCGCCGTGCCGTGATCGCAAGCCCCTTCGAACTCCGCGCCGTAGTGCTTCCAGTCGTTATACGTCTGTGAATCGTTCACAAGAGCACGGTACATCTGGGCAAATTCCGGAAGCGATAGATTGCGTTCCACCTGTTGATAATTACGTTAATACGGCTGAATTTGCTATGTTTAGTCTAACTACCAACGTCTTAGCTTTGGTTTACTTAAAGCTCAAAAAAATCGCTGAACGTATGAGATTCAGAGCACGACTCAGCGTGAATCTCATCATAATTATTCGCAGTCGCGAAAGCCGGCTTGGACTGGCTAGAAACTGGGAGACTAAACCCGCGGGCAGTGAGCAAAAGCCCACAGCTGGTAGAGCCCTCCCAAAATTTGTGCTATCCACTACGGTTCTGTGCTAGCCATGGACGCTCCGTGGCTTGTACAATGTCGTCGAGCCACCTGGCATATGCAAACTCACCTCGTTAATATCATAGTCGACATTAGAGCGTGTAGGGTCGCCGAGTTTTGTTCTTTTTGCGTAGGCGTACTTGAAGGATTCTATGATTCGATGCCAGTACAGGGTCGATCCGGGGGGGGAGTCCTGGTCGCCGACCCAGTCCTTCTGCATGTTCATTATGAAAGCTAGCACGGCGCCCGAGCCAGGCAGCGGACTGGTGTAGAGCGTATGCTCGTCGTCTAGCTGCGCTGTAATAGGCTCTTTCCATTCCACCCTGAAATGACAAAAACTCCGTGCATCCGTATCGTTTGTACGCGCGTACGCGATGTCTGCCACGTGAAGGCCACGGGCTATCAACCCAAATCAGTTTGTGTTTTGCTATTTTAGAAATCAAATCAAACATAAAGAGTCATTAAAATGGGTTATACTTGTACCTACTACGTATAATTGTACAATCTACCGTAAAAGTATTGAGATCCTTATTCTAAAGTCGGACTAAGATTGAATTTACTTCAGGCGTAAGAATGGACCCCACCAGCTCGGCTGTGGATGTCATAAGTGGGCTCTTACAACATCCACAGGTTACGATATCACACTAGAAGAAGGGCAGCAGCTTCCTACTGTGTATTTTGACTCCCTCCACCGCAATCAACAATCCGTCTGCCAAGCGAGTTTTGTCAAAAAACCCCCCTTGTTTGGGGGACGTAGACAGTGGACGTAGATTATGTTTGCTGACAAGGTACTACACAACTCAGTTTCAGTTTAAAATTGAAAAGAATCTTATTTCTCAAAAGAACAAAGCCCACCTATATTAGAATGTATATACAACTAGCTTCTGCCCGCGGCTTCGCACGCGTATTTACGGTATAATAAGTAGCCTATTATCTAAGTTAGGCTTTGCTCCAAGCGTACGCCAAATTTCATCTTGATCTGTTCAGTAGTTTTGGAGATCCTAGGCACAGTAGATAAATGTATACAGTAGAATGACTCAGCCGTCTCTTTGAACTTTATACCTACAGTTGAGCGGAGCGCTAGGGTTGGTACAAACAAGAAATCTAATTTTTCTGTGCTTTTCTCAGTCGTTGATTTGATATGGGGCCATTCATTTATTACGTAAGACGATTTATAGGGCGACCATGTGTTATTTTTATTTTTTCTTACAAGGGGGTGGGAGGGAGTCTCGATAGTTCTTACGTAAGATCACAAAAATGCGCAAAGTTAAAAATTATACTTTGAAAAAGCGCGGGCAACCGCGCGAGTGCCAAGGTTCGATCGGATGCGTACCTATACGAGTAGGTAAACGATTTCCATGGCAACGGACCCGCGCCACTCGCACTGCGCATCCCGGGAACTCCCCACTTGTTTACCATTAGTACCTAACCTAGCTTTGTAAGTAGGTACAAATAAACATTTCTAAAATTGTTACTTTGAAAAATAAACATTAAAACAAACCAAACGTGTATTCATTTTTTCCTTTAGATTCATACGTAATAAATATTAAACAGGGGAAGGGGGGCGGCCTATTTTTATTTTTTCTTATAATAGGGGGGAAGTGGGTTAAAAACTAGCGAAAATCGTCTTACGTAATAAATGATTGGCCCCTATGTATGGATTATATGTAATAGGTAGATAAGTAACTATCTAATGTATTTATTTTAAGGTTATGTTTAGGTATTATCAAGTGGATGGCACAAACTTCGGGAGGCCTATACCCAGCAATGGGTAAAATCCGGCTGTGGGTGATGATGATGATGATTATCAAGTACTTATTAAGTATCGTAACGTTATTGGGTACCAGTTGGTTCTAACGTTATTAGAACAAAATACCCAGCTAATAACTGTTAGAAAAAATACCTATAATAAGAATAACTCCCATTCCCATCTCTAGCAGCGGCAAACGAAATCTGTGATGCGTGTGGCCCGGAGCGTGTTTTGACGAGCGTGTTTTGCTCGCGGCACAACTCGCGGTCGAGAACCGCACGCGGGCGCAAAAACGAATGACAGGAAAAGCGCCCTAAAAGCTAATATGTAATGTATACCTACATTACATACATATTACATTAAATACATAGCAGAATTTCCCATACATTTTTAATGATAGTACCTACCTATTAGCCTACCTATAATTTGTCCATCCTCACCTCCGAAGAGACAAACAAGAAAGCGAAGGCCAATTGCGTGTCGAATTGGCACATTTAGGGTTCCGTACCAAAATTAGGTCTTTTATATTTAATGTAGAATACATTTAAACCGCAAAATAAGTAGGTAGGAAACAATAAGTGAATTTCAGAAAAAATAATATGGAGGTACTACATAAATATTTGTTAGTAACATTGGCATTACTTATACTTCAGGTACGGAACCCTAAAACGTGGTAAAGACTATATTTATTTTACCTTTCAGCAGCAGGAAGTCGAAAAAATGACAGTGTTGGTTTAACGAACGTTGAGTTTAGGCACCCGTAAACACTGCAGTATACTCGTGGTCGTGATGCCGCCATTATTTAATTTATTATTTCGCGCACTTGCAACGTGGTTGAGGTACCGAAACGGGAGCTGACAGCGCGGGGGTCGCGGCACAACAAACTCGTTCAGCGCAGCGACCAGTCTCGGTGGCGCGCTCTGTGGTGGCGCGCGGCGCGCGGCGTGACACTGGATAGATGTGCATGCCGAGACTACCTTAGCGGCCGTGTAAATGACGCCTATATGTGCGTGCGTCGATTCGGGCGGTCTAGTATGGAGTCGGATTACTGTATATTTATGTATTGTGTCCTAGGTAACAAAAATTCAGATTTCACAAACTTTGGGCTTTTTAATATTAGTAGGATATTCTTGCTATCTTGCTTGCTGTCTTAACTAATTAATATATTAGGTTATAATGTAATACGATACATAGTATTTATAATTAAATTAATAAAGAGTTTTTGATTTTGATTTTTTTTCATAGGTAATTGCTGCAGTTTCAGTATTTTTTTACAGTTATGTTTGCGTTTAGAACCGTTTGTTTAGCAAATTTTATCATAAATAGGTACTTATATTGTTTTAATTTTTTCTTAAATATGTGCATTGATAGGCAGTTTTTAATGCAACTACACACCTGTATTTCCGAAGGTCGTCTGTCGTAATGATACCCCCGTATTCTCGTATATCTCGCACGAGCTGCTCCGTCAGGGAACCGCTGTGCATCGCCTCGGGCCCCTCTTCTGCGATTGTATCCAAGGTAGCTGCCAAAGCGGGCAAAACGATCACGTTGCCCTGGTGCCACACCTCGCCCGTCTCCCTGTTCACGTAAACCTCTCTGAAACCAAAGTGTGCCTACATTACAAATCCCTATTGGTCTAGAGAGCATTGCTGTTGCTGCTCTTGCTCACCTATGTAAAATGCTTATGAGCAATCATGAGCAATAGAGTACAAGTATTCTATCTACCTCGACATTCAGCGACAGCGTTTGGAGAGATGCTCACAGCGCTCACAGCACTCTCAGCTCCATCTGAGTGTGGTGCATATAAGGCCCATGTATACGATGCAGATAGGCACAGAAGAGTGTGACATGACATCCACGTAAAAATTTAAAGTCGACACAGGCACTGTTGACACTTTCAGTGCCCAAGACGCACATGCCGTAAGTCTGTATCAGTAGACAGCGATGCGCATCTCCTGACCGAATCGCTGATGCTGGGCAGTAAATGAGTTAAGTTTTCGTTCTCCTGTTTCCAAAATATAAGTATCGAAGCCAACTCACGAAAACAAAGTCTGATATTAGTGAAAAGTGTATTCGTTGTTCACGTCAAAAATTAAGATTAATGAAGGGACCGTGTGTCGATTCTTCAAGATTTAAGTCTTGAAGAATCGACATGTTCATAATTTAACTAAAAGGTGAAAATGAAATGTATTCGATATGATGAGTGTGATAGATTCATGGCCTTTACCTACCTATAAAGTGATCTTATTTCGATAGAATCATGGAATACCTACCTTACAATGCAACCTCACAATTTAGGAATTGGAAATAATGAAATCAGAACTCAGAAATCAATAACTTTATTCCTTTAGGCTCACAAGATAAACACATAGACAAGTCTACCCATCAATTACTATCACATAAGAAATAAAGTGTTATTGAAATTCTCTTCACTTCAATCTTTTGTCCACTAGTGGAAGAAGTGAAAAAGAAACCACCAGCACATTTATAATTCACATAAGTGTCTAATACTTACAATGCTCGTTATTAAAACAAAAGCATTACCTAGATCATATGAATAGAAACATTATAAAAGAATAGATAACCTTATAATTTAATCTTGACCTTCAATAATTTCAATGCTAAAACAAACTAGGACACAATATCTAGAAAAAGGTTCTACAATGTAAAATATCTTACCATAATAAGAGATGCTTTCAGCTTACAGGGCCATCAAAGAGTGTCAGAACCAGCCCACCACATTTTTAAATATCTTTAGTTCAACGAACCGTTGGCTGTCGTTATACCTTGAGCCATTCCGTCAAACATCGGCAAAAATGGTTTGTTATAACATTTCACAACTAAATACATTGAAATATCTTCTAATATGCTATAATATCCATGACAAATGTTCTTAAATATAAATTAACATTTAAGATACCTAGTATATTCAATATAATGCAATATGAAATAGTTTAATTATTAAATGAAACTGATTTGTCCAAGAATTTGAATTTGAGCGGGGAAAACAAGTAGGAAATCAGGCTTGTTACATTTTAGTTTTGAATATCTTTTGAAACCTTATTGTTTACCACTATATATACTTGTTATATTATATATTAATTATTAAATAAATTACAATATCTTACACTGCCATTCTGACAAATGCTTCGTTCTCGAAGCATGTAATTTACGTTTTATTACACATTTTCTAATTTCAAGTTTATTGATGAATGTTAATAATAATGCTATTATTTTATGAGAAGACAACCTGTTGAACAATTTACAAGTAGTTCACAAGACCAACTATGTTAGTACCTACACATTTTGTAAATGTTTCTTATTTAAATTCTTATTAAACTACTTATATCTAAAGGAAACAGAACCATCAAGGACATTATTATGTAGGTACCTTCATTGATTTTATTTTTCAAAGTTATTTATTAGTATTTTTCATTTATTTTATAGTCCAACATCTGGACACGCATCATTATATCTGTATAGCTATATTAAAAGTTAGTCGTAGAAAGTGAAGTCACAAGTCTGTTTTCCTCTGACCGAGGGACCTCGACATGTATACTCGCTATACCCGCTGCTAATATCCAAAGTATACATCAAGTCCGTGGGCCGCCAGCGGAAGGACCTAATTCATTAAGCATTTTATGTTTTCCTCTTACCGTATACCTCGGCCACATACTCGCTATACCCGCTATCAATATCCAAAGTATACGCTAAGTGTACGGTCGACTAGCGGGAGGAACTATTTTTATTTCGAATCCAGTAATTTTGTCCTCGTATTCCTCTGATCGATAGACCAAGTCAACGATCGCCAGCGGAATTTATTGCGTATTTTTGTTTTCGTTTTATTAAAATTTACTGAGTTTTATTTTCTTTTTATTCTCAATTATTATTATCACTTTCAACATAGGTACCTACTTAAAACCAACCTTTTTGTCATAAGGACACATAAATGTTTAATAATTAAGACAAACTAAAACTATTAACTTAGTCTAAGATAATGGTATATAAGTACATCATCCGTAACAGATCGAGCATCTATCTGCGGATCTAGGCGAGTATCACCAAGTTCGTCATTTATTCTACCCAGTAGGTATGTTTATTAGCCTCAACTTCCATATATAAAAAGTAATCGGAGTGGGGTAAATCCAGGATAATTATTTCGTATGGTTGTATTTATTGGTTACTGAACCTTACACAAATCGCTCGGCCAAGCTGACTACACAAAAATAAAACTATTTTGATCAAATTAAAATAGCTCACTAATTTATTGAATTGGCCTTCAAATTATATTTTTTTATGCAAATATGTTTATTTTGACAGTGTCCCCATAATTGAGCATAGTACAAAATATTGCTAGTTGATGTGTGAGTTGGTCAGTGTAATGAAATGTATGTGCATTATTTTAATTTAATTTAATTTCATGTAATTTAATTTCATTTAATTTCACTTCATTTAATTTAATTCCATTTCATTTAATTAAATACGTATAATTTCTTTAATTTCATTTTATTTTATTTTAATTTTAAATAGGTATAACATTAAATATATTTTGTTTCAGACCCACTGAAATTCATTGCACAATTTTTTTCTTCTTTTGTTCTTTTAATTACCGTCCAATCATCAATAGTAATATTAGTGACCATGTGAAAAGCCTTTTACTTTAGATTCCTGTAGATTGTTTGCAACAGTCAGCAATTAGCTCAATTGTTTTAATTGTAAATAGATACAAGTTCAAATTTATTTCTATAATTTACCTTGTAAACACATTGAATAACCATTTTGTGTATAGGTACGCACATGTTGGCTCACATCAGCCCATACAAAAATTTACGACGCGAGGTCAAATCTATTGTGTGTTCGTGTGACGTTCACTAACTACTTAAAAATGAATCAGGTTCATAGTATTTCTACAAACTGAATTTTAGCAAAAAGTTAGGTAGGTACTTTATATTATAACGGAATAATCTGCGTTTCTTTTTTCGCTTACTCGCAGCTGTTTTCTGCAGATTTCTCTTAAGAATTAGGTGAATTTACTTACAGAGACACTTATAACAATAAGTATTTAACATTTTAGTTGGGCAAATCGTACAGAAGTAAAAAAAGCTTCAAAAATTATTAACTGCCGGTAGTTAGAAATAAAGTCAACAACTCGAATTCCCGAACAATAGGCTGGTTAGCAAGAAACATGGATCAAACGTTACTAGAAGTGGCAAATTTTGTTTCATGTTTCTTTAGTGTTGTGTAGGTTTTTACTAATTTGAAAATAGAACATGAAACCAACTTATTGAACAGGTTTCTTTTTAGGAAACAATAAAAGTTTTTTGCTTTAAAGAAATTCCGTTCGTATCGTCCAACGTTAGGATTCCACGTGGTCGTACCAAGTTTACGAACCCTTAAGAAACTTTGTTACTGCCACGCTGCTCCTTTGTCCAAATTTCGTTGATGAGCATCTCAATATGGTCGCACCAAATAGTAGCGCTGTCGTCGTGGGATCGGACATTGGTAGCATCACGTCACCATCTCGTCGCAGATTGGAAGACACAGCGTCAGTCAGAAATCGCCTTGAGCAGACCTTCGTACTCGAAGGTCTGCTGCGGGATCCAGTCTGGAACTTGTACAAGAATGTATTAGAATTTTGAAACAGTTCCAGGCTATCCCACTTCTGATGATAGATTCATGGCCTTTACCTACCTATAAAGTGATCTTATTTCGATAGAATCATGGAATACCTACCTTACAATGCAACCTCACAATTTAGGAATTGGAAATAATGAAATCAGAACTCAGAAATCAATAACTTTATTCCTTTAGGCTCACAAGATAAACACATAGACAAGTCTACCCATCAATTACTATCACATAAGAAATAAAGTGTTATTGAAATTCTCTTCACTTCAATCTTTTGTCCACTAGTGGAAGAAGTGAAAAAGAAACCACCAGCACATTTATAATTCACATAAGTGTCTAATACTTACAATGCTCGTTATTAAAACAAAAGCATTACCTAGATCATATGAATAGAAACATTATAAAAGAATAGATAACCTTATAATTTAATCTTGACCTTCAATAATTTCAATGCTAAAACAAACTAGGACACAATATCTAGAAAAAGGTTCTACAATGTAAAATATCTTACCATAATAAGAGATGCTTTCAGCTTACAGGGCCATCAAAGAGTGTCAGAACCAGCCCACCACATTTTTAAATATCTTTAGTTCAACGAACCGTTGGCTGTCGTTATACCTTGAGCCATTCCGTCAAACATCGGCAAAAATGGTTTGTTATAACATTTCACAACTAAATACATTGAAATATCTTCTAATATGCTATAATATCCATGACAAATGTTCTTAAATATAAATTAACATTTAAGATACCTAGTATATTCAATATAATGCAATATGAAATAGTTTAATTATTAAATGAAACTGATTTGTCCAAGAATTTGAATTTGAGCGGGGAAAACAAGTAGGAAATCAGGCTTGTTACATTTTAGTTTTGAATATCTTTTGAAACCTTATTGTTTACCACTATATATACTTGTTATATTATATATTAATTATTAAATAAATTACAATATCTTACAAGTGCGTGTACCTCATAGAAGGATCCGATTTGATATCTTCGCTGTAAGAGCGGAGCATGCGCGCCATATATTCTGTGACGTAGTGTCCGTTCCGGCAGAGGTCTGCCGCCGGCTTGACCAGCTCGCGCCACGGCAGGCGACCGAACTTGCGATACATCTCTCCGTAGCCTCTGAGCTCGCCGGGTACGGCTACGGCCAGGCCTCCGACGCGGGCGGATTTGGCCGTGAACATGTCTTCTCTGTTTACGGAAAGAGGGGAGAAAGAAATAGATAGATTTGATTTTTAATCAAACACCAACTTATTACTTCATAACCGAACCGGTTGTTGGGGCCTTAAGGGTGGCACGCACATACCGGATGGCGCAACGAGGCACACCCCCCACAAGGTAGATTAATGCCCTACTGAAGGTCGCAAGAAACCACTGGATTCGGGTAGCGCAGGACCAGTTTTTGTGGCTTTAGGGCAGTTATTGATCTTTAGGAGAGCTTTGCAGTTACTCGATATCGTGTCCTTTTAGCTGCTTTTTTTTATTGACATTTATTGACATGTATCTTAATTTTATAATTTTATTTCCGACATCTTAATTTATTGCAGGCCCTTTTACAGCCAACCATTTGTTATTTTGTAATTATGTGTTAAGATAGGAATCACTGTCTGTCTGTTTTTTTTTTCTTCGCTATTGTTTTGCTTACAATCCCTTAAGGTGTTTCCTTCCCTCTCAAAAATCTTGTGTGTGTCATACATAATTGAATATAATGCCACGGTAATATTATCCAATATTACCTTGATAATGCTTAATTAGCATTATTCATTACATTCGATATCAACGACATCAAGTGTATAAATATGTACCTACGGTGGAATAAATGAATTGAATTGAAGCAATGCAAGTCACTAAGACCCTGAGCAGATGGCAGAATATCGTACGAGAGAAGCTGCTTCCGTGATGGATCACGACGGCCCCTAGTATTGGGAAACCGATGCATGGACAAGGGTGATGCAGATGTCGTTCGGTTGAAATGATGATGGCTTGCTACTCCTGGTGCTTGGAACCTACTTATTACCTGGTGGCGGCTGGGGCCCGCTCTCTCGCGTTCAGCACGCTCACGCGACCCGTACTCGCGTCGTAGATCGTCGCTAGGAATCCGCCGCTTAGGCCCAAGCATTGTGCGCAAGAAACGCCTTCACAGAACAGAACTGCTATCGCGGCGTCCACCGCTGATCCGTTTCTTTTGAGGATGTTTCTAAAACATTGAAAATGTAACTGCTACTTATCACACACTCCTGAACATGACAACGCCGAACAAAGGGGTCTGGAGGACGTTTTAAATAATAAATAAATAATGCTGGACAATCCACACAACATCATCTAGCCCCAAGCTAAGCAGAGCTTGTGTTTTGGGTATTAGATGACTGATATACATAATATAATACATTAAATAGATAGATATTTTTTATTATACATAGAAACGACCAGAACACCTAGAACAAATGTTTGTAGAACATTTGTCCCAACGCGGGAATCGAACCCGCAACCTTCTGCGCCGCAGGCGGACCTTCACCCACCGCGCCACATCGGTCGTCAATCAGTTTTGAAAAAATCAGTTTTGCCGTAATCAATCGCCTAATTTCAGAAAATGAAACCATCTACCAGTTTCAAAAGCGTCTGTCTATAGGTATATGTACGCTTTAGCACTAGCAACGCAAGATTTAAATAATCTTTGCGTGTACGTAGCTACGCTCATCCATCTCTATTTCGTTTGCCTCTTTATCTATTGCCTTTTCGCGACCAAAAGGCTGAAAGGATCAAATGGTTTCCTGATGGGGATAATAGGAGATAGGGGATGAAAGGGGTTCGTAGGTTTTGCCCCTAACATCGGTCACCGTTATGTTTTTTTTTTTCAAAATCGCCGAGCACAGTACATGTACGGTATATATTTGGATAGAATACACTAAAACAAATAAAAAATATTCTATAAAATAATGTCTTATAGCGTCAGGGTTTCTGAGATATTCTCAGATGAAGAAAAATATCGGTAGTTATTTTCATCTGTGAATATCTCAGAAACCAGCGTCCTTAATTTAATGATTTTTTTAGTGTCCTCTATCCAAATATATAACTTCTATTGTGCGCGGCGATTTTGATAAAAAAAAGCAAATGGTAGGTACCTACTTAACCGATGTTAGGGCTTTTGTATGGAGGGGCCATACAAAAATCTTTAAACCCGTACATTGGTGAAATAAGCGATAGCATGCCGTAAGAATTCCTGTAATCTGGTGACACTGCTAACACCACCTTCTGAACACTTATCCAGTACTTATAGAAGCATAGATCTAAGTAAAATTCGGTGGATACTGTATGTTATCCCAGCGCTAACTCAACAAACGGCCTGTGTTGTGTTACAACTAAACGCAAAGACACGCTGTTTCCAATCTTTTGCAATAAACCTATCTAATTAACAACAAAAATAGAAAGACGTACCTAGACCGAAGTACGACCGAGACAACCAAACGCACCTGAAACACTAACGCCGGCGGGCCGCCCGCCGCGCCGCGCCGGTCCGACTATGGTGTGGACCTATTGGCACCTAATTTGAGCCTTCCACTTTCGAGAAGCTAGTAGGTACCGAATCTCCCGAATTTTACTCAGATCGATGTATAGAAGCCATAAAAATAGATTTACAAGAAACTAGTTAGATTAGACACACACATATACACACACAAAATACACATACCATGCAGCACACAAACACTCACATGGTCCCCCGTTGCCCAGACTCTTATGAGACTAGTGCCTCGGGGGGAAACCAACATTCAAACACGCATGCACAACATACCTACATTACACACCCATGAACATTCCCAAATACCTGAAAATTTGCCTTAGTAAAATGTTTATTATGATTGTGAAAACGCCATGCATTTAATTTAATTGTATCCATTAGATTGATCTATTTTTTATGTATAAAATCCCGCTATCACTTTAACCTCTCGGTGACCAGCTATCCGAGAGGAGTAAATTGAAAAACAGCGCTGCTTGCATAATAATGCATTACAGCAAATGCTGAATTTACTCCTATTGCCTTAATCTACTAGTTTTAATTAAGTAGTTTATGTATAGTTTTATGTTGTGTTTTCTGTATTAAGGCAATAAATGATTTTCTATTCTATTCTATTCTAGATAGACAAGATACTAGTTAGAGAGAATGGTAGAGAAGCCGACCGCAGCCCGTTGACGTCCGGGGTACCGCTGGATAGGGGCCATTCATTTATTACGTAAGACGATTTGGGGGGGGGGGGTCGACCATGTCTTATTTTTTCTTACAAGGGGGTGGGATGGGAGGGAGTCTCGATAGTTCTGACGTAAGATCACGAAAATGCGCAAAGTTAAAATTATACTTTGAAAAAGCGCGGGGAACCGCGCGAGTGCAGAGGTTCGCTCGGATGCGTATTAGGTAAACGATTTCCATTTCAATGGCAACGGACCCAACGTGTATTTTTTTTTTTAGATTCTTACGTAATAAATATTAAACAGGTGGGGAGGGGTTCGGCCTATTCTTATTTGTTCTTATAATAGGGTGGAGGGGGTCAAAAACTAGCGAAAATCGTCTTACGTAGGTAATAAATGAATGGCCCCAAAGGCGATTATCGAAGCGGATTCGCGATAGGTATATACAGAACTCAGAAGAACTGGCGGGTAACTGCACAGAACACTATACCGTCCGATCGCAGCGCATTCGTGTCCATTGGAGCCGACCGCCGCGTCGTGGTAGCGTTGGTGGCTGAATTGGCCTTCCCATGGGCGTATCACCAGCACTGCCACCAACGCACCTACCGTTGCTATAGCTAAAATGCCCAGTATGCACTGAGAGCACTCTGCTCTAGTAACAATTTACATCTCAATTGTTATTGGTAATTCAATGAGTAAATATGCAAGAATTTTGTCTGGAAACCACAACGGAACTCTGGAAAACTAAATATGTCAGCTGTCAAGAGCGTCAATCCTCCACCGATGTCCATAGAGTATAGTTCAACAAGGAGCTTCGTATAGCCTTACGAAGAAGTTTTAATACCGTTTGCTAAGGCTTAGTTCGACCCATAGAGCCGAATTATGGACGCTTGTTTAGTCATCGATCTATACAGGGTGGCACATTTAGATCAGTCAGTATAGGAAAGTCTGAAACTGTAAGACATACGAAGATCTCTTCTGAGGAACCATGTCATTGATTAACAAGAAAAACTGCATTCATACATTTAAAAAAAAACTCGGCTCGGGAATAGAACCCGGACGTTTTGAAAAATAAAACTAAGGCGGCGTCCTAATTGGGAGCGATCGTACGATGGCGCGATGCGTTTTCCATCGCACGATCAAAGTTTCATGATACATTTCGTGTGCTCGCACGATTACTTGCGAGGTTCAAATAGGACACTCTGATGAAATCTGTATATTTGAACTCATCGCACGACGAGAACGCATCGTGTCATCGTGCGATCTTCGCCAATTAGGACAACGCCTAACACTATTTATATTTATATATCGATTGTGTAGGTCTTAACGCGTTCAATGCCACCACGATTTTCATAATGTATTGCCGGATGCCGCGAACCTTTCACGGTGGACGCGCTAGGTGTTAAGCAGTAAATGTTAGTATGAAACATGATGTCTTAAATGAATAAAATGCATTGTTTTCATATCCTTTAATTTATTTAGCAAGTTTACCATTTTTTTCAATACAACATTCAACACGTTTAGGTGCGTAAAATTGTCTCTATGGTTGTTTGTAGCTCTTCGCTGGCGTCGCAACTTGTAACATACCTACACTGTTTTACAGTATAAGTAAACTAGTCTAACTGCTTAATAACTTAATAATTCTATCTGCTCAGTGTTTGTAAAACGCATTTTCCAAACTACACAGAGAACTACACATAAAAATAATGTTAAAATTAATGCGTTTTACAAACACTGAGCAGTTAGACTTAAAATATACTTATAGGTAAGTACATAAAGATCTGGACCTGAAATAACGTAATATGTATAGGCTATACCTTTTATTTCAAAAAACGAGAAGCCGCGAGCATAAGCCAGTTTAAAAAACCTTATCATAACATCGGGGTTTATCTTATTTTTATCATTTAGCCGCTAAACGGTCAAGGGATATGGACTTTGGATGGCTAACTTAGCGTACACAAACTCTATTAACAAACTCTGCATCACAAAATCCTAAAAAGGAAAGGAACTTTTCAAACACAAACATTGAAAATTGTTTTAAAACATTTATTTTCCATCATCGACAAACTTTTATTTAACACGAATAACTTACGAAATAGGTACTTCACATCACAGTACAGACACAATAAATAAATAGTAGGTACTATTTATTTATTGTGGTACAGAGCAATAATTAGGTGTATTTTTAAAATACTTTTTGTAAAATACTTAGAAAGTAGAGGTATTTTCTGCTCTATTTGGACGACCATTGATTTATTAATACTTACAACAAAGAAATCAGGAATTCAGTGAAAATCAATCAGATTCATAACAGGCACCATCAAGTTCGAAGTTCATGAATTACCATTATCTATGGTAGAAGTGAACTCATAGGAACCACAGAGTTAAAAGTACCCTAATTTTGTGTTTAGCTAGCTTTCATCTGAGGTATAATACGTAGAACTAATAGTGGTTTAACACTTGCAGTGCGTTATCTATCTATCTGGGCCTGAAGTCTCGCTCAGTTTGTATAGTTTAGAAAGAGATGCCCTCTATTTCAACGCAGAAAGACTACGCTGTTAGACAAATAGCGCTCTGTCGGAGAAGTACAAGCTAAAATCATCTTTATCGCGTTATATTTAGAATCTAAAAATTAAATTTTTCCAGGCCCAGATAGATAGGCCAGAAAACGTAATTCATAACGGCGCTTAAAAGTACCTACAATACCTAGGTAGTTTTATATTTAGCTTGCTTTAAGCTGAGCTATATATTGCTGTTTATCGCGAATTCTGTGCATAAGTACACTCAGCTTGGCTTACTTTCAAACAAATTTTAAAACTCTAGAAACCATCGACACTGCCTGGTCTTCGCTTATCCGTCAAAGGTACGAGATAGCCTTCAGAGTCCCGTCCCATAGCGATCAAAGCGGCGAAACCTGCTGTCGGATCCAGCCCCGAAGCATTGTGTCCTTTCGCTTTGAGAGCCTCGATGGTATGCTGTGGATGAAAATAGAAGAATTTTAATAATAATAATAATGCTGGACAATTCACACAGCATTATCTAGCCCCAAGCTAAGCAGTGCTTGTGTTATGGGTACTAGATAACTGATATATTTAATAATATACGAGTACATAGATAGATATTTTTTATTAAGTATATATAGAAAACGACCAGAACACCCTGAACAAATATCTGCAGACCGTACAAATATTTGTCCCGAGGCGGGAATCGAAACCGCAACCTCCTGCGTCGCAGGCGGACCTTCGCCCACCGTGCCACAGAGGTCGTCAGAATAAGTACCTCCTGGTAGTACCTGAACGCGATCACGGTGTGGTAAGTGTAGTTACCTATTGGCTTTACGGCTCAAGCGTTAGCAGTTCAAACGTTAGGGTGCGATCACAGGCCGGCATCGGACAATAACTGACAAGTGCGTCCACTGATCATCAATCCGAATGACGTCATATGCACTAAACAGAAAAGTTGCCTTCAAGAATCCTCGCCGGCATTGCCGACAGTCCGTGCGGTGCGGATCTTGTATGACAAACCATTGATGGGGCCATTAATAAATAATAAATAAATAATGCTGGACAATTCTGGATAGATATTTTTTATTATACATAGTAAACATCCAGAACGCCCTGGACAAATGTCTGCAGATTGTATAAACATTTGTCCCGAGGCGGGAATCGAACCCGCAACCTCCTGCGTCGCAGGCAGACCTTCACCCGCTGCGCCACAGGGGTCGTCCATTGCGGCGGATTATAGGCACCCACTGTTACGTTGAAATAACTGCGTGACCTAATTGAATTTTAATGGCCTAGGTACTTGAACCTATTGTTTTTAGTAAAAATATAACGTTATTTTAGCTTCACGTGCTTTGTTGTATTATTTGACTGCCTCTCTGGCAATATTTTCAAAACATTACATTAGTTATGTTATACCTACCTACCTACCTGCACAGCTACTGAAGAATACTGAATATATTTACTGAAGTTTGTTAAAACCTCACCTCACCTCAACAGCCATTATCATTCCCACACACATTCCCCTGATAAGCGCCTTATTGGTGTTAATCTCATGCCTATTATCCCCATGCTGGGCATGCGGGTCGGGGATCGCAGTACGGTGGCAAAGCTGTTGTTCTGCAGGGGGCGCTGCTGCCCGCCCCCGGAGGATATCTCTATATATATTTATAGATATAATTATATTTCATGACAAATGCTCATGGTCATGATTATAGCACATTCTACTGTGAGAATACCTTAGAGATGAATTACTATAGATTTAAGGCATGTAAGGTAAAATAAAATAAGTTAATAATTATGTAACATAAATAAATGAAAAAAAAGGAAGCAAAGTTTTGTTGATATTACCTTATCGAAGTCTTTTTCGTATTGAATCTCCATAGGCAGCAGCTGATGATGAAGCCTTGGCCGCGTCATCGCAGACTCCAGGTCATGGCCTTCTAACAGCGTGTGTCTGAGAATCTGTCAAAGAAAACAGCGAATTAGGAACAAATACCGAAGATGAGGTTAAAATTACAATCAACTAATAGAAATAAATTACAACTAGTATTTACAATTGAAACAATTGAGCTAACTGCAGACTGTTGCAAAAAATCTAAAGGTAGCTCAACTGATCCATATCAATACCGGTCGGAAGCTTCCCCAAGACGCAGGCTGCATTGCCCCGCTGTATGGCAATGCTGATGCGCTGCGCCAAATACTCACAAGCTCTTGGGTCACGCGTTGCCTCGACCAGACGCTCAGATAATTTTTTAAAAACCACGGACCTAGGGTCTCGACTCCAAGGGGAGCAAATGTGTAGGCTCTGTCGAGACCTGCATATTTGCGCCTCTTCGGCCAAATCTGCCGCCGCACCCTCACGGATGTCCTCGGAAGATGGGAAGGTGCAAGTATGTCGACGCATGTAGCGTCCCACACAATGAGCCTCCCCAACTCCCATGGGACTAATGTCATAGGTACCGTCGGGCCTCTTACCATCGTCACGCAACAGACCATTCAGTTCGAGAATAGCTGGTACGTTAGCGGTGACAAAGGCCCGCCGTATGATGTCGTTAAGGCTGGCGTGGCGAGATATCCGACCGGCGGCCCTAGTTCACGATATTCCGGGATGATCTGATGACCAAGCTGTTCGACAGCAGTACCGCACTGGCATTGATGAGGCGCGCAACGCCTTGCACCCAACCGAAGACAATGTTAAAAAGTAAAATTTGGTAAATTGATGGTAAAACCACTTAGATGGGGATATTAACGTTGATTTTCGTTAAGAAATCAAATAAAATCCCAAAAAATTTCGTCTTCGACGGGACTTGAACTCTTCATGTCTTAGAAATTACCCTGAGTGTGAGGGCTTGCGCACTATAATATCAAAAACCTTTGATTTGCATTGTTTACCTTTTCCTATATTTCGGCAGTTGCGCCATAATCACGGAACAATTTAGAGTCAGTGGCGAACGAGTTTTTTGGCAGAAATATCGATGAGCTTTTGTCAGTGACTTTAATTATTTCAATATCATTGCGCGTAGAACTGTGCCGAAAGATAAGAAAATTCGAAATGACACAAATGGAAGATATCGCAACAAAAGGTTTAACTTAATGCTAATTCCCAAAAAATCTTACCAAAGCAACCTGCGTAGTGATCTTAGTACCGCCAGCACCACCGGCCACTAGAACTGCTTGGCCAGCCTTGTTCAGTACAATACTGGGCACCATTGAGCTGAGAGGGTTGAGTCCCGGCCCCAGGAAGTTAGCTGGGGCTGCGGGCAGACCGTATGCGTTGATACGGTTCGGTATCGAAAAGTCATCCATTTCGTTGTTGAGGATGATACCTAGACTTCTTGATCTTCGCTGGGCGCCCCAACTGTAAGAGCACTTGGATTATAGATTTTATTTGATATGCAATGTTAGATTTAACAATCAGGCAATCAGGAGCAATATTATGAGATAAGCCTTTCGCGCTGCCGTGAATTTCCGAACGAGCGTTCTTCTAATTCTAAATAGATGGTTGATTTAAAAATTTACAAAACGACAAATTACAACTAATTTTTGACACATGTCATAGGTATAAGTATATCAATTTCCTAAAAATCTAAAAATGTAAGCCGTCACCCAAGTCACCAGAAGGCACAGTGCCCAGAATGCTGGTAGCATTGTCACGTTGAATGGCAATGGTAATTCGTTTACCGACATAGAAGCCAGCATTCCGAATCCGAACACTAAAAAAAATATATAAGTATACTTAAATAAAATCTATTATTTCTGTAAGTAAAAAAATATTGTGTCTTAGACCTATTTCACAATTTGGTTCAATTCCTCGATCTAAGTTTAGTAAACTTGTGATGTACCAACCCATGTAGACACGAGATATTTCTATCTCGCAAATGACTGTCCATCTTGTCTGAAAGAGGAGACCCTATTGTGTCTACTTAAAGGTTGATGAGAAACCCTTGGCCCTGTTGTAAATATGGTTACATACTATACTTACACTTGGCTACCTTCTTGCTTTACAGTTTCTGTACCGTGTGTGGACGTGTACCGTGTACCTAAGTCATGTTTTAAGGTGCGAGTCCATGAGAAGAGATTATGGATAAAATCTCATCTATCCTTGGCGTGAAGAGCGTCGTGGAAATTCGCGTTATCGTGTATGTATGTGTGTGGTCGGTGATTTCTAGGAGACTCAACTTACATGTAATTGATAGTGCTGGTGATAGAAACGACACTGCCATCAGGCGCGACCACGAGTGCATGCGCCGTACCGTGGTCATCTGCGCCTTCATAATAAGCGCCGTAGTGTTCCCAGTCGTTGAAAGTACGAGTATCGTCCACAAGTTCCCGGAATGCTTCAGCAAACTCTGGGCTTGATAGATTACGTTCCAACTGAAATTTTCCAAAAATTTGTACCTACGTCAGGAACCTGGAGGGAGGCCTATATTAATTCTCCATAATAAGCAATGCGTGTTTCGTCTTCTTTGTGAAAATTGGTACTCTAATTCGGTGTATGAGAGTACCTACCTATAAGCCAAAACGAAATACGCACTTTTTTGCGTATTTAGACTTGCCTTTCCTCCAGAGATGTGCTACGTTGCTGTTTCCAGCCGATCAATAGGGTCGCTTCTTTATTGCGTCATTTTTGTCAGCTATGAAAATGACGCGATAATGGAGCGATCCTATTGGTTGGCTGGAAACATACCAATGTAGCACATCTCTGGTGGAAAAGCCTTAAGGATACCAAGGAGAATATTGAAATGCTCGCTGGTTTTCTTTAGCATGCGTGAGCTTTAAGTAGTTTGGAATGAAGTACCTCGCGAATGTCATAAGTCAAATTAGCGTGCGATCGGTTGGGGTCTCCTAGACCAGTTCTTTTCGCGTAGGCATACTTGAAGGTCTCCACGACGCGATGCCAGTAAAGGTCAGAGTTAGTACGCAAGTCGTCCGTCCCGATCCAGCCACGAAGCATGTTCATAATAAACGCCAGAACGCAACCCGTGCCGGGTAAAGGATTCGTGTATAGCGTATGTTCATCGTCAAGCTCTGCTGTGATTGGATCCTGCCATTCCACCCTGAAATGACGATGATAGCAATCATTCACAAACATTTTTGCATACTAAGTACCAAGTCACGCTACGCTGGTTAACTTATTGCATAATTTATACCTTTCAGCTGTGCATTGGCTCGACTGGTGACGCAAATTACTGTCTGTGTATGGGTGTGGGAAAGTTACTAAGAAGATCTTACATAAGGGACGTGTGTTATTGATCTGGTCGTTTAGATTTTTAAATATTTAGATACGTACCCGCCGAGAAATCGCTTTGAAAGTATCAAAACATTTGGTAGGTACATACGTCCCTCAAAGCTAGGTACACTATCTCAAAAACGGCAGATTAAGACACATCTTGATTTGCGTGTTTTGTATTCAATTAATTTGAGCAAATCTCATGTCTAGATATTTTTAAACTTTGGACTAAATTTATACAGCTTACTTCAGTTTAACGAATTTATTTTACTCAAAAGAACAATGTTCACTTAAATGAGTACATACAATATAACCTTACTTACTATCTTAATTTATCAATATTACATTATAGAAGTTTACTAATAACTTCGTAGCAGGTTTCACCATAATGGTTGGTACCGTTACCCTAACTTAAAAGATATAATCATAAATATATTGTTTTAGTATTTTTTTAAATAAGTGCATTGTTAAACAGTTCTTTATGGTGTCAGGTAAGTTGTTGTATAACTGTGCGCCTTCATATAGAATGTTTCTACTTCATCGATGTATGTAATATTCGGGAGATTGGGTACTGACTTCTCGAAAGTGGAAAGCTCAAATTTTAGATCTAATTAAGTCAAACCACCTCAGTCATAAATAAATAAATAATACCTAATGCTGGACAATTCACACAGCATCATCTAGCCCCAAGCTAAGCAGAGCTTGTGTTATGGGTAGGTACTAGATGACTGATGTAGGTACATAATATAATAGGTACCTACATTACATAGATAGATTTTTTTTTTTTATTATACATAGAAACGACCAGGACACCCGGAACAAATATTTGTAGATCGTACAAACATTTGTCCTAAGGCGGGAATCGAACCCGCAACCTCCCGCGCCGCAGGCGGACCTTCGCCCACCGCGCCACCGAGGTCGTCAGTCATAGTCGGACCGGCGACGCCGGCGTTCGTGTTTTGCGTGCGTATTGTTGTCTCGGTCGCACTTCAGTTTAGGTACGTCTTTCTATCTTTGTTGTTCATTAGGTAGGCATCAAAGTGCAAAAGATTGGGAATAGTGTGTCTTTTCGTGTAGTTGTAATTGTAGAACACAGGCAATTTGTTGAGTTAGCGCTGGGAGAACGTATATCTAGGTACAGAATTTTACTTTTACATATTAATGACTTACTTGTAGTTTCTGAGATCATCTTCCGTAATAATTCCCCCAAAGCCTTGTATATCTTGGACCAACTTCGCCGTCAAGGAACCGTTATGGATCGCCTCGGAGCCCTCCTCCGCGATAATGTCCAACGTGTCTGCAAGCGTCAGCAACTTGATGTAATCCCCCTCGTGATACACATCACCTGTCTCCTGATTCACGTATACCTCACTGGAACAAGGTGGGTTACCTATTAATCATAGTCAGGTTTAAAATTAGGTTGACAGATCTAAAACTACTCAACTTAGTTAAAATAGTTAAAGTCCTATTCTTTGCATTACATTATTTCTACCTAATTTTAGCAGGCATCTAATTTGGTCGTGATTAATTAATATTTATTCAGCAACTTGATGTAATCCCCCTCGTGATACACATCACCTTTCTCCTGATTCACGTATACCTCACTGGAAGAAGGTGGGTTACCTATTAATCAATGGCTGCAGAATCAGAATCAGAAATATGTTTATTGTGTTGTACAAAAAAATTGTGTAGGTACAGTTTCAACAGCTTATCTTTATTAGACATACAATAACAGTTTTGAAGAAGTACCTACCTTGATATCATTTAATAACATGCTAAATTATTATGGATAATGCATGCATAATGCATAACTATCCATGCATAATTCTTAAATCATATCAAATCAAAAATTCACTATTTCCGTCAATACAATAAATGTTCACTTAGAAAAGAACAATTTATAAAATAAACACTGACACGGAAATAAAGTGATAAGTATTTCTGATTTCTTCGGTATGTAGACTAAAGTAAAGAAGAGACGAAGAAGCCTTTAGCCTGTTAATTGTTAATTTTCGATTTGGAGCAAGACCCATCCCAAGCTTTTTATCCTCTAGTTCAGAATAATCTGATATTTTCTTTGTTTGAATTTATTTACTGATAATTTTTGCAACTCACTAGGAGTTTTGTTGTAGAAGCGAAGAAGAACATAGCGTTCTTTCGTTTTCGTGATCTTTCGGTACCTATAGTGTGCATTCCAGAATGTGATTGTGATCGTCCGGTTTACAGTTTTTCGGTGTTGTGTACTTTCGGTATTCCGTTATGCGGCCTCATGTGCTTTCGGTATTTCGATCTGCGGTTTCGTGTACTTTCGATATACCGTTATCCGGTATTTCGACTGCCGGTATTCCGTAATACAGTCGCGTATACCTGGCCATATAAAAGATACCTACATTAATTTTGTGTAGCCTAGTTGTGGGCACAGCAAGTCTATGTTTAGTTCTGGTATAAAAATTATGTATATCGCTATTTTTAGGGAACCGATTGATATTTCTCTGAATGAGTGTACCACAAGTTTTCATGAATATATTGCCATGATACAATCATTATGTTTAGACCTTAGACCCATTTAAAAGTCTTTTTTGAAATTATACGAAAAGACCTCGTGAATCTGTATCAGTTATACCCAAAGACATTTTATAGGGTATTATAGGCTGCCATTACAAAATACAAGTTGTGAGCGACAGGCCTTTGACGCTATGTAAATATAGGTTACGTTTCTCGCTACTCTTGTAACCATTGTTGCATCTATGTTGCCTCTACTTGATTAAGTATGTAGCTTAATAATAGGCTACCTAAGTACCTACCTCATTGACGGTTCCGCTTTGATGCGGTCGCCGTACGACGTGAGCACGCGTCCCATGTATGCATTGACGTGATGTCCTTTCCGGCAGAGGTCAGCTGTGGGTTTGACAAGTTCTGCCCAAGGCAGGTGTCCGTACTCCTGGTACATGGCGCCGTAGCCTCTGAGCTCTCCGGGCACAGCCACGGCTAGACCGCCGACGGTGGAGGAGGCGTTATCGAACATGTGCCAGGTGGTGGCAGCCGGAGCCCGCTCCCTGGCGTTCAGGACTCTTACGCGGCCTGACTTCGCGTCGTACATGGTCGCCAGAAACCCGCCGCTCAAGCCCATACATTGTGCACAGGACACTCCTTGACAGAAGAGTGTGGCTATGGCCGCGTCGACTGCGGAGCCGCCCTTTTCGAGGATGGATCTGGAATTGTGTTACAACAAGGTCTTAAATCAAATAAATGTTTCAACAATTTTATCCGTTTCGGACGTTCAATAATAATTTTAACAATTTAAGTGATTGTAGAGGTACAAATTAAGTTATTTACTTTTTCTACTACGTAGGCCTTAAAGGTAAAATGAAAACTGATAACTTATAATATAACTAGTATAACTACTCATCAAAAATTTATTTTATATTATAGTGCACGCAATTAACTATAGCCATTTCCTCAACTTACATTTGAACGTTTTTCCATTTAGTTGTTTTATTTCTAAATGTAATTTATTGCATACTTTTATAGCTGTAATGTAAGTGCTTTTTTAGAACAAAGATTTATTTATTTGGGATTTATTTATCAAATTTAGGTATATTTAAAACATATTAAAATTAATTTTCTGAAGTTATCTGATCGGTTTGATCTTGTTTTAAAGAAAGTTGAATTATTTTGTAGGTACAAATAGGCAGATTTCTAATATAAATATACCAGTATCTAAGTGTTAGGATATTACTGCCTTTGAAGATATAACGCAATGAGTGTGTTATTTCTAAGTTAGGTATATAGTTCTAATGCATTTCTTTTGCTTAACAAACACTGATTGCACTTCAACTGAATTTCCCCAAAAAATCACCCCGTAGCACAAATGAGGAAATGATTCGTCGTAGGTATGATTAGTCTTCAGACTGCAGAGAAGATGTTAGACAGTACAGAAAATGCTGAGGTGGCATGGGTTGTGAAATGGGTAGTTAACGAATTAGGAATTACTTAAGTATATACTTTTTTTGTTCAAAATCCGATTGGTGTCGATTCTGTTGTCTTAGAATTAGCTAAAATTAGGATTTAGGAATGTCTAAAACAAATAGACAAAAGCTATTCTTTGTTTCAAAAATTTAACTGTCAGGTTTATAATTAGTTTGACAGATTTAAAACTACTCAACTTAGTTTAAAATAGTTAAAATCTTATTCTTTGCATTTTATACGATTAGAAATGTCTACCTAATTTTAGCAGGCATTTGGTCTTGATTAAAATTTATTCTAGTGAAAAACGGGCAGATTCTTTTGAAATAAGTGAAATATGGATTTTGTAGTATTTTTAGGTATTATTAGGATCTGTACAGAGAATACCATAATTTGAGGTCAACTTTAGAAAATTTAGTAATCGTAATATTTAAGTTAGGAATCCTAAAACAACAGAATCGACATCATTGACACATTTAATAAAATCTGCAGCGAAAAAGCACCGTCAGCAAATACTTACACCAAAAGTGCTCCAGATTAATGATATGAAGCACTTTGCACCTGCATCGTTACATAAGTATCGGGAGGTAGGTTAAGTATTGTTTATCTAGATTATCGTGACATAAGATAAGCAGCAACAACAACAATGTTAAGAGCCTGTTAGCCCATTAATACCTTCTTTGTAGGTACTAATTATTATATATTTACCATACAATTTATTATATAATAAATGATTCTGAAATAAATTTATTATACCTAGATTTATAATCAAATATTACTGAAATTACGCAAAACTAGGATATTACGTTGATTCTGGCAAGTACCTACCTAACTACAAGCTGTCGTTATTATCGTAGTATTGGATTGTGGAATATCGAGTTTCTGTTTTTTTGTCTCGTAAATGATAAGAAGTTATCCAAATGCATTGTTCTATTTAAAATTACTAACAATTATGTATAAGACGAGTGTGAGCACCAACACAAACCTACTGTGGTTTAATGGTGCAACATAAATAAACACTGTATTCCTTATAAATAATAAATATTCTATTCTGATTATCAACAGTTAATCAGAATCATTTATTATTGTCATGTCATTCCTCTTCCTCCTGAGGAGGATGCGGAATCAGAATCAGTAATTTCAGATTATCAATGTCCTGTAGATACAGATATTAGATAAGTAGGTACCTAATGTTGCATTCCTTTATCCAGAATTATAGACCGTGTTGTCTATGATGAATCAATCCGTGGATGGAAGAAAACACCCTGATTTGAATATCCACGTGAATTTTAAATTTTGTAATAAGTTCTCGTAAATGTAGGCAAATACGCGTTAAATCGATAAAGCATAGCTATGAAGAATTTTCGCAAATAGGCAGAACAAATTTATAAGCACAATACATAATATATAACAAATTTAATCTCAGGAGAAAAGATATTTACGCAAGAAACACATACGGTTTAAATGGAACGAATGTGAAGTAAAATAGATTTAGACCTTACCTACCGAATCAAACGAAAGGCGATTTAATGAACCAGTATCATGAATAAATAAAGGTAAATATTAGGTACCTATATGGGTAGTAGTATACGTATAAATAAA